>CM048745.1:406409257-407645507 GCA_026315105.1 Locusta migratoria
AAATGAGCAAGGTGTAGTGCATACTAGAAATCAAATACAGCTTCTAAATAGTGCTGTGAATTAACCAATAGCTCAGTCTGTTTAGAGTCCAAGGAGAGTGTACACAGAGTAGCAAAACTTACATCAGCCAAAGAAGACTGCTAAGATGTGTCAAAATATTGTGGAGAAATGGAAAACTACATCTTGGCAGAACATCTGAAAGCTTACTATTATCAAACTGTGCATAAAGAATTTGTGATAAGTACAGTAAGTTGTATTTATTAGTATGAGTTTTTATATATGTATTTTCTTTTCTTTGAGGGCACAATTAATAACTTCTGCTAGGGGAAGGAAAAAGAGGCAGAGTTAAAAATTTCGCCTTGTTATTTAAATAGAAAAATTAGCTATACAATTCTTAGAAAGATTTGTCTACAGCCCACACACTATAATAACAGTGACTTCGGTGTCTACTGGAGGTATGGGTACCAACTTCGTTGAATCCACTTTGAATACATACAGTAAAACCACTTTTTAACGAATCTCTGGGGACTCAAATTTTTTTTCCTTAAAAAGGGGTTTTCTTTAAATGGGGGTTTTGCCTAGGCACACAGGAGTGACCCAGAATCATTATTCAAGCATTTTCAGGAGATGTAGTAGATATTTAATTGCAAATTTACCAATTAACTGCCAAAAATTTGAATACATCATCAAAACACACATTTCACAGAACACATTCATTACTTTTTTTTTTTTTTTTATCAAAAAGAGTTGTCCATTTTCTCCTTCCAGCACATTGTAATGAGAGAAGTTGTTGCTGAAGTTGCTCGATATTTGCCAGAATTGCCTCATCTACATTAAAAGTGGAAAAGTAGTTTCTGACAGTGTCAAGTCCTTCCACAGTAGCTGCAAAACTTGGTGCAATGGCCTCTTCATCATCATCATCATCATCATCATCGTCACCACCGTCACAACCTTGTACCTCAGAGCGTTCCCTCATTACTATTTCACACATCTTACTTTCATCTCAGGTGTCGAAGTTGAAACATCGTTATCACATGAAACAAAGTCCTCAAATGTCAAATCTTCAGGAACATCTGCAATTCTCCATTCTTCTTCAGGAAAAATGTCATCCTCTTCTGCAACATATGTAGGCTTGGCACAACCAGCTTTAACACTGTCTGCTGCGTTACTCAATTCCATGCAGCAACAAACATTGGCATGGCTTGTAAAATGTTTAATTTCATCACCTGCTTTCTTTCCAGGAAGGTAATAGATTTTTGGGCAACTGCAGCTCTGTATTTTGCTTTGACAGAGTGTATTATGCCTAGATCGAGAGGCTGCAGATGACTAGTACAGTTTGGTGGGAGAAACAACTTTTATGTTTCTCAAATATTGTGTTTCTTTGGGATGTGCAGGGCAACGATCAATAATCAGCACTACTTTCCTCCCTGCTGCATCCATCTTGGCATCTAAACACCTAAGAAATCTTATAAAGATTTCTGTTGTCATCCAGGAATTACTATTGTACTCGTACGTACAAGGTAGTGTTTTGATATTTTTAAAACACCTGGGTGTTTTGAATTTTCCTATTATCAGTGGCGCAAACTACTTACTTCCATCACAACAGTGCAGTCATCCTGTCTTTACTTTTCTTACCTCCGTGGCATTTTTCTCCCTTCACAGAATACATTTTTCCGGGAAGTAAATTATAAAATACGCCAGTTTCATCTGTGTTAAGGATGTCTCTGGGCTCTTAGTCCTGCATTAGATGTGGTAGTGTAGTGCTTTTCTAGTAGATTACTGTTTCTTTATCGACAGCCTCACTCTCGCCACTTATATTCTGTAGTGAGAGATTATGACGCTTTTAAAAGCGGTCTAACCATCCGTTTGATGCACAAAAATTTTGTACACCTATTCTGATAACAATTTCTCAAGCCACCTCTTTAAGAATATTCCCACTTACAGGAATGTTGCCTCTTCGTACGTCATGGAACCACTTTAAAAGAACATTTTCCACATCACTGAACATCGAAGTTCGAATGTTGTTCCTTGCGGATCCCGTGGAACCCCTAGCTTCAGCATTTAATAGTACTTCCTTGTTTTTCAAAATGCTGAACAAAGACGATGGTGCCATATTGTACTTCTACGCCATGGCCGAAAGTTTTGCATTACGATTATCTACCACGTCATGGATAATGGTCAGTTTTTGTTGAATTGAGAGTTTCTTGCGCTTGCAGGCCATAACTTCACAACAACAAAATTCCATAAAACTGATGATTTGCGTAAAATAACCAATGCAACACTTTGCGGCTTGCACATTGTATAAAAAACTGACGTCAGATCACGTGACTACTAATGCGAAAACTGCGTTCTGATTCACTTGATACTTTTGCCACTATCGCTACATTGCAATTCGATCTATACATAGCCCATGTCGATCAAAAGAATCGATTTCTTACCTTTTCCTGTCAACTTACGGCTTTAACACAAAGAAGCTGAAAGAAATCAGAAACTCGCTTTCACATGTTAGGAATTTCGTGAAAACGTGATTTTAATTTGAAGAAAGTCTCATCTTTATTCCTTAAAAAGGGGGTTTAGTTTTAAAGCAGGATTCGTTAAAAGTGGAGAAAAATTACTTTGTTCTTATAGGAGTTCTGCTGGGACCAACGGAAAGATTCGTTAAAAGTGGGTTTTCGTTAAAAGGGGGTTCATTAATTCGGGGTTTTACTGTAGTACTTATGGATCATACAAATATCAACAATTTCTGTTTCCATACATGACTGACAAAGGACACCTTTTCCCTCGAACACTCGAAACTGCAGAAAACCATACTTAGAAAACAAGCAATCATAAACAAAATAGTGGTATGTGTCATTTCCGTGCAAAACACTGCACTTGTCTGCTAGTGTTACTAGATGATGGCATAGTGTAGCTGCACTAACCAGTGCTCCAGTTGCTTGAGAGTTACGTGGCAGTACATTTTTGTCTCCAAGTGTTCACAAGTGAGTTTCTGTGGAAACTGTACAGTGCAGTGATATCATCAACACACACACACACACACACACACACACACACACACACACACACACACACCACACAGCAGTAAGGTGCTCGGAAAGACTGCACTGCTCACAAAATCACTTTGATGATGGAATGGCAGGCTGTGGTGCTATTTGATGAAAACAGACTATCTGCACTCAAGTTATGGAGCTTGTGTACACGACATGTAAACCTATGAAGTTTTGTTTAAGTCCATTCATCCAAGACACTGGGCCCACCCCAAATCTCTATGATCTGGGGTGTGATAAGCTACAACTCCTTTTCACCTTTGGTGGTGGTAGAGGGAATGGTGACTATAACTCAGTATTTCAGAAGGACAATGCTCACATTGCTCATGTTCCGCAAGACGTGCAGCAATTTCCGTGGTCAGCATGAACTCTGGGCTTGTGTACAATCCAACAAGGATGGGATACGATGTGACAACAACTGGCGTGTGACTGGTTGACCTACAACTGTTGTATAACTATGAACAGTTTTAGTAGGCATACACTAATGTATGCCAAGACAACATCAGAACCTGCTTTGGCACCTGTGGAAGCTGCAGCCCATACTAATGGGAGTTTCAGCAGTCAGTTTATTTGTAAATGTACACCATATATACTGCTCAGTCAACTCTCAGAAAATGTGCTAACTTTTATTTCTAGCAGTGTATGAAACCTATTTATTCCTAACCATGGAAAAAGTGAATTCAAGCATAGAATATCTTATATTAATATAAACATCCAGACATATTTCATCTGAAGAGTGTTTTTAATGTGCATTAATTATAAGTTTTACATTGCAAGAACAACTCCAAATAACAGTACAAAAGTATTCATTTTATAAATACAAAATATACTTTTCTAGGGACTTCAAAAATATGTCTCAAATGCGGGAAAATGTAAGAAGCGGTAAATAAAATTTTAAGCAGTAAAATCACTTTTATATTTGTAGTTTATATGATATAGATGTACATAATAACATTGGAACTCGCCAGGCACTTTCTTTGCTCGGCCCATAATAAGGGTCATCTGGCTGGTACCTTTACAGGGATTAGAAACTTTTGACATAATTCACACATCGATATTAAAAAATTTGTTTGTATTTCCAAGAGCAAATATGTACTGAAGTTTTTGTGACTTTGATAGTCATATTTTTGAAGTTATAATATACTGGGTCACCTCCAATGTGCAGAAAACTGCACATAAGCAAGTATTCTCACTGTTTATAAAATTTCACAAAAATACTTGCAACAAAATTTGCACTTCACAATAAATTCTCTAAACGTGTCATGCTAAGCGTTTGAAATGACTAGTAGTGCAAACTAAGCCAATAACCAGTGTGGTGGCTGGTAAGAGCAATCATAAATGGGAAAACATGAAATAAACATTGTAACAATTGCAATTTGTGAAGCAACTTTACTGTTTAACATTTATCAACAGCACCTGAAAATTAAAGCTATGCCAGTGTCAATTTAAGTGATTTATATCAGTTTTTTCCTCCATAAACATGACTCCATAAAGTTGAATCGAGGGGAAAATTTAGATATGTTACAACAAGAACAGGGGCAAATTAACATTGTGAATGTAAAAAATTTCGTGGAACCAACAAAAAATTTCCTGTGAATGACTGGAAAACTCAAATCCAGGAATATAAAAGCATGGTTATATTTTAACTACACCTTTTTGGTTCAATATTCTGGAACTTCACAAGCTATTTTAGACTTTTTGACGTATCTCACCACTCTGGAAATTGTGCAGTACTGCACATTTGCACCTAAAGGAACTGAAGATGTCTGATGTTACCATTTTTACACGCACCATTCAGATATTAAGGTCTATGGTTGAAATGCCATTAACATAATGTTTGAACAATGGAAAATCTGATTGGAATGTCAATAGAGGATAGATAACAACTCACCATAAAGAGGCTTGTTGAGCTGTCAGCTTGAGCTGTTAACATGTTTTCTAATTTTGGAAGCAAATATCTCTTCTAATGCCTGATGCATTACAAAGTGAAAAGCCATATATTGTACAACAAAACTGCTTCTGCTGCACACTTAAGTTCTCAGTAAACTATGGCAAAATCATTTAATTTACAGGGAAAAAATGTGGTCCTATTTCTTAACACACAACTAATGGCTCCCTCCCCCACCCAAAATCCCCAAATGTAAAACTGGATGTAAGTTATCTACTTCTTATTTCCCTATTGGCCTACATACAACTATTTTTCACTGATTCATTTAATTCTGTTTTCTGGTCTTGGAAGAAACAAGAGAATGGAGATATTTATTTAATCAAGTTCAGTGTATTGCTAAAGCTTATTTGTTAGAAAAGATGTTTATCTTTCTATTTCTCTATTATTAATGAACTTCCCACACTTGTAAAGCTGTCAGTTTACAAATTAACCATGAAGGAATTAGTAACACAATTTTTATTTTTATTCACTAGTAGATGACGCCACTTAATGTTACCTAAATGGCTTAATTGATAAATAATGCAATGGCACCAACAACAAAAATCTCCATTTGTCTACATGGAAGAGACAGACTTTCAGATGGCAAAAAAAAAAAAAAAAAAAAAAAAAAAAAAAAAAAAAAAAAAAAAAAAAAAAAAAAAAAAAAAAAAAAATGATCACACTACACTAATACGATACGATGTAAAATCCAATTTTTGTTGTCTTTGTTGCAGATAGCCTGTTTTAACAGCTAACATGTGCAGAGACACCAAGGTTGCAAAGAAGCTATCCATAACGGGGCAATGGTTGGGGAGGAAAGGATGGGGTATAACGAGGGCGCTAATCCATAATTTATTTCAAAAAATTTACAGTAAAAATCTTCATTTGATGCTTAATAGTACAAAAATAATTGTTAAGACACGAGAAGGTGCCTACTAAAAAATGAATATAGCTCCGAGAAAGTTTATATGACTTTAGGAGAAACAATTAGGCTTCATTGACCTTTAGATACTGTACCTACATCCGAAACGTATAGAAAAAGTGCAAAAGTTAATTTAAGGGCTACTCTATAACTGATTTACACAGGCTAATTACAACAGCAGGAACATTAGTATGCCAAATTGCAACCTAACTACAAGTTTACACACCCAGAGTGCTGAATTTATCGAGACTCCACTTCATTGTTTGTGTGTATCATACTGTTTGTACAAAACTGATGATAAAGGGTACGGTAATTGCGATGTTTCTGAAACTATAGTGATTCATAAGATGACTCAACGAAAAACTGTGCTGCCAATCTATTGAAATAAATCAAATAGCGAATTCCATAATTTTAGCACATTTCCCATAACAGTGTAAATTTTGCCTGGAAATAGTGATAATTATGGACAAATCTTAATATTTGGCATGTATGCATGTGTAACAAAATTTCCATTTTTAAATATTTAGTTTTACTATTGACTGACTTCCAAAATTTATTTAAAATGTTATGGATAATCTACTAGTTATGAGGTCAAATCTTATGTTTAACCTAAAAGGATAAGAACTGTATTTTCATGAAGGATAGGTTGCTTACTCACCACAGAGACATTCGATGAGCTGCAGAAAGGCACAAATAACAGCAAACAACTTGATAGCTTTCGGCTGTTAAGGCCTTCGTTGGTCAGAGAGAAACACACACACACACACACACACACACACACACACACACACAGACAGACACACAGACAGACAGACAGACACAGAGAGAGAGAGAGAGAGAGAGAGAGAGAGAGAGAGAGAGAGAGAGAGAGAGAGAGAGATGTGCAAGTGGCAGCCAGTTTTTGGGGTCCCCCCCCCCCCCTCTCTCTCTCTCTCTCTCTCTCTCTCTCTCTCTCTCTCTCTCTCTCTCTCTCTCTCTCTCTGTGTGTGTGTGTGTGTGTGTGTGTGTGTGTGTTTCTTTCTCTCTGACCAACGGAGGCCTTAACAGCCGAAAGCTATCAAGTTGTTTGCTGTTATTTGTATCTTTCTGCACTTATAGGACTTCTCTGTCTTGAGTAAGCAATCTATCCTTTATGAAAATATTGTTGAATACTTCCTAGGATAAAAACTAGGTAGTAAAACAGTGTCTTTAACTTAATGGCACTCAAATATTCCAAATTTGCTAATCTATTATTTGACAATAGAAACTCTTAGCATCGTCCAACTAACTTCCCATGTAATTTCAAACCTTTGCAAAACTTTTCACACTGACATCCTGTTCTTGCATTTGAACTTTATGACATGAAATTTTAATTTATTATTAGTTAACTACTATCTTAATAACGCTCTAATCCTGTTGTTCATTATGATTAGCATGTTCATGTATCACTGAAAACAACTGCAACATTTTTATCACTGAATACTACATAGTACAGGCGGTATAACATGACAGACACTTAAATGAGTCAAGAACTACCTTCTGCGAAATTAGCATGCATTAATATTCAACATCAGGTGTGACATTTTACTTTATTACATCTGTACTATTAATGCTATTCCAATGACATGTTGCATACCTGCATATACATATGCAAGTGAATGCACTTGCAAAGTTATATTATGAAGTAACGTCTTTGTCAGCATATAAGATGCCCTTATTTTAATTTAAAAAAAAAAAAAAAAAAAAAAAAAAAAATAGATCAGTCAATATGGTTAGTGGTGGTAGACATGTCCAATTCCATACATCATTCGTATGCGCTCCACTACCGCCAAAGATGTGATCAGAGGTCTTGTGCAGGTCTTTGCTATTGAAGGTCTTCCTCAAACATTGGTCTCTCATCCTTCAGTTCCCACCTCACTTCTGCCCTCTTCCACCCTTAATGGTAAGGCAGAGAATATGGTGCATACATTTAAATCGGAGAAGTCGTCTGCAAAAAAATGTGCTCTTCTTCTCAGGACTTATTGGGCCACGCCGATAAACGGTAGGAGCCCGGCGGAGGACCTCCACCAGCCACAGACATTGCTGCACCTCCTGTACCCAATGTCAAAGCCTGCGATGCCTGCAAACTCTCGGCAATACACACACCAGACACCCCTGTTTGGGCATGCGCCTTCTGTTGCCATAAAGGTTGGATGCCAAGGGTAATAGAGAAAGTGCGCAGTTGGCAGGATGCCGAAGGAGTGACGCTCTCCCACCATCTCAACCAGCTGTACCCTTGAGGTTCCATGCCATGCATAAGGACCTCCAACTAGCACCTGTGATGTGCCCTCTGTCAGAGTTGGCAGACAAGAGGCCAATACCCAAGGTATCATTGTGGCACCGGGCATCTACCATCGGTGGCCTACGTCCGGTGGCCACGGCCGCGCTCTCGCTCCCTCCTGCCCCCACCGACAATACCTACCACAGGCAGCAAAACATGAAGAGTCGCAAGGAAGGGGCACTACTAAAGGTTGTCCACACCAAGAACAGTCTAACAACATCGAAATGTGGCCTCCATCTCCACTGGACGACATTAGTGCTGGGGCCCCCCCTCCGTCGCCCCCACCTCCTGTCTGCTCGGGTCGTCCTATGGTGGCACCTGGGGCATCTCCTACACCAGCGGTGGTGGGAGCACCAGCAGCGGACTGTCTTCTTCTAGCAGCAAGATTGAAATGCAACCGGACACTCTGCCCCCGTTCCCGTTGCTTGCAAAATCCCTGCCCCAACCTTGTCACCAAAGTCCTGGGCACTTCCACCTTATTGGTTGGCAGCACACTGGTGTGCTCACAACTCTCCCTCAGACATAGAGGAGCTGATGGAGATGCTCGCCGGCTCCGGCCAGCTTCCGTGCCGCTGTGGTCACCCTCACCGCCACAGCCCACACTGCATATCACTTGGGCGGCTCCCGTGGTCAGCCACCGTTCGCCTCCACGTGCAGCTTCGGCTTTCCGGAAGAGGGGAAGGATATTGGAATGTGCCAACGTGGCTTATAAAATAGGCGCCAAGGCCGTGTCCACTGTGGAATGGTGCCTTCTCCATAGATAGGCAGCGCCGTCACTTCCTGGCGAGCATGCGGTGTGCCAGGCCACAGCCTCAGATGTGGATCAGCTCTCGCCAGTGACAAGTTGGACTCTCTCTCTGTAATTGTGTTTATCGTACAAATTGTCACCGTCAAATGCTGTATTGCAGTAGCCTCTGAATAGTAGTTACCCTGTATATAACACATGCTTCACTTTTCAACACATACATGCAAGTCACCACTCATTCTCAGTATTTATAAAAGTCGCAAAAATACTTCCATAATATTTGCGCTTCACACTAAATTCTCCAAATGCATCATTTTAAATATGAAAACCAGTTCCACAAATTGATACTCAGCACGGTGACTGATGGGAGCCATTGTAAGAGTGTCACCTAGATGGCACTGCTCAAGTCTTTATGATGCTCACATCAACTATCAATCAGCGTGTACTGTTAACAACAAAATGCAAAATATCCATTTGAATGAGTGTGAACTGTCAAGAAACTTGTCTCCATGAACACTACTTTAATGCATACTGAGATATTTGATGTACATGAATATATCATTTGTATTGCAGTAGGTGTATAACACGAATTATTTATTTATTTATTTTTTTCCTAAAAAAGAAAAAAATAAAGTCTTAAAAATTGGGGTGCAAATTTTACACCAGTGCTGGCAAATATGGTGGTTTAGGAGGTATTATGTCATAAATAATGAGATGCACTGAATTTGTTCTTTCACTTAACATGGAGTGCAAATTACCTGTTCTATAAAACAGGGTCTCCAAAACACGACCCGCAGGCCGGATCCAGCCCGCGGTGGGCTTTCATTCGGCCCGCGCACCCATTTCAAGTAGGTTCCTGGCTGTGTTTTGCTTTATTGATTTTGTGTTGTTTGTTTCATTTGTTTGTTGTAGCATATCTCTTTTAACAGAAGGTTTTCTTTGTTTGTAAAATCTGTACGATTTTTGTTCTCAATAAATGTATAATATTCAGTATGACGGTTGAAACAAAAAAGAGAAAAGTCTATGCCTAGTGTCGGCTATTCAATAGAATATGGGGCGCGAAATACTTCGTCACAGAGAAAAGCAACAAACCCATGTGTATAATCTGCACTGAACTTACAGCCGTGCTCAAGGACTTTAATATACCTTGTCATTGTGAAACAGTTTGATGCGTTCAAAGACAATGTACATGAGTACAAATTCGAAATGTAGACTGTGCTTGGAACAAAACGTTTTTAGGAAGCGCGTTCATGAAAGTGAAGCCACTACAGAAGAAAGCTTAAGAATTGCCCAAGAAATCACCAAACGAGGAAAGCCATTCTCGGATTGCATGATGATTACAGCTGAAGAATAGTTCCCTTGCAAAATGGAACAATGTCAAGTTGTTTCTCTATCAGCAAATATTTTGGCACATGGAATTATCTTCCAATTTAACAAATCAGTTGCAAAAAAAGGCACACTTCAGACTAAGTATACCGAAAAGTAACAAAATAGAGTACATAAACGAACCTGTTAACCATACAGCACATTAATTGTATATTTTAACGCAAAGATCATTCTCCTCATTCTATGTGAGTTTTCAATGCACTTTTACTTATTACCAACATCAGCATACTATGCCACCGCTGCCGTAGGTAAAATTGTAGGCTTGTGGTTTCGTAAAACCAAAAAATTTCATTTTCTTCTTCTGTTGAGAAATGTGAGATCAACAAAAAGTTATTCTGTATGTTGCATTTGTAGCTAACATGTTCAGTTATATAACTCGCAGTTAATAATTTGTAGGTTTGGTGACAGCCAATTCTAATCTATGTAATTTAGGGTAGAGGCGTAATGAATGATGGGAAGTGAACAGGCTACTAAGCAGGAGTGGCGTTCAGTCTGTTAGGAACGTCGTTACAATTTGAAAATAATTCGAGGTTGTGGATGGGAAAGGGAGTACAACGTCTGAAAAATAAGTGACAGGAAGTGCAGACTGGCTAAGCAGGGAGGCTAGAGGACAAACGCAGAACCATAGAAGAATGCATAACTAGGGGAAAGATAGATACCGCCTACAGGAAAATAAAAGAGAGATTTTGAGACAAGAAAAGCAGCTGTATGAATATCAAGAACTCAGACAGAAAACCAGTACTAAGTAAAGAGGGGAAAGCAGAACTGTGGAAGGAATATATAGAGGTCCTATAAATCTGAAATAAACTTGAAGGCAGTATTCTAGGAATGGAAGACGAAGTGGAGGAAGATGAGGTAGGTGATATGATACTGCGAGAAGAATTTGACAGAGCGCAGAAGGACTTTAGTCAAAACAAGACCCCTGGAGTAGATGATATCTCACCTGAACTGCTGATGTCGTTAGGAGAGGCAGTCATGAAAAAATTGTATCACCTGGTATGCAAGATGTATGAGACAGGGGAAATACCCTCCGACTTCAAGAACAACATTGTAATTCCAATTCCAAAGAAAGCCAGTGCAGACAAGTTATGAAAATTACAGAACTATCAGTTTAATAATTTAATATGGTTGCAAAATACTAACACGAATTATTTACAGACGAATGGAAAACTTGTGGAATCCGACCTCGGGGAAGATCAGTTTGGATTTAGGAGAAATGTAGGAACACAGGAGGCAATACTCACATTACGACTTATCTTAGAAGATAGGCTAAGAAAAGGGAAACCTACGTTTTTAGTGTTTGTCAATTTGGAGAAAGTTTTTGACAATGTTGACTGAAATACACTCTTCCAAATTCTGAAAGTATCAGGGGTAAAATATAGGGAGCGGAGAGTTATATTCAACATATACAAAAACCAGACAGTGGTTATTAAAGTCTAAGGGCAAGAAAGGGAAGAGGTTGGGAAGGGAGTAAGACAGGGTTGTAACCTTTCCCCAATGTTGTTCAATCTGTACATTGAGCAGGCAGTGAAAGAATGGAATTTGGAGAGGACATTAAAGTGCAGGGAGAAGAAATAAAAACATTGCGGTTTGCCAATGACATAGTAATTCTGCCAGAGACCACAAAAGATCTAGAAGAGCAATTGAATGGAATGGACAGTGTCTTGAAAGGAAGATATAAGATGAACATTAACAAAAGTAAAACGAAGGTAATGGAATGCAATGTCAGAAAATCAGGCGATGCTGAAGGAATTAGATTAGGTAATGAGACAATAAAAGTGGTAGTTGAATTTTGTTATTTGGGTAGTAAAATAACTTCTGATGGCCAAAGTAAAGAAGATATAAAATTCAGAATGGCCCTGGGAAGAAAAGCGTTTCTAAAGAAGCGAAACTTGTAAACATCCAATATTAATTTTAATGTTAGGAAGTCCTTTCTGAAAGCATTTGTCTGGAGTGTAGCAGTGTATGGGAGTGAAACATGGACGATAAGGAGTTCAGATAAAAAGATGATAGACGAATGATGAAAATTAGATGAGTAGATCACGTAACTTATAATGAGGTTCTTAACCAAATCGGGGAGAAAAGGAGTTTCTGGCATATCCTGACTAAGAGAAGGGATAGATTGGTTGGACACATTCTGAGACATCAAGGAATTGTCAACTTAGCATTAGAAGGAAGTGTGTGGGGTACAAATCGTTGAGGGAGACCGAGGGACGAATACAGTAAGCAGATTCAAAATGATGTAGGTTGCCGAACGTATTCTCAGATGAAGAGACTTGCACAGGACAGGGTAGTGTAGAGAGATGCATCAAACCAGTCTGTGGACTGAGGACCACAACAACAACAACAACAACAACAACAAAGTGGAAGGACATTTTTTACGAGTAACATAGCCAAATCATGACACAGGCATTAAAAACACATTGTTTTAAAAGATTTACTTGTAAATGATAATGCTGTTCATTTCACAGGTAGAAATTATGTTTCGCTATTAGGTACCTGCCTGATAACTTACCCAAAATGCATTACGTTCGTTGAAAAACTAAGAAACATAGAGAAACAGTCAGTATGTTGGAGTGACTTAAATTTTGCAGTTATTAGTTGAAAAAATTCTTTTAAATTACAAATAAAAGTAAATGTGCTCAGTTTCCGTTAATTAGAAAAACTGTTGCATCCATATAAGTGCTGGTTTCTCTCTCTCTCTCTCTCTCTCTCTCTCTCTCTCTCTCTCTCTCTCTCTCTGTGTGTGTGTGTGTGTGTGTGTGTGTGTGTGTGTGTGTGTGTGTAATATTTCCATTACGATCTGCATTTCCAACAGAGTTCTACACACATTTAAACAACAATTAATTTGGTGATTAATTCATGCCATAGGAGAGAAAAAAAAGACATTCTTATCATCTGTCTGACCGCTACTTCCGATTGGTTGCCTTCACTTGTAACCACTGGCCTGTCAGTTCGACGTAACCAATGACAGGCGTGAAATGATCGAATATGGTTATAGCGCATGAGAAGAAGTAACAGTATGGTTTATTTTTGTGTGTGTCTTTTATACTTTCACTGTGTTATGACATACCATTCAGTTCAACAAATGGAACTAAATGAAGTGAGGAATTAATTTTTTTTCCTTTTTTCCAAAAGTATTGTTACATTTTACAGTACAGACTGATCCAGTTACGTTCATGCATCCACGTACAAAAGTTAAGAATTTGAAATACTGACCGTTTGCACTTGCACAAAATTTAGCATAATTCAAATTTTCAAATTAGTCTCACTTACATGCTAATCATAATGAACAACAGTATTAGAGCATTTTTAAGATTGTTTAACTGCATTTGGAGTAACATGTGATCCTTTGTTGTTTTGTTTTATTTTTATTCAATTTTTTTGTAAACTATGGAACCACGTAACTGTCCTCAGCCAGGGTTGTTTTTTCTTTCTGGGTGCATTTGTTCGTGGGAACCAATGTCTGAATACATAATTCACTTTCCAAGTGGTGTCTGCCACACATTAAACAAGACTGAATGCAAAATCAGCTGAAAAATTTCATTTTGGGAACATTATGCAATATATTTCCTACCAGAATATAAGGACATGCAGATTTCTACAAAATGTGCATCCTTCTAATTCCACTTCCGACCATGGCTGTTATAGACTCTGTACACAGCTGTATAAGTGCAGAAAAAACTGCATGTGCACATAATTTTAAAGCAAGTGACATGTTGCAGAAAAGGAGAAAAAAATCAACAACTGCACAACCTTGCATCAGCCGATGATACATGCAGTTCCTTTAAGTGAATACACTGTAATATTGCTCCTACTTGATCCTGGGAAAAAATTGTCTTAAACAGGAACAGTTCAAATAAAGAGTTATCTTGGAAAACATGCAGCATTATACCAATCACCACTATACAGCAAAAGCATTGTTTTCACGGTGAGCCAATTAAAACGAAATATATATCTGTCTAGGTGTGTTTGCGTTTGGATGTGTGTGTGTGTGTGTGTGTGTGTGTGTGTGTGTGTGTGTGTGTGTGTGTGTGTGTGTGTGTATTTGTTTACTTTCCTTTTTTACCTGGGATTGGAACGACTCCTTTTCCACTTCCTTAAAACTCCTATCCTTCCCTTTCTCCTCTCCTTTCTTCCTCTTTTCCTGACGAAGCGACCAACCGTTGCGAAAGCTTGTATGTGCGATTTTATGTGTGTCGGCGAGCCTGTCCTTTGGGTAAGTCACCAGTTTTCTATTTTTTATATTTGTTTATCCCACCAGGAAGGTTTCCTTCTATAATTTATATGTAAAAACTCCATAGGCCCCACTTATAAATAAAACCAAATAAAATTATAAGTGAAATTTCAGTTTGTTTGTTTGTGCGCTCAAAGTATCACAATTACAGTGAGTGGCAAGCTTTTTGTGAGGTTTTTTATTGTCACAGATTAACAATTTTCTGACATTTTTCATTTAACTGTGTTGTGAAACCTAGAACATTGCCATACTTCCATTTTTATGTAAATGCTAAATACCCTTTAGGCTTAGTATCTAAAATAACCATATACATTGGCTCAGCAGATACACAATGAAGTATGCCATTGTGAGTCCATTTTTCTATTTGTGGTACAGTACCCTTAAAAAAAAAAAAAGTGACCCACTCACTGTACAGCAACTGCTGTTTACTTTATCAGGAACTACGAAAACCCTGAACTGAGACTGTGTTTTGCATCCATCTATGACTTTGATTAGATTTTAAAAAATCTATTATAAATTAAATAGCTTAACCTTTCTTCTGAACTTACAGAAACTACTGGATTTATTGCATAATGAAATGTAGAAAACATGCTGATACTGTACTTTGGTGTTTATTAATACTGAACCCTTGCTGTTTGACAACAGATTACTGACAACTGAAGTATTTAAGCACATGCATCTTGATACAAACAATTAATTTGCAAATCATTCATGCACCCACAAGCACATGAGAAGAAAAGACATGCAGAGAGAGAGAGAGAGAGAGAGAGAGAGAGAGAGAGAGAGAGAGAGAGAGAGAGAGAGAGAGAGAGAGATCTACTACTATTAGCTGCAGTCTATGTCGTTTCATTAATTTTCCCCCAACTCTCAGAGAATTCATAAAACAATCACCACATTTACTAATTTTTACTATTTACAGCATGCAGACACCAATATTAGCAAGACCACATTTTAAACATTCAAGATAATAAAATCGTGAAAGCAGCTTTTTGCACTACACTTAGAAAAAGAAAAGACAACTTACCCCTCTTCAATCTCCCTTTTGATGTTTATACTCTGAGTTTGTACATATTGGTCTTTTTCTTCATTGTATAATAACAAGCCACTGAGGGTGAAGTCGAAATAAATTCTTACACCATCTGCAACTTCTTTGCAAATGTTTATACTGCAATGAGGGGGAGTAAGACATTCAGTTACTACAAGTTTAACTGGTTAACAATACTTCATAGAAGACATTCAGAAACATTTACACACATCAGAAAAGAGCAGAAAATAAAACTGCATTATGAAAACAAAGGCTGTTGTCTCCTACTGAGAAGTTTGAAAAAAGAGATGCCATTCTGTTCATTATTATTTGCCATTTTTGTGAACACACTTTTACCTACTTTATTTTCATCTAAAAATGCAAAGTCCAGATTGGAATGTCAATCCAATCATTTATTTATATTGTTTATATGAATCAGATTCCAATGATCTCACTGGAAAAATAAGGACTAGAAAGGAGAAAATAATCAATTTTGTTCATTTAATTCTGGTACAATACAATACACATGGATGCGTAAGATATGAAATACATACCTTCTGTTTATTCGTTCTATATCAAGTGGTCCATTCTGATGATTGTGACGACGCCTGTACCTTCGTCGTAAGTTATCTGGAGTACCACAAATCTGGTTAATGGCATATTCTCTAACATAAGATTCCAGAATCTCCACAACATTTGGAATTGCTGGCAATATCACGAGCTGAAATCAAATGTGCAATTCCATCACCATTGTAAAATATGTTTCAACGTACATAAAAGTGTGCAACAACATTTCACATTCTACAGGTTTCTATTATACCTATTATTCTTCCATAACAACAGCCCCAGACAATGTGTAACATCAGCAAAGTATTTTGTTACACCATCAAAGCAAATATCAGTACACAATTATGTGCATGTGATAAAGTAAGAGCTTTTGAAGTATCAGTTTGTTTTATGTTGATAAATCATGTACAAAGAGAGGGGGAAAAATTGTCTGACCCAATTAATATGAAGTCCAAAAACAGAGCATTGTGCACGTCCAAGTTCATAAGTGTCAGTGTTCACAACACTGGCAGTCTGTGGAGCTTCAGCTTCACATTCACACTGTCAAATAGTCAATATAATAGGGTACAATATACATCAAGATTCATTGCAATTTAACAGATCATAGTTTCTTTTGAGATTCATTATTTGAACACACGGAAGCAGTTAAAATATAAAACTCCACATCATTACAATTACTGCAAAGAGTGTTTCGCATATGTTTAAATAGCTGACAGTAGACGAATTTAAAAAAGGAAAGAAAATATTTGAAGCCACATTAACTAAATCGTGTAAACCGCAAGTAAGGACTTAGCTACAAGAAACTCACTTTTTTTTAATTAATTCAGTTAAGTATTTTACTCATGAAAATGCCATAATGCCATGCTATGTAATTCCATGTTCTCAAGAAATCTGACAGCTTTTCCCCTCACTTTCAGCTGTTTGCAATATCAACAAGGACCCATTAGCTATTACAAGAGCAAATTAAACAGCTAACCTAACAGGGCTGATGTCCCACCTTGAGAACTGCAGCTTGTCTGTCCTCTCCACAGGCATAACTACATTGTTAGAGGTTTCAACTGTTGAATATCACAAATAGTAATGCGACCTAACACGTTTGATGGGGGAGGGGTTTAGAAGGAATCTAAGTGGAATAAGTGAATAAGGAATCATCAAAATTGTGAAAACAGTTTCTGTAAGGTTGCAGATGAGATGGGGCAACATATGACTACATATATAATTCTGCTGTGTACAGTAGGAATGTGTATTGGTAAGGGGGGGGGGGGGGGGGACTTAATAGCTAATTACTTTCTTCCTCTGAACTGAACATCTTAGATTTTGTGATTTCCAGACAACTATTTATTTATATATGCTGTTGTCGTTGTTGTTGTTGTTGTTGTTGTTGTCATTGTGGTCTTCAGTCCGGAGACTGGTTTGATGCAGCTCTCCACAATACCCTATCCTGAGCAAGCCTCGTCATCTCCACATAAGAATGACAACCCACATCTGACTGAATCTGCTTACTGTATCCATCTCTTGGTCTTCCTTTACAGTTTTTACCCCACACACTTCCCTCCAACGCTAAATTCACAATTCCTTGATGTCTAAGGATGTGTCCTACCAATCTATCCCTTCTTTTAGTCAAGGTATGCCAGAAATTTCTTTTCTCCCCAATTCTATTCTGTACCTCCTCATTAGTTCGCAATCCACCCACCTAATCTTCAGCATTCTTCTGTAGCACCACATTTCAAAAGCCTCAATCCTCTTCCTGTCCGCACTGTTTATCGTCCATCTTTCACTCCCATACAAGTCAACACTCCATAAAAATGCCTTCAGAAAGGATTTCCTTAGGCTTAAATCAATATTCGATGTTAACAAATTTCTCTTTTTCAAGAACGCTTTTCTACCCATTGCCATTCTGCATTTTATATCCTCCGTACTGCGACCATCATTTGTTATTTTACTGCCCAAGTAACAAAACTCATCTACCTCCTTTATTGCTTCGTTACCTATTCTAATTCCTCAGCGTCACCTGATTTTCGTAGACTGCACTCCATTACCCTAGTTTTCCTCTTGTTAATGTTCATCTTATATGCATCTTTCAGCACACTGTCCATTCCGTTCAATTGCTCTTCCAGGTCCTTTGCTGTATCTGACAGAATTACTATGTCATCGACAAAACTCGATGTTTTTAATTCCTTCTCCAAATTTCTCCTTGCTTTCATTTATAGCTTGCTCAAAGTACAAATTGAATAACAATGGAGAAAGACTACAACCCTGTCTTACTCCCTTCCCAACCACTGCATCCCTTTCATGCCCTTCAACTCTGACAACCGCTATCTGGTTTTTGTACAAGTTGTAAATAACCTTACGCTCCCTATATTTTACTCCTGCTTGCTTCAGAACTTGAAAGAGTTTATTCCAATCAATATTGTCAAAAGCCTTCTCAAAATCTACAAAAGCTAGAAATGTATGTTTGATTTTTCTTAATCTATCTTCTAGGATAAGCCATAAAGTGAGTATTGCCTCCCGTGTCCCAAACTGGTCTTCTCCAAGGTCGGATTCTACCAGCTTTTCCATCCTTCTGTAACTAATTCGTGTTAATATTTTGCAACCATGACTTATTAAACTGATGGTTCTGTAGTTTTCACACCTGTCTGCACCCGCTTTCTTTGGAATGGGGATTATAACATTTTTCTTAAAGTCTGAGGGTACTTCACCTGTCTCATACATATTACACACCAGCTGAAACAATTTTGTCATGGCTGGTTCTCCCAGAGACTTCAGTAGCTCTGAGGGAATATCATCTACTCCAGGGGCCTTGTTTCGACTTGTTTCAGTGCTCAGTCAAATTCATCTCTCAGTATAGTATCTCTTATTTCATCCTCATCTACTTCTCCCCTTTCTACAATATTGCCAGTTCATTTCCTTCATAGAGCCTCTCTATATACTCTTTCCACCTTTCAGCTTTCCCTTCTTTACTGAGAACTGGTTTTCCATCAGTGACCTTGATATTCATAGAGCTGTTTTTCTTTTCTCCAAATGTTTCTTTTATTTTCCTGTAGGCTGTATCTATTTTTCCCGTATTTATACATTCTTCTACACCCTTGCATTTGGCTTCTAGCCACTCCTGCTTATCCATTTTCCACTTCCTGTCAATCTCATTTCTTAGTCGTCTGTATTCCATTTTGACTGATTCATTTACTGCATTTTTATATTTTCTCCTTTCATTGATTAAATTTAGTATCTCCTGTGATATCCAAGGATTTTTTGTAGGTCTTGCCTTCCTACCTATTTTGTCCTCTGCTGCCTTCACTATTTCATCTCTCAATTTTACCCATTCCTCCTCTATTGTTTTGTTTTCCCCCATTTCTGTCAATTGTTGCCTAAAGCTCCCTCTGAAATTCTTAAGAACTTCAGAACTTTATCCAGGTCCCATCTCCTTATTTTCCTACCTTTTTGTAGTTTCTTCAGTTTCAACCCACAGTTCATAACCAACAAGTTATGGTCAGGGTCTATATCTGCCCCTGGGTATGCTTTACACTTTAAAACCTGGTTCCAAAATCTATGTCTTATCATTATAAAATCTATCTGGTATCTCCCGGTGTCTCCTGGTCTCTTCCAAATATTCAACCTTCTTTTGTGTTTCTTAAACCAGGTGTTTGTTATAACTAAATTATGTTCCGTGCAAAACTGTACAAGGCGGGTTCCTCTTTCATTCCTTTTGTCCAGACCATATTCAGCTACTATCTTCCCCTCCCTTCCTTGTCTTACTACCAAATTGCAGTCTCCCATAACAATTAAGTTTTCCTCTCCCTTAATTGTCTGAATAATTTCATTTAGCTCCTCATATATTTCTTCGATCTCCTCATCATCGGCAGAGCTAGTTGGCTTATAAACCTGTACTACTGTGGTCGGTGTTGGCTTCGTATCTATCTTGACTACGATAATGCGATCACTGTGTTGCTCATAGTAGTTTGCACGCATTCCTATTTTCTTATTCATTATCAGACCTACACCTGTAATACCCCCAACTGATTTTGTATTTATAATCCTGTACTTGCCGGGGGTTGTAAGCCAGCCAATCAGCACTACGGAGAAATCATCGAGGCAGGCGATCCGCAGATTGAAACTATAGGAGCAACAGAATGACAGGAAAGCGGTCACTACTACAAACATCATTGTGTACCATTCGTCAAAGATGCAGGAGAAGCCTCGGGCTACATACAGACAGGTCAATGTCTGAGAATATGCCATGCATCACACTAAAATGTGTGGGAGCACTGGTGTTCAGAAGGCAAATGTCCTGCTGTGCCAAGAGAGTCTTAAATTCCTAACCATGGCCTATGGTCTGGGTCCTGTCACACCCAACCCTGTTATACTTCGGACCCCTATAACAGAAGTTTCAATTTTAGAATAGGGCAAATAGCAATGTGACCTAGTATGTTTAAGTGGGGGCAGGGTGGGGGGGGGGGTGAGGGATCGGGTCCAAAGGGAATACGTGAATAAGGCATCATCAAAAATGTGAAAACAGTTCCTGTAATGTTGCAGATGAGATAGGGGCCAATGTATTAATACATCATTCTGATTATATATATATATATATGATACGAATATTAAGACGAAAAATTCCTAGCAGGAAAAATTAAATATAAAAAATAAAAAATAGACGAAGATTACTCACCAGGCGAAGGAGCACAGGTGTAACAGCATCACAAATAAATAAATGAACACACACACACACACACACACACACACACACACACACACACAAACATAAAACACAAGCTTTCGCAGCCTAGCTGCTTCTTCAGGCAGAAGGGAAGGAGAGGGAAAAGGAAATGATGAGGGTTTTAAGGAGGGGGGTAAGGAGCCATTCCAATCCCGGGAGAGGAAGGACTTACCTTGGGGGAAAAAATGGAGGGTAAACAAATGCACACACACCCCCACACATTCACACAGAAAAAAGTACGCCTAGGCACCCAAGGTAAGTCTTTCCTCTCCCGGGATTGGAATGGCTCCTTACCCCCTTCCTTAAAACCCTCATCATTTCCTTTTCCCTCTCCTTCCCTTCTGCCTGAAGAAGCAGCTAGGCTGCGAAAGCTTGTGTTTGCGTGTGTGTGCGTGTGCGTGTTTATTTGTTGCTATCACTGCCTGTGCCCCTTCGCCTGGTAAGTGGACTTCATCTATTTTTTACGTGTATATATATATATAAGCAAAACTTAATAACAATTAGTTTCTTCCTCATTCACGAATATCTTAGATTTTTAGATTCACACAATGAAAGTGTCTGCTCATAAAAGTAACACAGAAACACAAGATGCAGAATTATAACTTGCAAAACGATCAGGTTTAGATATTTACGTGAGTGTGCGGGTTTCAAAAAAAAAAAAAAAAAATAAATAAATAAATAAATAAATGAAGTATGGTCAAATTTTGATGTCTCCCTCTAGGTTCTCTTCTTCCAGCATGTTACTTGACCTAATGAAATCCTTTATTTTATTTATTTATTTATTTATTAAACATTCCTGGAAGTTCCAGCACAGAGAGAGAGAGAGAGAGAGAGAGAGAGAGAGAGAGAGAGAGAGAGAACCTGAGGTGACAGTGACACTCCAGCTCAGCACATGAGGGACACGAAATAACTGTACTCCATCAGTAGATATGCTGTGATAAAAAACAAAGAAAACATCTTCTGAAAACAGATTAACAAACTAAGAGATATTATGAGCATTGTCTATTATTGCCCACTCTCTTCACAATATTTGCTGCAAGGGAGCAGCAGCAAGTCAAGTGACATGCCGCATTTTCATTGGCTGCTGCTAGATTCCACAATGGCGTGCCTTTGTGGATTCATCCCATATGCCGTATTACGCAGTTTTCGAGTTCATAGAAATTGCTGTCAGTACTGGTGATTTCCACAAGAACATGCTAGAAGGTAGTGTTCATAGCCAGCTTATTTTTGTCAGTAACATCACACAAACTCTCACACGACACAAATCAAATCAACCGATTTGTTATTTACACCTGAAAATCTGGATTCGAACCACTCCAATCGTAAACACTTAATTTTGAACAATTTTCGTAATGGTTGGAACCTCTGCTACAGATGCACTGGATGAAATGCTCACCTCACCGCTGTAAGTTAGCTTGTAATTCATTAGATTGCAACAGCTGATCCCAGTGAAAAATAATACCCTGGACCAGTGGTTCCCAAACATTTTTGTAGTGGGACCCACAATTTTTCTTTAAACATCTTGGCAACCCAGACTACACTAACTGCACAGCAATTAATAAAAAAAACTAATTAGAAAAACTATACAAATTAAATGGTAAAATCAATGACATTTGTGGTAGTGTTTCGTCTTGGTATTATTGGTACATTCTATACTTTTATGGGAATTTAGTTAGTTTTAGGCGTAAATAATTTATCACACAAAGTTTATTTCTAATATTTTCCAAAGGGGGAAAAAAACCTAGAGAAACGTAGTTAGTGACTGATCCCATTAATTCTTTCAAACCTATGGTCTCCCTCCCCACTTGATTCGGTAAGTTCCAGTCTTAATCCACAAACCAATAGTGAAATAAATAGAAATATAGTGTAAAATGAAAAAAACCACCACTAGAAAAACAGATATACAAACTAAACAACAAGCCAATAGGGTACGATCTCGCAGTCATAGTAAATCAATGGAAAGTTACTCACAGGACATCAGTCTCAGATGAAAGCAGATGCAAAACTACTATAACACAATTATGAATAAATTCTACAGCTGCATTTTGCTCATATTGCCCAGAGTACATTATTAGCCACATTGATTTATTGTTTGGCGCTGGTTTTGTATATAGAGTTTCATATTTTTCCAGTCGGTAAAACATTCTATGCAGATATTTTAATGTCAGTTAGTGAACCACCTGATTGGACCCCAGAAACATCAGTCAGCTTGTCACAGAGGAGCAACACCCGACTCTCATTTTGGACCTACCCTTGACCTCTCCAAATTTTCCACAAAAAAACAATGGCTGTGTTGACAAAGGCTTCCCAATTAGTTCTAGTGCAGACTAAGTATCAAGGGGCATATGCCTAACCTTGACTTCTGACTCTACATTCCTTCCATGGTGTGGCCAGGGAAGGGTAAGATTGGGGATCATATTTTGCTGCAATGAATTCTACCCCAACATGTTTACAGGCATCAGTGGCTATTCAACCAGCAGCATAATTCTTCACTCTCTTCATTTTGGGCCCACGAGCAGCTAGGGAAAATGGTCCATCCTGAGAGAGCCCTGCATGCCTGGATAAGCCTAATACAACTGAGGTACAGGAGATCCTCAGACGTTGCCCACTAGCAACAGTTCCATCTCAACAGCCATGCATCTCCTCGGCGTGCAGCAACTCCTTAAGCTTTTTTTTATCATCCTCGAGACTTGGGCACTTAAGCACAGATCCTGAGCTCTGTAGTTTACAATGATCCATCGCTGCGCTGTACAGTGGTTGCTGAAGCACGCATAATGCTTACGGTGTAGGGGACTGTTAGCTCCGCGTTAACCAATCCTGTATCCAGCTTAGCCCCCTGAGGAGCTACCATGTGTAATATAAAGGATATGGAAAGTAATTATTGTTCCCAAAAGGATCAATCCATATGAAGTGGTCCAATGAGGGTTGCTTGACCATTTTTAAATATTTTGATTTTTTAACATGTAATTACCCTATAATTGAGAACTTCTGCCTGAAGGTCACCTGGGGGAATGGAATAGGCAGCTAGCCGGGGTACGGAAGCTGCTTCCTCGACAGCAGTATCCACATACTCATTCCCTGATATTCTGACATGACCATGATGTGCCACTGAGGACACGGAGAACATTAAGGGATCGGGCACAACGGGCAGCCAGGTAAGACACGTGTGGGGACCAGTAAAGTTTACAATCCAGCATGAGTCCCAAGAATTTCATTGTCTCCGCGAAAGGGAGAGCAACGGGGACGAGACATAGAGAAGAAGGTGGAAGAAATTCCTTGTATCTCCAGAAGTTTATACACGCCGTTTTCTTAGTGGAGAAGCAGAAGCCATTCGCAATGCTCCAGGAATATATACGGTCAAGACAGCATTGAAGACAAAGCTTCAAGAGACACGTCTGCTGGGCACTGTAATAAATTGCGAAATCATCTACAAAAAGGTGTACGGAAACGTCGGCTGAAAGGCAGTCTACAATCGGATTGATTGCAATGGCAAAAAGAGAGACGCTCAAGACGGATCCCTGTGGCACCCAATTATCCTGACGAAAGGTATCTGACAAAACAGAGCCCACCCGTACCCGGAACTTCCGATCTGCCAAAAATGCCTGAATAAAGAGAGGGAGATGGCCACGAAGGCCCCATGTGTGCAATGTGTGGAGAACGCCCGCCCTCCAACAGGTATCGTAAGCCTTCTCTAAGTCAAAGAACACCGCTACCGTTTGACGCTTCCTTAAGAAGTTATTCATAATAAAGGTCAACAAGGTGACGAGGTGATCAGCAGCAGAGCGGTGTCGACGAAAACCGCATTGGACATTTGTAAGGAGGCGGCGAGATTCGAGGAGCCAGACCAACCGAGCGTTAACCATGCGTTCCATCACCTTACAGACGCAGCTCGTCAGAGAAATGGGGCGATAACTGGAAGGAAGATGTTTGTCCTTCCCTGGTTTGGGGAGGGGGACAACAATGACTTCACGCCAACTTGTGGGAACCTGACCTTCAGTCCATACGCGATTATAGGTGCTAAGTAGGAAACACTTGCCCGCAGGAGAAAGGTTCTTCAGCATCTCAATATGGATGGAATCGGGCCCGGGAGCAGAAGATCGGGACAGGGCGAAAGCATGGTCTAGCTCCTGCATGGTGAAGGAGACATTATAATTTTCACGATTAAAAGAGTGGAAAGAAGGTGGTCATACCTCCTCTACCTATTTGCGAGGGAGGAAGGCAGGGTGGTAAAGGGCAGAGCTTGAAACCTACGCAAAGGAACAGCCCAGTGGGTTGGAATCATCAGTGGGGTCCACAAGGATTGCGTTACGACGGTCAGGCCAGAAATCGGGGAGTGGACCTTGATGCCGGATAAACGGCATATGCCACTCCAGACAGCCGAGGAGGGAGTAAAGCGGTTAAAAGAACTGGTAAAAGCAATCCAGCAAGCTTTTTTGCTGTCTTTTATAACACGACGACATTGCACTCTCAGTCGTTTATAGTTGATACTATTCTGCAACGTTGGGTGGTGGCGGAAGGTGTGTAAAGCACGGCTCCGGGCTCTAAGAGCGTCACAGCAGGCTGCAGTCCACCAGGGGACCGAGACACGATGTGGAGAAGAGGATGTACGAGGTATGGAATGTTCGGCAGCTGTGAGAATAACCTCTGTGAGATATTCGACCTGAATGTCACAGCTGGAAAAATTCTGATCGTGAAAAACAGCCATGGAAGAATAAAGCCCCCAGTCAGCTTTAGAGATGTTCCAACTGGTGGGACGAGGAGATGGGGAATGATGCAGGAAGTGGATGACACAAGTAAAATGGTCACTCGAGTACATGTCAGAAAGTGCATACCACTCAAACCTACCAGCAAGCTGAGGAGTGTATATCGCGAGGTCTATATGGGAATAAGTATGTGTTTTGTCGGAAAGGAAGGTCAGTGCACCGGTGTTGAGGCAGACAAGATTGGAAAAGGTCCACCAAAAGGGAGCCTCTCTGACAAGGTGCCGGAGAGCCCCATAGGGGGTGGTGGGCATTAAAGTCGCCTACCAACACGAAAGGTGAAGGGAGCTGGTCAACGAGGTGTAGCACATCTGCCCTAGTAAGGGCGGATGACGATGGCGAATAGATATTACAGAGGGAAAAGGAAAAGGTGGATAGAGTGATGCGGACAGCAACTGTCTGTAGGTGAGTATGCAATGAAATGGGATGGTGATAGACGTCGTCCCGAATGAGCATCAGAACCCCTCCATGGGCTGCGGTACCTTCCACAGGTGGCAGGTCGAAACACACAGAGGTGTAGTGGGGGGGGAGTCTACACTACCACATGGGCGTAACTTAGTTTCTTGGAGACAAACTGTGGAAGCGGGCAGTGCAATCGAAGGAGTAGTTTTAATTCCTCCTGATTGAAACGAATGCCGCGAAACTCCACTGAAGGAGTGCCATCATAAAAAATGAGAGAAGAAAAGAAGATAAAAAGAACAAGCAGGTGGGGCACCTCGACGGCCGCTGAGGACCGGACTTCGAGGTAGCATACTGTCACTACCTAGAGGCAGAGAATCATGTTCCATAGGGTCAACTGATGCATCTGCCACCTTCCCTATTTTATCAGGAGGGGCAGCTTCCGCCGCCGGAAAATGCCGGTTGCCCGGCTAACAGTAGTGTGTCCTGGCGAGACAGAAGATGATTGGGGCTGACTACTGTCGGGCGGCGTGACGGATGGGTCACACCTCGGCGGGGAAGGAGAGGAATTCTTTTTTTTGTTGGTTCTTCTGGAAGAGTGACGGTGTGAAGAGGCAGTTGACGGTTGGCAAGCCTGAGTACATAGAAAATCTTCACGGACGGGTTCCTTTTTCAATTTCCGGGCATCTTGTTTAGGTACCCGCGGTTTGAGGTTAGAGGGGTGTTTTTTTTTTTTTTTTTTTTGTGCGTGTGGTTTTAGGGCGCACAACTTCTACGGTCATTAGCGCCCAGACAAAAACTTAGATTCACTAGATCTCAAAAAATTTGGTAACAGCCAGAACATCAAGAAGAGGCTAAAAATGAAAGATAAAGGACAATGAAAAGGGTTAAATATCCTTCGATAAGTTGGCCAAGTTGATAAAACGCAAAACTCGAGCAGCTGCTCGTGTGTCATTAGCTAAAATTTCCTCCAGTGTAGACGGAAAGTGAAGGGCTACACGGAGATGATTAAAATTTACGCAAGACAACAAAACGTGTCGCACCGTTTGAGGTTAGAGGTTGACGAAGACTGAACTTTAGAAGCAGCAGGAGGAAGCAGGGACGTGGAACGGGCAATCTTTGGGCTGGCCGATCGCACAACTGTGTCAGTGAAAGTGAAATCACAGGTCTGTGTACCTGCATCCTTAGTCGGCCGAGTGGAGGTGAGGACCTTACTGTATGTGCCCGCTGGGAGGACAGTGGGCTTTCGACTCTCCAACAACTTTCGAGCGGAAGATGTTGAGACCTTTTTTGTGACCCAAATTTGCTGAATGACCTTTTCATCCTTATATACAGGGCGGTCCCGAGAGGAAGCCTCATGGTCACCATTGTAATTAAGGCAGTGAGGGGACAGAGGTGGGCAATCCCCCCATGGGCGTCCCTACCACAAGTGACACATTTTGCTGCATTAGGGCAAGATTGACGGATATGGTTGTATCTGTGGCATTGGAAACAGCGCGTTGGGTTTGGTACATAAGGGCGGACGGAGATAACTTCATGCCATGCTTTGACCTTTGATGGAAGTTCAACTCGGTCGAATGTCAAAAACACAGTATGAATTGGTGTCAGCTGGTTATCGACCTTTTTCAACACCCTATGCACGGCTGTTACACCCTGATCGGACATGTAGGTTTGTATTTCTTAATCAGACAACCCATCAAGGGATCTCGTGAAAACTACCCCCCCTGATGAGTTGAGTGTGTGATGTGCTTCTACCTGGACAGGAAACGTGCGTAGCAACGTAGTCCGTATTAGTTTTTGTGCCTGGAAGGCACTGTCCGCTTCCAGCAACAATGTTCCATTGGCTGACGCGAACAGGTCTTAACGGGGCCAGCAATCGTATCAACACCTTTCTGAATGACTAAAGGATTTACAGAAGTGAAATCTTTAGCGTCGGTTCTAGAGACAACTAGGAATTTCGGGAGATTGGGCAAAGTTTTCTTATGCTGAGGTGAATCGATCTTTCTTTTTTCTTGGGTCAAAGGCACAGAAGAAGAGAAGGAAGTCATTGCGGAAGTGTCCCCTGTGATTACCGGCGTCTCCGATGGCACGCTCCTTCCTAGTGGGGGCGCTCTGAGGGCTTACCTGCCTTAGGTGATTGTTCACACCTCAGGTGGCACCTCCCGAGAACTGATGGAGGGACCAATCGGCATGTTCGGAAGGTACCAGCTCGGGTAATAACCCCTCCATGGGCCTGGCCTTTACCAGGGGGTACGTACGTGCCCTACTTGTCTACCTGGGGTGGGAAATTACGCGTTACCCCGTCACCTGCTACGCATGATAATGCATGGGTTGGCCTTCAGACACGCACAGGGACGAAAGAAGAAGAATAGAGGAAGTGAAGAGAAAGAAGTGTCTCAAACGCCAAAGTGGAGACTAATGAGGAGGAGAGGAAGACTAGGAAAGTACAGCAAGGAGAGAAAGAAGCAAAGGTTAGGAAAGGGAGAAACCAAGGAAAAAGAGAAACTGGGACAAGAAACCACCTTGGCTCACAAAGGACGCCTGTCTCCGGGCGAAGGCATGAACTGGGAGGGAAAGTGAAGCAGCGTGGGGTGGAAAAAAGGCTGCTCCGGCTCGGGGCCCCGTGCGCGCCACACATGTACCCACAAAAGAGCTGTGGGCCCCCTGGGGGGCCCGATGTTGTATGTTTGTATAAGGAAGAGCAAGCCTTAGGAGGAAAGGTGTTTTAACATCTGAACGTGAATGCCGTCTGGTCCTGGGAAAGAGGAGCGTGACGAATTGACTGCCTGATGAAGATCCCTCAGAGTAAATTCAGTGTTTTAGCACTCACAGTTCTGAGAGGAGAAGGATAGCGGCTTTACTTCTGCTGCTGCTTCTCTCTCTCTCTCTCTCTCTCTCTCTCTCTCTCTCTCTCTCTCTCTCTCTCTCTCTCTTTTTTTTTTTTTTTTTTTTTAAGGGTGCACAACTTCTACGGTCATTAGTGCCCAGACAAGAACAGAGATTCGCTAGATCTAAAAAAAATTTGGTAACTGCCAGTTACAACATCAAGAAGAGGCTAAAAATGAAAGATAAAAGACAATTAAAGGGGTTAAATATCCTTTGATAAGTTGGCCAAGTTGATAAAACGCAAAACTAGAGCAGCTGCTCGTGTGTCATCAGCTAAAATTTCCTCCAGAGTAGACGGAAAGTGAAGGGCTACACGGAGATGATTAAAATTAACACACGACAGTAAAACATGTCGCACTGTCAGCAGTTCACCGCAGAAGCACAGCGGTGCAGGGTCAGGGGATAGCAAGTGATGGTGGCTGAAACGGCAGTGACCGATCCGCAACCGGGCCAGGATGACCACCTCTCGGCGAGAGGGGCGTGAGGAGGTCCTCCAAGCGGTCGGGATCGGTTTTACAGTTCGCAATTTATTATTGTACAGTGAAAACCACGCACTGTGCCACGACGACACGATACTCCGGCGAAGAGCCCGTTGAACATCGTCCGATGGGACGCAAAAGGTAGCCGTGCGAGGCAAAAGAGCTGCGGCCTTGGCTGCTATGTCGGCGGTCTCATTCCCGGGCACACCCACGTGGCCAGGGACCCACAGGAAAGAAACGTGACAGCTGTCATCTGCTAGCAACTGGAGGGAGTGTTTGATCCGATACACGAGAGGGTCCTTAAGACTCTGCAGGGCACTAAGGGAGTCCGAACAGATGGCATAGAAAGGTTGGTGGTGGCGGCAGGTATACAAAACAGCCTGGTGGAGGGCTAAAAGCTCAGCCGTGAAATTCGAGCACCGGTCAGGGAGCTTGTATTGGAAACGGTTGTCCCCGACACCGGCAGTGCTCTTGGAACCATCAGTGTAAATAAATATGGCATTATCGAACCGCGAAAGGAGTTCGACGAGCCTCAAGCGGTATACCAAATGCGGAGTGCTCTCCTTGGGCAGCGAACAAAGTTCAAGGTGAGTGTGAACCTGGGCCTGATGCCACGGTGGCAACAGACTGTCGCTCAACCGAAAGGTGGAAGGAAGGGTAAAATAGAGCCACTGAAGCAGGCGGCGAAACCGAACTCCAGTGGAAGCAAGGCTATGGCAGACAACTGATATTGGCTATTGAGTGAGTCGTCAAAGAATAACGGGTAAGTTGGGTGGTTGGGCATCGACCGCAGGCGGCATGCATACCGACACAAAAGTGTGTCACGCCTAGTGGTCAAGGGTAATACAGCAGCCTCGGCATACAGATTTTCAACAGGGCTGGTATAAAATGCACCGGTCGCCAGATGTAATCCCCGATGGTGGATAGAGTTGAGACGGCGGAGAATTGACGGCCGTGCAAAAGAGTATACAAGGCTTCCGTAGTCTAGCTTCGACTGAACAATGGCTTGATAAAGGTGGAGCAGGATGGTATGATCCGCTCCCCATGATGTGCCACTGAGGACACGAAGAACATAAAGGGATCGGGCACAACGGGCAGCCAGGTAGGACACGTGTGTGGACCAGCAAAGGTTCCAATCCAACATTAGCCCCAAGAATTTCGTTGTCTCCACGAAACGGAGAGCAATGGGGCCAAGACGTAGGGATGGTGGAAAAAATTCCTTGTATCTCCAGAAGTTGATACACACCGTTTTCTCAGTGGAGAATCTGAAGCCGTTCGCGATGCTCCAGGAATATAGACGGTCAGCGTTGAAGACAACGCTCCAAGAGACACGTCCGCTGGGTGCTGCAATAAATTGCGAAATCTTCTACAAAAAGGATCCGGAAACGTCGGCTGAAAGGCAATCTACGATCGGATTGATTGTGATGGCAAAGAGAGCCACACTCAAGACAGAGCCCTGCGGTACCCCATTCTCCTGGCGCAAGGTATCTGACAAAACAAAGCCCACCCGTACCCGGAACTTGCGATCCGCCAAAAACGCTTGAATAAAATAAGGGAGGCGGCCACGAAGGCCCCATGTGTGCAATGTGCGGAGGATGCCCGCTTGCCAACAGGTATTGTATGACTTCTCCAAGTCGAAGAACACTGCTACTGTTTGACGCTTCTTTACAAAGTTATTCATAATGAAGGTCGACAAGGTAACGAGGTGATCAGCAGCAGAGCGGTGTCGATGAAAACCGCATTGGACATTTGTAAGGAGGCAGCGAGATTCGAGGAGCCAGACCAACCGAGCGTTAACCATGCGTTCCATCACCTTACAGACGCAGCTCGTCAGAGAAATGGGGCGATAACTGGAAGGAAGATGTTTGTCCTTCCGTGGTTTGGGAATGGGGACAACAATGGCTTCACGCCAACCTGTGGGAACATGACCTTCAATCCATATGCGATTGTAGGTACTAAGAAGAAAACACTTGCCCGCAGGAGAGAGGTTCTTCAGCATCTCAATATGAATGGAATCAGGCCCGGGAACAGAAGATCAGGACAGGGCGAGTGCACGGTCTAGCTCCTGCATGGTGAAGGTGACATTATAATTTTCACGTTTAAAAGAGTGGAATGAAGGCGGCCGTGCCTCCTCTGCATGTTTGCGAGGGAGAAAGGCAGGGTGGTAATGGGCAGAGCTCGAAACCTCTGCAAAGAATCGGCCCAATGCGTTGGAAAAATCAGCGGGGTCCACGAGGACTGCGTTCTCCACGGTCAGGCCAGGAATCGGGGAGTGGACCTTGATGCCGGCTAAACGGCGTATGCCACCCCAAACAACCATGGAGGGAGTAAAACGGTTAAAAGAACTGGTAAAAGCAATCCAGCAAGCTTTTTTGCTGTCTTTTATAACACGACGACATTGCGATCTCAGTCGTTTATAGTTGATACTATTCTGCAACGTTGGGTGGCGGTGGAAGGTGTGTAAAGCACAGCTCCGGGCTCTAAGGGCGTCACAGCAGGCTGCAGCCCACCAGGGGACCGGGACACGACGTGGAGAAGAGGAGGTACGAGGTATGGAATGTTCGGCAGCGGTGAGAATAACCTCCGTGAGGTATTCGACCTGACTGTCACAGCTGGGAAAATTCTGATCGTGAAAAACAGCCATGGAAGAATAAAGCCCCCAGTCGGCTTTAGAAATGTTCCAACTGGTGGGACGAGGAGATGGGGAATGATGCAGGAAGTGGATGATACAAGGGAAATGGTCACTCGAGTACGTGTTGGGGGTGCGGTGAGCCTCCACTTTCACAGGGAAAGTATGTACAAGTGTTGCCCAAAGTAACTTCTGTGCCTGGAATGCATTCTCTATTTCAAGTAACAAGGTCCCATTGCGCTGCCTGGAGCAAGTCTTCAAGGGACCTGCGATCGCATCGACAACCTTCTGAATGATCAACGGATCAGCAGAAAAATCCTTATCGTCAGTATGTGATACCACCAGGAACTTAGGAATGTTAGGCAATACTTTCTGTGGCTGAGAATCATCAAGTTTCCGCTTATGGGGCAAGGTTAAGGATGATTTGGAAGGTTTCATAGCGGAGGTGTCCCCCACGATTAGCGGTGTCTCCGATGGCGCGCTCCTTCCTTGTGGGGGCCCTCACTGAGGGCGCACCCACCTTAGGTGACTGTTCGCACCTCAGGTCACACCTCCCGAGAACGGACGGAGGGACCAATCGGCATGTTCGGAAGGTATCAGCTCGGGTAATCACCCCTCCCTGGGCCCGGCCTTTACCGGGGGGTACGTACGTGCCCTACATGTCTACCCGGGGCGGGGAGTTACACCTTACCCCGTCACCGGCTACGCAGAGCGTGGGTTGACCTTCAGACACGCACAGGGAGGAAAAAAGAGGAAGGAGAGAAAGGGATGAAGGAGGGAGAATCTCAAACGCCGAGGCGGAGATTAAAAGGCCAGATCTAGGACAAGGAGAAAGGAGAAAGGGGGGGGGGGAAGGCTAAAGAACAGGAAAGGAAGAGGACCAAGAAAAGAGGAAGTAAGAGGAAACGAAAAAGGAAACCTTGGACTGACTAAAAACGCCCATCTCCGGGCGAAGGCACAAACCGGGGGGAAAGAGGGAAGCGGCCTGGGGCGCTTCAGCTCGGGGCCCCGTGCGCGCCACACACGTACCCACAAAAGAGCTGTGGGCCCCCTGGGGGGCTGCTGCTCGTTGTCGAGGGAGGAAAGGAGGATGGTAGTGCTCTGAGCTCAAAATGTCAGCACAATAGTGGCCCAAGGTGTTTGATATGTCAACGGGGTCCACAACAGTTTCATTTCCTAATGTAAGACCAGGGATCAGGTAATGAGCTGAGGTCCCAGATAGTCGACAGAGGTTAGCCCAGATGACTGAAGAGGGGTCAAACTGTTAATGGAGCTAGAGAAGGACAAGCAGCTAGCTTATTTACTATCATGAATAACGGAACATTGGCAACACAACCGGTTATAGCTGATGCAGTTCTCCAATATGGGATGATGTTTGAAGATGTCAAGTGCATGTCTCTGGGCTCTGATGGCATTGCGGCATGTCTCATTCTACCAGGGGACAGGGGTGTGTCGCAGTGTGGAAGAGGAACAAGGGATGGAATGTTCCGCAGCTGAGAGAATTGTGCTTGTGAGGTAGTCTACCCTGCCGTCAATATTTGAAAAATGATGTTCGGTGAAGGTGGCTAAGGAAGAGTAGAGCTGCCGGTCAGCTTTGGAGAGTTGCCAGGAGCGTGGACGTACCGATGTAGCAGACATCAGCATAGAGATCACACATTGAAAGTGGTCACTGGAGTGTGTATCCGAAAGGGCAGACAACTCGAGCCGACGGGCAAGTTGAGTAGTACATATAGAAAGGTCCAAATGGGAAAGGGTATGAGTGGAATCGGAATGGAACATAAGTCCGCCAGTATTGGGAAGATGAGGTTTGGATGGTTAAAAATGTGAACTAAAAGAGAGCCTCTCTGGCAGGGCAAGGAGAGCCCTAAAGGGCATCGTGGGCACTGAAAACGCCGACAGGCAGAAACGGAGGAGGAAGCACATCTACAAGGTGTAAAAGATCAGCCCTGGTGACAGTTTAAGGAGAGATTGTGTAGACAGTGCACAGTGAGAAGGAAAAACCAGGAAGTGTAAGGCTGACAGCCACTGCTTGAACACTGTGGGTGTTTAGAGGGGTGATGAGGCTGTAGATGGTGTCCTGTATGAGCAACATGACACCACCATGAGCTGGAATTCCTGCCACAAGGGTGAGGTCAAACTGAATGGAATTGAAATGTGGAAGATGAAAGTGATCATGGTGGTTGAGTTTTGTTTCTTGTAAACAGAGGACCACCAGAGAATAAGTCTGCAGAAGAAGCTGCAACTTTGCCCTATTGGCTCGAATGCCACAAATGTTCCACTGGAGGATTGTCATAAAGGATGGAAAGAGCCTGGAGAAGTTATTTCACTGCAGCCGTGGTCATTGAGAGGGAGTGATGTTCATGAGTTCTATAAGGGGCTTGGAATGGTGCAAGTGAGGACGAAGCCCCCTGGAAAGTCATGGTGACTTCTTCCTTCGACTTACACCACTCTTTTTCTTCTTCTCATCCTGATCTGTGTGAGAAAAGGAGACCTTGGAAGTGCTAGACTCAGGTATATTTAGGTCTGAGAGGGACCTTGTAGATTTTGGGCCAGCAGAGTGCAGATCCCATACCCCACCTGCAGTAGTCTTTTCGAGAGATTGCTGGGGAGAAAGGTTTCGGGATGGAACCTTGTCCCCAGTGGGTGCTGAAGAAGAAGGTTTCTTCTCCAGCCGAGGAGAAGGGGAGGTGGAAGAGAGAGAGAGAGAGAGAGAGAGAGAGAGAGAGAGAGAGAGAGAGAGAGAGAGAGAGAGGGGGGGGGAGGAGGGGGGGGGAGAAGGATGCGGGGAAGTAGGGATGGGGGCAGGAGGCTGGGCAGTATCTGAAAAGGGAATGGTGGTAACCGCCATAGAGGAGGAAAGAGGGGGGAGTGAAGCAATGGAGGCAAAAGTGGATGTTACCGGCACTGGATTGAGACTGTTGAATTTTGTGTGTGCCTCATAATAAGAAGGATGGTCAAAGGTCTTAAATTCCTGAATTTTCTTTTTCTTTCAGAAAACTGGACAATCAGGTGAATGAGGCGATTTCGGATCACAGCGATTCACGCACTGTGGAGGTGGGATGCAAGGACTCCCAGCATGAAGGGGAAAGCCACAGTTACTACAGACAGAGGTCAATGGTGCACCTGGAGGACATGTGGCCGAAACGGAGGCAATGGAAGTGGCGCATAGGAGGTGAGCTATACTACTTCACATCGCATTGATAGACCATTACCTTTACTTTTTCAGGTAAAGTTTCCCCTTTAAATGCCAAAATGAAGGCACCAGTGTCGAACCGATTATCTTTGGGGCCTCTCTGGACACGGCGAACGAAATGAATGCCAAGCCGTTCCAGGTTTGCCCTGAGATCATCAGTTTGCAGTACTGGGTCCCTATGGAAAATAACTCATTGGATCATATTGAGGCACTGAAGAGATGTGATGGGCACAGAAATATCACCCAATAGCTGGCAAGCTTTTAGAGCAGCCGACTGGCTGGCAGGAGAAGTGTAAATGAGGACAGAGCCTGATCGCATCTTACTTATTGCCTCAACTTCACCAAAAGTATCTTCTATGTCTCCCCGTCTGTCCTGGAACAGACTATTTATCTTGGAAATGGTTTTGCACCTAATCGACAGGCCTGGCCCTCATCCCACGGAATAGCCAAGCACGGGAAGGCCGTGGAAGACAAAAGAGAAACCAAACAACTATTCCTCTCTCTAGAGAGACACATGCTGGCATTTCATGTGCAAAAAGTCCACCCTGATACCACCCACTCCGAACAGGGGCTCTCCCCATGGGTGCCCACACAGCAATGCCCACCTGGCTTGATGGACATTGCCAAGAGTTCTGATACCCCAGGAGGATAGGTATGGGGAGGTGACAGTTCAGGTATCGGCAGTGTGATTCCTGTGCGTTCAGGGGCTCCGCCAAAGGGTAGATAACAGCCCCACCACACGGACTGGCTACACGTGCTGGCGACCTAGCCGGGAAGGTGCTTCAGCAAGGGAAGGAAGGGTGAGAGGAAGGGAGGGAAACCCAGACTGCAGGGCTAGGTTGGCAGTTCTTCCCCAATTGACTCACACTACAACAGAAAATTTGGCGAGGTAGGTCAAACCCCAAAGGGGACCAGACTAGGCCGAAAATTGGGAATATACAAAGGAAGCCAAAGTGCTAAACCATCAGAGCCGTGGTAACAGCCAAGACGTTGTAGAGAGAAGCACCTAGAGAGGGGGAGTGAGTGGGGTGTGGGAAGTCGGTAGGATAATGGGTAGGGGGATAAGAAAAGTAGCCTGGGAGGTTAAGAAGAAAGGCTGCAGTGGCTCGGGCACCTGTGCATGCCACACACGAACCCTTAAAAGAGTTGTGGGCCCCCCAGGTGGGGGGCTGTCTGATAAGATGCCGCCAAGTAGTGTCATAGGCCTTTTCAATGTCAAAAGATATAGCCAAAAGTTGATGCCTTTGTAGAAAAGCCTGTTGCATGGCCCCTCCAGTAAGACCAGGTTATCAAAGGTGGAACAACATCTCTTGAAACCACACTGGAAGCACTAAGGAGCTGCCTGGATTCTAACATCCAAACGAGGCAGTGGTTGACCATCCGCTCCAAGGTCTTTCCCAAACAGCTAGTGAGGGCAACACTACAATAGCTACTTGTGTGTGTGTGTGTGTGTGTGTGTGTGTGTGTGTGTGTGTGTGTGTGTGTGTGTGTGTGTAGTCCTTTCCAGGTTTTAAAAGAGGAATCCTAAGCGCTTCATGCCAGGAGTCAAGAAACTGACACGACTGCAAAATTTCGTTAAAGAGGGCGAGGACAATTTCTTTAATGTCAGTCGGTAGGGTGTTGTAGCATGCTGTAATATATCCTGTCATAACCAGGGCATAGAACATAGTTTAGAATCAAGGTCCCACATGGAAAATGAGCAATTGTAATCCCCATCACATGGACTAAGTCCAAACTACCCCTCTCCACAGACAACCTATGCCGTCTTAAAGGAAGAGTCTGACTAGCAGCAGAAGTGACTGAGGCGAAATCACCTTAGTCTGCGCAATCACTCGTGGGTTCATCTGTAGGGTGCCATTTCCTATTACATCTGCAATTTGGCACCATCCTCCTATCCCGGATATTCTCCCGATTGTCTCCCATACTTGCGAACTTTTGGTGAAACGATTAATGGTATTCAGGAAGCGTTGCCATGACAGTTTCTTGCTCTTCCGAATCATTTGCCAACACCTTGCCCTAGCTACCCTAAAGGCTGTGAGGTTCTCTGCAGTTGGCCAGCTTTCGAACCAAAGCACAACTGTGTGCCACGTCCTTACTGCAGAGCAACATTTGTCACTCCACCATGGGACAGGGCACCTTTTCGGTTGGCCTGAAAACTGAGGAATAGAAGCTGCAGTGGCACAGTGGATCATTCAGGTGACATGGTCCACCCATTCTTGGATTCTAACATGGCAATCAAATTCAGTCAGTCTGCCATAAAGAGTCCAATCCGCTCTGCTACGCACTCATCGCAACGGTTGTCTAACAGGCTGCATTCCATCTAGCTGGTGGATCCAGACTAGAAAGTGATCACTTCCGTGAAGGTCATCGTCAACTTCCCATTAAATCGCAGGGGCACGGGCTGGGGATCAAAGCGTGAGGTCTATAGCAGAGAACGACCCTGATGCAGTACAGAAGTGCGTGGGCTGTCCAGTGTTAAGTAACTGGACAAAGGATGTCAGAAGAGAACTCTCAATTGCTCGACCCCTGGGGCAGGTAGTTTCAGACCCCCAAATCACATTATGTGCATTAAAATCACCACAAAGGATGAAAGGGTGGGGGGAGCTGCATGATAAGATCAGGAAGGGCTTCCTCATCAAATGCGTCTTGTGGAGGCAGATAAATGCCACAGTCAGTCAATCAATGACACATTTGAACACACAATGCAACTGCAAGTAAGGGGGTTTAAATGGGGAATAAAGGTGAGTGGCAGGCTGTGTCGATGAAAACAGCCACTCCGCATTTAGCTCTCTCACCACTAAGGTCATCCTTCCTACGTACATCATAACCACGTATCTCAGGAGTGGATGAGGGCTTAAAATTAGTCTCTTGCAGACATATACACATTGATCTGCCCTGAGTTAATAAAAGAAGTTCCTCCACAGGGGTCCTAAAACCCTCTAGGTTCCATTGAAGTATGGAAGCCATTGTTGTATTTTCACCTTCTCTTTCCACCGAGGCGGGGATACTGCACTAGGTGGAGGGTCAGTATTGGGGCGAAAAGTTTGCCCCTGAGGGATGTCTAGTTGCATAAGCTCTGGGGCGGATTCAGAGGGGAGGTCAGGTATAATGACTATGTAATCTGAGGGTTTATTACCTGCCTTAACCTGGGTCTGACTTTTTGCTGGTGTCTTTTTTGGCTTAGCAGCCTTTACAGTGGAGACAGCATCAGTAGAGCTGGCTGTGCTTCCTGGCCACTGGCTTGGAAGGTGGCAAGATTGGAACGACGTCTACTGAAAAGGGTGCTGAAAGCTCTTCAATAGTGACAACAGTAGCTTTGTCAGATGAACATTGCTAGTCTTTGGACACGGTAACAGCTGTAGTCCTGCAAGTGCAATGGCATGTACTGGTGTTGGTACCCACACCAGCGACCTCTGTTTGCGCAGAAATATCGGCCTTAGAAACAGTCTTTTGTAAAAATGCAGCAAAAAATGTAACATAGGAAGGAGGCTGCATGACCTTAAAGATCATCTTGGCCTCACCATAGGAAATTTGCTTTGTTGTCATAATTTCCTGCACTTTCTTTTTCTCCAAGTGCACACTGCAGTCCCTGCTCGAAACTGGACGTTCACCCGAGCATTCACACTCTTTGGAGGAGGTGAACAATTTACTCCATCATGAGCTGCCTTACCACATTTGCCACATGTAGCTTCTCCCTTGCAACCAAGGGTGGTATACCCAACCGTTGGCACTTAAAACATCGCATCGGGTTCGAGACATAGGGCCGTACTCTTAACTGTAGGAAGCCTGCCATGATGTAATCAGGAAGTTTAGGGCTATTGACGGTAAGGATGAAGGAGTACGATTTTATTATCTCCCCATCTACTCTCTTCATAATATTCTGAACATCAACAATTCCATTCGGAGCCCACTCACATTTCAGTTCTTCAATTGTCATGTCTACGAGATCCCTATAAGTGACTACACCTTTACTGTGGTTCAGAGTGCCACTATCTCTGTCTCAATGGGATATTCTCCAAACAAAGCAGCTTTCTGCAAGTTCGCTGCTTGTTGCAAAGTATTACTTTCCACCATCAATGATCCATTACGCAAACCTTTCACGGATTTCAGGCCACTGGTAACACCTTCCAGACCCTTCTGAATGTAAAATGGTGACCATTTTTCGAAGGTACCCTCTTTCTGTCTGATAATCAGAAACACATTCTGTGTTCTGTAATTGTTCTGACCTTGTTTTGAATGAGGTCTTATATTAGGTCTGGCTACCCAAGTCCTCTTATTAGGTTGGGTGTTGTTACCCCCAGTGGTACACCCATGAAACTAAATGACCACCTAGCCAGAGCTCCACCTAGAGGTTGCTCACTAGCGACTGTTCCGCCTCAACAGCCACGCATCCCATCAACACATAGCACACCTTGGGATTGAGGTTTTTTTTTTTTTTTTTTTTATAGAAGTATTTCCCTCCTCGCAACCCAGGTGATCAAGCCAAGATCCCCATTCCCTGGTACACACAACGTTCCAAAGCCATGCCACACAGTGGTCGCTGAAGCATGCCCAGAGGTTACGGAGTCTAGAGAACTTGCGGGCTTAGCAGTCCCCAGCTCAGGACCCCGGGTTTGCCAAGTCCGGACTCATCAAATTAATGCTGAGCCCCTGAGGGGATAAAGCTAGTAGTTTGTAATATCTGACAAGAGGACTCAAATTGATAAAACACTCTTTGGTTGTTAGTGAATTTTTCGAAATTTTTTATAAACTTTGGATGTCATTTTGACTGGTTCTTTTTTAATTTACAGTAATTTTTTTTTTTTTTTTCTCTCTTCAAACCTTTGCCTCAGATGAATATGTTCCACTGTTCCAGCAATGTCATACAAAACCTACATATAAATCATCATTCTTGATAATTGGAAATGACAACATAATAACCATATTTCAGTATAACTGTAAGAGTCTCTTTGATGTAAGTCAAGGTCTGAAAATGAGCAGTACTCCCACAAAACTACAGGAAATGGCTACATGAAGTACTGTGATGAGGTTTGTTATATTACTGTGATCTACTCACTATCACAAAAGGACAATAAGAAACTTCAACTAGCTCTATTTACCAACACTAGCACAGCACTGTGCTAAATATTATTATTATTATTATTATTATTATTATTATTAATAATAATTTCATGTGGCTCATTGGCCTCGTGCAAGTCTTTCAACTGGACGCCACTTCGGCAAATTTCATGTCCCTAGCCTACCCCAGTTATCCAACCAGGGAAAGGGGACTTACAGCTTAACCTAGAATCTGAACCATGTGTCGTTCCTGGTGACTCCTCACATCTTTGAGAGGTGAAGGATGGGTTAAAACATAGACTGAAAAAATCCGAGGTCCGACAGGGTTTTGAACCCGCGACCCTTCGGATTCCAGCTGAGCGCTTTACCCCAAGACCACTGGGCAGGACAAAATAATGAGAAACTTGCATAGTTCCTTTCAGTCAGGACTGGTGTTTTGTGTGTACTTCACCTTTGACCAATATAATTTGTCACTGAGACAGAAATTCACTACAAATAAAATAATAGGGGCTACAGTAATAAATATCTCTATAGCAAGGTGGTAATGAACTTATATTTAACTAAAATGAACTAACAGATCCAACAGAAGTTATTACTATTTTAACAATGGAAAATCTTATTGGAATGTCAATAATGGAGGATATGTAACTCAAACAGGCTCGCTGAGCTGCTGGCATAAAAAAATAGACAATAGGCGCAGCAAGCCTCTTTACAGTGAGAAGTTAGTAGCAATTGGTAGAATGCTGTTATTGTTTTTCTAATTTGGTTAGTAAAATAAACTTGCAATTAAAAAATGAAGTTCAAATAAGAATAAAACTATCCTACCTTATTTGCATTCTTAATTAGCTCATTATCCAGATCCAGTATGTCTCTCATAACAGCAGTAAATTCCAATGGGAAGTTTTCTTCTTCTTCTTCGCAGTCTTGAGCCCCTTCCTCTGACTGGCTAATATCCTCTGCATCTTCTCCACTGGCTTCATCTTCAGTGGTGCAATCACTGTTATCTGTGTTATGATCGATAAAATCTTCAGAGTCTTGATCACCAGCAGTATCACCATCATGATCACCACACTGATTACGATCATCCCCTTCATCATCACTATGTGCTTCTCTGCTCTCATCACTATCACTTTCATGTTTTACACCATAGTCATCACTATCGTCATCTTCATAAGCATTGCCTAATTGTTCATCTTCCATCACACACTTTTCTCTCTTCTTCCTGTGACTAGTAAAACGCTTCCTCCTGTCATTTTCATCTTTGTCCAAAGAGGTATTGTAAGTACTGCAAGAATCAGGGCTACCTTCCCGGGAGGTCGTAGCAGATGCAGTGCGATGACCCGTGCTTCGTTCCGATTTGTTACTTTTTCTGTAAGACACCTCGTTCCCCTTAGGCGCCTTGTGATCTCGTCGATATAGATAGGCGGTTCTTCATGAAAAAGAAAATTTTTCATTTTAGTTACAGAAGAATAAGCTGCGAAACTACCAAATAACTGTTTTCTACTTATTATGTCACCTTCACATTCACATCAGTGGTAACTATCCAACACAAAAAGACAAACTCGGCTGCTAAAGCAAACAGAATTGATAAACAAGTATAAACCCGATTAGGAACAGAACAGTGTGTGCATGTGTGGAGGGGGAGAGAGAGAGAGAGAGAGAGAGAGAGAGAGAGAGAGAGAGAGAGAGAGAGGGAGGGAGGGAGGGGGGGGGAATCATACACAAAGGGTATGATTCTTAAAGTACATGTTATCACTTTCACAGAATACTTCATATCTCAAAAGAAATCTAACATTTTTATAGCATTATGAGGTACAAAACTTAGTATGTCAACTATTAGTATGCCAATGACACTGTCCCATATTTTAGTGAGGAGGGTAAGAAACCATGTATATTGTGAGGCAACTATTGTATGTGACAAAACTATTAGTAAAAACTAAAACTGGGAATTCCAGGAAGGATTTAACATTATTTTCAAAATAATAGAGATGTCTCTCAATTTGCAGAAAGGTACACTGAAAAGATTATAGGATACTTAGGTTTTGGGCGACTTCTGTCTCCATCTGCTATGATCAGACTGCAGGACTGTGACGCGAGAGTAGCAACCAGTGGTGGGGGTGACGAGGCAGCATGGAGAGGGAGGGAAGGGATGCAAGACAGTGGTCTTGGACAGGGAAGACAGGGAGGGTAGAGATTGGAGTACATGGAGGAATGGAAGACATACGTGAGGCTCGAGTGTGGTCAGGGAGGGGATGGGGGAAGGGTGTTGAAGGCATACTATGGCCTCTCACACATCTTCCATTCCGCCACATCCTCCAACTCCAGTATCTGTCCTTCCCTTCCTCCCTAGCAGCCCCGCCTTGCATATCTCCCATCCTATACTGCCTACTCACCCCCACAAGCTAACTTTTAATCTTTTGTGTGTGCCTTTCTGCAGATCATTTAGACATCTCTGTGGTAAGTAGCGACTTATCTTTTTGACAATATTGTTAGAACCATTAGTAACTTTTCCAAGATAAACGGTTTTCAATATAGGGTGAAAATATTTTCACTGGGATACACAGTCAAAAATAGAGCTTTAATAAATTTGAAATCCCTATTGTGTGGAAATACTTTTCCAATGGCAATGTACTAAAAACATGTCAATGCAATGAACTTTTGTACACATGTTGCATGTGGCGTTGTTTCTATGATTAATTTCACCCCACTGTTTACTGCAACACTAAAACATAGACAATTCTGCAATTATGTATGATAGGGGCATTACAGTGCTACCTATAATGACGAAAATATATATTACACAAACTTGTATTGTTATTGTTCACCCCTCCCAGTGTTTTACTTAAAACAAAGGAAAGTATACAGCTTATCGAAATATTATCAAATACACTGAGAGAACTGCCACGAGTCTTCCAACAGGACTCATGGTGCAGTTGTTAACATCACAAATTACTGAGCTTGTGGTACCCAGTTCAAATCCCACCATGGTCAGAAAAAAATTACTGTATTTGCCGGCATATAAGACGCACCTGTGTGTAAATGCACCCCACTTTTAAGACTTATTTTTAGGAAAAAATAAATCACAGCTAATGCGTCAATTGCAACATAATTATAATACATTTGTTCAGGTACTTCAAATATCTAAGGCAGTGCCTTCAGGTAGTATTCATAAACTTTACACAGTCGATTTCTTGACAGTTTGCACTTATTCAAATGGATATCCACCCATCACTGTTTACAGTGTGCACCAACTATGAAGCGATGGTTGATGAGAGCATCGTACAGGTTTACGACATTGACACCTAGGTGGCTCTGCTTTGCTTTTATCAGACATCACACAAAGTATCAGTTCAGGAGGGGGGCAGGGGTTGTGTTCAAAATGACGCGTTTTGAGAATTTATTGTGAAGCGCAAATACTTATATAAGTATTTTTGTGATGTTCCATAAACTGTGAGAATGATGGACGGTTAGCATTTGTATACTGATTGGCCCACTGTATGGGACACAACATGTTTATAACCTCAAAAATACAACAGCTGTGTGACGCAGAAGCTGTGCAAACATCACTTGTGTACACATTTGCACTTGAGAATATGAATAAATTCTCAAATATCATCATGCGAGACACGGATAAATACGTGAGCAGTGTTTCATTATTCAAATAATGGATGACACCATTCAGCAGTGTGTTGTTTAAGTGATTGTGATTTGAATAGGGTTGTTAAACATGAAATGCACTGTGAGAAAATACTAAAAGCTGTATTCTCTCCTGAAAGCAGTCCAATACCCCTAAAATTTCTGTAAAGTAATTACTGATAAAGACTTGTTTGTGTGTCTTCAAGCTTATTATATGCAAGTGGTGAAAAAGAGTAATTACAGATCATCTTAAGTACACTCTTTGACAAAAAACCTGGCCGCCGGCCGGCCGCCGCTGAGCCTAAGTCCGAGCCGATCGCGATGTGGGACAATAAAAGTGGCCGCGCTGATTCGCTCTAAGTACTGCTATCTGCACAATCTGGCAACACTGCAGACTGCGGGAGTTCCTACAGTACTTCTTGTGTGCAGTTAGAAGGTATCTGGGTCAGCTACATACGTGGTCTTGCGGTAAAGTGCGCGACTTGCATGTTCAGTATTAGCGATCGAAACCGACTTTTGGCAAAAATTTTTAATTCACGTCCCTTGTGCATACTGATGCCACATGTGTAAGGGGAGCATACGCGTAACGTATTTCATTTTTTGATACACTGGTAATAACATTTCGGCCCAATAACATTGCCACCTCTGGCCGCAGCACTTGGCAGAGCTCTCCGCGGCTCACTCGCCGGCAGCAGCGGTGGCGGCGCTACACAGCGCTGCCTCGCCCTCAGCCCACAGCGCCTGCCGCCGCTCATCGCCCTGGATATGTAAAACACTTTAGTGTTGCTGAGTGGTGATCCACAAAAAGGGTTGCGATGTGTATTTCACACAGGATATAACGAAGCACACCACCTATTTTAAATGATGAGCATATAATACTTCAGAGAGGCAAAAAATTGTCATTGTCCAATCCAATGGCACTCTACGATGGTTAGCACTTATTTCTGGTATAAATCTCGATCCTTTCCCTTTCAGAAAAACCTTTCATGTAATTTGTTATTGTCATCAGTTCATATGTTTTCATCAAGACACACTATGTAACTCACTAAAATGGTTTAGTGTCGTTGTTTCATTCCTTACGGTAAAGGTATGAGCTAAATTATGTGAATACGTTTCAGTGCACGTCTTCATGTCTCATTTCTACAGGAGATATTTCGCATCAATGGAGGTGAATTCGAATTTCTTCGAAGGCGATTGTATGGTGAAGCAAAGAAGACATCTAATACCATTTCCATAATTTGAAGTCGACCTTTCTGAAAGACTTATTGTATAAAGCTTTTCTTATGATTCCGTTAAAGAGTTTCTTCTTGCAATCTGCAGCGCATAAAGTAAAATAAAACAAAATAAAATGAGATTCTATCCCCAAACGCAATTTCTCCAACCAGGATTAGAACTGCCGCCTCACACTAGGCTTGGATCACAAGACACAAGCAGAACCACACAGCCAACCACACACTGCCGCACATTGCCCTCAGTCTCTCACATATTCAATGCTGAGCCTCTAACGCATCGCGAAAGATAACCTGAAAGTCACCTACACAAATAACTACATTCCTTGAGTGCAAAAGTTAAATTTCTGTCTCTCATATCACATGGACATTATACAGCATGAGTCATGAAAGTAGAAGAGGAATGTCAAGTGAACTTAGTGGGACAATTCAGAACCACTTGCGGAAGTAACTGCACTGTCACAGTGTTGCCAAATGTTAGCAACAATGTTGCCAGTTCTTAGCTGTACTAGGAAAACCTGTGTAGCGATAAGCGACGCGAAATCGCGCTCGTCTCATGCGGGCTTCTAGAGGGGAGTCACGCATTTTGGTTAATATGCGGCACTATCTCCTGATAGTTTCCGTCGTCACATTTAAGATGGAGATATTAAATTCATCCAATGAGGCCGAAACTAGCGTTTAAATTTTTTGAAGCTTTACTGCATTATGATATTTCAGCAAATTACGAGAGAAGTTAAAAATACTGATATTGTCCTTGCAACATACGACGGATCAGAGAGTGAAATATATAAACTTCCATCACGATTTCAGTTTCACCCCCCTCCCCCTAAAAAAGACTAAAACAAATACTTTTTTACATATCTACAAAAGCTATTTTTATGAGTTACTGGAAATGAACGTTGCAACATCCGTCACTAATCAGTAAAGTATCAAACACTTCACATCTTGAAAGTGACAGCCCACAATATTCTCCATCCTACTAGCACCTAGCCTCAACTGGCTTTTAGCCATGCATTGAGAAGAAATCATGATGAATTGATAACTCACCAACTTTCAGTGAGAGCTTTTTGTAACAAAACGAAAGAGTAATGCGAACCATCATTTTCACCAATTATACTAGGCACTGTTGTCCGAAGATGGACTGTATCTATGTCGGGTCTTGTCAAACGCGTCTCACATTCAAGGAATATTACCTAAACGAATTTAGTCCTCATGAAGCTGTAACAAAACAGCGAATCTGGGTGGTTGTGCATATTCGTAAGTTTTCTTACTTTGCCGTAATACTTGATGCAAAGATGAGCAAAATACAAATCCATCATCTATCGGTTTCTTAGATTCTTTGGTCAGTCTTCTTTGATTTGTACTCCTTCACTTCGTCTGCGATCTACTGGTTTTATTGAAAATACAGGAATCAAAATTATGCGACTGTTTGCCCCACATTTTAATGTCCTTGGTTTTTATTCTGAATGACAGCGATGATTTCTTTTGGACTTGTTCCATATATCTGAGCCTAATTAATGAAATTTTATTCCCATGACAGAGGAAAGAAATTAGAACCTTGTGTCTCTATAATGAATTTTCATATGAAAAAAATTAACACCTGAAGATGGGTCTTTAAAAACGTGAAAACGGTTGTGGACATGTAAAGCAACGTTCTTAATAAAATTAAAAAAAAAAAAATAATAAAAAAAAATCAGCTGATGCGGCTTCAGAATTTATTATTTACTTTATGGGATGATTGAAGTGATTTCCAAATAAGTTGTTCTATCTATATTTAAAATTTTACTATCAATTTGGAACAATTGATAAATTCATTTAAGAAAATGTTCTTTCGTTTTGTTTGTAATGTCACTTGATATTCTTGAAGTAGGTGGCTACAACATCTGCTATGAGGTTTCCAGGAGACAGTTGGCACGAATGATTTTGTTTGACAGTAAGCGGATAAATTTAAAATGTAACGACACGAAATGAAGAGATCCAGCTTTTGCAACAAAACGGGTCCGATTTCTAAATTGGCTAGGTTTTCAGAAAGTGACTATTATACAGCTAGATATTACTGCTATAAACCCTACCTCATTGATTTACTCACAGCTGAGGCAGATTGCTCGCAACATGAAAGAGAGTAGGAGTAGTTAATGTATGAAACGACCTTCTTGAACACAAATTCAGTTTACTACGACAATGAGCATATTATGGTGTTAATTTTTCAAAATATTTAATGTAGGTGACAGGAAAAAGTCAACTGACTGCAGAATTACATATGAGACACACATCTACTAGATGCCGAAGTTGCGAAACAATAGGCCCTACTATGACGTTGGAAAATCTTGATTACATTGATGGCCTGATAAACGAGTTTTTGTAGCTGGCGTCCTGCATGTTAGGGTCCAGATCCGTAATTCCACTCACGCTCGAGATACTGTGCTCTCCAAATTGCACACATGTCACGTGGCCAGCTATTAAAAAAAAAAAAAAAAAAAAAAAGAAAAGTCAATGAATACCTCATTGAGCGTATTACCAGTTTTGGTTCTCGGTTTATGGTTGATTCATATGCAGGACTTATAGTTATGTTTACTGTACTCCATTAACTAACAATAAGACTCACAATTTGTCGCAGAAAAGTCTTCCTAAATATTCAAATTTTGTTCAGTTTCCTTCGAGTTTGCTTGCAGATAAAATAAAATGTCCGCAGATCAGTATGGAAATTACAAGCGACCTATTATTGACAGAACATTTTGATACGTTTAATAGCGTTCCATTTGAATTTTTGAGCACTTTCCTTGATGAAGTGCTGTCTTTGTTGCCTGCCTTGTTGATTTCATAAAATGCTACGTTTTCTCATGGCCGGATGCGATGCAGACATAGTTTTAATTGCAGTGTGTTCATTACAGCGCGGTGATAGGTTTCAGAATACAAACTAAATGGTGACTTTTAGGTGCCAGGTATCTCACGTCGACAGATTATCATTCGATCGGTGTCGTCGCAGATAGCGGACGACATTAATTTACTAACCATTGCAATGTTCAATGCAATTCGTGAATTTCATTTATTTCTTATGTTACAGTCAAAATGCGTAAGTTCCAAGAGGTCTACCGAACATCTGTTTGATGGCTTCCCCTGTTCAGAACGACAACTATCCTTTCCCTCCAGCAGGCGCGTTCCGCCTTCTCCGTTTCCAGACGCGCGCGCCTTCGCTTGCTCGTTGTGCCTCATTTACCAAAACGACCGTGGCTGCCGCCACCGCGTCATACCTCTTATCAACTTCAAAAGTTAATGAAATAAATTACCATTCAAGTTGGTGGCCACTAAACGCTACTGTTAGCATTACTCATGATGCAAGAACACTTTGTGTTCCAGTGTTATTATGATATCTGAAATAGCTCTTAAAATTTCGAAAATTTATTGGAACTATCCTTAACGCGGTAGCAATTATCGAGTGGACAAAAGTTACTTTATACGTCTTAGTCTGGTTTAAAACCACGTTTATATGCATTTTCTATTTGAATGATTATTTTACACTTTTCATATTTTGTATGTGTGAAATTTTTCATTCAATTTCAAACGTTTTTATGAGAATACAACAGAGACATTAGATACATTTGTTTTATTTCTATTTCACCTAACCCCTCTTATGTATTAGTCACGAAAAGATCGTGAAGGTAAAAAAGATAGGGCGATATGAACTCACACTAAGTCTTAACAGAAATAGTTTTAACGGCGAACCATTCACAACAGGCGGAAACAGTAGTTGTATAAAAATTGCCCTCCACCACACACCAATTAAAAAATGGCGTTAATGAAGCAGTGTCATCCAGTTCTAAGTTAAGTTGAAAGTTCAAGGTCTCTTGTTCAGAGGGAAGTTGGTTTGAAATGAACTGCAAAATTTGTACCAACACACGGGAACATGAACAAAGTAAGCTCTATTGCACACGAGACACGAAAGAAAGAAGGAAGGTTACGATTTAACGTCCCCTCGACAAGGGTTCATTAGGGCGAAGTAGAAGTTCGGAAGGTCATGATAAGGATGTGGAAGGAAATCGGCCGTGCCCTGCCGCAGGGACCATTCCGGCATTTGCCTAGACTGATTTAGGAAAATCATGGAAAAGTCAAACCCAAATGGCCGAAGGCCAGTTCGATGCGCCGTGTACCAAATATGAGTCCCGTGTGTTATCACTGCACCAACCAACGAGTGCGAGTTAATATTGCATTGTCACACGGTTCGGAGTTACCTTAATTAAGTTTCTGGCCTATCGTTAGAATAAAATCAATTGTAAAATTTGTAACAAAAACACAATAGACAATAAAGCAACCTAATAAACACGTGTTACAACGATTAAAATTGATCGATGAATTGTGCTATGGTTTAAAACAACATTAGGGAAAGCAATTGCACTGTTGCTTGTTAAAATATAGTAAATGAAAGTATTGACGTATCTCTTATTCATTGATTTTGAACAGATGCCGTAGAATGCGCAAGGCTGTAACTTTACCGCTATTATAAAAATTAAATGGACTGAGTACAAAATTTGTAAATAAATTTGATCCAAATTATCATTATGAATGAAGTTAATAAATGAGCAATCCGTGTATGTCCTCTGCCTACGTATCGGTTTCAAATTAAGGGTGTTAAAAGAAGTGTTCCAGATTTTCAGAGGAACTTTTATGGATGAAACAAGACAATAATGACTGTTATACATTAGCTCTAACTCGCTTATATTAATGGATATGAGAACTTGTTGATCTTCAATATTGTGAAACATATTGAATAAACAAATGTAATGATAATACAAAATAACATTCAGAGATCAACCTGAAATAAAAACTAATGGTACTAACAATAATAAAGCACAGCAGTTCAACCACTTCACAAGGAGAATTATAGGGAAAATATGTATTTAACAATATTAAGGAGATGAACAGCAAGAGCAAACTGTTTACGGTTATGAACAATATTCGTACTCCCCATGGACGATAGACCTGAAATAATCAAACGGTTTGGTTTATAGAACAATTTCACTTTTGGCGGTTGCAATTACTTTACAAATAATAGATCGAATGAATGGAGTAATTTGAAGGGAAACGAATTATTACAATTACTTTGAATTACCTGCAAAGATAAAAATATTTAAGACAAAAAGTACTTCTGAAGCAACATTAAACACTAACATTATAATTCATCTAAACAAGGGCATCACTATACGAAGAAAACAGTTTCTTATTGGGAAAGGGTATGCGGATGTAATAGAAGTCACTATATTCTGCAGCAAAAGCAGTCTGGTCAATTTTATGATTATCGGTGAAAACTTGCGTAATAGCTGCTCTAGGACGGTACCCGCCAGATGCTCATTTTGGTGATATTCCTGAAATGTGAGCCGCGTATGACAAGATTGAACGTATATACGTCCAATTTGGGACAATAATGCGTAGGAACTTTCGAGAAAGTAGTCATTTCACACTTTATCCGTTTCGTTAAAAGAAACTTTCCCCAGAATTTGATGAAGGTAAGTCATCTGTTCCTCAGCATTTTCAATGATGTTGTCGGACTGAAGCCTTACTTAGAATGGGCTTTGGCAGTGCAGCATTGATAAAAGCTAGTTGAAGAAAGCTGTTTGTAGGAATGAGGATATTGTGGGATGGCCAAGAAATTCTTCCTATAGCTTATCAGTATTGGTTACGATACTAGGCAACTCTGATCGTTCCCTTAGTTTCAGAATTCGAGGTATTTTCCAATATTCATGAGGATATGAGATTTGTCATTGAATTTAAATGACTCTGTTATTCAACCGCAGAAAGGTCTACACCTGCTTAAATTGCAAACAGGTTTGTGTTTTATGTCGGGACTGTGTGTATTAACTGCCAACAAATGTCAGATAACTGAACAAGTAATCTCATTTTAGCTCGGTGGCGCCATTCTCGTTTTCTGATCTACAGCAAGCATAGTTGATTAGTGAGGTATTGTTGTACTAGTGATGTGTGTGGCTACACGTCTATTTTTCTCCTCTGAAAAATGTCCTAAATGGTATTCAGCAACGAAATACCAAAACTCATTGCAGTGTGTCAACCAAGAGATCGGCATTTTCTATTGTTATTGTAATCTTTATCATTCTGCTGTAACGCCGTAAACATCATTGATTACCATCATTATTATCATTAATTCAGTTGCAAAAGCGTTCTTTCCCATGTGGCCAAGAGACCAGAAAGAATGTGTGGTGTGACGAAAAGTTGGACCATAGGAGAAAGTAGGTAAAACGTTTGTAACAATTTCTGTTAATTTAACATCGTGACGACAGATACTAAGCAACAACACATGCAAGTCATAGGTTGCAACGTTCGAAAAATCCATCAGACACATGGGTTAGGATTCTCATCATCATTTGTTGGCCCAACAAGGCTGTAACACTGCGAAATAAAAAGCTGCTTAGTAGTCTATAGTTTATATGTATCTGTTTGCAGAGGAAAAACCTCAGAATTGCACATTTCCCACATATACAGTTCAGTTTCTCTGGTTATGGCCGTGATTTTAAATATCCAGTCTTCTGAATACTCAAATGAAATAATTACTGTGTTGCACAAATAGTCAGTTAACTATGTTTCTTCTGGCTTTCAAGCAAACAAACACATTTATATATTCACGTAGAAGACATGAAATATTACTTGCACAGTCGTAAGGCTGCATTTTGAAACGCAGTCGCTGTCTAGTTGCAAAGTTTTTCCAGACGGATGGGGCATCATTGACTTCCAGTAGCTTTTCATCAAAAAACAAAAGTAGCTCTTGTTGAAATGTAACAAAGCATTTGTTTTAGTCTTTTCTTTGGGGGGGGGGGGGGGATGAAACTGTAATCGTGATGAATGTTTACGTATCTCCGTCTTTGATCTGCTGTATGTTGCAATCACAATATCAGTATTTTTTTCTCTAGTCATTTGCTGAAAATATATCATAATGCAGTAAAGCTTCAAAAAATTTAAACGCTAGTTTCGGCCTCATTGGACGAATTTAATATCTCCATCCTAAATGTGACGACGGAAACTATCAGGAGAGAGTGCCGCATATTAACCAAAATGTGCGACTCCCCTCTAGAAGCCCGCATGAGACAAGTGCGATTTCGCATCGCTTATCGCTACACAGGTTTTCCTAGTACAGCTAAGAACTGGCAACATTGTTGCTAACATTTGGCAACACTGTGACAGTGCAGTTACTTCCGCAAGTGGTTCTGAATTGTCCCACTAAGTTCACTTGACATTCCTCTTCTACTTTCATGACTCATGCTGTATAATGTCCATGTGATATGAGAGACAGAAATTTAACTTTTGCACTCAAGGAATGTAGTTATTTGTGTAGGTGACTTTCAGGTTATCTTTCGCGATGCGTTAGAGGCTCAGCATTGAATATGTGAGAGACTGAGGGCAATGTGCGGCAGTGTGTGGTTGGCTGTGTGGTTCTGCTTGTGTCTTGTGATCCAAGCCTAGTGTGAGGCGGCAGTTCTAATCCTGGTTGGAGAAATTGCGTTTGGGGATAGAATCTCATTTTATTTTGTTTTATTTTACTTTATGCGCTGCAGATTGCAAGAAGAAACTCTTTAACGGAATCATAAGAAAAGCTTTATACAATAAGTCTTTCAGAAAGGTCGACTTCAAATTATGGAAATGGTATTAGATGTCTTCTTTGCTTCACCATACAATCGCCTTCGAAGAAATTCGAATTCACCTCCATTGATGCGAAATATCTCCTGTAGAAATGAGACATGAAGACGTGCACTGAAACGTATTCACATAATTTAGCTCATACCTTTACCGTAAGGAATGAAACAACGACACTAAACCATTTTAGTGAGTTACATAGTGTGTCTTGATGAAAACATATGAACTGATGACAATAACAAATTACATGAAAGGTTTTTCTGAAAGGGAAAGGATCGAGATTTATACCAGAAATAAGTGCTAACCATCGTAGAGTGCCATTGGATTGGACAATGACAATTTTTTGCCTCTCTGAAGTATTATATGCTCATCATTTAAAATAGGTGGTGTGCTTCGTTATATCCTGTGTGAAATACACATCGCAACCCTTTTTGTGGATCACCACTCAGCAACACTAAAGTGTTTTACATATCCAGGGCGATGAGCGGCGGCAGGCGCTGTGGGCTGAGGGCGAGGCAGCGCTGTGTAGCGCCGCCACCGCTGCTGCCGGCGAGTGAGCCGCGGAGAGCTCTGCCAAGTGCTGCGGCCAGAGGTGGCAATGTTATTGGGCCGAAATGTTATTACCAGTGTATCAAAAAATGAAATACGTTACGCGTATGCTCCCCTTACACATGTGGCATCAGTATGCACAAGGGACGTGAATTAAAAATTTTTGCCAAAAGTCGGTTTCGATCGCTAATACTGAACATGCAAGTCGCGCACTTTACCGCAAGACCACGTATGTAGCTGACCCAGATACCTTCTAACTGCACACAAGAAGTACTGTAGGAACTCCCGCAGTCTGCAGTGTTGCCAGATTGTGCAGATAGCAGGACTTAGAGCGAATCAGCGCGGCCACTTTTATTGTCCCACATCGCGATCGGCTCGGACTTAGGCTCAGCGGCGGCCGGCCGGCGGCCAGGTTTTTTGTCAAAGAGTGTACATATCTTCTAGTTAGCATATATCAATTTTGTTAAGAAAACACTACGGCCAAATATGGCGAAATTACGTAGATGACTACCCCTCCCTCAATTCAGTTTTCATAATTTATGCACTATACAAAATAAACATGTGACATTTTTCTGATTTTATACATCAGTTATAGTTTTTACGATGAATAAGTTCAATCTGGAGAAAATGATGTAGGCTACATTATACACACATCTATTTTTGGTATTCAGATTCAATGTCTTATGAACCTATAAATAATGCTATGCTATATAATAAAATAGTGTCCAGGATCACAATTTAGCATGTATTATTCCTGCTGCCAGGTAAAATACCAGAGAAAGTAAGCTTCTGGTTCATATTTTCAACTACAGTTAGGTTATACATCCACAGCAAGAGACAGGATGTCCTTACAACGGAGTATAGCTGTTGGCCAACAGAAAGCACATGGTGGTGTGTCAAAAGCTAGTCTCAGTTGATACTTAAAAATTGCTGCCAGATCAAACAGCATTAGAAGGGTAAGATGGCACATTGCTACAATTGGCTGCTGCTTGCGAATTCCAGCTGTGACTGAAATTTTAGTTAGATTCTGTAAAGTTGTTACTGTGAAACAGCAATTCTTAAATCAATGTGATTTGTTATATTTATGATATTTCTTGCCCATCCATTCAATGTGCATGTTGTAATTTTCAAACAGTCTTATGCATTGGGTTTTACCAGGTTATTTTCAATACCAGTTGTTGAAAAAGGGTTACATTTTCCATATTTATTAGCTGAAACTAAAGCTGTTTCTAATTACCTCTGATGAAGTAATTGCTTTGGTGACAATCTGCTGAGAAATAGAAAATTTCATATCTCTGCATTTAGTGTTTTTCAAAAAAAATAGAATAAAATAAATAAAAATTTAAAAAAAATGGTGTCTACTCCATTTATGAAAACTACATGGTTTTTTTCCCCCCAGGTACATAATCATAATACTTATCAGGGTGTTGTAGGTGAAAAAAATTTAAATGAAAGGTCAATACACTTATGGCAATCATCCTACAAACAAAATGGTTACCAGAGACTGAGCACAAGCTCAGACTGGAGGAGGAAACCCATCCTGCCCACAAAGGAGTCATTTCGGCAGATATGTTAACAATTCAAGGAACTGGGCAGCCAAACAAGGATTTGAGTCGCTGTCATCTTTACTACAAATCCTCCATCAGTTTAAATAAATTACTACATTTAACAATAGAAAATCCAGGTGGGACTCTGTTTGTGAAACACATTATTCACTGAGAAAAGCTGAATTAGGAGCTACCTCTACTATGAAATATACTGAGTACTGAGAGAAACTTTGTACATACTCAATTACACTGGTATGAAGAAAGGGAATGTAAGTGCAGGCTTGGTAATGACAGGCATCTGCACCTTTGTTTCATACTATAGGAAGGTTACAGAATGGGAAAAGAATTATTTGGAAAAATAGCATGTGCAGATGTATTTGTTTTGTGTAATTCCCCATGTGAGCAATAAATAATAATTACAGAAAAAAATGTGGTTCATTATTTATGGGCAACCTTTGTAATCTATGTGACAGTGAAATACGTATATTTCCGCAGAAGACAACCTTTAGATAAGACGAGGTACAAATTTTCATCAAAATTTTATAGTTTAAGCATATATCTGACCTCTAAGACGACCCCCAAGTTACTGTATTTACCCGAATGCATGCCACACATTTTTTCCAGTTTTTGGGATCTAAAAATACGTCTGTGACAGAATTTGGAGGCAAAGCTTCAGGAAGTTCCGAAAAATGGCCTAAGAAGCCGCCATAAGTAGTTTACGTGATTGGTACACCTGGATTTCACCCTTTGTTGCAGTGTTTGCGGTCTGCTTTTGAACTTTTGTGTGTTTAGTGCTACGTTGTATCTGATAGTGAAGAAGCATATATTTTTTACACTGCGAAGTTAAAAAAAAGTAATTTCTTTTGCCGAGACTACATTTAATCGTGACGATGCACATATGAAGCGGGTGAAAACACGCGAAACTGCCCGAGGACAGAAGATGAAGGATTTCGAAGAAGCCGCAAGCACTTGTTGAGTATAGGATCCGAAATATTCTAACCCTTTCATTGCTCTGAACGTAACTATACTCTAAACATTTCAGTGCGACTCTGTATATATTGAGAAATTATTTTTGATAAGTGACATTGTAAAATCAACCTGCATTGTAAATAATTAGTTCTATTCCTGCTTTATGGCATGTAAGCTATCGTATGTTCCCTTGTCCAATCAGTAAATGAATAAAGCTCTAACACCGAATATTTTATTTTTTTTCAAAATATGTGCAAAACTTTGTTTTCGTAAATCTTTCCTCCAGGATGTAAATTTTATCAGGGTAATATCGCACATATACTGTAAAGCGCAGCTATAGCAAGGCATTGACCTCCAAACGATATACAATATATCAAATTGATACTTTTCGAAACTATCTGTATGGAATAAGTGAATGTTTAGATACCAGAGATTCAAGTGCTACGCGCCTTGACATACTAAAGAAGGGGGCGGGGGGGGGGGACTTTGTTTGTCCTATACCTAACCTAACTTTCGCTTTTAAAAAGTTATCTGTAACGTAGCCTTAAGAAGGTTAGGTATAGGTTAAACACGAAGTTGTTGTTTGTTTTGTGTGTGTGTGTGTGCGCGCGCGCGCCCGCGCCTGCCCGCGCAGCGTCCAAATCTACGTGTCAGAAACACAATCAATTTACAGTTGTATGTTTGATATATATCATTTCAGGCCGAGCTACTTCAAATGTAACCTTTCTTGTAAATTACCCAGAAAGCTCTCTCTCTTAGGTTCCTGCCTAACCACATCCTTTCAAATCATGATATATTCATAAAAATCACAACATTCGCCTGTTCGATATGTATTGTTTCGATACTTAACTGCTTCAATATATATCGTTCGGAGGTCGAAGCCGCGCTATGCAGCACGACTGCAAAATTACCAATTTCAGACTCAATATGGGTCGTCTTTTTTTTCCCCCTCGTATAAGACAACCTCGGATTTTGGGGTCATTTTTTTTATGATGAAATATACGGTATATGGTTAAAGTAATAAAATTGTTCCACACATATTTGGAAATGCACAATTTTCCATAAACAAGTTATCTCAACATTAATGAACTATATAAATGAAATGTCTTACGGTCGTAGTTGTGCTTTTTCTGCAAGTTCCTTCTGGAGTTTCCAGTTCTCTTCTGTGTGCTTCAAAATGTGATCCTCACTAACATAGCGATCCCACGAGGAATTCCATCCCTGTAACAAGAAACATTATTACATCTATAAAAAACACACCAGAGTAATGGTTCACATCTACACTGAAGAGCCAAAGAAAATGGTAGAAGCATGCATATGCAGACATAACAAATGTATCACTTACTGCTGCTACAATGGCAGGTTATGACAAGTGAGTTTGAACGTGGTATTATAGTAGACGCATGAGAGATGGGACACAGCATCTTAAATAACAACAAGGTGGGGATTATCTCCACACCACCATTTCATGAGTGCATCGTGAATATTGGGAATCCGGTAAAACAACGTAGCTTCAATATCATTGTAGCCAGGAAAAAATCTTCCAAGAACGGAACCAATGAAAACTGAAGAGACTTTTTCCACATGATAGAACAGCAACCCTTCTACAAATTGCAGTGGATTTGAGTGCTGGGCCATCAACAAGTGCCCAGCATGCAAACTATTCAATGAAATTTATAGTCCCCAAACAGGAAAATTATTGAACATATCTGGCATGCCTTGCTGTTCAGGAGATACCACAAACCCCCTCCTACACTTATGGATTTATAAATCCATAAATGGAGATCACTGCTGGATGCATGGTGTCAATTCCCTCCAGTAATACTTCAGACTAGTGTCGTCCATGCCACGTCATGTTGTGGCACTTCTGTGTGCTTGCAGAGGCCAAGCATATTAGGCAGGTGTAACAGTTTCCTTGGCACCTCAGTGTATACTTGTCTGTGTGTATATTCAGCTTGGCTGTTCAAGTTCAATGAGAAGTGCAGACAAAAAAAATTGTTTTCAACAGTGCATTGTTGTTACATTGTAGGCAATAACAAATCACGGAAAGTCACAAAGATGTGAAATCATGACTGAAGACGATAAAAATTTGTGAATAATGCCATGAAAAGAAAATATTATTTAGTTATAAATGCTTAAACCAAATTATGAATTGTTTTCCCACTCACTTATAATATTGGCAATTATTTTGACTCGGAAACAACACTTTTGCAAGAAATTTACTTCACTCCAGCAATGAATAATGTATTTGAGTGTCCACGATTTTTTACCTGTAGAGTAGAGCTCAGTCTACCTAAAAATCTTTTCTCATGTTGTAAAGCCAACTATTGGCCACTCCAATTGTACATTCCCTAAGTACAATGACCAATTAATGTGCCACAAAATCTTCAAAACTTTTAGTAATTATTTATTTCTAAAAAAAAAAAAAAAAAAAAAAAAAAAAAAAAAAAAAAAAAAAAAAAAAAAAAAAAAAAGAAAGAAACCACATTATTTCATCTTTATGCAAAAATATTTTGACAGTTTAAGAAGTTCATGCTTTAATGTCATAGCTGACAACAGTCCTTTCTCTTGATCACTTATCAATACAGTTAACACATTAACTATTCATATTTCCAAAACATAATTTTGAAATTCACAAAAAGTTAAACATTTTCAGTAAACAATGGAAATTCCAGGAGGTATTCAACAATATTTTCATGAAGGATAGGTAGCTTACTCATCAAAGAGGCGGCTAATGAGTTGCGGAAAGGCATACATAAACTTTATAGCTTTTGGCCGTTAAGGCCTTCATCAGTCAGAGAGAAAAACACACACACACACACACACACACACACACACACACACAGGCAGGCATGAGTGACGTCTCTGGCCGTGGTGGCCACTGTGCGAGACTCGGCATGACCAAAGCAAGAGCAACCTTTGTTGAGAGTGGCACAGAGAGGGAAGCAAGAGGAGGAGGAGAAGGAGCTGCATGTAACTGGTAGGGAAACACACCAGTGTTGTCTGACGGAGAGGGTGGAGGGATGGGAAGGGACTGAAATGTGTGGCAGGATGGAAGATGTATGTAAGGGTAGAGTTTGGGCAGGAAAGCTGAGGGAAGGGTGGGTGGAGGCAGCAGCTAGCAAAAGTATCGGCCCTGGGGTTTGAGGGAGCGTACGATATATTGTAGGGAGAGTTTCCACCGCACAGTTAAGAAAAGCTGGTATTTGTGGGGATGATCGATATGGCACAGGCCGTGTAGCAGTAATTTAAGTGAGCCACATTATGCAGTGCTGCATACACTGCAACAAGATGGTCTAGCTGTCTCCTAGCCACAATTTGGCAATGGCTATTCATCTGGATAGACAGCTTGGTGCTAGTAATGCCCACACAGAAAGCTGCACAGTGGTGGAAGCTCAGTTTGTAGATGACGTGACTGCTTTCACAGGTTGCCTCACCCTTTATGGGATAGGAAATGCCTGTGGCAGGACTGGAGTAGGTGGTGGTGGTATGTTGGATAGCACAGGTTTTGCATCTAGGTCTATTGCAGGGATATGGGTCATGGACTAAGGGATACGGAGCAGCGATTGACAAGGACATTAGGTAGTTTGGTGGGTGGCGGAATACCACTGTAGGGGGAGTAGGGAGGATATTTGGTAGGATATTTCTCATTTCAGGACAGGTTGAAAGGTAGTCTAAACCCTTGAGAATGTGGTTTAACTGCTTCAGTCCTGGTTGGTATTGGGTAACAAGAGGGATGCTTATTTGTGGTCAGGCAGTGAGTGTGGGGAAACCAGTGGGGGACTAGAGACCCCCCCCCCCCCCACACCCACTGTCTGACCAAAAAGGAGCACCCCTCTTGTTACACAATACCACCCAGTACTGAAGCAGTTAAACCACATTCTCCACCAGGATTTTGACTACCTTTCATCCTATCCTGAAATGAGAAATACCCTATGTAATATCCTCCCTACCACCCCCCCCCCACCCTTTTCAGTGGTATTCCGCCACCCACCAAACCTGTGACGTAATATCCTTGTCCATCCTTGACCCATGAGTCATATCGCTGCAATAGACCTAGATGGAAAACCTGTCCTATACACCATCATCAGCGGTTCCAACTATTGAATATGGTAAACAGTAATGTGACCTACCTGATGTATATGAGTGGGGAGAAGGGGAGGTGGAGTTAGAAGGGTTCCAAGGGGAATAACGAATCATCAAAATTGTGAAAACAGTTTCTGTAAGGTTGCAAATGAGACAGGGGCAGCATATTACTACAACATCTGATGTGTACAATAGGAATATGTGTGAGCGGGCGCAGCAAATCTTAACAGCTAAATTTTCTTCCTTAGAACTGAACATTAATATAGGCAACACATCTATATCTAAAACAATCTACTTATTAAAAATTGCACACAGACACAGGTTAAGATATTTTGGTGAGTGAGCAGATACAGAAAGTTTAAAAAAAAATCATTAAATTTTGATGTCTCCATCCACATCCTCTTCTTCCTAATGAAATTACTCTCCCTATTTTTTTAAAACTTTTTGAAAGTTGCAGCATTGGGAGAGAGAGAACCGGAAGTGACAATGGAGCTCTTAAAACTTTAATAGCACAACCTAGTCGCTTTCTTTGCATCACTCAACTGGCTTTTCTAAGTGGCATACTTTTTCTGAAGAAATCATTTTAATTTTTGTCCACTAGTAATGTATTCAATGTTGAAGTGCTGCGAGTTGAATAAAACATAAAAATACTGGCCTCCTCTTCTAGTCCTTCAATTTCACTAGAAGGTAAGACACTTACAAACTGAGCCAAGAAGTAATTCACAGATGTTAAGTTCTTCATCTTCCTTTTGGATTTATCACCTATTTTTGTTGATTACATCACATGAACGAACCAAGTTTCACCGACAGAAAATGTGAAAATCTGAATTAGAACCATACCAATTGTAAACTCCGAATTTTAAACCTCTTCACCACCACCGACACCAACATCGCCCACATGGTTGCCGCGTGCGAGGCCTGCACCTCCCAGGTGCAAGCACCTAAGAGCTCCACTTTGTCATGGCCCAGCCCCGCACGCCCATGGGAACGCATCCACATCGTCTTTGCCAGGCATTTACTTGGCTCATATTGCTCCCTGTCAAAGACTCCTACTCCAATTTTCCGTTTGTCGTTCGTGTCACCGCACCCTCTATAGCAGCTACCACAGCTGCACTAAAGAAAATATTTGCCTTGGAAGGTCTACCCACCACCATCATTTCTGACAATGGCCCCCAATTTACATCCTCTGAATTTTCAACCTTTTACATGAGGGGCATCAAACACAGCACCTCTCCCCCATTCCATCCCCAGTCCAATGGGGAAGTTGAAAAACTTGTCAGAACTTTCAAAAATCCACCAATGAGTCACTTATCGACTTTCTGGCCTCTTATCGCTTTACATCATTGAGCACTCGCAGCCCCGCTGAGTTAATGCACAGCAGGGGGACAAGGAAGGACCCTCCACGAGGCCGATAGCACCACATTAATTGCAGTTAGTAAATACTATCGGCGGCGTCCCCTGGTAACGTCTACTAGTAGACAGCCAATCCTTCCAATACCGGACTAAAGATGACGCGCAGTAACAAAGCCACAATGGTTCTTCTCAGAACCAACACTCCAGTGAGCATAAACATCGAGGGTATCACCACAGGTAAAGAATTTTTTTTTTTTTTTTTTTTTTTTTTTGTGGTTGTAGGGCGCACAACTTCTATGGTCATTAGCGCCCAGCCAAGAACATTGATTCGCTATGATCACAAAAAAATGGTGACTGTCAGAACATCAACAAGAAGCTAAAAACGATAGATAAAAGACAATTAAAAGGGTTAAATATCCTTGGATAGGTTGGCCAAGTTCATAAAACGCAAAACCCGAGCAGCTGCTCGTGTGTCATCAGCTAAAATTTCCTCCAGAGTAGACGGAAAGTGAAGGGCTACACGGAGATGATTAAAATTAACACAAGTCAGTAAAACATGTCGCACTGTCAGCAGTTCACCGCAGGAGCATAGCGGTGCAGGTTCGGCGGATAGCAAGTGACGGTGGCTGAAACGGCAATGACCGATCCGCAACCGAGCCAGGATGACCTCCTCCCGCCGAGAGGGGCGTGAGGAGGTCCTCCAAGCGGTCGGGATCGGTTTGACAGTTCGCAATTTATTGTTGTACAGTGAAAGCCACACACTGTGCCATTGTGACACGATACTCCGGCGAAGAGCCCGTTGAACATCGTCCGATGGGACGCAAAAGGTAGCCATGCGAGGCAAAAGAGCTGCTGCCTTGGCTGCTGTGTCGGCGGCCTCATTCCCGGGCACACCCACATGGCCAGGGACCCACAGGAAAGAAACGTGACAGCTGTCATCCGCCAGCAACTGGAGGGAGCGTTGGATCCGATACACGAGAGGATGGTTCGAGAAAGGGTCCTTAAGACTCTGCAGGGCACTAAGGGAGTCAGAACATATGGCATAGAAAGGTTGGCGGTGGCGGCAGGTATACAAAACGGCCTGGTGGAGGGCGAAAAGCTCAGCCGTGAAGGTCGAGCACCGGTCAGGGAGCTTGTATTGGAACCGGTTGTCCCCGACGACGAAGGCAGATCCGACACCGGCAGTGCTCTTGGAACCATCAGTGTAAATAAATACGGCATTATCGAACCGCGAACGGAGTTCGACAAGCCTCGAGCGGAATACCAAATCCGGAGTGCTCTCCTTGGGGAGCGAACTAAGTTTGAGGTGTGTGTGAACCTGGGCCTGATGCCACGGTGGCAATGGGCTTTCGCTCAACCGAAGGGTGGAAGGAAGGGTAAAATCGAGCCGTTGTAGCAGGCGGCGAAACCGAACTCCCGGTGGAAGCAAGGCAATCGCAGACAACTGATATTGGCGATCGAGTGAGTCGTCAAAAAATAATCTGTAAGAGGGATGGTTGGGCATCGACCGTAGGCGGCATGCATACCGACAAGAGTATGTCACGTCGAGTGGTCAAGGGTAATACAGCAGCCTCGGCATACAGACTTTCAACAGGGCTGGTATAAAATGCACCGGTCGCCAGACGTAATCCACGATGGTGGATGGAGTTGAGACGGCCGTGCTGAAGAGTACACAAGGCTTCCATAGTCGAGCTTTGACTGAACAATGGCCTGGTAAAGGTGAAGCAGGACGGTACGATCCGCTCCCCATGACGTGCCACTGAGGACACGAAGAACGTTAAGGGATCGGGCACAACGGGCAGCCAGGTAGGACACGTGTGTGGACCAGCAAAGTTTCCGATCCAACATGAGTCCCAAGAATTTCGTAGTCTCCACGAAAGGGAGAGCAACAGGGCCGAGACGTAGAGAAGGTGGAAGAAATTCCTTGTATCTCCAAAAATTGATACACACAGTTTTCTCAGTGGAGAATCGGAAGCCGTTTGCGATGCTCCAGGAATATAGACGGTCAAGACAGCGTTGGAGAGAACGCTCCAAGAGATATGTCCGCTGGGCGCTACAATAAATTGCGAAATCGTCAACAAAAAGAGATCCGGAGACGTCGGCTGAAAGGCAGTCCACGATCGGATTGATTGCAATGGCAAAGAGCGCCACACTCAAGACGGAGCCCTGTGGTACCCCATTCTCCTGGCAAAAGGTATCTGACAAAACAGAGCCCACCCGTACCCGGAACTTGCGATCCGCCAAAAACGCTTGAATGAAAAGAGGAAGGCGGCCCCGAAGGCCCCATGTGTGCAATGTGCGGAGAATGCCCGCTCTCCAACAGGTATCGTATGCCTTCTCCAAGTCGAAGAACACGTCTACTGTTTGACGCTTCTTTAGAAAGTTGTTCATAATGAAGGTCGACAACGTAACGAGGTGGTCAGCAGCAGAGCGGTGTCGACGAAAACCGCATTGGATATTAGTCAGGAGGCGGCGAGATTCGAGGAGCCAGACCAACCGAGCGGTAACCATGCGTTCCATCACCTTACAGACGCAGCTCGTCAGAGAGATGGGACGAAAACTGGAAGGAAGGTGTTTGTCCTTCCCTGGTTTGGGGATGGGGACAACAATGGCTTCACGCCAACTTGTGGGAACATGACCTTCAGTCCATATGCGATTGTAGGTACTAAGAAGAAAGCACCTGCCCGCAGGAGAGAGGTTCTTCAGCATCTCAATATGAATGGAATCGGACCCGGGAGCAGAAGACCGGGACAGGGCGAGAGCACGATCTAGCTCCTGCATGGTGAAGGCGACGTTATAATTTTCACGATTAAAAGAGCGGAAAGAAGGCGGCCGTGCCTCCTCTACCTGTTTGCGAGGGAGAAAGGCAGGGTGGTAATGGGCAGAGCTCGAAACCTCCGCAAAGAAACGACCCAATGCGTTTGAAACATCAGCTGGGTCCACGAGGACCGCGTTCTCCACGGTCAGGCCAGGAATCGGGGAGTGGACCTTGATGCCGGACAAACGGCGTAGGCCACCCCAGACAACCGTGGAGGGAGTAAAACGGTTAAAAGAACTAGTAAAAGCTGTCCAGCAAGCTCTCTTGCTGTCGTTTATGATACGACGGCACTGCGCTCTCATACGTTTGTAATTGATGCAATTCTCCAAAGTTGGGTGGCGGCGGAAGGTGCGTAAGGCACGGCGTCGGGCTCGAAGCGCGTCGCGGCAGGCTGCAGTCCACCAAGGGACCTGGACACGACGTGGAGAAGAGGATGTACGAGGTATGGAACGTTCAGCAGCAGTGAGAATAACCTCTGTGAGGTATTCGACCTGACTGTCACAGTTGGGAAAATGCTGAATGTGAAAAACAGCCATGGAAGAATAAAGCCCCCAGTCGGCTTTAGAAATGTTCCAACTGGTGGGACGAGGAGATGGGGAATGATGCAGAAAGTGGATGATACAGGGGAAATGGTCACTCGAGTACGTGTCAGAAAGTGCATACCACTCAAACCGACCGGCAAGCTGAGGAGTGCATATTGCGAGGTCTATATGGGAATAAGTGTGTGTTGTGTCAGAAAGGAAGGTCGGTGCACCGGTGTTGAGGCAGACAAGATCGAGGTGGTGGAGAAGGTCCACCAAAAGGGATCCTCTCGGACAAGGTGCCGGAGAGCCCCATAGGGGGTGGTGGGCATTAAAGTCGCCTACCAACACGAAAGGTGAAGGGAGCTGGTCAACAAGGTTTAGCACATCTGCCCTAGTAAGGGCAGATGACGATGGCGAATATATATTACAGAGGGAGAAGGTAAATGTGGATAAGGTGATGCGGACGGCAACTGCCTGTAGGTGAGTGTGCAAGGAAATGGGATGGAAATAGACGTCGTCTCGAAGGAGCATCAGAACCCCTCCATGGGCTGGGACACCTTCCACGGGTGGCAGGTCGAACCGCACAGAGGTGTAGTGTGGAAAGTCTGCACGATCACGTGGACGCAACTTAGTTTCCTGGAGGCAGACTAGAAGCGGGCAGTGCAACCGAAGGAGTAGTTTTAACTCCTCCCGATTGGAACGAATGCCGCGAATGTTCCATTGAAGGAGCGCCATGATAAAAATGAGAGAAGAAATAAGGATAAAAACCAAGTAGCGAGCAGGGTCACCTCGACGGCTGCTGAGGACCGCATTTCGAGGGAGCACTGCTATCGCTGTCTGGGGGCAAAGGGTCATGTTCCATTGGTTCGACCGACGCGCCTGCCACCTCCCTGAGTTGATCAGGAGGGGCAGTTTCCACCGCCGGTAAAGGGCCGGGCGCCCGGCAAACGGAGCGTCCCGGTGAAACAGAAGACGGCCGAGGCCGGCAACTGTTGGACGGCGCGACAGATGGGTCATGCCTCGGCGGGGAAGGAGAGGACCTCTTTTTCTTGTCAGCTCTTCTGGAAGAGTGACGGCGGGAAGAGGCAGTTGACGGTTGGGAAGCCTGAGAACGCAGAAAATCCTCACGGACGGGTTCCTTTTCCAAGGTCCGGGCATCTTGTTTAGGTGCCCGCGGTTTACTAGAGGTTGTTGAAGACTGTACCTTAGAAGCAGCAGGAGGAAGCGGGGACGTGGAACGGGCAATCTTCGGGCTGGCGGATCGCACAACTGTGTCAGCAAAAGTGAAATCACAAGTCTGGGTACTGGAATCCTTAGTAGGTCGAGTTGAGGTGAGGACCTTACTGTATGTACCCGCTGGGAGGACAGTGGGCTTTCGACTCGCCAACAACTTTCGAGCGGCAGATGTTGATACCTTCTCCGTGACCCGAATTTGCTGAATGATTTTTTCATCCTTATATACAGGGCAGTCGCGAGAGGAAGCCGCATGGTCGCCGTTGCAGTTAAGGCAGTTAGGGGACGGAGGTGGGCAATCCCCCTCATGGGCGTCCCTACCACAAGTGACACATTTTGCTGCATGTGGGCAATGTTCACGGGTATGGTTGTACCTGTGGCATTGGTAGCAGCGCGTTGGGTTTGGAATATAAGGGCGGACTGAGATAACTTCGTACGCTGCTTTGACCTTCGACGGGAGGTCAACTCTGTCGAATGTCAAAAACACAGTACGAGTCGGTGTCAGCTGGTTATCTACCTTTTTCATCACCCTGTGGACGGCTGTCACACCCTGATCGGACATATAGGACCGGATGTCGTCATCAGACAACCCGTCAAGGGATCTCGTAAAAACTACCCCACGTGACGAGTTGAGTGTGCGGTGCGCTTCTACTTTGACTGGAAACGTGTGTAATAACGTAGTCCGGATAAGTTTCTGGGCTTGGAAAGCACTGTCCACTTCCAGCAACAATGAGCCATTGCGCTGACGCGAACAGGTTTTAACAGGGCCAGCAATTGCATCAACACCTTTCTGTATAACGAAAGGATTGACAGAAGTGAAATCTTTTCCATCGGTGCGCGACACAACAAGAAATTTCGGCAAATTAGGCAGAGTCTTCTTTTGCTGAGGCGAATCTATCTTACGTTTCTGGGTCAATGTCAGTGAAGAAGAGAAGGAAGTCATTGCGGAAGCGTCCCCCGTGATTACCGGCGTCTCCGATGGCGCGCTCCTTCCTAGTGGGGGCCCTCTCCGAGGGCTTACCCGCCTTAGGTGATTGTTCACACCTCAGGTCACACCTCCCGAGAACTGACGGAGGGACCAATTGGCATGTCCGGAAGGTACCAGCTCGGGTAATCACCCCTCCCTGGGCCTGGCCTTTACCAGGGGGTACGTACGTGCCCTACTTGTCTACCCGGGGCGGGGAATTACGCGTTACCCCGTCACCTGCTACGCATGATAATGCGTGGGTCGGCCTTCAGACACGCACAGGGAGGAAAGAAGAAGAATAGAGGAAGTGAAGAGAAAGAAGGAAAGGTGTCTCAAACGCCGAGGCGGAGACTAATGAGGAGAAGAAGGCGAGGAGAGGACAAGGAGAGAGAGACAGAAACAAAGGGTAAGAAAGGAAGGAACCAAGGAATAAGAGTAACGACAACAAGAAAACACCTGAACTCGTGAAATACGCCCGTCTCCGGGCGAAGGCATAAACCGGGAGGGAAAGTGAAGCAGCCCGGGGCAGAAGAAAGGCTGCTCCGGCTCGGGGCCCCGTGCGCGCCACACACGTACCCACAAAAGACCTGTGGGCCCCCTGGGGGGCACAGGTAAAAAAGAAATCTTATCAGAATTCTGTAAGACCTAAGTGCGATGTATTGTGCATTCAAGAGACTCACAGAGACCTAACTGCCAGAAGACCGAACATTTCAGGTATGAAATTAACGGCAGAAATACCACACAACAAGCATGGGAGTGCTGTGTTCGTGAAAACTCAAACTGTGGTCTCGTCTGTGGGAACAACTAACCTAAATGGTATAGAAATTATTACCATCGAAATTGGAAAATGCACCATAACCTCGGTATATAAACCCCCAAACCAACTCTTTACCTTTTCGCCTCCACCTAACTTCCAGTCACAACCCAACCAGCTCATTTTGGGAGATTTCAACTATCACATCATACTATGGGGTTATGCAGAATCGGATGCAAATGGTGATGCCGTAGAGACCTGGGCAGAAACGAGTGGTCTTGCACTAATTCATGACCCAAAACTCCCACCATCCTTCCAAAGTAATGTCTGGAAAAAGGGATACACCCCGGATATATGTTTTTCAAATATCGATCTTGAGGACCGATGTACTAAAGTGGTATATGGCCCCATACCAAAGACACAGCATAGACCAGTTGGTATTAACATCTATCCAGCATTCAGACCACAGACCATCCCATTCAGGAGGAGATTTAACTTTAAGAAGGCAAACTGGGAAAGCTATGCATCTATGACAGATTCTGAGATACAACATGTTGAACTAAGACCAAAAAATTACGAACAATTTACTTAAATAGTAAAGAATACGTCTAGGAAAGTTATTCCCAGGGGGTGCAGACAACAGTATGTCGCTGGAATGTCCAGCGAATCCAAAGAACTTCTCAAAAAATACAAAACACTCTATACTGCTGATCCTTTCAGCGAAGAAACAGTTGACTGTGAAACAGCCCTACTCCAAAAATTAAGCCAAGGAAGAAAGGAGAAATGGACCGAAACATTGAAAAAAATGAACATGACACACAGTAGCAAAATAGCGTGGAACTTGATTAAGAAACTGAGTGGCGGCCCTAAGGAACACATATTACCATACAAGGTCACAGCAAACCAAGTAGCCACCCAAATACTGCTGAACGGGAAAATCAGGAAACAACAAAAGTACCCAAAAATTACCAGAAATATCAATTGAGAGACCAACCACTTGGGGACACCTTTCACTATGAAAGAACTTCAAGATGGCATGAACATGTTAAAAAAACGGGAAAGCTGCTGGTGTGGATGACATATGCACTGAACAAATCAAGAATTTAGGGCAAAGTGCCAAGAGTTGGATTTTACAATTGTTCAATACGTGCTGTAAAACTTGCAAAATCCCAAAACCCCGGAGAAAATCTAAAGTAATAATGTTACTGAAACCAGGGAAGGACCCAGAGAATCCTAGTAGTTACCGACCCATCTCCTTAATCTGTCACTTTTTTAAACTGTATGAGAGACTTATCCTGTCCAGAATAGGAAAATATGTTGACAAACACCTCATTCCACAACAAAGAGGATTTAGACCTGCCAAGTCCTGTTCCGGCCAAGTCCTTGCACTGACAGAACATATTGAAGAAGGGTATGAAGGGAAGCTCATAACAGGGGCAGCCTTCGTAGATCTGACAGCAGCCTACGATACTGTCAGGCACAATATATTACTCAATAAAATCTATGAGACACTCCGTGATTACCATCTAGTTAGGGTCATACATTCATTGTTACAGAACAGAAAGTTCTTCGTATTGTTGGAGGGCAAAATGAGTAGATGGAGGGACCAAAAGAACGGACTCCCCTCAGGGAAGCGTCTTAGCTCCAATGCTCTTCAACATATACACAAATGACCAACCTACTCCAGCCCACACTAAGCAGTTCATCTACGCCGATGACCTTGCAATATGCGTTCAAGGAAAAAGATTTGAAGAAGTAGAGGAAAAACTTGAAAATGCCTTAAAATCAATGACTGCGTACTATAATCAAAACTCCTTAAGACCCAACCATTCCAAAACTCAAGTCTGTGCTTTCCACCTTCGCATGAAAGAAGCGAAACGGAAACTCCAAATTACGTGGAACGGGAACACCTTAGCACACACAGACCATCCTAAATATCTTGGCGTGATTCTGGATCGGTCTTTAACTTATAAACAGCACTGCACCAAAATGAGACAGAAAATAACGACGAGAAATAATATACTTAGAAAGTTAAAGGGTAGCAAATGGGGTGCATGTCCTGGTGTGCTACGAACAATGGCACAGGTGCTCTGTTTCTCAACGGGTGAATACGCGTGCCCTGTATGGAATAGATGCGCTCACACGAAACAAGTAGATGTGGCCCTCAATGAGACCTGCAGGATAGTGACAGGATGCATGAAACCGACGGCGGTCAGAATCTTGTACAAGGCAACTGGTTTTGCAGATCCCACAGCTTGCAGAAACGCTTTAGAACATGTAGAGAAAATAAAACAACTCGCAGATGAGCGGCATGTCCTATACAGAGCTCAACCACCAGAGATACGACTGAAGTCTAGGAGAAGCTTCCTTGTAACCGTCCAGGATGAACCACCTGAAAATTTCGCTCTCCCCAGGTTCAATGGACTGGCCAAAACCTAAATTTTAAAACCTGGAGAACCTTGAATAGGCTCAGAACTGGGGTCGCCCCAGTAAAAGTAAATATGCTTAAGTGGGGTATAATCGACCAAACTGATGTAAACTGCGACTGTGGAGAAAGTCAAAATATAGAACACCTTCTTACATGTGAAAAATGTCCACACCGTTGTACCCTCGAAGATTTGTGGCTCGCGAATACTAATGGAATAGACGTAGCCCAGTACTGGGCCGATATCCTTTAAATAATCCGGACACGATAAAGTAAAGTAATGCACGGCAGACAGCCATGCACACTACTACATCTTATCAGACCTCCCACAAACCGTCCCTCTCCGGCTACTACTGGAAACTTTTCCTCCAGTGATCCCGTCTTGGTGCGGGGCTATGGCAAGCAACAGAAATGGATCAGGGGCTGCATCATAGAAGCACACGGGTGCCACCTCTACGTCGTTCGCACGGCCGACGGGGATGTTACCCGACACGTCGATCAGATGAGGAGACGGGTTCTGCCCATGCACGACACGCCTCCAGCCGGCCAACCCGACACTATAGATATGGAGGTAGACTTCACGCCACCCCTGGTGACCCAGTCCTCATCCGCACATCAAGCCGTGCTCCAGGATGCAGCATCACCTCACACCTCAGTTGCCGCATCACAGGGTGGGGACGCCATACCACCATCACCGGTGTTTCCCCCTCCACGCACCACGCAGCTACCAGCCCTCTCCAAAGACATGTTGCCACCAACACTGGGCTCTCGACATCCACAACGTGCCGGTCATTTCTGACCTTACTCCCGGGTCATTCCGTGAACCTTTGCACTGGCAGCAGGTAACACAATGGATGTTGGTGCAGCACAATGAGTGTAACACAGTGCAGTGGTTGAGCCAAAGTTTTTTTTCTTTTCTTTCTTTCCTTCCAGCAGTCACAAATTTGCACCGAGAAATGACCATTGGTTTGTCTCTCTCTCTCTCTCTCTCTCTCTCTTTTTCCCCCCCTCCTCCTCCTTTTTCAAGAGCTCCATTCCGATCTTCGTTAACCACTGCCCATGCGGGCTACAGAAGTTTTGGGTGTTTCTTTCCTCACAAATGTCCCATAGACCTACATAGGAAGAATCCTAAGGAAATGCAGCCCGAAAACAAAGGAAGTAGGTTACAGCACTCTTGTTCGCCCACTGCTTGAATATTGCTCACTGGTGTGGGATCCGTACCAGGTGTAGTTGTAAGAGGAAGTAGAGAAGATCCAACGGAGAGCAGCGCGCTACGTTACAGAATCATTTGGTAATTGTGAAAGCGTTATGGAAATGATCAATAAACTCCATTGGAACACTCTTCAGGAGAGATGCTCTGTCGCTCAGTACGAGTTTTTGTTGAAGTTTTGAGAACATACTTTTATCAAGGAGTCTAGCAGTATATTGCTCCCTCCTGCGTATATCTAGTGAAGAGATCATGAAATTAAAATCAGATAGATCAGAGCCCACAAAGAGGCATACCCACTGTCTGTCTTTCCACGAACAATAAGTGACTGGAATAGGAGGGAGAACAGATAGTGGCACTCAAAGTTCCCTCCGCCACACACAGCCGGGCGGCTTGTGGAGTATGGATGTAGCTGTAGAAAGTTAAGTTAGGTATAGGTTAAACAAGAAGTTTTTTCTGTAGTGTGTAAGGATGCATACCACTCGAATCTCCGGTAGAGAAACACTATCGTCAAAACTTTTGCACACACTGCTTCGATTTCTTTACATAGCACAATTTTAACGCTCTTTCTTATTGGCCGCTGCATCTCAACTCCTGACTGGCTGCTCTGCCGTTTCTTAACCTAGCGAGCGCGAGCCGCATAAACTGCAGTTTTACAGTCCTGGATCTTAAGAACCAAACCCATGATCCATAGTAATTACGTATACCATAAGTTACAACATGAACTGAACATTGAAATACCTATTTTTGAGTTCCTACTCTTTTATCTTATCCTATTACGCCTTATTTCATGGCCACCAGATATAAAAATTTGATGTAAACACAATTTATTAAGATAGGACAACTACTTACAAGATAGTTTTTGCATACATATATTACCTAACTAATTATTCACATCTGCACTTTCAGTATTTCAAAATATTTACAAATAATATGTAGACCCAGACATTAAAATATAAGGAAAGGAGAAAGGACATATTTACTCTTAAGTGACTGTTAAACACAGCTAAGTATTTTGTTGGTATAAATTTACAGTAGCCTAATTTGGAAGATTGCTTGCAAAAAAGTGATATATATATAGAAGGTGCAACTGTTACAGAGTAACATATAAATTGTTAATGTTACTACGCCATTATCATCAATTTGAAAAGTACTTCGAGAACCAGTCACTACATGGGTTTAAAAGTTTGTTTTGATGGATTTGGCTGAAAAGTATGCTTTCATTGACAACGGATAAAAGTTGTCTGTCTCATTTATAGGACGCAATTCTTAGAAACATGACTCAAGCAGAACAGAGTAAGATTTTGTGTTTAAAAAGTGAGTGCAAATTTTTGGACTGGGACTTGTGATCAGCGGTACATTCTGTTGTGGTAATTATAATTTATGAGGATAATCACACATTATCTACAATAGATTTCCAGTCCATGGTGTACAGCAATCAGTGAGTACAAATATTCCTTCAGTAAAAGAAGTATTGATTTCAGATCAAGACAGTTTTTTACTGAAGAAATACACAAAAATATTACAATACTATCCCGTATATTTATATTCGTTGATAATGTTTGTTTTGCTAATTGTTCCGCTACCTTAGTTTCTCATCAAAATAGATATACTACTCCATAACAGTTGAACCTTCGACATATATCGCCAACAAGCATTTCTCGAAATTACCTAAGTTACTTATGGCAGTGGTAGTGTACTGTGCTAATGTTCGCAATGTTGAATGCTCTTTGAAAACTGTATCATATAAAATGAGAAAAATAATATCTTGTCTAATTTTCTTTATTTTTCGAAATAACAAATTTCTTAAAGCTTCATTATAGAAAGTATAGGTGTACTACCAAACGGAGACACATGAAAATTTGTACTAGACCGGAACTCTAATGTAGTTCACTTGCATATATGTAGCCAGTGTGCCATATGGAAGTTTGGGCTGGTCCTAAAATGATGTTTGGGTAGCCAGTGATAAGCCAACAGCTCGCGGAAAGTAGGAATCCCGGGTTCAAGTCACAGACCAGCATAAATTTGTGTGTGTCATTAGCACACCTATGCTGTATACAGTAGAGCTGTCAGTAATTCGATATTATGATTTTAAAAAACCTAGATAAAAATTTTGTTCACTGTAATTTGCCTCCATTTAGTAATAATGTTTTGTGTTGAGAAAAACGATTAATAGTAACATCCTTGTCCAGCCATAAATTAATTATCCTTGTGATGCAATGACTTCAAGGGCAAAATTAGCACAATAGTCAAGTACTGCCATTAGTAAAATGTAATTAATTGTTTTATTTGTGGTTTAAGTATGGGAGCTGATGTAAGAAACTTACCTGAAAGTGAATAAGATATTCTACAGCTTTACGTCCCTTTTTGTCTCTGTTCACATTAACTTCAAGCACCTGGAAGTGTAAAACATAATAAACTCAATATCGCAGACACAAAGTACGCCTACAATGAATTTTCTGTTTATGACAGTAACTGAGTGAATAGTAAAGACGGCTAGACAGTGCATAATGTTATGTCAAAAACATATTTCCTTCTGCCCTTTACTTTTTCCAGCTCTGTAATTAATATTGGAAGTACACTAACAAACTGCTTACTGTCATAGCTAAATAATTGTATCATGTCCAAAATCCTATATTATCCAATATTATCATGTCACTGCTACATTCCTGTAGTGTACAAAAGCTGAAGCTGTGGTTTTCCAACACGTTTTAATAATGATGCTGAACTGCAACAGAATTTTTTTCTGATAGGTAACATTTGTGATTCAGATATCAATTTTCTATAATGACTTCTGACAACAGACCTCAATGTTACATACAACTAAAAATACTGCCAAATTCATTATTTTGCTTTACAACCTGATGCCATCTTCCATATATATGAACGTTTCTTAACATTATTTTGAAACAATCTCAGTTTATGGAGATACACACTATAAAAACATATCAATGTAGCCTATAGCTTTCGCCCAAACTATAGCAGCAAGACAGTACCACATTCGCTTTTGTGAACATTGTTTTTCTTACAATCTGCACATGGTTTAAAGGCAGTTTTAAAAATTTCATATTCAAGATTTACGTTTCTAAACTTTTGGCACTGTGTGCTAAAATACAGAAGTAGTTCAACGTCGCAAATTTCCACTACCTACTTCTCTAGAAAGAAACAAGATCATAAATAAAAATTTTATTATTTTGTTGACACTGCTTGGCCGGTGTAGCAAAGCGATTATAGCCGTGGTGTAAGCATAAATCACATGACACTTATATGCAGTTACAATTATTTTGCCTTTACTCAGACTGTGAGTATCGATTCTCTGATTTTTACTTTCGATTTTGCGGATGCATGGTAACACGAACGGAGAACTACTATTTGCTACCTCCACGTCTGTGCGACACCAGGAAACAAATGCGTTCAACTTCTGTCGTATTAGTACCCCATATGCAAGATAAAAGAACGCGGAAAACACTCAAATTTGGTTCTCGTACTCATTATATGCCTATTGCTTGGTCATTAACGCCGAAACACTGTGTGATCGCGTACAAGTTCCTCGTTCTAAGGGCACTCACACCAGTAGTGTCATACGAGGATCCACCAATTCCGAAGTTGCTGCCATTTCTGTTTTGCACTCCCCGCATGTAACTAGATAGTAAAACCTGCAAGTATCATCGTTAGACGCACATAATCACTCCACATACACTTCAGTTCACGCCAATATATCACCAGTACTTCAACACCACGCAGAAATGCAAAGAAAAATAATTCGCTTACGTCAACAGTGAATACCCGATGAAACATTTAACAAAAAAATATGGTAACCGAACACAAATCGGTGAAATGTGAATACTGACCAAACTGACTACACGAAATACATTTCTCTAGCCTTCCGCCTAACTTTAAAGTCACGCTGGGCTTTACGTCAATCCCATTCCGAGATACCTCGCTATGTCCGCTTGTCGACAGTGGCGCTCACACGGCTGTCTCAGTCTGATCAACACCACGAATACAATGCAGCTTATTAAAAGTTAATTTACACACCTATCTATGTGAACGAAGATGCGTAAGGGCGAATAGAGATGATTACACATACTTGGCGATCCGTTTCGGTAGATGTGTGTATCAAATGTATGTAAATTTGGGAACACTATCTATAGACCAACATAAACAGAACTGTCCACGATTACTAACAAAATCGTACCTATAAACATTATGACCCTTTTCTGAGTGAACTACAAAATAATAAAATTATTTAGTGATTCAATACACCGACAACGCAACGCACTTTCATACCGGGGAAGAAATTTTAAAAATGACAACTAATACCCACACATTACTAATAATCCTTGACAGATGTCTCACATGCCAGAAAAACACACATTGTACGGTGACCTTTTCTTAGTCACAGGACTGTCAAATATGGACCTATGAAGGTCATTACAATTATTCGTTACAAACGGTGAACTGCTAAATAACACATTTACTCCAACTATATTGACATAACTCATCGAAAAGCGACACTTTCTTTCCACTGGTAGCATAATGCAATACAATTTAACTATGTCAACAACTTTGTTGATGACAACCAAAAAAATTACCTTCGAATCGTACAACACCCTCGCTTTCGTTGGATCTGGTTCATAGCACAACACTTTTTCACCCTCCTCAAATTTAAACTTCAAGCCACGCATAGGCACCATTCTTTAGTGTTAATAGCCCTAGGTGAAAAACCCCGCCATAACCTCGTTCAAACTGTTTTCGGAACCACCGTATGTTCGGGTTTGAACATCTTTGCCAAGATGAAACCATCGGCTTAATTGAAGCAACACCTGACGAACTAATTCAAACGTGCGACATTTAAAGCCACGCACTAATTACACAAAAACACATGTTATGACATTACTAACTGTTCACTTTTTCTAAGTCGTGATACCAAGCTCACAGTACTATACTCTCGACCTAAATCTATCGATAGCGATATTCTCTGTATCGATAAATAAATTCGATAGATCGAGAATTATTATAACTATTATTAATTTATTATTATTTGGTTATCTTTTCCACTTAATTTCACTAAAACAACGATAATAACTACGAGTGATATACTTGTTAACAAACATTAAAGACGAATTCACACTGTTCACCACATCACGTCACGTAGGTTCGTCTAAGCAACTGCCAGCAGACTGCGCACGCGCAAAGCTGAAATAAGTTGAAACAGCGCGTTCTTCCGCTTCTGGCTAGTAAGTCTATGTTCTGGCCAGTGATCTGGCTACACTGGACGTTAAAGCCTGAGACACAAGGTTCGTTTAAGCAGCTGCCAGCGAGCTACTCGCGCATGATTGTGTAAAGCTGAAATTAACTTCAAGCAGCGCCTTCTCCCGCTTCTAGCGAGTGGTCGAGTGGCTGTTTGCCATTTATGTAGTAGCCGCAAGTTAGCAGATTTCAGCCGAAAATATATTTCAGATGTGCGAATGTAGGCTTTCTCGGCGAATTTCATAAATGAAGTCTTCGCGGGTGTCAGTAGATGATGATGCCACCAACACCGCCTAGAAGACAAGGCCTTACAACTAGCCGTGTCTACGTCACACCAAGAGGCGGCGGCTGCCAGTTGACTGACGGCCCGCTGGGGCAAGCCCACCGCCTCCTAGCGGCCGGCCAGTCAGATTGCGTCAGCCGCCTCTCGGTGTGACGTAGACACGGCCAATTGTAAGGCCTTGTCTTCTAGGGGGTGTTGATGCCACTTGGCTGACAACCCGCGAAGACTTCATTTTTATATTTGTGGTACGCTCAAGCTGCCAGATTCATGTATGCGCAGAACCGTCTGAGTTGTGTGGGAGGGTGCTAGGATAGTCTCCAAGTGGTCAGTGTTACGTTTCGTCATATTTTCATTTGTTTGTCTGCCTGTATAACTATTTCGTCATATGAAAACAAAACGTATTTCTGTGACTGGGTACTGTTCGGTGAATTTATTCACAAAATCGCTGAAGGCTAATAAAATAATATGATAATATTTCAGTTTTCTGATTTTATTTCCACGTTATTAGCAGAGATCAAGCATCGAGTTGAATATGTATTGCACACCTGACAGGACTGTTTATGTGTTTTAGCTGTTAACAAATTGTGCGGTGTACATGAGTTCCCTGGACTTTAATCTATAATGAGGATGTTCATTCAGCGAATGAAATTGACATGCTATATTTAAATATATATATATAGTTTTTATACTAATGGCCAAGCAGAAATCGGCAGTTCCAAGTATTAACATTGTAAGACCAAATAGAACCTAACTGAGTTTCGATGCTCAGTTTTCGTACATTTTCCCTGAATAAATATCATATCCCTAGCTCCATAACGTAAGCAGCAATAGCAATCTTCAGAATATCGTAAGTCATCTATGAAGCACTGTCACCAATGAAATAATAGCAAGTTATGTTACGATGTTTTTCCTGGGAGAATTGTAGCATAATAAATAAGTCTAGTTACAAGGTTTGTACAGGGAACGTTTACAGTGTAGATAATTGCGCTGTTCTTTGATCACCGATTAAACTGGTAGCATTGTTATGCCAGGTTGTTTGTAGCCAACAATTGTTCATTGTATATGTGGTCATCAGTACAACTCATAAACCAGGCAGGATATTTAGAACAGTTCTGGGAAATGGGGGTTTTTAGCAGACAACGACAATTCGTCCGTCGACATTGAAAGATGACCTTCTGTCGTCTTCCATATATTTTTTGTATAATTCTGTAAAGTTATAATTTATTTAATGTCGCTAGATTATCATTTTGTTATAACTTCAACTCCACTCTTTTCAAGGTTTGAGGAATAGCATTTTTATTTCATGTGTTAAAATGTTGTTGTTGTTATGGTCTTCAGTCCGGAGACTGGTTTGATGCAGCTCTCCACCCTACCCTATCCTGAGCAAGCCTTTTCATCTCCTCATAAGAACGACAACCCACATTCATTTGAATCTGCTTACTATACGCATCTCTGGGTCTCCCTCTGCGATTTTTACCCCACACACTTCCCTCCAATGCTAAATTTACGATTTCCCGATGTCTAAGAATGTACCCTACCAAGCGATCCCTTCTTTTAGTCAGGGTATGCCAAAAATTCCTTTTCTCACCAATTCTGTTCAGTACCTCTTCATTAGTTATCCGATCTAACCACCTAATCTTCAGCATTCTTCTGTAGAACCACATTTCAAAAGCCTCTATTCTCTTCCTGTCTGCACTGCTTATCGTCCATGTTTCACTCCCGTACAAGGCAACACTCCACACAAATGCCTTCAGAAAAGACTTCCTTACACTTAAATTAATATTCGAATTTCTCTTTTTCAAAAATGCTTTTCTTCCCATTGCCATTCTGCATTTTATATCCTCTGTACTACGACCATCGCATGTTATTTTACTACCCAAGTAACAAAACTCATCTACCATCTTCATTGTTTCCACCTTTCAGCTTTCCCTTCTTTGCTGAGAACTGGTTTCCCATCTGAGTTCTTGATATTCGTAGAGTTGCTTTTCTTGTCCCCAAATGTCTCTTTTATTTTCCTGTAGGCGGTATCTACTTTTCCCCTTGCTATACATTCTTTTACGGATTTGCATTTGGCTTCTAGCCACTCCTGCTTAGCCATTTTGCACTTCCTGTCAATCTCATTTTTTAGTCGTCTGTACTCCATTTTGCCTGTTTCATTTACTGCATTTTTATACTTTCTCCTTTCATCAATTAAATTTAGTATTTCCTGTGATATCCAAGGATTTTTTGTAGGTCTTGCCTTTCTACCTATTTTGTCCTCTGCTGCCTTCACTATTTCATCTCTCAATGCTACCTATTCCTCTTCAACTGTTTTATTTCCCCCTGTTTCTGTCAATTGTTGCCTAAATCTCCCTCTGTAACTCTCCAGAACTTCACTTTCCTTCAATTTATCTAAGTCCCATCTCTTAATTTTCCTACCTTTCTGCAGTTTTTTCAGTTTCAGCCTACAGTTCATGACTAACAAGTTATGGTCAGAGTCTATATCTGCCCCTGGGTATGTCTTCCAGTTTATAACCTGGTTCCGGAATCTATGTCCTCCTGGTCTCTATGTCTCTATGTCTCCTGGTCTCTTCCACGTATACAACCTTCTTTTGTGATTCTTAAACCACGTGTTTGTTACAATTAAATCATGTTCCGTGCAAATTCTACCAGGCGACTTCCTCTTTCATTCCTCCTGCCCAGTCCATATTCACCTACTATTTTTCCTTCTCTTCCTTTTCCTACTTCTGAATTCCAGTCTCCCATCGCAGTTACGTTTTCCTCTCTCTTACTCTCTGAATAATTTCCTTTAGCTCCTCATATATTTCTTCGATCTCCTCATCATCGGCAGAGCTAGTTGGCATATAAACCTGTACTACTGTTGTCGGTGTTGGCTTCGTATCAATCTTGACAATGATAATGCGATCACTGTGCTGCTCATAGTAGTTTACCCTCATTCCTATTTTCTTATTCATTATCAGTCCTACTCCTGTGATATCCCCAACTGATTTTGTATTTATAATCCTGTACTCACCTGACCAGAAATCCTGTTCATCCTGCCACCGAACTTCACTAATCTCCACTATATCTAACTTCAACCTATCCATTTCCCTTTTTAAATTTTCTAATTTTCCTACCTGATTAAGGGATCTAACATTCCACAGTCTGATCCGTAGAATGCCAGTATTGTCTTTCCTGATGACATCCTCCTGAGTAGTCCTGGCCCGGAGATCCGAATGGGGGACTATTTTACCTCCGGAATATTTTACCCGAGAGGATGCCATCATCGTATGTTCATACAGTAGAGCTGCATGTCCTCGGGAAAAGTAACGGCTGTAGTTTCCCCTTGCTTTCAGCCGTTCGCAGTAGCTGTGTGGCAAAGCCACATTAGCTGATGTTACAAGGCCAGCTCAGTCAATCATCCAGACTGTTGCCCCTGTAACTACTGAAAAGGCTGCTGCCCCTCTTCAGGAACCACACGTTTGTCTGGCCTCTCCACAGATATCCCTCCGCTGTGGTTGCACCTACAGTACGGCTATCTGCATCGTTGAGGCACGCAAGCCACCCCACCTCGGCAATGTCTGTGGTTCATGGGGGTGTTAAAATATTAGTTAATATTGCTAGGTTTTTGTTATTTTGTTATGTTAATAATTTATTATTGAACTAGTTTATAAAACCGTGCTTCACAACGGTCGTTAAAGAGAGACCTGTGTATATCATGGTTTTTAGGGTTCCAGACATAGGTCAGTAAAAAAAGGAGCCTTGTTGGATCGTTCTGTCAATGTACTCTGTTCTCCTAGCCAATTTAAGTAGAATTCATTGTCGAAAACGATGAATGTTCATAAAGTTATCAGACAAAAATTGAAATTAATTGAAGTCGATACACTGGAACGATGTAAATTCATCATTAGTTTGTGTTCTTAAAGACTGAGGTGTGTAATTGTCTGTGTGGCATAAACTTCTGAAAACACTTATATCGTTAAGATGAGATATAGTAATAATAATAACAGCGCCATGTATTGGTTCTATGGTGTAATGCTAAACTGTTTATCTCTCACACTAAGTGTATGCTGCAGTATTATAATGGTGCAGTGTTGCACTGGGGACAAAGTTTTTCTGTATGCAGTGCTCCATATTATCGAAAAGTCAACGAATACTGAATGTCTGGTAACTCAATCAATAGAGCAGTTAATGTTCAAATGTTCAAACGTTTGTTAACCTTAAGGGACTTAACTGTGGAGTCATCAGTCCCTAAACTACTTATGAACTACCTTATACTAAAGACGACATGGACATCCATGCCCGAGTGGGGATTCGAACCCCCGACCGTAACGACAGTGCAGACTGTGACTGGCGCATCGCAGACCACTCGGCCACTGCGGCTGATGCAGTTCATGTCTGTTTATATAAGACGTCATGTTGTCAATATGCAATAAAGTAAATCTGGGTAATCGTTGAAGAAATGGCGTCAGCTGATCGTCTGTATAGAACTTTCCATTAAATATGGTAGTATTTCCAGTGAATTGTCTTGACTGTGTTAACAGCATCGGCCACTGTTTCAGCTAATACATATCCTCACGTCCTGCAGTGATTACTTCGTAAAGCAAAAAGTTGAAATCACTCTTGTGTAATAGATGTATATATTCAGAAGTCGGATTAAACTCTAAGTGCAGTTATCTCTGGAAAAGAGGACGTCTTTCTTTATCTTAATGTAGTCCACACCAAAAGTAAGTAATTACAAATTTTAATCACAATATTGTACCGAACAATAATTACTGCAGAGGTTTCTGATGAGTTTGTCGCTCGATTGTGTATACGATCTCTAGTGGCAGACACAGAGCAGAAATATCTCTGGAGTGAGCATTCAGATGCTCAGAACAAATATTCTGTCCACAACATTAAGGTGGAAATATCACCTGATATTGGAGAAAATGTACTAACCGATGACTTCATCTTGGTCCTTTTTTGCTCGGTTAAGACGGATGACTATGTGTAAATGGCCCTTTTAACGATGCTTCCTCAACTTTCTTGTTGCTTCTGTGACACATTTATTTAGATATTATTTCATGTTACGTGGTTGCTCTGTGAAAAGGAGGTGGGGCTTCTTTGCAGCCAATGCGGTACAAACCAATCCTAAGAGCAAATAATTCCATCTTAATGTAGAGAAGATGCTCAGATATTTCTACTCTATCTATAATTTAGTGGTTATACCTGTCGGAAGATGCACTTCTTTTCTTTCCATGCAATTGCATAGCATATGGGATACAGCTAGGAAAAAGAAAAAAAAATTTGTGTCCTGCATAGGCTAAACTTTACTTGCAGTGGCAGCAGTTTAGTTTGTTCTCGTTGGCAAAAAACCATATGCTTTATGAGGATGATTAATTTACTGGCCAGAAAAGCATACATTATTTATTTCATCGTGAACATAAAGAATTATTCCACTTATTCTACGTCACTGATTTTTGAAAAAGCATTCAATGGCCGTTGCCAACACCAGCGCAAAACTCCGCCGCCATAAGTAAAATTGAACCCCATTGTGTAGTGTATTACTCAATAGTATAAAAAGGAACAAACTCAGAAACGCCATAATTAGTTATTTGGTGTACTATGTAACTAACATCACCTCACATTGTTCTTTCCTGTACTGTGGCGTTTTCGAGGCATTCCTAAACAGAATGCGCTCAAAATGTAATGAGGATACACCGAAATCAGAAAGGGAACTACATAAATTACATTTTCCTTGCAAAGAATTCTTATTTTATTTTTATTTATATATTTTTTGCTGCAGTGGCAGCGGTTTATTACATTAATGTTGGCAACGAAATATTCGCTTTAGGGGGATCATTAATTTACTGATCGAAACAACAGTATCATATATTTCATTATCAACACTAAGAATTATTGCACTCATTGTACATGACTGATTTTTCAAAAAGGATTCAGTGGCCGTTACCAACATCAATGCACTACACCACTGCCGTAAGGAATATCATAGCTTTGTTTCAGTGTATTACACTTTAGTTATGAGAATTAACAACACAGCGTCGCCATCTATTAGTTATTTAGCGTACTATGTCAGTTACAGCGCCTCTATCGGATCCTTGCTATACTACACTCCAATTCAAACATAGCATACACTAGAAACTACAAATTACGTTATCTTTTCTTCCCCTGATCCGATTTTGATGAAATGAAGCTTATATTTTGTGCCAAGGTACTCTCAGCTGACCTATGAAACCCCATGAAAGTTCGTGTAGTACTCTTGGAGATTTTCTGTACTACACCATTTTTATAACCATAGTATACACAAAAACTTCAAATTACGATATCTTTCCTTCCTCTGATCCGATTTTGATGAAACTAAGCCTATGTTACTCTCCAAACAATTCTTTATTTACCTGTGGAAACCCGTGTAGTACTTTCGGAGATTACCCTCAACAAATAGACATACACGATGGCTTGTAATCAAATGATTACATTATGATATCTTTATTTTCTCTGATCCAATTTTAATTATTGAAGCCCTTATGTAACCGCATGATATGCTAAAGTTACGTGTGAAAACCCCATGAAAATTCGTCAAATAGTTTAGGAGATAAACGTGTTCAAAGAGACATACAGACATGACGGTAGTTGATAAAATATTTCAAATTACGATATTCTTTTTTTCCATGATCCGATTTTTAAGAAACAAAGTCTATTTGTTGCCCAGAGCTACGCACAAGTTGCCTGTGAAAGCTCCATGCAAATTCGTGAAGTAGTTTTGGAGATAAGAGGTTTTTAATAGCTGAAAAAACAGACATGACGGTTACTAAAAACTCTTAAACTTACGATAGCTTTTTTTTTTCGTGATCCGATTTATGCCTATATGGTGACCCAAACTTTTCTCATGTTTCCTGTGAAAACCGCATGAAGATTCGTCCAGTAGTTATGAAGATTTAAGGGAACAGCGACAGGCCTACATTTACAGAGTTATTATTAGCATAGATATTAATTAATGTGGTATTAGTATGGCTTCTCCGCTACGCCACTGTCCCTGTGAGAATGTGTTCTTGTCTTACTTTTAAGTGGATGTGCGAGAATCTATGGCTATCTGAATGTGAGTAATAGCTCGCATTGCATCGTTCTCTCTGGCTCAGCTGATGCTACCAAAGAGGTTTCTACACCCTTTGGTTACATGCTAGTCGGCGTGCCCTCTCCAGCGCGTGTCTCGCTTTCCGTCCCCACCATCGCTGTTTCTTGGGCTTTCTAGTTTCCAGTAGCTTTTCGCACCCCCATGGCCGCTCGGCGGCTCATTCTATACTGGGCGTCTGGTGAGGTAAGTTTGGTTCTCCTCTGGTGTCTGCAAGATATTAGCATCTCATTGTCTAGCACGTTTAACTTAGACTCGTGAACTTAGAATCATTTTTTGGAATACTTTCTCCAATCGCGTGCGGAAATGTGTTCTCGTTCTTCAATTAAGTGATTTCCAATAGATAAACGCGGTATGTGTGATTCTAGTTGCAGTTTAACAACGGCCTGGTGTGTTAAAATTTTTTGTGATCATGTGGCGGTGTATGCATTCTGTGTAAATACTTTCTAGCTTTGTGGGGCCCGTTTTCTAATAGGTGATATTCATTTTTGTACAGTGCACGTAAAAATCTTCTCATCATTTCCTTCCGTGAGTGACATGTGTGCCACGTGGTTGTTTCATAGAACAAAACCTTCAGCTTCCACTCTTGTTTGTGCCACGCCCATCAGGCAAGTAACTATGCTGGTATATTTATGATTTCCACTAATACTTCGCGATCTTCTCTCCCTGCTTATTTTAATATTGCTGTTTCTTCTCCGACTTGTAGTACGCACTCTGTCTTTGTCAGTAATTCTCTCTGAGCCTTGTACAACCTTCTTCAATAGCTTCCTTATGTAATTCTAAACATTTCTATGGGTTGCATGCTATAATTGTTAATTTTATTTTTCCGACTTTGTAATTATTTCACTTTTTGAAATTCAAAATGTTCAAATGTTTGTTAAGCTTTGGGACTTAACTACGGGGTCATCAGTCCCTAAACTTACAAACTACTTATCAACTACTTTATACTAAGGACGGCACAAATATCCATGCCCGAGGGGGGATTCGAACCCCCGACCATAGTGGCCGTGCAGACCGTGACTGAAGCGCCTCAGTCTTCTCGGCCACCGTGGCCGGCGAGTTTTTTGAGACTGGATTTCATCCGTCTTTATAAGAACTCCCTATCACGTGTAGCTGCATTTCTTTCGCTTCTTCATGTAATTCTAAGCATTTCTAGGGATTGCATGCCATAGTTCTTATTCTTATTTTTCCAACTTGGTAATTATTTCACTTTCATGAGTTTTGAAGACTGGACTTCATCCATCTCTGTAATCGCCCCCTATCACATGTAGCTGTATTTCATTAGCTTCCTTATATAATTCTAAGCATTTCTATGGGTTGCATGTTCTAGTTAATTTTCTTTATTTTTCGGAAACAATTTATTCAATTTTATCGGTTTTCGGAACCACTTGGTTCCGAGTTCCGACTTCCGGGGCTTGCAGCTAGTCACCTGAATTCACGCCACTCTCATATAAAAACAGTACCTAGATCGATTTCTGACAGACTGCAACTTAAGAATCCACCACAATTTTGTATAATGAATCCGATTTAGAACCACTTCACCTTCAGTGGTGTGCATTCATGTAACGTAGCCGTGTCGTCGTTAGCGTGTTTGCTCATGGTCCAAATCAGATGTGATTTAACTTGGCTATACACACGCACCATCTCAAAACAGGCACGACAGACAAGAGTCAGCTTCAAAGTGTTTTGTATATTGTGTTTTGTGCTATCTCCGAGTTGCTGAATCTCGCCCATGATGGCGGCGCCTGCTTCCACCTCGTCTCAGCATGCTGATTTTGGTGAGTTTCGCAGTCCTCTCCGGGGGACACCACCTTGAAGAAGCACTGTCCGTGTGGGTGGAGAGGCTTGCGTATCCATGGGAAGCTGAGGGCTATACCGAAGGTAGAGAACCTACTGTCGGAAAGGCCTCAGCTGATGGATCAGACTAAGAGTGTCCCACAATGTCCCGTCTTCCTTATCCTCTCCCAGTCCTTTTCCAAGGTGACAAACTGTTGGTGGGATGTGATGCCAGTGCCCACAATCTACTGGGGGCAACAAGGACACCAACAGTAGAGGTGAGCACCTTCTTGAATTTCCCCTATCTAACAACTTGGAGATCCTGAATAGGGGTGATGAACCTACATTCAGGAATAGTGGAAGGGAAGAAGTAATTGACATGACTTTTGGTTCCTTGATGATGGGCAGTTACGTCAAACAATGGCATGTGGTCCTGGAGCCATCCTCATCAGATCACATGTATATTAAATTCAAGGTTGAAATGGGAACCATACACACCATGGCCTATAGGAATCCCAGGAAAACGGACTGGGACACATATAGGAGAGACCTTGACTTCAGCCTATCGGAAATTAAAACTTCGATAAGGAATCCAGAAGAGTTTGAGGAAGTAGCAGAGGCCGTAACCTCTGCTATAGTGATCTCATACCAGGACAACTGCTCAATCACCAAGATGTGCACAAATAGGAGTGTGCCTTGGTGGAATAATAACCTGGAAGACTGTTTAACCTTGTGAGGCGCAAAGGACAGTGGGCAAAGTATCGTGAGGCCCTTATCAATTACAACCTTGCCATCAGATGGGCAAAGGAGGCATCCCGGAAGGTATTCTGTGAAGAAGTGAAGGGCACAGCTGCTCAAGCGAGACTTCATAAAATCCTCACTAGGGTACCAACTAATCTAGGAGGAACATTGAGGAAGGAGGATGGGGAGTATACAAAGACAGCACATGAAACACTGGAACTGCTCCTCAAGACTCACTTTCCTCAATATACTCTGGGGGATAACTCAGACCAGAATGCGATTCCTGAGAGACAACGGTTCTCAGGAATTCACAAAGAGGTCTGGGATTTGGCCAAGGAGTGTGTCGATTTCAGTAAGGTCCGATGGGCGGTGGGAACATTTTAACCATTCAAGTCAACTGCCATGATGGAATCTTTCCAGCTCTCCTGCAACAAGTGGGAGAAAATCTTATTAGATTATTCAGGGTTAGCCTAGCAGCAGGAATCATTCCCAATGCCTGGAGGGCAGTGAAGGTTGTCTTCATTCCAAAACCAGGGAGAATTGATCATACCAAGGCCAAGGATATGAGACCAACCAGCCTGTCCTCCTTCATTCTTCAGACATTGGAAAAGCTGGTTAATGTGCATGTTGGAGAAAGGAGGTTAAGTAGGGCTCCTCTACATTCAAACCAACATGCATATCAGCCAGATAAATCATGTGAGACAGCTCTCCACCAACTCGTTGAGAAGGTGGAGAAAGCACTACACTTTCAGGAAATAGCCCTCTGTATCTTCCTGGACATCGAGGGGGCTTTTAGCAACACTACCTTCGATTCCATGGTTAGGCCAGCTGAGGTGCATGACCTAGGGACCACTATATGTAGGTGGACTAGGGCCATGCACAATGGAAGAAATGTAGAGGCTACCATGATGAATGACCCCTCAGGGGGCCCACAGTTCTTTTGTGGGTACGTGTGTGGCGCGCATGGGGCCCCGAGCTGGAGCAGCCTTTCTTCTGCCCCAGGCTGCTTCACTTTCCCTCCCGGTTTATGCCTTCGCCCGGAGACGGGAATATTTCGTGAGCTACGGTGGTTCTTGTTGTCGTTTTTCTTCCTTCGTTCCTTCCTTTCTTACCCTTTGTTTCTGTCTTTCTCTCCTTGTTCTCTCCTAGCCTTCTTCTCCTCCTCATTAGTCTCCACCTCGGCGTTTGAGACACTTCTTTCCTCCTTTCTCTTCACTTCCTCTATTCTTCTTCTTTCCTCCCTGTGCGTTTCTGAAGGCCGACCCACGCATTATCATGCGTAGCAGGTGACGGGGTAACGCGTAATTCCCCGCCCTGGGTAGACAAGTAGGGCACGTACGTACCCCCTGGTAAAGGCCAGGCCCAGGGAGGGGTGATTACCCGAGCTGGTACCTTCCGAACGTGCCGATTGGTCCTCCATCAGTTCTCGGGAGGTGTGACCTGAGGTGTGAACAATCACCTAAGGCGGGTAAGCCCTCGGAGAGGGCCCCCACTAGGAAGGAGCGCGCCATCGGAGACGCCGGTAATCACGGGGGACACTTCCGCGATGACTTCCTTCTCTTCTTTCGTGACGTTGACCCAGAAACGTAAGTTAGATTCGCCTCAGCCAAAAAAGACTCTGCCTAATGTACCTAAATTTCTGGTTGTCTCTCGCACCGACGGAAAGGATTTCAATTCTGTCAATCCTTTCGTTATACAGAAAGGTGTAGATGCAATTGCTGGCCCTGTTACAACCTGTTCACGTCAGCGCAATGGCACATTGTTGCTGGAAGTGGAAAGTGCCTTCCAAGCTCAGAAACTACTCCGGACTACACTGTTACACACGTTTCCAGTTAAGGTAGAAGCGCACCGCACACTCAACTCGTCACGGGGGTAGTTTTTACGAGATCCCTTGACGGGTTGTCTGATGAAGACATCCAATCGTATATGTCCGATCAGGTTGTGACAGCCGTCCACAGTGTGATGAAACAGGTCGATAACCAATTGACAGCGACTCGTACTGTGTTTTTGAGGTTCGACAGAGTTCACCTCCCGTCGAGGGTCAAAGCAGGGTATGAAGTCATCTCCGTCCGCCCTTATGTACCTAACCCAACGCGCTGTTTTCAGTGCCACAGGTACAACCATACCCGTGAACATTGCCCAAATGCAGCAAAGTGTGTCACTTGTGGTAGGGACGCCCATGAGGGGGATTGCCCACCTCCGTCCCCTCACTACCTAAACTGCAAGGGTGACCATGCGGCTTCCTCTCGCGACTGCCCTGTATACAAGGATGAGAAGGTAATCCAGCACATTCGGGTTACGGAGAAGGTATCGACATCTGCCGCTCGTAAGTTGTTGGCGAGTCGAAAACCCACTGTTCTCCCAGCGGGTACATACAGTAAGGTACTCACCTCAACTCGACCTACCAAGGATTCCAGTACCCAGACATGTGACTTCACTTTCGCTGACACAGTTGTACGATCCGCCAGCCCGAAGATTGCCCGTTCCACGTCCCCACTTCCTCCTGCTGCTTCTAAGGTACAGTCTTCGTCAACCTCTAGTAAACCGCGGGCACCTAAACAAGATGCCCGGACCTTGAAAAAGGAACCCGTCCGTGAGGATTTTCTGCGTTCTCAGGCTTCCCAACCGTCAACTGCCTCTTCCCGCCGTCACTCTTCCAGAAGAGCTGACAAGAAAAAGAGTTCCTCTCCTTCCCCGCTGAGGCGTGACCCATCCGTCACGCCGTCCAACAGTTGCCGGCCTCGGCCGTCTTCTGTTTCACCAGGTCGCTCCGTCTGCCGGGCACCCGGCCCTCTACCGGCGGTGGAAACTGCCCCTCCTGATCAACTCAGGGAGGTGGCAGGCGCGTCGGTCGAACCTATGGACCACGACCCTTTGCCCCTGGACAGCGATAGCAGTGCTCCCTCGAAATCCGGTCCTCAGCGGCCGTCGAGGTGACCCCGCTTGCTAGTTGGTTTTTATCTTATTTCTTCTCTCATTTTTATCATGGCGCTCCTTCAATGGAATATTCGCGGCATTCGTTCTAATCGGGAGGAGTTAAAACTACTCCTTCGATTGCACTGCCCGCTTCTAGTCTGCCTCCAGGAAACTAAGTTGTGTCCCCGTGATCGTACAGACTTTCCACACTACACCTCTGTGCGGTTCGACTTGCCACCCGTGGAAGGTATCCCAGCCCATGGAGGGGTTCTGATGCTCCTTCGAGACGATGTCTATTACCATCCCATTTCATTGCATACTCACCTACAGGCAGTTGCCGTCCGCATCACCCTATCCACATTTACCTTTTCCCTCTGTAATATTTATTCGCCATCGTCATCTGCCCTTACTAGGGCAGATGTGCTACACCTTAGAGATGGGCTAAACCGTGATTTTCCGCTAACAGTGATTTCCGTGATTGCTACTTTTAAATCACCGTGATTCTAAACCGTGATTAATCACGGTTTAGAATCACTGTTTGAGGTATTCACGACATGTATCCCTCCGCGATTTCTACTCCTCCCGCTATTCCGTGATTTCAGCTCTTTCCGCTATTTCGTGATTTCTGCTCTTTTCGCTATTTCCGTGATTGAATCGCCGCGATTCCGGCACTTGTATGATTTACCATGGAAGTGACAAAAATTGAATTAGATACTTTTGTTATAATGTTTCATCCGCCAGTAACTAATTTATCGTCTCTTTGTTGTTATGAAAGTTATGTTGTGAACCGAGAAAAGTAAATCTCAACAAATAAGTCAATAGTAAGTATAGTTTAAAATAACGGTACAATAAACCTTCTAACCACATCAAGACAATGAAAGAATCGTAAATATTCTTAGTAAGATACACACTTATAGACGACGAACGGCGAAATGGACGACATGTGTTTTTCAGTTTTTAACATCTTCCTGCCGGGCCCTGGCGACTTTCTAGGAAAAACGCACTAGTGTATGGGAACTGGTCGCTGTCCATAATCGGCTTTTAGCCGGTACACCCGTTCTTCGCTCATCGGTGATTCGCTGCTATACCCGCTATTTGCTGCATTGATATTAGTACAGATTTCGACCCACAGATGGCTCTTTTAGCCTTTGCTGCTTCTCTTTCCTCACCTCCTCTTCGCTTTTCCGCTATTCGCTGCTACACCTGCTATTCGATGCTGTATTTAGCACTCATTTCGGCCACCAGATGGCTCTTTGTAGTTTGTAGTACTGCTGTTCGCTGCTATTCCTGCTCGTCGCTTCCAAACCATGACCGTGACTGAAATCACGGTCAGATTCCAGATCGCCGCGACCGTGAAAACAGTGAATTTTCAATCACCGTGATTTTTCACGAGTACGTGATTTCTTGCCCATCCCTACTACACCTTGTTGATCAGCTCCCTTCACCTTTCGTTTTGATAGGCGACTTTAATGCCCACCACCCCCTATGGGGCTCTCCGGCACCTTGTCGAGAGGCTCCCTTTTGGTGGACCTTCTCCAACACCTCGATCTTGTCTTCCTCAACACCGGTGCACCGACCTTCCTTTCAGACACAACACACACTTATTCCCATATAGACCTCGCAATATGCGCTCCTCAGCTTGCCGGTCGGTTTGAGTGGTATGCACTTTCTGACACGTACTCGAGTGACCATTTCCCCTGTATCATCCACATTCTGCATCATTCCCCATCTCCTCGTCCCACCAGTTGGAACATTTCTAAAGCCGACTGGGGGCTTTATTCTTCCATGGCTGCTTTTCACGATCGGGATTTTCCCACCTGTGACAGTCAGGTCGACTACCTCACAGAGGTTATTCTCACAGCTGCCGAACGTTCCATACCTCGAACATCCTCTTCTCCACGTCGTGTCCAGGTCCCTTGGTGGACGGCAGCCTGCCGCGACGCGCTTAGAGCCCGGCGCCGTGCTTTACGCACCTTCCGCCACCACCCGACTTTGGAGAATTGCATACATTATAAACGTATGAGAGTGCAATGTCGTCGTATCATGAACGATAGCAAGAAAGCTAGCTGGACTGCTTTTACTAGTTCTTTTAACCGTTTTACTCCCTCCACGTTTGTTTGGCGTGGCCTACGCCGTCTATCCGGCATCAAGGTCCACTCCCCGATTCCGGCCTGACCGTGGAGAACGCAGTCCTCGTGGACCCCTCTGACGTTTCAAACGCATTGGGCCGTTTCTTTGCGGAGGTTTCGAGCTCTGCCCATTACCACCCTGCCTTTCTCCCTCGCAAACAGGTAGAGGAGGCCCGGCCGCCGTCTTTCCACTCTTCTAATCATGAAAATTATAACGTCGCCTTCACCATGCAGGAGCTAGACCGTGCTCTCGCCCTGTCCCGATCTTCTGCTCCCGGGCCCGATTCCATTCACATTGAAATGCTGAAGAACCTCTCTCCTGCGGGCAAGTGCTTTCTTCTCAGTACCTACAATCGCATATGGACTGAAGGTCATGTTCCCACAAGTTGGCGTGAAGCCGCTGTTGTCCCCATCCCCAAACCAGGGAAGGACAAACATCTTCCTTCCAGCTATCGTCCTATTTCTCTGACGAGCTGTGTCTGTAAGGTGATGTAACGCATGGTTAACGCTCGGTTGGTCTGGCTCCTCGAATCTCGCCGCCTCCTGACTAATATCCAATGCGGTTTTCGTCGACACCGCTCTGCTGCTGATCACCTCGTTACGTTGTCGACCTTCATTATGAACAACTTTCTAAGGAAGCGTCAAACAGTAGCAGTGTTCTTCGACTTGGAGAAGGCATACGATACCTGTTGGAGAGCGGGCATTCTCCGCACATTGCACAGATGGGGCCTTCGGGGCCGCCTTCCTCTTTTCATTCAAGAGTTTTTGGCGGATCGCAAGTTCCGGGTACGGGTGGGTTCTGTTTTGTCAGATACCTTTTGCCAGGAGAATGGGGTACCACAGGGCTCCGTCTTGAGTGTGGCGCTCTTTGCCATTGCAATCAATCCGATCGTGGATTGCCTTTCCGCTGACGTCTCCGGATCTCTTTTTGTTGACGATTTCGCAATTTATTGTAGCGCCCAGCGGACGTGTCTCTTGGAGCGTTCTCTTCAACGCTGTCTTGACCGTCTATATTCCTGGAGCATCGCAAACGGCTTCCGATTCTCCACTGAGAAAACTGTGTGTATAAACTTCTGGAGATACAAGGAATTTCTCCCACCCTCTCTACATCTCGGCCCTGTTGCTCTCCCTTTCGTGGAGACTACGAAATTCTTGGGACTCATGTTGGATCGTAAACTTTGCTGGTCCACTCACATGTCCTACCTGCCTGCCCGTTGTGCCCGATCCCTTAACGTCCTTCGTGTCCTCAGTGGCACGTCATGGGGAGCGGACCGTACCATCCTGCTTCACTTTTACCAGGCCATTGTTCAGTCGAAGCTCGACTACGGAAGCCTTGTATACTCTTCTGCACGGCCGTCGATTCTCCGCCGTCTCAACTCTATCCACCATTGGGGTTTACGTCTTGCGACCGGTGCATTTTATACTAGCCCTGTTGAAAGTCTGTATGCCGAGGCTGCTGTATTACCCTTGACCACTCGGCGTGACATACTTTTGTCTCGGTACGCATGCCGCCTGCGGTCGATGCCCAACCATCCATCTTACCAATTATTTTTTGACGACTCACTCGATCGCCAATATCAGTTGTCTGCGATTGCCTTGCTTCCACCTGGAGTTCGGTTTCGCCGCCTACTACAGCGGCTCGATTTTACCCTTCCTTCCACCTTTCGGTTGAGCGAAAGCCCATTGCCACCGTGGCATCAGGCCCCGGTTCACACACACCTCGAACTTGGTTCGCTCCCCAAGGAGAGCACTCCGGATTTGGTATACCGCTCGAGGTTTGTCGAATTCCGTTCGCGGTTCGATAACGCCATATTTATTTACACTGATGGTTCCAAGAGCACTGCTGGTGTCGGATCTGCCTTCGTCGTCGAGGACAACCGTTTCCAATACAAGCTCCCTGACCGGTGCTCTAACTTCACGGCTGAGCTTTTTGCCCTCCACCAGGCCGTTTTGTACACCTGCCGCCACCACCAACCTTTCTATGCCATCTGTTCGGACTCCCTTAGTGCCCTGCAGAGTCTTAAGGACCCTTTGTCGCACCATCCTCTCGTGTATCGGATCCAACGCTCCCTCCAGTTGCTAGCAGATGACAGCTGTCAAGTTTCTTTCCTGTGGGTCCCTGGCCACGTAGGTGTGCCCGGGAATGAGACGGCCGACATAGCGGCCAAGGCCGCAGCTCTTTTACCTTGCGTGGCTACCTTTTGCGTCCCATCTGACGATGTTCAACGGGCTCTCCGCCGGAGTATCGTGTCGCAATGGCACAGTGCGTGGTTTTCAATGTCCAACAACAAATTGCGAACTGTAAAACCGATCCCGACCGCTTGGAGGACCTCCTCACGCCCCTCTCGGCGGGAGGAGGTCATCCTGGCCCGGTTGCGGATCGGTCACTGCCGTTTCAGCCACCGTCACTTGCTGTCTGCCGACCCTGCACCGCTGTGCTCCTGCGGTGAACTGCTGACCGTACGACATGTTTTACTGTCTTGCGTACTTTTTAATCATCTCCCTGTAGCCCTTCACTTTCCGTCTACTCTGGAGGGAATTTTAGCTGATGACATACGAGCAGCTGCTAGAGTTTTGCGTTTTATCAGTTTGGCCAACTTATCCAAGGATATTTAACCCTTTTAATTGTCTTTTATCTTTCGTTTTTAGCCTCTTCTTGATGTTCTGACAGTCACCATTTTTTTTTTTTTTTTTTTTTTTTTTTGAGATCATAGCGAATCTATGTTTTTGACTGGGCGCTAATGACCATAGAAGTTGTGCGCCCTAAAACCACGAAAAAAAAGAAAAAAAAACATGATGAATGAAAAAATGGTAATCAACACCACTAGGGGTTGCCTGCAAGGAGGAGTTTTTTCTCCTTTATTGTGGGTTCTAGTGGTGAATGATCTCATTGGATAATTAAACTCTAGGCAGTACTTTTGCCAAGGATACACAGATGATCTTGTCATAGTAATACTTGGCAAATTTGCTGACACAGTCAAGAATATGGCACAAGGTGCGTTGGACATTGTGCAAGACTGGTGCAGAAAACAGGATCTGGGGGTTAGTCCTAAGAAGACTGTTGTTGTACCATTCACAAAGAAGCATATCCAACATTCAAGTTGGAATCTAAAGCTTTTCAATGAAGCGCTGCCTGTGAAGGGGACAGTGAAATATCTAGGGGTTACCTTAGATGAGAAACTGACATGGACCCCTCACATTAGGAATATTTGCTCCAAGGCAAAAGGTACTCTGGTAAGTACCAGGAGAGCTTGTGGCAAAAATTGGGGCCTGAGCCCCAAGGGTATGCACTGGAGATACACCACGGTGACTGGACCCAGGATCACCTATGGGGCGGTCGTGTGGTGGAAGAAGGTAGAACAGCAGGTTGCTGCTAAGGAGCTTGGTAAGGTGCAGAGATTAACCTGCTTAACCATAACAGTCGGAATTAGCAGCACACCAACTGCTCGGATGAAAACCGTGTTGGAGATGCCCCCACTACACCTTTGGGTCAAGATGGAGGCAGTGGCTGGTGCATACAGACTCAAAACTGGCAGAAACTGGAACTCTTTGGGATATCCAGAATCACACACTAAAATAGTGAGTGAGGTAAATATAGAAAAAGGTTGGGTAAGTGCCAGCCGACTATATTATAACCCCATACTGCTTCAACAAGCCTTTCAATATAATAATTGGAAGTAGAGAGCAGTGGGAGAAAATAGTCGACACCGTACGGGGGATATTGTCTGGTTCTCTGACGGGTCAAAATCAGACCAAGGCGTTGGGGCCGGGGTATACGGGCTGCAGCCAAGACTGGAGGGCGTCTCTCTAGGGAAACTGGCCTCAGTATTCCAGGCCGAAATCACTGCCATCAGGGCGTGTGCGGAGGAGAATTTGCGTAGGTGCTACAAATACCGTAGCATCTATATCTATTCAGACAGCCAGGCAGCCCTGAGGTCACTGGTAGCTCCTGCAACAAGGTCTAAAATTGTTGCAGAATGTGTGTGTGTGTGTGTGTGTGTGTGTGTGTGTGTGTGTGTGTGTGTGTGTGTTGATTGTTGCAGAATGTCACAGGGTTCTGGTGGAGCTAGGGGAAAGCAATATAGTAAACCTATTGTGGGTACCTGGCCACTAGGGGATCAGTGGCAACGAACATGCCAACAGATTAGCCAGGATGGGGGCAGAGACTCCATTTATTGGACCGGAACCTGTCCTGACAATCACCAAGGCAATGATCAAATTGGCGCTACGTAACTAGCTCAGAAGACAGCACATAGAATATTGGACCAAAGTCTACCAACAAAAACATGGCAAGGTAATGATGCCAAAGCCATGTTTTAAATGAAGCTCTGCAATCCTGGGCCTGAACAGGAGAGAGATTAGACTCACGGTTGGATTGCTGACAGGCCATGGGAATTTCAAAAAACACCTACATACAATGGGAATAACAGAAGAGGACCCTAAGTGTAGGATCTGTGATGACGGTGATGAAACTGCATCATATCTAATCTTAGAATGCATTGCATTGGAGAGTAAAAGGCACAGAACATTTGGGACAACCAGACCCGAAGAAACTGTGTCTAATAAAGAACTGGTAATGGGACTTCTTGCACTGTTCAAGGGCATTGGTTGGCTTTACTAGATATACAGGGAGCAATACCGCACAATAAACTTAGTTTCAGGTTGGGCAGTGGCGGGTTGGACCAAGACTGTTTTGGCTTACCTGAGAAAATCAAATCAAATCAAATCGAGTTTTGCAGTGGCATTGCATGTATGTGAACGAATGAGTGTTGTTCGTGAATCCTTTCCCCCCAGTAGCGTTAAATCATGTATAATTTAGGCTGAGCACTGTCCGCATTAATCCATGTAAGAGATGCATTTTTATTGTATTAACAAAATTGGTATCCCATTTTGCTTGTTTTCTATCTGAATAAAGTTCAGCATAATCCGTAAGTTGCCTATAAACTGTAGTTTTACAGCACCTTCGCTCTTTTATTTAATATTGTTGTTCACAAGAGCTGAGAACAAGCTCAGATGCAATTTTTCTTATGTCTAAATTCCGTTGCGCCATAAATGTTTTCTTAGCCACCCTTCTAAGATAACTTTAATTGTGGTGGCTTGCTTATTAATGTCGGTGTGTAATAACGTGTGAGCTGCTATGTATATTGACCACTGTAGTATTAACTTCCTGTTATTGCAGTAATTGGAAACGAGTCAGTTCTCAGTTTGGGCCAGGGAACAAGGAATTAAAAGCAGGGAGTAACCGGTAGTTCACACGGACCTTATTTGCTAATTTTAGTGATAAAACAAAGCTCTGGTTACGTACAGTGGTCGACTTTTAACGTGTAAAAAATGTAAGCAGAAAACAGATTCGAAATGTGGCATTATCAAGAAGAAAATTCTCTAACAGTCGATGGGAGTGTCATTAAAGTGTGTCAGGAGATGTCTCTCACACTCTGTCTATTACAGATATGTGGGTGAGAACTGTCATGCAAAAACTGGAAAGGATGGAATTCTGTTACCTGATGTGAGAGGAAATCGTTCCAGGAGGGGAAATACAACAGTCCCACAAATAAAGCAGTCAGTGTGAGAGCATATAAACAGCTTTCCTTGTGTAGAGTCATATTACACAAGAAAAGTAAATGAGCCACCTTATATCTAGCCACATTAAGGCAATAAGTTTCAGTGATGTATTCAACCAAGAATATAATTTGTCATTCTTTAGACCTAAAAACGGTAAGTGTGAACTATGTGAGCTTTACAATAGTTCCTCTGGAGAGGAGAAAGCATGTCTCACATTGCCAATAAAATTATTGTCAGGGATCTGAAAGGAAAAAAATGAGTTCAATCTCTGACAAGACCATTACTAGTGCATGTTTCGAGCTGCAGAAAGTGTTGGCTACTCCCCAGTCTGATGTGAGCCTTTATTACTACAAATGTAGATATTCAACCTACAATTTTACGCTATACAAATGGGAAACAAGGAGGGGCAATGCTATGTTTGGCATGAGGCCATTGACTGCCATGGTCCAAATGAAAGCCGGCCGCATTGGCTGAGCGGTCTGTGGCGCGCCAGTCACAGTCTGCACGGCCGCTAGTTGGGGGTTCGAATCCCCCTCAGGCAAGGATGTTTGTGTCGTCTTTAGTATAAGGTAGTTCATAAATAGTTCGTAAGTTTAAGAACTGATGACCCCGCAGTTAAGTCCCTTAAGCTTAACAAACATTTTAATTTTTCCAAATGAAATCGCCAGCTCTCTTTACCATTTCTTGCAGATGAAAGCTTGTAAAAAAAAAAAAAAAAAATAAATAAATAAAAAAAATCACATACATCCTGTACTCGAACAGACGTGAAGGCCAAAATCGGAACATATTCCAGTTTTGTATGTTTGTCATTGCTTTTATACATTTTGAATTTCCATTACACATCGCTTTCTAGAATGAGGCCACTCTGCAAATGAAGGTGACTCAGTGCACGGTCCGATAGACAGCAGAATCAATCAGTGTACGTTCCAGATGAGTGGGTGAATTTAATCAGAATGAGTAAGGTCACTGGAAAACCATACACCGTTAATGAAACGAGTCTGGACTTAATTTACGACTTCAAGAAAGTTGTGCAAAGCAACAGTGGATGTACATAACTGATCAAAAAAGGTGATGTGGAGAAAAGCACGGGAAATTGCTGTCTTTGCAGGTCGCCCATACAAAGTGTACTTTATGTATACTTATCATGAGGAAGTGTTGAAGAAGTTCTGCGTGTTTGCAATTGTTAAAACTAATAATACGTTACATCATAAATTACGAAATAACCTAAATCAAGAGAGTGATAAATATGGCAAAGCAGGGGTTTATAAGATACAGTGTAGTAGTTGCAATGCCAACTAAATTGGTCAGACCGGTAGATCGTTTTAAGTTAGGTACAAGGAACATCCACTCCCATGAACCACAGACATTGCCGAGGTGGGGTGGCTTGCGTGCCTCAACGATACAGATAGCCGTACCGTAGGTGCAACCACAGCGGAGGGGTATCTGTGGAGAGGCCAGACAAACGTGTGGTTCCTGAAGAGGGGCAGCAGCCTCTTCAGTAGTTACAGGGGCAACAGTCTGGATGATTGACTGAGCTGGCCTTGTAACATCAGCTAATGTGGCTTTGCCACACAGCTACTGCGAACGGCTGAAAGCAAGGGGAAACTACAGCCGTTACCTTTCCCGAGGACATGCAGCTCTACTGTATGAACATATGATGATGGCATCCTCTCGGGTAAAATATTCCGGAGGTAAAATAGTCCCCCATTCGGATCTCCGGGCGGGGACTACTCAGGAGGATGTGATCATCAGGAAAGACAATACTGGCATTCTACGGGTCGGAGCGTGGAATGTTAGATCCCTTAATCGAGTAGGAAAATTAGAAAATTTAAAAAGGGAAATGGATAGGTTGAAGTTAGATATAGTGGGGATTAGTGAAGTTCGGTGGCAGGATGAACAGGATTTCTGGTCAGGTGAGTACAGGATTATAAATACAAAATCAGTTGGGGGTATCACAGGAGTAGGATTGATAATGAATAAGAAAATAGGAATGCGGGTAAACTACTATGACCAGCACAGTGATCGCATTATCATTGTCAAGATAGATACGAAGCCAACACCGACAACAGTAGTACAGGTTTATATGCCAACTAGCTCTGCCGATGATGAGGAAATCGAAGAAATATATGAGGAGCTAAAGGAAATGATTCAGACAATTAAGGGAGAGGAAAATTTAATTGTTATGGGAGACTGGAATTCGGTAGTAGGACAAGGAAGTGAAGGGAAGATAGTAGGTGAATATGGTCTGGGCAAAAGGAATGAAAGAGGAAGCCGCCTGGTAGAATTTTGCACAGAACATAATTTAGTTATAACAAACACCTGGTTCAAGGATCACAAAAGAAGGTTGTATACGTGGAAGAGACCAGGAGACACCGGAAGATATCAGATAGATTTTATAATGGTAAGACATAGATTTCGGAATCAGGTTCTACAGTGTAAGACATACCCAGGGGCAGATATAGACTCTGACCATAACTTGTTGGTTATGAACTGTAGGCTGAAACTAAAGAAACTACAAAAAGGTAGGAAAATAAGGAGATGGGACCTGGATAATTTGAAGGAACCTGAGGTTCTTAAGAATTTCAGAGGGAGCTTTAGGCAACAATTGACAGAAATGGGGGGAAATAAAACAGTAGAGGAGGAATGGGTAAAATTGAGAGATGAAATAGTGAAGGTAGCAGAGGACAAAATAGGTAGGAAGGAAAGACCTACAAAAAATCCTTGGATATCACAGGAGATACTAAATTTAATCGATGAAAGGAGAAAATATAAAAATGCAGTAAATGAAACAGGCAAAATGGAGTACAGACGACTAAGAAATGAGATTGTCAGGAAGTGCAAAATGGCTAAGCAGGAGTGGCTAGAAGGCAAATGCAAGGATGTAGAAGAATGTATAAATAGGGGAAAAATAGATACAGCCTACAGGAAAATAAAAGAAACATTTGGAGATAAGAAAAACAGCTCTATGAATATCAAGGACACTGATGGAAAACCAGTTCTCAGCAAAGAAGGGAAAGCTGAAAGGTGGAAAGAATATATAGAGGGGCTCTACAAAGGAAATGAACTTCGAGACAATATTGTAGGAAGGGAAGAGGATGTAGATGAAGATGAAATAGGAGATACTGTACTGAGAGAAGAATTTGACAGAGCCCTGAAAGACCTAAGTCGAAACAAGGCCCCTGGAATAGATGATATTCCCTCAGAGCTACTGAAGTCTCTGGGAGAACCAGCCATGACAAAATTGTTTCACCTGGTGTGTAAGATGTATGAGACAGGTGAAGTACCCTCAGACTTTAAGAAAAATGTTATAATCCCCATCCCTAAGAAAGCAGGTGCAGACAGGTGTGAAAACTACAGAACCATCAGTTTAATAAGTCATGGCTGCAAAATATTAACGCGAATTATATACAGAAGGATGGAAAAGCTGGTAGAAGCCGACCTCGGGGAAGATCAGTTTGGGTTCAGGAGAAATGTAGGAACACGGGAGGCAATACTCACTTTACGGCTTATCCTAGAAGATAGATTAAGAAAAGGCAAATCTACATTTCTAGCTTTTGTAGATTTGGAGAAGGCTTTTGACAATGTTGATTGGAATAAACTCTTTAAAGTTCTGAAAAAAGCAGGAGTAAATTATAGGGAGCGTACGGTTATTTACAACTTGTACAAAAACCAGACAGCGGTTGTCAGAGTTGAAGGGCATGAAAGGGATGCAGTGGTTGGGAAGGGAGTGAGACAGGGTTGTAGCCTTTCTCCAATGTTATTCAATTTGTACATTGAACAAGCTATAAAGGAAAGCAAGGAGAAATTTGGTGAAGGAATAAAAGTTCAGGGGGAAGAATTAAAAACATTGCGTTTTGCCGATGACATAGTAATTCTGTCAGATACAGCAAAGGACCTGGAAGAGCAATTGAATGGAATGGACAGTGTGCTGAAAGGTGCATATAAGATGAACATTAACAAGAGCAAAACTAGGGTAATGGAGTGCAGTGTAAGAAAATCAGGTGATGCTGAAGGAATTAGATTGGGAAACGAAGCAATAAAGGAGGTAGATGAGTTTTGTTACTTGGGCAGTAAAATAACAAATGATGGGCGCAGTACAGAGGATATAAAATGCAGAATGGCAATGGGTAGAAAAGCGTTTTTGAAAAAGAGAAATTTGTTAACATCGAATATTGATTTAGGCCTAAGGAAGTCCTTTCTGAGGGCATTTGTATGGAGTGTAGCCTTGTATGGGAGTGAGACATGGACGATAAACAGTGCGGACAGGAAGAGGATTGAGGCTTTTGAAATATGGTGCTACAGAAGAATGCTGAAGATTAGGTGGGTGGATCGCGTAACTAATGAGGAGGTACTGAACAGAACTGGGGAGAAAAGGAATTTCTGGCATACCTTGACTAAAAGAAGGGATAGATTGGTAGGACACATTCTTAGACATCAAGGAATTGTTAATTTAGCGTTGGAGGGAAGTGTGTGGGGAAAAAATCGCAGGGGAAGACCAAGAGATGGATACAGTAAGCAGATTCAGACAGATGTAGGTTGTCGTTCTTATGTGGAGATGAAGAGGCTTGCTAAGGATAGGATATTGTGGAGAGCTGCATCAAACCAGTCTCCGGACTGAAGACCACAACAACAACAACAAGGAACATATGGAAGCCTTCCGACTTAATAATTTTGACAAGTCCGCTGTAGCTACGCATATCCGCGAAACTGGCCACCCATTAAAGAGAATTGAAGATGACCTTACGATTTTGCATAAACAGGATAAGGGAAGAAAGTTAGTTCTGCTAGAACAGCTGGAGATGTAAGTACATAACGCTAAAAGCGACGTTTCATTAAATGAACAAGTTCAAGGCAATACATACAGCTTTTTTAAAAACTTTGTGGACCTATTATAACAAAACTTGCTTATTTTTAAATTGCAACCTCTGTCTTACTGTGCAAACGATTTCGCGACACCTTAATGTATCCACTGCCTTGTGGATGATCTTTGGTATTTAGAGGTCTTTTTTTTTATGTGCATACGTGCGCCCCACTCGTGTTGTTGACTCCGTGCATTTCGCTAGTGTTATGTGCCGCCAGTGCAGAGGTCTCTTTTGAATCTTGACGAAGCACAATGTGCTGAGCACCTTTCTGCAGAGACACGGTTACAAGGGAAGTAACCACATTTTCTTTTATTACATTTTAGATTTTTATTGTCTCGGGTTTTAAGATTCTTGTATAGTTTATCTGATGATGAGGGCTTGACCCTTGAAACGCGTCATGATTTAGTGTTTTTACACGATCTCTGTGGTTGAGCCTACTTGACAAAATAATTAAGTGTACAACCGCGACCTCACGTCTATTATGGATATAATTAAATCTATGTTAGGAGAATTATCAGAGCAACTTTGACATTAGGGCAAAAATTATGTCTTCCTATAAACTTCAGAGTTTCTTTTGGACCTATTCCACTTCAGTGCACTTTTACCACTTCAGTGCATCAATGTCGCTTGACTCATGATCTTACAAAATCGCTGAGAGGTTTCTACACTTTGTGTCCAGGCTGTCAGGAGGTGCATTCTTCAGCTCACCGATGTCGTAGAGAAAATCAAAATAATCACAATGAGATTTCAGTTGATTGAATCTCTCATCCAAAGATGTGGTTATTATATCTAAAAGATAATAGTCGGATTCAATCTTGTAATGTTTTGTTGGGTCAACTATTGTCTCATCCCTTCCTTCATAGGTAAAGTGTATTGGCTTCTTACTTCGTCGCCGGGAAACATACGTGGTAACATTAGATCTCCTAACTCCAATTCTGTAGCCAATTCTTTGGAATACGTCCGACTATCACTCAGAAACGAATAGCAAAAATTAACAAAAATACGTCGAAACCCGACTTATGCAGGATTAGTACCAATGTCTTTATTCCTTGTAATTACTCGCAACGTATTTACCCATTCGGAATACTTCTAGGTGTTGGACATGTTTGACTATAGTAATTAATGTTCAACTATTCTTTTCCATAATGTGGGAAGAATAAAACACTTGGAAACTGCCATTGAAAGGCTTAGAAAAATTGCTTCCGGCTTAACATGTAACCGCAGTCTCGAACATTACATTCGAACTACCAAATTAGATTTCGTCTTTTGCAAAATTAGTTGTGAGTAAACGTACGTAGCGTAATAGGCTGGCAGCTCTCCACTCATGAGAATACTGGCGTGTACGGCAGACCCCCCCCTCCCCCGATCGAACTGTTCCGCCGGTGTAAACACGACGGTGCTGCCACAGTGGCGGGGAGGAAATTATTCCTACTCCCTCCCCTAACTCAACAGGGGCGGCCAGCAGGTAGTCGAGGCGTCATGCCACAGTTCCTGAACCTCCTCCCTTCGAGGTTTGGTTTCGAATCCCATCTTGGGCATGAAAGAAAAAGGGGGGCGGCAGATTTGCCGCCCCTCGGAAAGTGCCGCCCCGTGTGGCCGCACGTTTCGCATGTGCCTTGCGCCGGCCCTGAATCACCCCATTTACATGGGCTCCCAAAACCGGATTTCGTGAACCGATTTCCTAAATCCGCTTTTAGTTGATCATGTAAACACTCCAAAATCGATTCTGGAAATTCACTTCTCTAAAGCGGTTTTCCAGTTCCACAATCGATTTTCGTGTCGATGTAAACGCAACCGTTTTTGAAGCGTTCTTGGCTTGTCAGATTGTGTTTTTTTGGTAAGACTTCTCGGGACATATGGATAGAGTGATATTTTGTAATGTGAAATAAAGGTATTAATATTAGAGTGAGCATGAATCTGTGTATATAAGTATAGAAACATGGCGGTTATGCTGATTAAATCGGGGACTGAATCAACTGTTTTTCAGCCGCCATCTTAAGTGGATTAGGAAATCCGATTCAGGCTGTGCCATGTAAACACGACAGCGAAAACGGTTTACGAAAATCGGTTTTCGTCTTCCGGACATGTAAACGTAGTGAACGGGACAAGAAATAAACCTGCTGAAACCGACGAGGCGGTCGTGAAAAAGTGGCTAAAGGAGAATGCAAAGGCTATGTTCGTGGTTTACACCTCAGTAGACGACAATCAAATACAGAATTTGTTAGTTTGTGACACAGCACTTGGAATGTGGAAGAAGTTGAGTTTCATACGCGAGCAACGATCAGAGGCAAGTAAGTTAACCTTAACGCAACGTTTTCATGAATATCGGATCAGTTCTTGTGATTCGGTTGTTTCTCACATAGCTAAAGTTGAAAACCTCGCACTACAGCTCCGAGATGTTGGAGAAACTGTGTCGAACGCTGCTATAATGGCGAAAATCATCGCATCTTTGCCGTCAAAGTACAACGCATTTAAAACTGCATGGGACAGCGTGCCAGCTGATCAACAAAGTGTGGAAATGTTGACGGAACGTCTCGTCAAAGAAGAGTCACAATTAACCACGGATAATGAAGTTGATGCATTTGAAGCCATGGCCATCAGTAAGCAAAAGAAAAAGGTAAATAAAGCTGTTGACTTCAACTTCAATCATTCTAATGAACGAAAAACACGATCATCTGTCGAGTGTTTTTACTGCAAAAGCCTGGACATTTAGCTCGGGGGTGTCGAAAGAAAAAGCGTGATTCTGAAAAACAAAAAACTATCGCTGGTAAATCCGACTGTGCATTTATTGGTTCGTCAGGAAAAATTTGCCCTGTCAAAACATTACAAACGACTGTCGCGAAATGGCTTGAGTACGATCAGACGGACGTATGGTTGATGGATAGTGGTGCGTCGCATCATATGACTTTTCGGCGAGAGTGGTTCTCTGAGTCGGTCTGTAGCGGGAGAATACGTATCACTCGGCGATAATAAACAATGCGAAGTCACAGGTGAGGGAACTGTAATTGTCAACAAAGAAGTTAATGGGAAATGGAGTAAGGCACGTCTCGAAAACGTATTGTATGTACCTGCTATGAATTACAGCATGCTTCAAAGGAGATAAAGTTATGTTAGTGTGTGACAATGTACCTGTAGCAAGAAAATAATATTTATAGGTTGTTGTTTTTGACAAAATTCACTGTAACAAGAGATGAAACAAATGTTGCAGTGAATGACTTGAAGCAGTGGCACAAGCGATTGGGACACGTCAATACACGGACAATTCAGCAAATGTCGACCAAAGAAAGCGTTGAAAGACTTAATGTACTGAAGCAGGAAGAATTCTTTTGTGAACCTTTGAACCCTGTCAGCTAGGCAAGGCACATCGACTTAAATTCAACACCAAAAACACAGTTCGTTCTACAAACCCAGGTGAGTTTATACATTCGGACGTTTGTGGCCCAATGTCAGTTGAATCAATCGGCTGTGCAAAGTTTTTTGTGACATTTAAAGATGATGCAACTGGGTACAGGACTGTATACTTTATAAGACATAAATCTGATGTCATTGATGAACTTCGTGAATTCAATGCTCTCGTGTTGAACAAGTTTGGTGAGAAAATCAAAACATTGCTTGTGGATAATGGTACCGATATTAATTATTCCATGAAGCAGCTTCTCAGAAACTTTGGGATTCAGCTAGAAACGTCTGCTCCATACACACCAGAACAAAACGGCCGATCTGAGACGGCAATCGAACAATTGTGGAAAGTGCACGTACAATGTTGACAGCCAAGTCTCTGCCAAAGTTCTTCTGGGCAGAAGCAGTGAACAATGCAGTCTACATTTTAAATAGGGTACCAACAAAACGTTATTTGCAGCAAACTCCATACGAGTTGTGGAATGGACGAAAACCCTTTGTTGCACATCTTCGCATCAGATGTTTCTGCTCATGTACCAAAACAGTGTTGAAGTAAGCTCGATGACAAAAGCTCCAAAAGTGATAGTCGTTGGCTACCAAGGAGAATCGACAAATTACAGACTGTTTGACCCAGTAAATCGGAAAGTTTTTGTATCTCGAGATGTTACGTTCAATGAGGTCCGCAGCAGCACAACACCAGTAACACAAGAAGTTGACGACATTTACCTGAAGATGAGGGATGATGAACAAGAATTCGTAGATCGTGACAAGCAAGCTCACAGCAGGCCAGTACAAGTACAGGACGAGAAAGAAAATCCACAAAAGAGTAGCACAGCAGGAAATGGAAGAGCAACCCAGTCAAGTTCAATCCATATGGCTTATGAGATCGTTCCACCATTCGTAAGCCAGCGAGGTATGAAGCTGATTTCATCCAATATCATGTTTCCAATAGTTTCGAGGAAGCAATTTCTGGTCCTGACTCAAAGCATTGGCGAAAAGCAATTGCCGAGGAACTAGAAGCTCATGAGGAGAACAAAACGTGGAAGATCGTTCATAGAACTAGCAGTCAGCAAGTTATTGATTCAAAGTGGGACTTCAAAAGGAAATCTGACACAAACGACAAAATTACAAAGTTCAAAGCACGGCTGTGTGCAAGAGGGTTCAAACAGGAATATGGCAGCAACTACAATGAGACTTTCTCACCAGTCATACGGCATGACTCGCTTAGAGTTTTCCTGGCAATTGTTACATACGAAGATTTGGAAATGAAACAGTTTGATGTTCGTACTGCATTTTTATATGGAAATCTTGAAGAAGATATCTGATGATTAAAACAATGAACTCTGTTGTCTGTAAGCTTGAAAAGTTACTGTATGGGCTGAAGCAGACTTCTCGATGCTGGAATTCGTTTAATTTCAGACCAAATGATGCTGATCCCTGTCTATTCCATGGCATTGTCAGTAATGAAATTGTTATATTAGCATTATTTGTAGATGATGGACTTGTGGCATCAAAGTCAATGAAAGTGATTAACAAAGTTCTCACATCACTTGAAGAGTAGTTTAGAATTACAATGGGAGATGCTCATTGTTTTGTGGGAGTGCAAATTGAACGTAATCGTGCAGAAAAGAAGATGTTTATAAATCAATCTACATATACAAAACGAATAATTGAAAAGTTTGGAGTGGGCGATGCCAATGGTTAGAGTGTTTGTAGCCGTACAGAATGTTTTTAGAGTATGTTAGCAACACTAACTGTTAGAGATAGCGAGAATTATCGCAGTCAACTGAGGTTGAATGGTTTTTTTTTTTTTTTTTTTTTTTTTTACTGTTACATGTTTCGCGTGATTGTACGAGAATGTTAGCGGTGAACCAAGTGAAATGGCGTCGACTGTTCTGGTCGGACCAACTGAGTCACCGCAAAGAATAAATGAATCTTCCACGGAATGCAGAAGCGTATTCCAAGAAATTAAATAAATTTTTGTGAAGGGAAAAAAAGGAATGTGTCGCTGGGTTGTAAGTTTTTTAATATTCCCCATTTACGGTCGAGGGATAATCCATTCATTCAATTAGTTATTATATCTAAAGAAATTTGAATGGATGTGTGTTCGAGAACGGAAATAAAAGATTACACATGACACAACCATTGTACGATGAAGTTTTAAGGGTTGTTGTTGTTGTTGTGGTCTTCAGTCCGGAGACTGGTTTGATGCAGCTCTCCACAATATCCTATCCTTAGCAAGCCTCTTCATCTCCACATAAGAACGACAACCTACATCTGTCTGAATCTGCTTACTGTATCCATCTCTTGGTCTTCCCCTGCGATTTTTTCCCCACACACTTCCCTCCAACGCTAAATTAACAATTCCTTGATGTCTAAGAATGTGTCCTACCAATCTATCCCTTCTTTTAGTCAAGGTATGCCAGAAATTCCTTTTCTCCCCAGTTCTGTTCAGTACCTCCTCATTAGTTACGCGATCCACCCACCTAATCTTCAGCATTCTTCTGTAGCACCATATTTCAAAAGCCTCAATCCTCTTCCTGTCCGCACTGTTTATCGTCCATGTCTCACTCCCATACAAGGCTACACTCCATACAAATGCCCTCAGAAAGGACTTCCTTAGGCCTAAATCAATATTCGATGTTAACAAATTTCTCTTTTTCAAAAACGCTTTTCTACCCATTGCCATTCTGCATTTTATATCCTCTGTACTGCGCCCATCATTTGTTATTTTACTGCCCAAGTAACAAAACTCATCTACCTCCTTTATTGCTTCGTTTCCCAATCTAATTCCTTCAGCATCACCTGATTTTCTTACACTGCACTCCATTACCCTAGTTTTGCTCTTGTTAATGTTCATCTTATATGCACCTTTCAGCACACTGTCCATTCCATTCAATTGCTCTTCCAGGTCCTTTGCTGTATCTGACAGAATTACTATGTCATCGGCAAAACGCAATGTTTTTAATTCTTCCCCCTGAACTTTTATTCCTTCACCAAATTTCTCCTTGCTTTCCTTTATAGCTTGTTCAATGTACAAATTGAATAACATTGGAGAAAGGCTACAACCCTGTCTCACTCCCTTCCCAACCACTGCATCCCTTTCATGCCCTTCAACTCTGACAACCGCTGTCTGGTTTTTGTACAAGTTGTAAATAACCGTACGCTCCCTATAATTTACTCCTGCTTTTTTCAGAACTTTAAAGAGTTTATTCCAATCAACATTGTCAAAAGCCTTCTCCAAATCTACAAAAGCTAGAAATGTAGATTTGCCTTTTCTTAATCTATCTTCTAGGATAAGCCGTAAAGTGAGTATTGCCTCCCGTGTTCCTACATTTCTCCTGAACCCAAACTGATCTTCCCCGAGGTCGGCTTCTATCAGCTTTTCCATCCTTCTGTATATAATTCGCGTTAATATTTTGCAGCCATGACTTATTAAACTGATGGTTCTGTAGTTTTCACACCTGTCTGCACCTGCTTTCTTAGGGATGGGGATTATAACATTTTTCTTAAAGTCTGAGGGTACTTCACCTGTCTCATACATCTTACACACCAGGTGAAACAATTTTGTCATGGCTGGTTCTCCCAGAGACTTCAGTAGCTCTGAGGGAATATCATCTATTCCAGGGGCCTTGTTTCGACTTAGGTCTTTCAGGGCTCTGTCAAATTCTTCTCTCAGTACAGTATCTCCTATTTCATCTTCATCTACATCCTCTTCCCTTCCTACAATATTGTCTCGAAGTTCATTTCCTTTGTAGAGCCCCTCTATATATTCTTTCCACCTTTCAGCTTTCCCTTCTTTGCTGAGAACTGGTTTTCCATCAGTGTCCTTGATATTCATAGAGCTGTTTTTCTTATCTCCAAATGTTTCTTTTATTTTCCTGTAGGCTGTATCTATTTTTCCCCTATTTATACATTCTTCTACATCCTTGCATTTGCCTTCTAGCCACTCCTGCTTAGCCATTTTGCACTTCCTGACAATCTCATTTCTTAGTCGTCTGTACTCCATTTTGCCTGTTTCATTTACTGCATTTTTATATTTTCTCCTTTCATCGATTAAATTTAGTATCTCCTGTGATATCCAAGGATTTTTTGTAGGTCTTTCCTTCCTACCTATTTTGTCCTCTGCTACCTTCACTATTTCATCTCTCAATTTTACCCATTCCTCCTCTACTGTTTTATTTCCCCCCATTTCTGTCAATTGTTGCCTAAAGCTCCCTCTGAAATTCTTAAGAACCTCAGGTTCCTTCAAATTATCCAGGTCCCATCTCCTTATTTTCCTACCTTTTTGTAGTTTCTTTAGTTTCAGCCTACAGTTCATAACCAACAAGTTATGGTCAGAGTCTATATCTGCCCCTGGGTATGTCTTACACTGTAGAACCTGATTCCGAAATCTATGTCTTACCATTATAAAATCTATCTGATATCTTCCGGTGTCTCCTGGTCTCTTCCACGTATACAACCTTCTTTTGTGATCCTTGAACCAGGTGTTTGTTATAACTAAATTATGTTCTGTGCAAAATTCTACCAGGCGGCTTCCTCTTTCATTCCTTTTGCCCAGACCATATTCACCTACTATCTTCCCTTCACTTCCTTGTCCTACTACCGAATTCCAGTCTCCCATAACAATTAAATTTTCCTCTCCCTTAATTGTCTGAATCATTTCCTTTAGCTCCTCATATATTTCTTCGATTTCCTCATCATCGGCAGAGCTAGTTGGCATATAAACCTGTACTACTGTTGTCGGTGTTGGCTTCGTATCTATCTTGACAATGATAATGCGATCACTGTGCTGGTCATAGTAGTTTACCCGCATTCCTATTTTCTTATTCATTATCAATCCTACTCCTGTGATACCCCCAACTGATTTTGTATTTATAATCCTGTACTCACCTGACCAGAAATCCTGTTCATCCTGCCACCGAACTTCACTAATCCCCACTATATCTAACTTCAACCTATCCATTTCCCTTTTTAAATTTTCTAATTTTCCTACTCGATTAAGGGATCTAACATTCCACGCTCCGACCCGTAGAATGCCAGTATTGTCTTTCCTGATGATCACATCCTCCTGAGTAGTCCCCGCCCGGAGATCCGAATGGGGGACTATTTTACCTCCGGAATATTTTACCCGAGAGGATGCCATCATCATATGTTCATACAGTAGAGCTGCATGTCCTCGGGAAAGGTAACGGCTGTAGTTTCCCCTTGCTTTCAGCCGTTCGCAGTAGCTGTGTGGCAAAGCCACATTAGCTGATGTTACAAGGCCAGCTCAGTCAATCATCCAGACTGTTGCCCCTGTAACTACTGAAGAGGCTGCTGCCCCTCTTCAGGAACCACACGTTTGTCTGGCCTCTCCACAGATACCCCTCCGCTGTGGTTGCACCTACGGTACGGCTATCTGTATCGTTGAGGCACGCAAGCCACCCCACCTCGGCAATGTCTGTGGTTCATGGGAGTGGTTTTAAGGGTATGTTTGTAAAATTTCTTGTCGCACACTTGGAAGTGACCTTTAGTCATTTGTAGAGTCTTTTTGGTATCTGAAGTAGTTTCATACCATGAACAATTGATTACGAGATAAGCATTCTTGGTCTTATATTTACGAGAATTTGCTCGTAAAGCGAGAAAGTATATTGTCATGAAGGATGCGTTTCACGCATATAAAGTGCATTTTTTATTTGTTTGATCACCTAAGGCGTAACTAATAACTTCTCTTTGCCGAGAAATTACTTACGAATCAGTGCAAAGGTTTTCAACTGTTAAATTAGAGCATACAGCAGTAAAGTGGATTTATTAAGAATTTGGACATAGCAGATGGCCCGAATTAATTTTATTGGAGTTGTGATTGGTTGGTGTTTGCAGATACTGTCGGAGGCTGCGGGTTGTCTGAAGTATCTTGGGGTGGACTGAGATCCACTCATATTTATTATTGATAATTGGGGCTTGTACTGCTGGTGTTCAATACATAGAAGAAATGTGAGATGTGCTACAACCCACCGGCTAAGAGCAGTAAGAAGGTAGTAAATGGTAATAGTCACCTTCATGACAATGGAGAGAGAGTGCTTATGTTATATATATATATATATATATATATATATATATATATATATATATATAAAAATATATATATATATATAACGAGAGGCGAGAAAAGAAATAAAAACCAAACCCATAGTCGACTGAACTGTCTTTAGAGATTAATAGCCAGACATTTGTGGGGTGTGGGGAAACAGTTTGTATTGAATAATTTAGTTCGCCCACACCTGAAGAACGGCCCTCGCCTTTATTTTTTAATAGTAATCATGAGAGGTGTCCGGTAAGTGGTGGTGGCAATTTTTTTTCCAATAAACCGATCCTTGTGATCGACTTTAAATTAAAAAATTAAAGCAGCTATTTATTGTTGTATTTGATTTGGAGTGAATCTACGACCGCTAATGTTATCGAGGGGTAACTTTAGCGAACGTAACTGTGGTAGAAATAATTTCTAGATTAATATCTTAAGATTAGTTGTTGTTATTGATGAAGATAGTACAATATTAGTTGCTACATTATTAAGCTCTTTTCCATCTTGAAGATAACTGTTAAATAACTTGTGTTTGATCGACCCCTCACAATTTTTCTGGATACACGCTGCGACCGAAAAGGCCCACTGAACTGAGTTCTGATTATTGGATTTTGTTTGTCAGATGCGTTGACTTTTGTTTGGGTGGCGCAGCAATTTATTTCTATGTGTTCGCTGGAACGAAACACCATCGGGATGACGACACAGGACTGAAAACTTTACCACCTAAGTCGAGCAACACCTTAAGTAAATATTACTCCACTCAGTAAGGGTAACGGTGTATTCGACCTTGGGAATAAAAAAAAAAAAGAAAATATTTTCTCCCGATTGTTACAGCGGAACAGAGATTGTAGGGGTTCTGAGACTTGTACCACTGAACACTGTGGACAACACAAAACATATTTTTTTATTAACGTGAACTGAGAGTCTGTGGTAGTGAACTTTATCCTATTATTTCTAGTACAGGTCACGATGAACAGCTACATGTTCCAGCCGATCCTCATGTGCAATTACTACCTATTGAAAAAGAATCACAGACTGAAAAAAATTCCATAGCGGGAAGCGGTCGGACCACTTATGTTCTGATACGCGAATACCTATCCGCTAAGCATTCGTATTCTATTAACACCGATACAAATATTACATTGTACTTATAGAGTAATGAAAAATAATGGCTTTACTACTAAGGCAAAGTGTTTCTTACACAACTCCTTCCAATGCAACACTTTGAACTATCATTCAATCACCAATGCGATGCTATAAATCTTTCAACTACCTCTCCGCTACCTTTCCGCTACCCTTCCCACTGCCCATTACCTTTCCGCTACCTTTCCGCTACCCTTCGCGACCTTTCCGCTACCTTTCCGCTGTCCTTCCGCTACCTTTCCGCTACGCTTCCCACTACCCATTACCTTTCCGCTACCGTTCCGCTACCTTTCCGCTACCCATTACCTTTCCGATACCTTTCCGCTACCTTTAGCGTATCAGATGGTATTTTAGCTGTCCGGGAGCATGCTTTGCGTTTAGAGGATGTGACCTGGATGCTTGTCCGACCATCCCCTAAATATATATTCCAATACAACATCTGGCGGGAGTTGCTGCGGATGTGTGTCTTCGCTATAGCCGGGAGGTCCTCCCCAGCTGTTGCGCTTCGGGACTCGCCACCGTCGCGTTTCAGCCGAATGTTTTGTCATATGTAGGATTCGAATCTACGCTCCTGTCTCTATACCACAAGTCCCGAAGAACGCATCTAGAATCTCGCCTATATGGAGTTTATTTAGTACTTCGCCTGGAGATATCAGTCAAAACCATAATTTGGACGCGGCTGCTCGCCGTGGAGGTTCGAGTCCTCCCTGGGGCATGGGTGTGTGTGTTGTCCTTAGGTTAGTTTACCTAGGTTTAAGTAGTTTGTAAGCTATGGACTGATGACCACGCAGTTTGGTCCGATAGATTTACAAACATTTGAATTTTTGAACATAATTTGGAGAACGTCCTGGAGTCTTACTAGAGGATAATCCGCCGGTTGTGGTGTGAATTTCGTGATCCGTGACTTGATTTACCCTAAAAAAGAGAAATAGAGGTCTATTTGCTGCACTTACTTCGTCGTTGGGTCGAGAACAGGGGTATTACAAGTCTAGAGGTTACAATATACGATTATCGGATGGATGGTGTTTTTGATCTTGTGCAAGACTGTTTAATTGTTTTAAACTGTATCTGCAAAGTGCTTCTCCACCATGTGGAGGCGAATAACAAACACCTGGGACAACGGATGTTTTGTAGTGTTTAATAGCGTCCTGCAATTTGTGTACTGGGGTAATAAAAATACCCGAAAATTGATCGGTGTACAGGTAAAAACCTTTCAGATCGATAAAAGCTTATACATTACGTTCTATCAGCTTTTAGTTTCATTTGTTTACCTGTAAATTACGTGGAGATTCGTAATACTGACACCGGCAAAGACGATATAAGTAGTACACTTAAAAGCTACATTAACGCAGGGGAAACATATTTCTCTCAATCCGGAACATTATTCTCCGCATTGCCTCCAGATATAGATATCACCGAATTAGGTCTGGTACCTACGAACAATGTAATTCAAGCAAGTCCAGCAAAAAGAGTAAATGTATCACACAGACTTAAGCCAACCCCCATTAAAGAAATTACATCGCTACGTGCAGTTAATGTCTTATGTGCGCGAAAAGAAAATTGGAAATGGCGGGTATCAAGACCAAGAGAAGGAAGCTAGAATATATGGCTAAAGCAACTGCCATAAAGGACGAGTACAACTAATGCTGGAGAAAGACGAAGCTATCGGAGCGCGCAGTTGCTCGCCGTGGAGGTTCGAGTCCTCCCTGGAACATGGTGTGTGTATTTGTCCTTAGGTTAGTTTAACTAGGTTTGAGTAGTTTGTAAGCTACGGACTGATGACCACGCAGTTTGGTCCGATAGGTTTACAAACATTTGAACATTTGACGAAGATATGGCATACGTGTAAGACAGGCTTAAAGAGAGGGTGTGGAGAAATCTGGTTACGAGTGGGACTTATAAAATATTTGCTTTTTACAGTAAACAGTCAGGGAGATTGGTCACGCATCGAAGTACTGACTCGTTTGGGGAAGGGACTACATTGTATCCAAATGTGGAGGACTGGGGGCAGTCATTTGCAGAGTTAAAAACGGATGGAATAACAAGCAATAGTTTGCAATAGTCGTAAAACCTAGTGTTCCATACGGAAATTACCACAGGAGTTGGTAATGTACACACATAGGGACGTATAATGATATAACCAGGAAATAATGGGAAAAGTTAAAATTCCCGATTGTTCTCGTCTAGAAGCATTACCAGAGGGTGCAGAACTATAAAGGAGTTGGAATGCAGGAGGAAACGAAAATACGTAATGGAGTTCGAGAACATACCTTCCCTGTACCTTTCGAACTTCTGGCTGGAACGGAAATAGGAGACGCCGATATGAATATAAAACTACGAGTTAAAAAAATTACATCGGAGAAAATTAAAGTAACACATAACAAGAATAATAAAGAACGAGTTGTATTCTGTGTCTAGATGTAAATAACCTTGTTTCCTGTATGTAGACATATATGCTAAATGTAGTAAAAGTTTTGTGCTGTAAAACTTGTGTTCTTATTTACTATCTACGGAAACATAAGATTTAAGGTACTAGCTCTGTTGTGCGAGAGGATGTACGAATCTCCCAGTTTTTTTGCTTAGTATGAGCCTCATTTGGACATCCCCCGAGTACAAGAAGAAGTGGTTAGGGTTAAAGAGTTTGCAGTATTTGTCGGTAATACACATGTGTGCGGTTGTCTCTTTATGGGTTGTAAAGGCTGTCTTTATTGGGATGATTGTGTATTAAGAGCTATGGTATATCTGTGGCATTTCGATCGTTTTTTATTCTTATGTGTTTTGTTACAATCAATGTAATTCTATCTTCGTAAAAATAGCTCTCGTGTATTCGGAATTTGGTGCGGCCAGGAAAAATTAAACCGATAACTTCTCCAGGTCAGGTGCGAGCGTAGACTGGTATGTTTACATCTATAGGACGTACACGCTCCAAACCAGCGTCTACGATAAGCACGGTTGCTCGCCGTCGGAGGTTCGAGTTTCCCTGGGGCATGGGTGTGTGTGTTGTCCTTAGGTTAGTTTACCTTTGTTTAAGTAGTTTGTAAGCTACGGACTGATGACCACGCAGTTTGGTCCGATAGATTTACAAAAATTTGAACATTTGTCTACGATAAGTCAACAGGTCCGCACTCGCTTGCAGCCAGAAATAGCATGGAATGTGAGAATGCATGCTAGATTGCGCATAATACCTATTTCGAACTGTTTAGTCGTGCGATTCGATGCAACGCAGATGTGATGCACAATTGTGGAAATGCTTATAGATACTTAGTAGCATGGTTATGTGCTATGGATTTGGAGTATTTATATCTTCTTTTAGCTGTGTTTACGAATGGACGTCTCTCGGTAGCGTATAGGAGATGACTGCAATGGTAAATTAATGTTCTTTGGTCGATAAGCATCGACTTAGATAACTTAAGAAGGATTATCAAAATATCCACGGGTGTACTGCCGGTCTATAGTGTCCAACGGGCACAATATTTCGGCGATCATACATGTCGCCATCATCAGGCGAACTGACGGACTGAGCTCCTGGAAACGCGCCGGCACGGAGGTCCGCACGCTACGGCTGCTCGAAGGGAACTGGGTTCTAGCCCGGTAGCGGACCATTTAAATACCCGCGGCCCGCGGAGCGACCCCTCCGCGGTCCGCGCCCCGCGCCGCGGCCGCGCAGTGGAACCGATTGCGCCGGCATCTGAGAAGACGTCGGTGTGAGGGCTCTGTCCGCCGTGGTCGTCACTTCGTTACGTTTGCTAGATTTACTCTTAATTAACCCAATCGCTGGTTCCCAAGCTTTGCTAAGATTATAGCCAGAGTCACGGATATTTTGATCATCAAATACGCCGGGAGAAACTGAAGAATTAAGAAGGATTAGTTACTTACGTTGGGAGGTGCGTTTAATCGTATGTTTAGTCTCTAAAGGATTGCTCTTGGAGATCGATAAAAAAAATCTGGTGTTGTATTAGTTCGAAATGGTGTAGACTATTTTGTGTTGCTGCTTGTAAGGATTATAAGAACTTGGCTTTGATCTAGATCTTTTATTGTTAGCTGTTCTGTGCGTGTGCACGTCGATCATTTTTTACACTGTGTTACAGATGTTTATCGAGAGTAATAATTTGTTAGAAGGAGTGGAATACGATGGTAGTTTGTGCGCGAATGCTCGTGGTATATAGTCTATTAACTGATAGAAAGCGTTCCAGAAATATTGTCTGCCGGGCTATTCATTGGAAACAAAGTTGTGGTTGGATGTTAGGGGCGGGTCAAGCAAGCAATACAGTTATTGGGTAGGGAGAGATCGAAACTTTATTAAAAAATGTGCTGTGTCTGGGATATCTTGTCTGTTACTGATCGCGGTTATAACACTGTCTGTCGGGGAACTTAAGAGTTGGTACTGGGTTAGTGGCGGATGTATGGATAACTCTGTCTGGGTTGTTACGAACGTATACATAGCTTGCAGCATGCTAGTTGGGACAAAAAACGAGTAGGAATGGCTAGATTCGTTTGTTGCAGGTTAGTGTTGACTGCAAGGTGTAGTTCTGTTACTGTGTTGGAAATGTTTGGCGCTTACAGAGAGTGCTGTAGGCTAGATGGGGTGGAATTTAAGTAAAAAGTGTTGATATACTCTAAATACACATCGCAATAGAGCTCTAAAGAAACCGACTTTGGCGGTTGTAAAATAAACTTTGCAATTATCTTTGGTCGAAGCATCGCCTGTTTAATCGTATGCGGCTGGTGTGCATTATGTTACGTAGCGGATATGCCTGCTGCGGTAAATCATAATTCTTTCGTCTAAAATCAACTTGTTTTAGAAAACTCCTATAGTTTGGTAACTTAAAGTGCGCTAGTTGTAGCCAATGGAGTGAGTGTGTATGTAGTAAATTCCGCTAGTTCGATACTGCAAACGTTGGAGATAAGACGAAGTTACTACTTCTGGAATATATGGGGGAAATATGTACGTCCTGTGGGTATATATCTTATAAACTGCAGCTAATCGATGTTTTTTAATGGAGGCGCTCCCATCTATACTACAACAGCAGCTTCGTGTAGATGGCTTCTATCTCCTGGATTTTTGGACAACACACAAGATTTCGAAGGGATTTTTTCTTAAACCGAGCATGACTTTCGGATGGAAGAAGCAATATCAATGTGGTTGCGGGCGAGGATAAGACAATTGGAAACGACTGCTTAACGTGATTGGCGTCGAATTGTAGAACCAAAATAAATTTGTCGAAAATTCACGAGCCCTGGTGTAAGCAAAGTTATCGATTTTATAAAGCGTCCAGACAGTTGATTGTTAGGACTTTTATTTTTTCGCTGGGTCGCGAAGATGACATTACCAGGATGGAGGATTGTGGTTATGGATCTGTGCAAGAAGATTGTTTAAGTGTTTTAAAAGCGAAGATACGGTATTTACAAAGTGCGCCGTTGTACTGTGCGTCGCCCCCAGTTAATATACGCTTTTAGATTTGATTATTTGGGTATTAAGAGTACCCGAAAGTTGACCGCTCTCTCGGACATTATGTTTTTTTAGTTTCAACTGTAAATTGAATCTCTGATTGGAAAACGGAAGAAAGTCCACACACCACTGTTTTGAGAAAACTAAGAAAAACTTGTTAACTCCTAAAATATTGTTCCGACAGTTGTATGATCCATTACAAACTTGTAGAACTAAATTATCTGCACTAAATGATGAGTCGTTCGAACGCCTTCGATAAATATTTTTGAAGCAGGCCCCTTTGGAAGTTGGTGGACATTCTTCCTTTTTCCAATAAACTGTTCTCTTGAGGGTAGCTTGCAAAGAAATTCGCTGTAACACAGGTTTAAACTGCTATTTATTGTCATTTATGTTACAAACTGATAATACTGATGTCAAAGTAGTCCAACATCTTAAGACCAATGATTTATTTTGATGTAGTATCAACATTTTAATTAACTATTTTTAATGCTTTTTAATCTTCTTCAGCAGCTTGTACAGCTTTGTTTCCTGGAAATACTAATCTTCTCCTTCAGATAGATCCATGAATAAAACTTTCTTGCATGATGGACCAGGCCGTTTCGCTGGTAGAACGAAACCTTCTGAAGTTATGTATTTTTTTTTTCCCTAGTGATCTATCTCTCTCGCGTTTTTCCTTGACGTATTCGTCTATATTTCGTACACCTTTTTTTCTGTGGTGTACTTGTTCATTATCACTTTCATTTCCACTCATTATGATGTGAGTTTACAGACAACAAACTTACATAACCACACTGAGAATAATGTGAGACAGTAAAACTGAAACAATGTGTTTAAATGCTATTTAGTAGCATTGTTGGAACGCTCCTTGCCTGACATCTGGTGGTTCTGCTCAGACCAGTGATTGTAAAACAGAAGAATGTCCGGACATTCTTCCCTATTCCAACAACTAAAAACTTTCACAGGCTGTACTTTCGGCATTATTGCTGGTTGTTTCTTCCCTATTCCATTAATCGATAAGTGGACAGCTGCAGAAGAAAATGTATATCTCAGTGTATTTTCGTTAAAATTGGACTTTCTTACTTTTTCCAATCAGCGATTCAATTACTTGTAGAGTCGAGCAAGGAGCTATATTTTTTTAGCATTCCAGGACTTTATTCTCCACAGACGTAGATATCGCCTACGTTATTCCGCAAGTCCTAAGAAGAAGGGTAAACGAAAACTGGGTCTTATGGCGAAGACAAAGACTTTAAAGGAGGCTATTGCATATGTGCAAGCCCGGTTTAAACAGATAGTGTGGGGAAAAATATTTGCTTTTACACTAAACAGTCTAGGGGGATTGGTCTCGCATCGTTGTATTGACCAAAATTAGCGGAACACACGACAAACGTGTTTGTACTGTGTGTGACTCCCATCCATTCCATAGAGGGCAGGTTATGATCGAAGTATGCAGGCGTTGGTTGCGATATAAGTGTTTGCGAACATTACGTTGCATGTACTCAGTTGTAATGTAACAAAAAAAAAGTGTAAACACTCCATGTCCTATATAGGATCGGGTGTTGCGGTATGTAGGTTAGCATATTCGTTTGAGGTAGACATCTACTTGTAATTAAAATAATAAATCTTAGTTCGGATTAGTGGAATGCACAAGAAAGGAACTAGGAGTAGGAATTTTGTGGGTAAAGGGCGGGTCGAGCTGGAAATCTGTGTTGCATTGCACAGGTAACAAGTTCTGTGGTTGCTGTGGTGTCGAATAAGTGCATTGTTAGTCCAATACTTTCGAAAAGTTTTAGTGTAGACGGTCGGAAATCGGTAAATTATTTTACGTATTTTTCTTTTATTCCGACTCTCCGTTGCATAATAGGGTTTAAATATCTTCTAGGGAGCTGGAATATCGGTGTCAGATAAATGTAGTTTGCATCGTAACAGGACGTAGAGATTCCTTAGATTGGTATTCGCAAGAAGATGTTTAGCAAGGAAATAAGAGGTAAAATTAAACTACCCGAATTCCCGGAAGGCGCATCTATACCTCGATCTAAGAAGAAGGAAACGTTACAGGGCAAGATCGCTAGAGTGTTAAATTTCGGAACTTTCGGCATGGCTCAGCTCCATTAAATAAATGCAATGCGAGCTATCCTTGTCAGAGTGGTGCGTCTGCGTAGAAGGTTTTGATCATTTGGAGATGTAACTTAGGTGCTTTTAAACACTTAGCATATGTTTCTTTTATGTAGCCTGCCGAGAGAGCGCTCTGCGTTCTGGACGATTGTTAACGGTACTTGCAGATGTATATTTAGAAACGTTGTGCTAGATGTCATTGCCGATTTTCGTTTCTTGGTACTTTTGTATAAACAATATGTCGTCTTTTGCTGCTGCTGTTGTTGCTGTTTTATCGAAAGAGTGGTTGGCATACAAGTTATATTCCGTTCGATGGCTGTTGTTTGCATCGTCTAAACGAAGAGATACATTTAGAGATCTAAGGTTGTGGTCGAGTTTCGAAACGGACCATTTCTTTTCTTTTGGTTAGTTGACTCTGGTTAGAATTGTTTTTGTGTATCGAAAGAGTATATGTTAATATGGATACGTTAGTCTGTGGCGTTTATTATCTAACCTGCGCTATTATTATTAAACACGTCTGTCGGCTGTTGTATTTGTAGTCTAAGCGAAGAGCATGGAGAGAGATGGGAACGTTTGCGCATCGATAAATTCTTACTTGTAAATTTTGCATACGAGTTTAACGGTACTTGCAGATGTATATTTAGAGACGTTGTGCTAGATGTCATTGCCGATTTTCGTTATTTGGAACTTTTGTATAAACAATATGCCGTCTTCTGCTGCTGCTGTTGTTGTCGAAAGAGTGGTTCGCATACAAGTTACATTCCGTTCGATGGCTGTTGCTTGCATCGTCTAAATGAAGAGATACATTTATAGATCTAAGGTTGTGGTCGAGTTCCGAAACGGACCATTTCTTTTCTTTTGGTTAGTTGGCTCTGGTTAGAATTGTTTTTGCATATCGAAAGAGTATATGTCAAGATGGATACGTAAGTTTGTGGCGTTCGTTACCGTAACCTGCGCTATTATTATTAAACACGTCTGTCGGCTGTAGTCTATGCGAAGAGCATGGAGAGAGATGGGAGTGTTTGCGCATCGAAAAATTCTTACTTGTAAATTTTGCATACGAGTTTTAATATTTTACTACAAGCTGTAGTATACGAGACCAACTAAGCATTTCTGTTCTAAATTGATTTTTGGCAATACACCGAAATTCTTGTTAAAAATACATACGGCGGAAATTCTTACATAAATCGAGATCTGGCGTACGGACCGCTGCTGCGGTGCGCTTAATAATAAATATGCAATTTAATTGGATGCTGACCTGGCGGGGCGTGGTCGCCGTAAAAATAGTGCAGTACGCCCCTGCCCTGGGTGCAGGGGTCGGCTGGCGGGGACTGTGTTGTTTAGAGATGTCGATGCGGTCAAGACAATCGTCGCGGTATGGTTTGTTCTCGCTGGTAGGGCGGGTGGCGGCGTTCTTTGAGAAGCGGTCGCGAGCGAGGAGGTGGGGTAGCATCTGTCGGCGGTAGTGGCGGCAGTCCGGCAATCGGCCGAGCGAGTAGGGGTCGCGGTGCCGGCCAGGTGTGTGGTAGAGCAGTGGCGTAACTATGGGGGGGGGGGGATGAGGGGGATAGAACACCCCCCCACCAGAACCCGAAAAGAAGAAGGGGAAAAAATCGTATAAGAGCTTTGGTAAAGGCCAATTCACACTGTCCGTCACGTCAACGTCACGTCACGGAACCGTCACGTCAAGTTTTATTCACACTGTCCGTCACGTCAATTCGTCCATCTCAATATGCGATGTTGAAAGTGAGGTTATGAGTGGCGATCTGTTATGTAGAAAGTCATAGTTTAATACTAGAAAAGGGGAACAACAACGCTAAATGTTATTAACGGCCAAAGAAAACTTTACAGTGTATGTTTTTGGCCAACTTACTGGGAACTGAAATAACATTTCAAAACATCGACATCTATTTTCAAGCGAAAAAATAAAAAATACGAAGACATCAAACCATACTTGTAAGAACATAAATAGCGCCTGTATACTTTAACCATTACGATTTGCTCGCTGACATTGTTAATACCTTCGTAAACAACTGAATTTTTGTCTTTCATTAGAACTGACATTTTCATTTAAAGTGTTATTTAATGAAAAATGCGTAATCAAATTACAATCTTATTTAAATAAACAGTTTGCTTCAGTCGTTTCTGTTACAATGTTACGTAACATAAACCATTTTTTGGTTTCAGATATCCGACCTCGATTTTAGGGGGACACTCAATTGACAAAAATATTTAAGTCGTCATGAAACATTTGAGATTTACCCCTAAAACGAGATACAACAACAACACAAAGATGAATAAGACACATTTGCATATAAACAGTGCAATCGTCGACTGCAACACGTAATTCGCGTGACGAAAATAGGTTAACTTCCGATGTTAGCAGACGGCCGTTCCATCAAAACATTCTTCTCGAGAAAGCTTGACGGACGTTGACGTGACGTGACGGTCCGGTGACGGACAGTGTGAATGCCGCCATTAGAAATACATTGCGGAATGTTCTGACGGACGGTGACGTGACGTGACGTGACGGACAGTGTGAATTGGCCTTAAAGGTAAAGATTGGAAACTTGGGGTGTTTTACCAGCTTTCATTGGATGGGAGTGAATTAGTTTCTTCAACAGGAGTGGTAGATGGTAGTCTGTCTGGAAACTAACTAAAATTTTGCTCAACAAGCAGATCTATTCCCCCCCCTCCCCCCCCCCCCCACAGCCAAGTCCTAGTTATGCCACTGTGGTAGAGGGTGCGAGTACAGACATGTCGAGGGGTAGACAGGTCTGGACCTGTCGGAGATGCAGCCCGTCTGGCGGCGGCGCCTGGGGGTGGAGGGGGGCGTCGTCTCGGCCAGGTGTGTGGCCGAGGGAGGTGTTGTTTACTGCAACCTGTCAAGCATCCTTGAGTGCGTTATGGCGGCGTCCTTTGATTAGCGGTCGGACAAGTAACGAATCAAAAGGACCTAAATGTAATGATCCTGTCCTTCCGGGAAGACCTATCAATCATACTGTGGCGGCATCCTTTGATCTGCGGTCCGGCAATTGGCCGAGGGAGGAGGGGTGGGGGTAGCGGTACTCGAGCAAAGCATCATGGGTAGTGGGGTGAGAGTGGCGACTTTTTAATCAAGAATTTCAGTTTCTATTAAGAGCAAAAATTGCTAATAAACAACAGAAGACGCAATCTTCTGCAGAAAGACGTCGATTTGCTACTCAGAAACTTCAGGATTTCTTCACTACAACTCCAGCCAAATTAGTGAGCATTGAACATAAGAAACGTATATGAAATGCATTACCTACATTATTAAATATACCAGATCAGCCAATACAGCTGTAGCTGAAGGGAAATTCTCACAAACTGAACAATAAAACATCGAAAGCAAAAATACAGTTTTCCAACAAAGCAGAAAATGCTACTACTTCTGAACCACAAACTGCAAGATTCTTCAAGTCATTCGTTTTATAATCAAAAGTAATTATTCTCAAGAGTATATGGATTTATAACAAAGACGAGCGAAGAGTAAAAATGTTCTTGTCATTAGACGCCATATCGAATTTTTAAATGTCAAAGAAAGTTCCTGTCATAATGGAACAGACGACAACAAGAATTAATGTTACTCATCCGTTTGATGTGCAACTAGAAATAATGTGTCTTGACTATGACAAAACGAGTCATTTTTCCCTATTTCTCGTCCATACTAATGTGTATGTGTGTTGTGTGTGTCTGTGTGAGTGCTTGAATGTGTGTGGCAACAATCCTGTCTTATTCCATTACGAACCAGTGCGACCCCTTCATGACCTTCAACTCTAATAATTGTTGTCTGGTTTTTGTACAAGTTGAATATAACTCTTCGCTCCCTATATTTTACCCCTGTTACCTTCAGAATCTGAAAAAGTGTATTTCTGTCAACATTATCAAAATCTTTCTCCAGATCCACAAATGCTAGAAACGTAGGTTTCGCTTTCCTTAATCTATCTTCTAAGATAAGTCACAATGTGAGTATTGCCTCCCATGTTCCAACATTTCTCCTAAATCCAAATTGATCTTTTTGGGGGTTGGATTCCACCAGTTTTTCCATGTGCCCTCTAATAATTCTTGTTAGTATTTTGCAACCATGACTTATTAACCTGATAGTTCTGTAATTTTCACATTTTTCTGCACTTGCTTTCTTCAGAATTGGAATCATTATATTCTTTTTAAAATCTGAGGGTATTTCCCTCGCCTCATACATCCAGGTGGAACAATCTGTCCAAGACTTGCTCACCTAACGATAATAGCAATTCAGATGGGACATCATCAACTCCAGCAGCCTTGTTTCTACTCAAATCTGTTAGTGTTCTATCAAATTCTTCACGCAGTATAGTATCTCCTATCTCGTCTTCTTCTACTCCGTCTTCCATTCTAGAATACTGCCTTCAACTTTATTTCCTTTGTACAGGCCTTCTATATATTTTTTCCATCTTTCCCTTCTTTGCTTAACATTGGTTTTCCATCTGAGTCTTGACATTCATACCGCTGCTTTTCTTGTCTCCAAATGTTTTTTTATTTTCCTGTAAGCAGTATCTTTCTCCTGGTTATATATTCTTCTATGGTCTTGCATTTCTCCTCAAGCCACTTCTGCTTAGCCAGTCTGCATTTTCTGTCAACCTCGTTTTTTAGGCGTCTTTACTCCCATTTGCCTGCTTCACTTGATGATTATATATTTTCTCCTTTTGTCAATTAAGTTCAGTATTTCCTGTTTTATCCAAGGATTTCTATTAAGCCTTGTTCTTCTGCCTATGTGACCCTCTGTGGCCTTCACTACTCTACCTCTCAGAGCTACCCATCCTTCCATTATAGACAATCCTTGCCTAACGCTCCTTCTAAAACTCAACCACCTCTGCTTCCTTCAATTTGTCCAGATTTCATCTCCTTAATTTTATACCTTTTTGTAATCTCGTAAGTTTTCATTTACAGTTCATAACGAATAGGTTATGGTCTATATCTGCCCCTGGATATGTCTTGCAGTTTAAAACCTGTTTTCTAAACTAATGCCTTACCATTACAAAATCAATCTGGTACCTACCAGGACATATCAGAAGAACTTTGGACTTGGTTAGGAGAATACTAATGTCAGTGTGCAATGAAAGAACAGTTTCTGGTATTAGACAATCACTTGTGGACAACGACAATAGTCAAAAGACTATCAAATACCTTTATTGAAGATTCCTTATCCATTAGGCTAATTCTCTGTAAATGAAATATATTAGAAATTGTATCTGAAAGTGTGAAAACGACAGCATATATGTTTATATTTCCATATGTAAATAGACGTCGATGTTTTGAAGTGATTTTCACTTTCCAGTCCTTTACCACACTAAGTTGACCAAAAACATACATTATACAGTTTTTTGAACGTTGTTGTTTCCTAATTTTCAGTATCAAACAGTGACATTTCACATAAGAAATGGTAACCCATAACCTTACTTTCAACATCTGGTGTTGCGTTACGTGAATGGATGTGACAGTGACATGACACGACAGTGATGGAATGGACAGTGTGAATTGGCCTTAATGCTCCAGTACCTTACTAACCTGGATAAACATTCTGGGTAACACCAGATCCCAATTGTACTTAAGGAATGGCCTAAAATACTTTTTGTCATCCTTTTGGAATTATACAAGTTTCTCCAGATGCACAATGACCTTAGACTTGCAAATACCGACGCCTTATTAAGATGGTTAAAGCCTACTATATGCATAGCATATTTAGATACTATATTTACAATGTCTGTTGAGGTACCTGCAGAAAGATAAAAAGTGTTTTGTCAAGCTTATCAGAGAGCACACCTATATTACTTGATACTTATTCTGAGGGACAGAAACTAAAAACCCAGTTAAAAGCCATTAATGTAATGACTTCGGCAGGCAGGAAATAACCTACTTTAATGTAACTTTCAAATTCCATCATATTCTACTTAGTAAGAGGTTGAAAGTTTATATGATAATACAATAATTACAATTAACAACTGAGTGTTTTTGAAGAGGCAGCTTGACTGACAGTGGACTAATTTGCCTAATTTAATGACATGTTGTTTGAGAATGAGAGCAGGTAGGGACCTCCAAACAAATCGTAACATTATTTCAGATTTTTTCAAGTCCTGTTCCTGGTGACAAACCCCAAAAAAAGAAGTGTAAAAGTAGGCTTACTACATTTTTGCTATTCATACCTGACCATCAGGCAAGCAATTTGAATTTATTACTCTTTACTACTGATTGTATTCACAAGACTGTTTGTAGATAGTATATAATTATACCACTAAATGTACCAGAAAATTATCATGGTACACAAAGTATGACATCACAAACACTGAGATGGGTAATACCCTTTTGCTTACAATGGAATGCAGGTTACCCAGATTTTATTCATCCAATGTTAATCATTGTTTTTTACATAAAAAGTCGATTGATAAAAGAATAAGGTAGTTGTTTGATAAAAGACAGAAGTGTTCTTTTCCACAGCCACAGGTACAATACCTGGACCATATTCTTAGTTATAAAGTGGTTAATTATTGCTATGGAGTCGGTTGTGAATATTTCCACAAGAACAGACACCACTGAGTAACATTAATAGCAATAATTTTATGAATTCGTAAAATTACGACTGTTAATGTCACCCAATATCAAAAGTTGTACTTTAGACTGTTTGAAAGGGTAAAAATACATTCACAGACTTTGTTAATGGTCGATTTTAGGTCATAAACAGCTGCTTATGAAATGTAGAGGTTATACTGAAATTTGACTTAATGTTGAGAGCAGAATGAAATTTGTTTCATGACATAGCACAATATGTTCGAAAATGAGATTTTTAAAGAGTTGTATCTTGGGAAGTAGCAAATGACTCAAAAGTTATATCTACATTGTTGTTTGGTTGTTTATCTAGAAAATCCGGTTTCCGGTTTCGAAAATCTGTATTCGCTATTATGATATGCTATACAAATCATATTTTTTGTATCAAAAGTTCCAGTTGTGTTGATTGGCACATCTACACTTTTTTATACATGGCAAATCACTGCAATTTGTGGATATGTTCTTTAGATAAAGACCCCAAGAAGCCTTGAGAGTTCTTTTCCATAATACTATTCATTACTGATACAGAGATCAGTAGGTTACAAGTTACCATACATATGCGCACTACATCCGATCTGATGTTTAATTGTAGTTTTTTCTAATGTTGAAAATGAACAGCAAGGCTTCCTGGCTCTGAGGTCACGAAATTATATCTCTAGTCGCTACTTACTTTTACAAAAGTAACAAATAATTGTACATTTGGTCGGTGAAAAAACTTATTCAGTTTTTACTGGTATTCATTACAGAACACAGTATGTTGTGTCAGTGACAAAGATTTTGAAATTTTCACTGATATATCCGTAAATCGTTTCTTGAAGAAACATTGAGCAGTTAAGAAGCCCCACAACTGTTCCTTTTACACGTTTCTATCCATGGTAATTTGTTTCTTCAGAAAAACAAAGTGAACCTTGGTACCTCCCCTTATGGTTACCAGATTTCGGATTGCAAAATGAGGACACTTTCTGTACTTTATGATGAAAAATGAGAATATTTAAATATACTTAATATTTAAGATTTAATACACAAGAAAGAAAAGAATAATTTTACACAAATCTGTATATTGCACCAATTCTTTTTTAAGAGTTCCTCCTGCTGAAACAAATATTTTAAAAAATTAATAATATACACATCTACAATTAAATTTTACTATTGCATTCCCTTTTACAGAGTCACGAGTATCAGCTATTTCTGTGCTTCGTCCATTGTACCATTAATGACAACGTGTCAACACAAACATAATGGGCTGGCACTGCAGAGAGCTATGCAGTTTAGTCAATGCACTTAACTATTGCTCACTAAAACAAGTTTCAATGTACTAGCACCATTTCTTATGGCTCACTTCCTATTTCAAGTCGTATATGGCTATGGATTTTTGTAAATTTGGTAATAGGCCACAAGACTTATCATAATTAAATGCAATAGTTTTACCTATATATTCTTCCTTGAAATTCACTAAATGGCGGCATTCACATATTCAGAGACTCAAACCAAAACATTGATTTTGAGCACTATACATCGATATTTTACCTTTTATGTCTGACTGTAGTTTTCCAAGCATAATAGATCGATTATCAGCAAACGACAAAGTAACCAAAATATGAAGTATATAAATTGTAGAGGATACAACAGGAAAACAAATATCAAAAGATCTTCATTCCAAAACTAAGAAACGCAGACATTAGCATACATCAGATGTGGACATTACATTAACGTCGAAAATGCAGACATGTTCATGAGCATTCCAGTAAGGACGAATTCACACTGTCCATCATGTTCCGTCAGAACATACCACAATGTATTTCTAATGGCGGCAGTCACCGGACCATCATGTCATGTCTAACTTTCTCGAGAAGGGAGATTGGACAGAATAGTCGTCTGCTAACATCGGAAGTTAACCTAGTTTCGTCACAGGATTCTCGTATTGTAGTAGACGATTACACACAAATGTGTCTTATTAAGCATTATTTTATTATAATACATTGTTTTAGTGGTAAATTGCAAATGTTCTAAGACGACTTAGAAATTTTTCCATTGATTATTCTTCCAAAATCGAGTTCGGACATCTGAAACCGAAAAATGGTTTACCTATTACAATAATACTAACAGAAAAGTCTGACGCAAACAGTGTTTATGATAAAGATTGTAAATTTGATGAAGCAGCATCACTAATAAATAATTTCAATGAAAAAGTCTGTGCTAATGAAGGAGAAAAATGGAGTTGTTTATGACCTTATTAACAATGAAAGTCAAAAGTCCTAATGAATAAATCAGACAGCCTCTATTTATTCTCTTATGTGTATTGCTTGATGTGTTTCAATTTATATATATTCGCTTGCAAGTGGATGTCGATTTTTTAAAATGTTACTTCACTCCCCATCACTTTACCACACTAAGGACTGGTTGTACAATCTCTTGATAAATCCAGGGATAGCAAAACGAGGGATAGGGTAATTACAGTACAACTTTGAGCGTGCAAAGTACGACGTTATTTTATTTCCCCATTACTATACCATGAGTAACGTTTTGTATTGTGGATACTTTCGTGCACATAATTCAGCTTGTTTACATTTCCAGGTAATATTGTTTGTGAAACAAGTTGGGTTAGCATGAGAGATGAGCTAGTAAGATCACAAAACTATTCACTGGAGGGTGTATTAAAACTTGTAGATATTGTACACACACGACTGCAGAAACGTTAGAGAGAACAAGAAAACAGATGCTGTATCATGCAGTGAAATGTCAGTGCATAATAAAATATCATTGTTGAAATTCGTACAGGATTAAATAATGTGACTACGTAGGCTTTCCCGGCGTAATGATTCATAATATTCTTCTCAGGTTTCCTGCGGATCAAAACGTCAACTGGACACAATATTTCGGCGGTCCACCTGACCGCCATCCTCAGGTGACAGTGCTGATACACCGACTCGCCGAGACTGAGTACAAGCCGCGAGCGGCGGCCCCTATATACGCCGCGGAAGGCCGAGGGCGCGTGCGCAAAAATGGACAGTTCTGCCCTCTACGTTTCAGCGCCGGCAGTGGTAGAAGCCGGCGTAAACGATAGATCGGTATTCAGCAGAGACCGTTGTTTTTTGAAGTCAAACAATAAAGGGTCCCACATTTTACTCAAAGAAAAACCCTTGTCTCTGTTTATAATATTGTCAGAAAGACGAATTGCGATCGATTCTTTTGAAATGCAGTCCCAGTAGCGAGACGCAGAAGCAACCATTTGTGTTTCATCATATTTCATTTTATGTCCCTCTGTAAGCCAGTGCTCAGCTACTGCAGATTTCCCTGGTTGAAGCAATCTTGTGTGTCGATGGCGATCTTGAATTGTACAGATTGTCTGGCCGATGTGACAAGGAATTTTGTATACACCGGGTTTCCTCAATCCTAAGTCGTCTTTTACTGAGCCCAGGAGCGCTCTAACCTTGGCAGGTGGACAAAAAAATGCATTGGATGTCATATCTTTTTCAAATTCTTCCTATTTTAGAGGAAATGCTTCTAGCAAACGGTAGGAAAGCCAGCGACTTGCAAGTTTCTTCTTGGGGTTCCCACGACGGTCCAAACTGGAAAGCACGGCAGATCTGTTGGTCAGTGTAACCATTCTTCTTGAAAACTGTTCTCAGATGGTCCATCTCTTTAGTCAGACTATCAGCGTCTGAAATGGCAAAAGCTCTTTTTGTCAGCGTACGCAGGAGACCAGTGCGCTGGTAAGGTGGATGACAACTTGTTGCATGCAAGTAGCGGTCCGTGTGCGTGGGCTTTCTGTAAACACTATGTTCCAATGTTCCGTCACCCTTTCTGTACACCATGACATCTAAAAATGGAAGCTTTCCATATATCTCGATCTCCATAGTGAACTTAATGCTTGGATGGAGACAATTAAAATGGTCCAGAAAACGGTTCAGAGCATCTCTCCCACGTGGCCATACCATGTAAGTATCGTCAATGTACCTCCAGAAACATGTAGGTTTTAAACCGACATTTTCAGCGCCGTGTCCTCAAAATCTTCCATAAATAAATTGGTGACTATGGGGGATAATGGACTCCCCATAGACACTCTGTCAGATTGTTCAAAATAATGATCGTTGAATAAAAAGTACGTTGACGTCAGCACATGGCGGCAAAGCTCCATTGTCTCCTCATACAGAATTCCACTAATTAAATTCAAGGATTCTTCCAGAGGAACCCGGGTAAAAAGCGACACCACATCGACTACAGCTTTTGGTTAGGAATAATGGTAAACATATTGAGCATTTCCAGTAAAGAACATCATCTTTGCTTTGTCTTAATTTGTTATGCTAATTATTGCTTTTCTGATCAGATGTCGATCACGATACACTTGTGACTTCAGGTAACCCCAAAGCCAATAATTGCATGGACTGACGTCTGGGGACCTGGGAGGCTAAACATGACGAAAGTGGCGGCTGAGCACACAATCGTTACCAAGCGCTGCGTGCAAGAGATCTTTCACGCGTCTAGCAATACTTTTTTTTTCTAATAAAACCCCATGTAATTCCAAGCATCTGTGTCAATTTTTACCTCTCTATCTACACTATTCTGTGATTTATTAAGTACTCAAATTTATACTGACTTTTTGATCACCAAGTACATCCAGTTGACTGTCTTATGTCCCAACTGCTGCCAACCTCAGTAATTCTAACAGCATGGCAAAACCTTGCATTTTAAAACGGTTTTATTTAATACACCTTACACAGCATTACTAGTAAAATTTAGATCGCAGCTGATCAGCTGTGTGGATGATTGTATTAGTGACAGGTAAACATTCTTCTCTCATGTTCCTTCGCAGCCAGTGACAGTTCTCTCAGCTCTCATATCTCAATTTATGCGCCAAGCTGGTCACAAAATTCAACTAGGTAGCGATATGTAATAGTCTATATACCATTGCCTCCAACGTTTTGATCAGAATGTATGTTGTACAGCTAATTAAATTGATGAGAAGTCCAGATTTCGGCGGGACAGTTCCAGCTTTACGCGTACAGTCTCGTCGTTCCCATTATGTTCTTCCCGGACGCATAAATGTTTCAGTTTTTAGAAAAGCAAACAAAGTCTCCATCAAGTGGCGTTTCAACACACCACATTGTATATTTTTAGTAGTGTAAAAGTGTCTACAATTTGTTTTGTAAACCTACATACCATACCAAATTCAGAATGCGTTTACAAGAACTGTGTGAGGACGCATTAATGATCGAGATCTGCAATAAAACTTGCGCTAAAGATGATGTAGTAGTTGTTGTTGTTGTGGTCTTCATTCCACAGACTGTTTTGATACAGCTCTCCACACTGGCCTCTTCATCTGAGAGTACGTTCAGCAACCTACATACTTTCAAATCTGCTTACTATATTTGTCCCTCAGTCTTCCTCTACGATTTTTATCCCACACACTTCCTTCTAATGCTAATCTGACAATCCCTTGATGTCTCAGAATGTGTCCCACCAATCTGTCCCTTCTCTTAGTCAGGATGTGCCAGAAATTCCTTTTTCCCCCAATTCAGTTAAGCACCTCCTCATTAGTTACATGATCTATCCATCTAATTTTCATAATTCATCTGTAGCACCACATTTCAAAAGCTTCTATCATATTTTTGTCTGAACTCCATATCGTCCATGTTTTACTCCCATACAATGCTACACTCGAGACAAATGCTTTCAGAAAGGTCTTCCTAACATTTAAACTAATACTGGATGTCAACAAATTTCGCATCTTCAGAAACGCTTTTCTTCCCATAGCCATTCTGCATTTTATGTCTTCTTTACTTCGGCCATCAGAAATTATCTTGCTACACAAATAACAAAACTCATCTACTACTTTTATTGTCTCATTACCTAATCTAATTCCTTCAGCATCACCTGATTTTCTTACATTACATTCCATTGCCCCCGTTTTGCTCTTGTTAATGTTCATCTTATATCTTCCTATCAAGACACTGACCATTCCATTCAATTGCTCTTCTAGATAATAATAATTTATTTGTCTGTAGATCATATTTACAATGATATTAGACAAGTCATATTGTTAATTTTATATAACATAAGAAAGAAAGAAAATTTTACAAATTTATCATTTATAAATATAACGTGTGGTATTTAAGTATTAGAAATTTAGTGAAAAGACACAGTCCACTTCTCTGTTTCCAGCACTACATCAATTCACCTTTAAATTACAAATTTTCTGTCAAATACTCCTTCACCTTATACCAGCATCCAGAGATGAGATGTTCCTTTAATTTTCTTTTGAAGGCACTACATTCCTTTATGCACCTGATGCTACGTGGCAGTTTTTTGAAGAATTTGTATCCTGCGTTTATAGGATTCCTATCTGTCATGTTTAGCCTTTAGCTGAAAAATGGTATTGTTCTTTAGTTCTTGTATTGTGGTTACGAATATCACTGTTTAGTGGAGCTGTACAGTTTACCATTAGGAAAACTATTGTCTCATATATATACAGACTTGGTACAGTTAGTATCTTAAATTCTTTAAATTTGTTTTTGCGTGATTCCCTTGGTGATAGTTTGGCTAGGCATCTGATGGCTTTCTTTTGAAGTTTTAAAAGTCTCTGTATGTGTACATCAGCTGCTCCTCCCCATAGCGGTATACCATATGATAAGTATGGCAAGATAAGTCCATAATACATTTTAACAGGGTTTCTGTGTCCACAGTATAGCACATTTTTCTCATTAAGAATATATTGGTGCTTATTTTCGAACAAACCTTATCAATGTGATTTTCCCATGACAGATGCTTGTCCACCTCTATTCTCAGAAATCTATTACAGTCCACTTCTGCTAGGTCTGCACTGCCAATCTTCAGTGTAAAAACCTCTGAGCTTTTTGTTATCTTTATTTCAAATTTAGTACATTTTGTTTTCTTTCTGTTGATTAGTAGATTATTTTCTGTAAAATATCTTTCTGCCATTTGGAAGTTTTCAGTGGCTCTCTTTTCCAAATCTTTCACTGAGTCACCACATACTAACATAATTATGTCATCAGCATACATTATTACTTTTTCATTTATTTCAGTGGGCATATCATTTACATACAGTATGAAGAGCAGAGATCCTAATATCGAACCCTGAGCTACCCCATACTTTACCTGCTGGAATTGAGAATATACTTTATCTTCTTTGTTCCTACATTTGTGTTTTAATTCCACACACTGTTGTCTGTTTTCAGCAAATGTTTTTATAATGTCTGCAGCATTTCCTCTTATGCCATAACAGTTTAGTTTTTTAGAAGAATTTTGTGGCAGACACAATCAAAGGCTTTGGAAAGGTCTAAGTATATACCAGACACTTTCCTTTGTTGTTCCAGGGCCTCTGTTATGTATGTTATGAAATTTGCCACTGCTGTCTTAGTTGATCTCCCCTTTCTGAACACATGTTGAGCTCCATTTAAGATGTTATGTTTGTCTATGAAATTTACAATTCTATCATTATCACTCTTTATACTATTTTAGACAGAACAGTTGTGATCGTGATTGGTCTATAGTTTCCAGGATGATCTTTATCGCCTCCTTTAAAAACTGGCACTACCTTGCTCCTTTTTAAACAGTTTGGAAAAACTCTAGATTTATCAGGAATGTCAAAAGAAAGATATTTAGCACAATGTTTTTTACTATTTTTGCTGATATGCCATCTAGACTTTTTTTTATTATTTTTGAAATCTCCAATTCATTCGTAGGGAGTAGGTATAGACTCTCAGCCACCCATTTAGGACTTTTGATGCTCTTTGTTACTGGGCTGTTCTGATTTAGTAGTTTCTCCACTATAGCTACATAGTGCTGATTTAAGCAATTTGCCACTTGTAGTGGGTCTGTCACTTTAATTTGTATCTTTTGAGGTCTGTGACTCTTTTGTATTATTATTTATTAAGTTCCAGACAGTTTTAGATTATTTGCAGTCTCTGACAAAATTACTATGTCATCAGCAAACTGCAAAGTTTTTATTTCTTCTCCCCGAACTTTAATTCCCTCTCCAAATATCACCTTGCATTCCTTCACTGCCTGCTCAATGTACAGATTGAACAACATTGGTGAAAGGCTACAACGCTGTCATACTCCATTCCCAACCTCTGCATCCCCTTCTTGCTCTTCAACTCTAATAACTACTGTCGGTTTTTGTATAGGTTGAACATAACTATTCGCTCCCTATATTTTAACCCTGCTACCTTCAGAATGTGAAAGAGCGTATTCCAGTCGACATTGGAGAAAGATTTCTCCAAGTCTCTAAACACTAAAAATGTAGGTTTGCGTTTCCTTAGCCTATGTTGTAAGATAAGTCTTAATATATTACCTCGTGTATTCCTACATTTCTCCTAAATCCAAACTGATCTTCCCCAAGGTCGGGTTCCACAAGGATTTACATTCTCCTGTAAATATTTCGTGTTAGTATTTTGCACCCGTGGCTAATTAAACTGATAGGTCTGTAATTTTCACATTTGTCTGCACTTGCTTTCTTTGGTATTGGAATTACTATATTCTTCTTGAAGTCTGAGGGTATTTCCCCTGTTTCATACATCTTGCATATCAGGTGGAACAATTTTTTCATTACTGGCTCTCCTAACGATATCAGCAGTTCAGATGGAATACCAATCCAGGAGTCTTGTTTGACTCAAATCCTTCAGAGCTCTGTCAAATTCTTCTCGCAGTATCATATCACCTATCTCATTTTCCTCCATTTCAACTTCCATTTCCAGAATACTGTCTTCAAGTTTATTTCCTTTGTGTAGGCCCTCTATATATTCCTTACACAGTTCAGCTTTCCCCTCTTTGTGTAGTATTGGTTTTCCATCTGAGTTATTGAAATTCATACAGCTGCTTTTCTTGTCTCCAAATCTCTCTTTTATTTTCCTGTAGGCAGTATCTTTCCCCTAGATACACATTCTTCTACAGTTCTGCATTTGTCCTCTGGCCATTCCTGCTTAGCCAGTCTGCATTTCCTGTCAATTTCATTTTTCAGACGTTTGTACTCCCTTTTGCCTGCTCCACTTGCTGAATTTTTATATTTTTTCCTGTCATCAATTAAGTTCAGTATATCCTGTGTTATCCAGGGTTTTTATTAGGCCTTGTCCTTTTCCCTATATGATCCTCTGTGGCCTTAAATACCCTATCTCTCAGAGCTACCCTTTCTTCATCTACTGTATTATTTTCCCCCGTTTCTGCCAATACTTGCTTAATGCTCCCTCTGAAACTCTCAACCACCTCTGGTTCCTTCAATTTGTCCAGTTTCCCTCTCCTAACCTTTCTGCACTCTCAAGTTTTAATCTGCAGTTCATAACCAGTAAGTTATGGTCAGAGTCTATATCTGCCCAGTTTAAAAACTTATTTCCAAATCTATTCCCTAACATTATAAAGTCAATCTGGTACCTTCAAGTGTCTCCTGGTCTCTTCCACATATACAGCCTCCTTTCAAGAGTATTGAACCAAGTGTTAGTGATCATTAAATTGTGCTCTGTGCAAAATTTACCAAGCTATCTCCTCTTGCATTCCTTTTTTGCAGTCCATATTCACTTACTACATTTCCTTCTCTTCCCTTTCCTACTACCGAGTTCCAGCCTCCCATCACAATCAAGTTTTCGTCTCCCTTAACTTTCTGAATGATTTCTCTGATCTCCTCATACATTTCTTCGTTATTCTCATCATCGGCCATGCTAGCTGGCATATAAACTTCACTACTGTGGTCGGTATTATGTCTATCTTTGCTATGATAAAGCGTTCACTATGATGTTCATAACAACTTACCCACATTCCTATTTTCTTATTCAGTATCAGCCCTACTCCTGCATTACCACTAACTGATTTTGTACTCACCTGACTAGGAATCCTGTTCATCCTGCCACTGAACTTAACTAATCCCTACCATAGCTAACTTCAACCTATCCATATCTCTCTTTAAATTTTCTAACTTCCCTGCCTGATTAAGGGATCTAACATTTCTCTGTATTTTTATTATTATTTATCTGTAGAATGCCAGTGTTGTCTTTCCTGATGATCACATCCTCCTTAGTAGTCTCCGCCTGGAGATCCAAATGGGGGACTATTTTACCCAAGAAGACACCATCATATATTCATACAGTAGAGCTGCATGTCCTCGGGGAAAAGTAACAACTGTATTTTCCTTGTATTCATTAGAAAATGTTTTTTTTTAAAAAAACCTGCGACAGTTTATAAATAAGAATACTGCTACCAGTCACCATTTTTTTTTTATTTATTTATTTAGCACAACGCGTTTCGAGAAATCCCATCTTCAACTGTGTTTTTTATGCTGTTTCATATTATTTATGATGTTTCAAGTGTGTGAGTGCCTGATTCATTCTGCTGTCATTGCTGTAATATATAAATATGCCTTAAAGCTTTTTACTTTCATCTGCTCCATCTCTGGCAGCTCACACACATGTCAAACATCACATATATTTTTGCACATGAGTACATCGGTTGTCACAAACATACATATAAACAAACAGTTACACAGATGTTCTAAGCTTAAGTTTACCAAAGATACATTTTCACAGAGTATGCTAGAACTTTCAGTAAGTGTGAACATCATAAACAATATGAAACAGCACAAAAAAACGCACTTGAAGATGGGAATTATTTCTCGAAACACATTGTGCTAAATAAATATAAAATTGTGACTGGTAGCAGTATTGTTATTTATAAACAAATCCAACTATAGTTTCCCCTTGCTTTCAGCTGTTTGCAGTAACTGCATGGCAAAGCCATGTCAGCTGATGTCAGGTCAGCTCAGTCAATCATCCAGACTGTTGCCTCTGTTACTACTGAAAAGGCTGGCCTCTCCACTGATACCCCTCCATTGTGGTTGCTCCTACGGTATGGCTATCTGCATTGTTGAGTCACAAGCCACCCCACCTCGGCAATGTCTGTAGTTCATGGGGGTGGATATTGCTGAGCTGGATTTACTTAGCGAAACCCTGCTTCTCGGAATTATTTTGACACTGAGTATTTTAGTGCAGAAATCACTGAGTCATTACTCAATTTATTTATATACTGTAACCAACATGCATAACCCCAAACAGAACTTCAGGAGAGGTAAGTGACGAATTCATATTTCAGTGCCATAAACTGTATTATATAACTTTGCTTTTAATTATTCCTGGACCGTCTCTCAGAGATTTTTTTTCCCCTATTGTGTTATTTGATAGATCACTGTAAATTGACATGGGCTGTATGTATTGGATGTGAGTACAGATGCCAGAAGTCTGGGACCTTTACAACACTGTTTTGCTTATTAACCCCCACTGCAAACAGGGAGGTGGTGTAAGTTTAAAATGAGTACCTGTAAGTGGCATCATAGCTCCAAAAAGAAACATCTGATTTTAAAGCAGAGCCTTTTATTCTTTTTATTTTCAGTAGCAAAGTTAAGTAAGAATATTTACTGCCAAGTGTTCTCTCTTGATATATGCTACTTAACACATAAGAGTTACATCATGTTAGGTAGTTCCAGGTTGTAGAGTTCTAAACAAAAGCTACCTGTCTACATCCATAGTAGGAGAGTTAAAAGTTAAATCAAATATTAGAAAACAAACTCTCATACACTATCATTTACTTACTTTTGAAACTTGAGCAAGTGGGTGTTAAAAGCTGTATTAAGTTACCAAAGCAAGATTATTACTAATTTTTAATCCATGGGTATATCATTATTACACAGTAGTTGTGAATATGTATGTGTTTTATGTTATATTTGCTATATTATGATTTGTTGCCTGCTATTAATCTTGTTGTAACCTTCCAAAATCTTCATATTCATGTCGGGTTTACAGCCGAATCTTAGAGTCATCTTGACAATATTTCTGCAGACCACCTGGCCACCATCTTCAGATTATAAGGATGCTGCTGAGTCTCATAGCAAACTGAAGTCTTGCCGTGATCGGCGGCCTTATATACACCGCGAAGTACTAACGGCGTGTGCGCCAGAGTCTCGTGGCTGCATCCTCTGCCGCAAGCAGCCGGTGCAGCTCCTTAGTGGAGAAAACTGGCAGGAACGATGTATCACTTACATGCACTACTGTCACATATGGAGAAAAGAGTGTGCCTTTTTTTTAAAGACTAGACAAAAACCGGATTCCACATGTTACTTAGAGGAAACCCCTTATCTCGATTTATTAAATCGTTCACCAACCTAATCTCAATCAATTCCTTTAAAATGCATTCCGAATAGTGAGACGCAGAAGCAAGTACACGTGTTTCGTCATATTTCATTCTGTGTCCTTCGGTTAGTCAATGCTCCGCTACTACAGACTTCTCAGGTTGTAACAAACGTCTGTCTGTGGTGCTCGGTGCATCGATCAATAAAGGTGTGAATTGTCTGTCCTATATATGCTTTTCCACAGTGGCAAGGATAAATAGTGCAGTGGCTAATAACATCAAGACACGTGCTAGTTTTACATTAGTTAAAGAACATATTTGTTTTACTAGAAGACAACAGAATGTCATATCCAAAGATTTATTTTATCTGCATTTGGAGATGTCGTCTTCACTGTCGGGAATATCTTAGGATTGGGTTGATTGTTCCACCTGGGCAATATCTGAGTGGGCGCTCAAGAGCGCTGTCACAAAGCAATCCTCCAAGTTTCAACGTCTGTGTACTCAATCCACGTCATCGGACGACACCTTCAAGTGTATCCTGAGTAACCTCACGAGTAAAGATTTGGAGGACGCCACTGTGTCTGTGTTGAAGAAAGGCTTAAATTTTGCTCCCACACTGAAGACACTTTCCGTGACTGAATTTATCTGTTCTGTCTCGTCTTCCCGATGATAGAGCTGATGAAATAAAACAGGAAGTTTCAGCTGTATTACATAAGTCTCTGCCACCACACAGTAACATCTCTTTTGTTGAGAGTGCGGCTATCTGATCCCTTAGGCAAGATTCGGATTTGGTCATCTTACCAGCGGAGAAGGGCAATGCCACAGTTCTTCTTACTCATCATGACTATGTAGACAAAATTGATCGTCTACTTGAAGACTGTGTACCGCAAATTGCAAAATGACCCCACAGAGCAAGTCAAGCAAAAGACGGTTTTGCTTTTGAGAAATAGTTTGTTACCTGAGGAGGTGGTCAAAAAAACTTTGCCCAAGTGCTGCAGTTTCTCCGAGACTATACGGCCTACCGAAGGTCCACAAAGATGGGGTGCCATTTCGTCCTATAGTGAGTAACTTGGGTGCACCGACTTATAACTTGGCAAAGTATTTAGCATCGGTCCTTAGTCCTCATGTTGGAAACTGCGAACACCATGTCCCCAACTCGCATTGTCATCTTGGCCTGTGATAATGTTGTGGCCCACTTGAAATAGCGCTTCCGAGAATGTGGCCCATGGAGGAAAAAGTTGAGATCGCTGCCTTAGGGTGCTCAATACGTTTCCTCAATTTGGTTTTATTGTTGTCTTCAAACAGCATGCTTCCCCAAGCTATGGAAGCGAGCTAAAATAATACCGATTGTTAAGCCTGGAAAGGAAAAGAACACAGAAATCAACAAGAATTGTCCAATAAGTCTCCTACACTGAAGCAAAGGTACCAGAAAAACTTTTAATAAATCGAATAATGCATTTTGTCTACTCCAGACATCTTCTCCATAAGAATCAGTATCGTTTCACGCCTCAAATGGGTATGACTGATAGGCTAATGGCTGTAAAAGAATTTGTACAGAGTGTTCTCACAGCTAAAATGTGTGTCATCATGGCAAGTCTGGATGTACAGGGAGCCTTCGACACAGCTTTGTGGCCTGGTATTTTAAAGGCGTGGCACGAGTTTAACTGTCCTGGCAATCTGCTACCAAAGGATGTCCACAATGTTCCCTTTGTAGTCCAGGTATCTGGAATATATTGTATGATTCCTTGTTTAAATTGCCTTACACAGGGCACTCTGGTTATAGCTTGTGCTGAAAATCTGATTGTACTAACCAAAGGGGACAGTCTTCTTGCCGCCGAGAACATCTGTAATGCAGACATGCAGTTGATAGTGACTTGGGTCAGAAATAATGAACTTCAATTCAATGAACAGAAATCAGAAGCTATGCTTATCACCAGGGAAAGGAAATGTGCTTCATCGACAATTGGAACTTACCTTAAGAAGGTGCTTCAACAACTAGATCATCTAAAATATCTGGGTGTTATAATCAACCAGTAAGTTTACATTCAACAAACACATTCAACATATTACAGATAATGCACAGACTTAATTAATGCTCTTTCAAGATCAGCTAGACTTAACTGGGGTCTGCAGGCTACAGCACTGTGAACTATTTATAAAGGAGCAATAATGCCTATATTATTGTATGTCTCCCGATGTGGATAAACTTAATGGAGCGACAATACAACCGTACCAAAATTAAGAATCCAATGGTTAATCAATTTAAAAATGGTCCAAGCTAACAGAACAACATCCAGTAAAGCACCCTTGTTTTACCAGGTCTCATGCCCATAACTCTTAAGATACAGGAAATAGCCAAATAATATAACCTAGTCAAAACTAAACACACCACACAGACAGTCGACATCGCCCTAGAGTACAGAAGCTGCGCACACCTGGCACACTTTACAACGATAACTGAGAAGGACGCAAGCAAAAGCTACCCAATTGAAGTATACAGACGGAAGCAAGTCAGACAACAGAGTGGGTCCGGGAATAACAATATCTGTTAATAAGAAGCTTATTTACCAGATACAGCTTAAACTGTCTAATGAATGCTCAAACTATGAAGCTGAACAATTTGCCATTCTCAATGCTCTTGAATTAGTAACCAATCTCTGGAATATTGATAGAACTGCAGTAATTCACATTGCAAGCAGGATTACTTTGGACTCATTACGAAATCTGAAGAACCGCAACTTCATGATTGAAGCAATACGATGTAAAATCAGAATGGTGCAGACACACAACTGGCAGGTGCATTTCGAATGGTTAAAGCACATTGAGAAAATGAGCTAGTGACAATCTTGCTAAAAGAGCAGCTCTGTCATCACAATCTATATGCTACAACAAAATACCTACAAGTGTGGTGAAGAAGAAACTTCAAAAGGAGTTTAGGAACAAATGGGACATTGAGTGGCAAAGAACATAAAACGGGGAAAGCACTAAACCTTATTTTCCTATGATCTGACAACATTTAATTAGGCTATTAAACTCTCAATATCACCAAATTTTACAGCAATGTTAACGGGCCACGGAAAACAAAGCCTATTATCAACGGTTCAGAATAATTGAAGACGGAATGTGCACATATCTCATGAAAAAAGCTGATACAGGAGGACGATGGCACCGTCAGTAAATTTGATTTGGCATGTAAGTTCTCTACAGACTTTTACTACTTTGGTAATTCAATAAGATTTCTGCATGTGTAAAATCATTTGGGTTCTTTATGTAAAGTGATAAATAATGTATAGCCAAAATGCTTTCTGTTGCAAATCATCTTATCTTTTGTACTGTATTTGTGTTTGCTAAAGTACTTTATGTAACCACCTGATTTTAACCATCAAACATGTAATATTACTACATAATGGAGCATGTAAAATAAATAATAATCTCAGCTATCGATCTGATAACTGCTCCCCCCCCCCCCCACAGCTTTGTGTGAAAGATTGGCTGGTAACACCAGTTGAGACTGAAATGGGGTAAGTAAAATTTTTTTTAACGATATGCCTCGCACAAATCTATTTGTTTCTCAACGGCTGTACAGCAGTATTTGTCACTGCATTTAGAGTGGTGTCAATAAGGGTAGGAGGTAGGTGGAAAATATTTAGAGAACAGATTTACTATAAAATTCTGAACTTTATTGGTTTGTCCACATTCACCAAAAACATGGCATGCTGTTTATGATTAGCCTTTTTGCACATAGGAACGGCTGTCATAAAATACAAAATATTGTGCCATAATCTTCCAGTGTCAGAGATGAAATACATTAAAGATTACTGACAATCAGTAAACGAGGTACACAGTAACAGCATATAATTTCTTAAATAAAATAGGAACTTAAACTAAAGCAACCTGAGCTCACATTACATGTTCTGGTTACTTCCACTGAGCAGGAATTCATAATTATTAATAAAGCAGAAATTAATCACTATCTTCACATCTTTGGTCCCAAAAGCATATCATATACATGGCACAAAGTCAACTATGCACTAATTACTCTGGTAAAATATGTAATTGCTGATCATCATAGTGGTATCATTCTGTAAAATAAATACAGAACATAACATGAAAAATACCAAAAGAAGTGAACAAACTAGATTGAAATCGTCAGTAACATTCAATCTGACTGAACAATTTTTAAAACTAACAACTTCTATAAACTATTTACATACTATAAAATAAAAGGCCGTATATAAGCACAATACAGCAAATCAGTCATTTTGTTTAAGCAGAAAGCAGTTATCTTGGTACACATTTTCTGAAAACCAGTCTTTGTTTTGTTCCAAGTACCTACAACATAAGAAAATTTCAATTAGAACTCAGAAAGTAACATTATGTAGCAAATTATAAGCCACTATTACTTGGAAAAAACAGTGTTAAATCAACTCCAGTCTTAAGTTTTAATGGGATTTTAACTGTTGTTAATCTGAGGAGCAAAATACAATTGACGATACCTGTATCTACAAATAACAAAATATTCTGAGTTTATTAGGAACTCCTGTTTCACTGTATGCAGACCCTATCTTTACTGTTATGTCAGAAATGAAGTATTGTGAAAGGAGTTCAATGGCTTACCAATCAAGGTTCTATTTTATCCTAGCATACCTGGTCAATAACTACCACTTCAATTTGCACACTGCATTACTGAATGCCATTCTAAAGTTCCAGCCCAGGTTGTTCTCAATACAGAATTATTCCATGAATCCTCAGTATCTGAGTGAGTAAGTTATTCAAAATTAAGTAGAATCCAGCAAGTGGCGATCCCAATGTTTTGTCATCATGACACTATCATAAAACACAACATATCATAATATGTCTGATACAGTGCCAGTGTCCAGATTGCAGGCATTTTTCTCCATTTTGATGTAACAACCTGGTACTGTGGTATGTAGAGGTCAAAGCAAGCATTCACTATGTGGCAGTCTTGGCTAGATGAACTTTGCTCTCATTGTGAACCAGCCTGATAACCTTTTGCTGCCAAAGTACAAGACGTGATAGCTATGCTACCACAAGAGAATTCTTATTACATCTTAATTATCCAATGAGTTGCAAGGTAGGTGCTGATAAACTTGACTACAAGATGTCACAGTACCTACAGCATTTGCATAGGAATGCCTATACTATTATTAACCAGGACCAGATACTACGTTTCTTATGGAGCAGCTAGCTACCACAAGTTATGTGAATCATGGCATCACAGAGACGTCATTGGATACTGTGGCAGAGCTTCCGGATCATATGACTCTCTTACACTTGCTCAGGTTAGAGCAATAGTAGTGTTGCTGTCAGCAGCAGCAGTCATATGTGCAGACTTTGATTCATTGCATCCACAGTTTGGTGTTTCACTCTCTCCAAGTAGTAACAGGAACAATAAATGACATTACCACAGAAGGTTTAGGAGATGTTTATTGACTAATGTGACATTGTCTAATGCAGTGCAAACCATGTACTGGTATCACACAAATGGTGATTAAGTGTAGAAATATAATGCATCATACTCTTTCCCAAAAGCAAATGGTGCATGGTCAAACAGACTGCTGTAAGAAGTCACAATAGCTGTTCACCAGTGACAGAAAATCTGGTTAAGTACCTAACTTAGTGTTTCAGATCCGAGCCTACTGCCTGTTTACTCCAATGACTGCTGCAATGGCATTACCTCTTTTACACCGACTTAAAGTATCTAAATGTTAATTAAGTTAATATTAGACTTGTGCAGAACAGAAGCTGCCGCCAGAATCAGTGTCTGTTACAGATTCTCCATGACCGAAGAGTAGCTGAGGGGGACAGAAATGACAAATGCAGCATTAATTCTCGTTGATTTTGTATGTATGTTGATAATAATTTGTATTATTTATTCATGACTTGGTTGACGTTTAACACATTGCTCCAATATCCGTCTAGGAATGTAATAAGTTGAATAAATGAGTTGAGAAGTTTTGCCGTAAACTTGAGTTCTTATTTATGTTTCTGAAGAGCATCTCAATTAACATTAAGAAACTTATAAATTATAGCTGCACATTTCGAAAACTACAGAGGCACAGCTTAGGCTGGATCTCTTAAATAAAATCTAATACAGCTACATTAAATCACATGCTGTAACTTAAATAGAAGTGTTGGTTCGGGGTTGGAAGAAAATATTTTAACCAGCGTCCTGAATACTTCACTGTTTATCTGGCACTAGAAACTCTGCGATCAAAACATGCGGAAAATAGTGGTCAAAACAATCTCTTTACACATGTTTACCTGGGATCTAACTGTTGTGGGCATCACAGAGAAAATATACAGGAATTGGAAATATTGGAATGTGAAATTAACTAGCTGATCTCTCAGCATATTACAACCTTGTTGCAGATGCAGTCAATTCTTAGCTGTTTAACAGCATTACTGGACAGATGACTGCACGATTTTATTTCAGAGTAAAAGTGAATAATTCTTACAGCAGTACGACATATGCCTCTATACTGAAACAGTTCCCAACATTAAGCTTGTCTCCAAGTGCACATCATGTGCCACACAAAGATGGTCCACCAGTTTTCTGCAGGCCTAAGCATTTGCATCTGGTCACCTGCTCATTGCAAGACTGAAAGCGATGCAATGCCAAGAGCAGGAATAATATGCCAATCAAGTAGCCCATGGTTTTCCAAGACACATCTTGTTCTGAATAAGGCTGCTGATGCCCATGTGATGATTATTGTGGGCTCAACTCTATGATCATGCTAGTTCCCAGTCAAGTTGCACATTACACGGAGCAAAAATAATGGTTTTACAGTGCACCAAGGCTTGTATGCAGTTTCATATGGCATAAGATTTTTCAACAAATGCCATTACCATTCCAACATAACTTTTAAACAATTCAGAAGTTTTTGTTTAATAAATGATGCTCAAATCCTGTTAAGATTTTCAGATTCCACATTGATTTATTCCTTTCAATGACTTATTTGCAATTTTGACTTCAAAGCACCACCACCTTCACAAGGTATTCTAGAGTTTGGAAGATCACAGTTGTGTTGAAAATGGGCAAGTATGTGCTGGGGCAACCTGACATGTTCCTAGGCCACCTGATATTATCTGCAGGCTCCCTTCCTCTTACTGAGAAGGCAAAAGTCATTTTACAATTACTGACTACAATTATGGAATTATGAACTTTCAACACCAACTACTATATGCGGCATAACCGCAGAAGATGCTTAATTACAGCACTCAACAGCCCAAGGTTAGAGGTAGTGCCCCAGTGCAGTGGACAGAAGGTAAGTGCTCTGCTTTCTAGGCTGCAATGCAAAGTATGGAAATCCCAGAACTTCTAGCACAGCTCCAAGCTCTATGCATCTTGGCTGTATAACAGGCAGTTAAATACTCCAGGCCACATATAGAAGTAGGAGAATTTAAAATCTACACACATCACATGTCATTAATTCAAGTCTTTAAGAGGAACAGCAACAATTAATCTCCACAACAATACCATCACCCAAATTCAGAAACCAGTTCAATACAGGCTTTAGGCATACCTCTGAAATTAATAATGTAGTGGCCATCTGCCTTTTGTCAGTCAGCAGTATATGAAGATCTACAGATTCCCCAGCACTAGCCAAGACTCAACAGCAATTAAGGACGGTAGTCTGATCAACAACAGCACTTCAGTATTAAAGCTGCAGGAAAAGATTTACAACTTCATTGTGGTGTTTTGCAATCAACATTTGCATCAGTTCCCACTGTTTTGTCAGGGAGTTTTTGATAACCTCACATGTGTCATCCTGGAACTCTTCCAAGTTTTTCCTGGTACTAACTTTTTGCCTGGCCTTGGGTGAAAATAATAATAATAAAGTAAAAAACTATTTCCAGAAGTGGACACAGAAGTGTCAGCTTTGTGAAGTAACCAGTGATGTGCACATGCTTTCTAGCTATTTTCCAAATGCAACCTTATACTTTGTGCACATTCATCTAGATGTGGGAAAGCTGCATCTGCCAAATGGCCAGTGATATTTACTGATCATGACATAGGTTCAAATGATGGTCAAATGCCAATTGCCCCGTAACAATATCTCAGGGTAAAGTTCGCCTCCACACTCTCATCCAAAATGCTGCTCATGTTCTATTGCCCACAGCTTGTAATCACTGACTGCAGCTAGCACTTCAAATTTGATTTGTTACTCAACTGTCAAGATTCTACAGATACATAAACTTCCAAACTACCAGCTGCCACCCACCAGCAATGGGGTGATTGGTCTCAAGAGAGATTATCATTAAACCCCGTCAAAACTCGTGTATAGTTTTTATAAAGCACTGTTTTAGCAATAAGACTACAGCAGCCTCCAGTGCCAGCACCACAATCTCCACTCCAAGCACAGCAACATGTCAATGCAAAACACGAGTGTGCATAACCCATTCCGAATGCATCGTCCTGTTTCCAAAAAGTGATTCAGCAGCTGCCCAACACCTTCCATGCCAGCCACTAAAGATGCTTCTCTCTCTCTCTCTCCTCCCCCTTTTAAATATATGGGTGCATCTTCCATGGTGAATGCATTACATGCTTTTGTATGTTCCTATTGACTTTCACTTAGGTTACACATTAATTACTGTGTTTGTTGGCATGTAATATGCATTGGCATAAAAGATGACCCAACTGACTTTTTTATGGAAAAAATAATTCACACTTAATGTGTTGTGACTGGATAGGGGATTTCCTGTCAGAGAAGACACAGTTCGTAGTAATTGATGGTAATGCATCGACTAAAACAGAGGTAATATTTGGCGTTCCAAAGGGTAGTGTTATTGGTCCTCTGCTGTTCCTTATTTACATAAACAATTTGGGAGAAAATCTGAGCAGCTCTGTTAGGTTGTTTGCAGACGCCGCCGTCATTTACCATATAGTAAAATCATCTGAAGATCAAAACCAACTGCAGAATGATCTGAATAAGATGTCAATATGGTGTAAAAATTGGCAATTGACCTTAAATAATGAGAAGTGTGAAGTCGTCGACATGAGTACGAAAAGAAATCCGTTAAACTTTGTTTACAAGATAAATCAATCGAATGTGAATACCTTAAACTCCACAAAATACCTAGGAATTAATATTACATCAGACTTAAACTGGAAAGAACACTTACATAATGTCGTGGGAAAGGCGAACCATAGACTGTGTTTTATTGGCAGAACCCTTAAAAGATGCAACAGAACTACGCATACACTATGCTTGTTTGTCTTTTTTGTAGTATTGCTGCCCAGTGGGTTTGATGGAGGACATCGGAGGAGTCTAAAGAAGGGCAGCTCATATTGTATTGTCACAATACAGGGGAGACAGTGTCACGGAAATGATACAGGATCTGGGATGGGAATAATTACAACGGCATTTATCACTGCAGCGTGGGCTACTTACGAAACTCCAATTGCCAACATTCTCCTCCAAATGAGAAATATATTGTTTCCCCACCTACATAAGTAGAAATGATCATCAGAATAAAATACGAGAAATTGAGCTCGAATGGAAAGATTCAGATGTACTTTCTTCCTGTGTGCTATTTGAGAGTGGAATGCTAGACGAATAGTATAAAGGTGGTTTGATGAACCCTCTGCCAGGCACTTAAATGTGATTTGTAGAGTATCGCATGTAGAATGTATCTACTGCAATATAATTATTTTAATGTTCATTTATATCAAATATCTAGGCAGTGCCTTTAAGTAGATTCCATAAACATTATGCAGTTAACTTTTTATGACAGTACGCTCCAACTAACAATGCGATGGTTGACGGTGTGTGAGATTACCGCCCAATAGAAATATTGGTAATCAATAGCATTTGATAATTAAACAGTATGAAGTTCACTGCAAACATTGACCATGCCAATGCACTAAATGTTACACAATTTTAATCTTATTAATTATGGTAGCAATGTATGTACACAGTTGGGTGACAACATTTATAGTTAGGCCATAGGTAGAAATTCTCCACGTTGAGATTTGCTGTGTGCTTGTAGCTGACGGGAAGCCAGCGAGCAGGCCGACGTTGGTGGCTTGTTCCAGCTTAGGATTTTCCAGTTTCGTTTCCGGTGAGGGGAGAGAGGGACAATGGCGAGTGCCAGGCACAGTGCAGTGCACAGTGTGAAATAAAATATTCTAATACTACTGCCATTTGAAGTAATACCATGCAGTTAGGAACCTTTAAGGCCCTCATTACAAAATAGCCTGTTGATAAATAAACAATACATTAGCTGATATAGTCACATCTGGCGTAATATGTTTAATTGACAATGAAAAGTAATAAATTACCAATGAATAAAAGACAGTTACACAACTAGCATGGCAATGTTTGTTTATAAAAGTAATATATTAACTATTTCTCATTTTATTTTCAATTAATCTTGTGTATTTTATCTTGAAATATTCAGTTAAATCACTTATCTGTGATATAAGAAATTGCACGATTATGATAAACAGTACAAAGGATGTCTATACCAATATAAAAACATAAGAAGACATTTATTGAATGTGTAGTGTAATTATTTTGATTTTAAGTAAAGTTTTAGAAATGTATTGGCTGAGCGCTGTACGTTGGCAAATCGGTTAGAACAGCTCACATGGGGAAGTTGATGACGTAGGGAAAAAACCCGGCAGTTGAGCTTTCGGCGTGCGCGCACGCGCATTGGGGGGGCAGGAAGTGACGACTTGGGAGCAAGTGGGGTAGCTGGCCGGGCAGCATCGCTCTGCATCAGTCGGCATGTGGATCTCCAGGTGGAAGGTTATAGATTTGTGTGTGGAAATCGCCACATGTGGTTGTCTTAGACTGCACCAAGTTGAATAAAGTGCTACTGTGTGTTGTGAATATTTAGCCGGTGGAACTAGGTGTGCATCACATTGAATTAAAGTGACTGATTTGTTAATGTAAGACGTGTCGTCACATAGGCACGAACATAAACGGTGTTTGAGACAGACACATGTTGTGAAAACAATTTGCGACAAATATTCATTTTTGTCTGGGGGCTCACGAGCTATAACTTTATTTGATAAATGTGTCGACGTACAGACGTATCAGCCACAGGGTTCTAATATTGTGAAATAAACAACATTAAGTGAACTTTCACGTGTTTTCAAAACTAGTTAGTACACACTTTTCTCTCATGAACTTGATTTTATTATGAATTTGTTTTGTTAATCGTATGCAGGGAAGGAAAGCTGCGAACTTGTGATATCATCCACTAGAAAACGAGTCAAACAGTCACAATCACAGTTCCAGTGTTTTTGCATGTTTAGGAATTTAGTTCACAGTTGGTGGTTGTGAGTTTTAAAAATTAATCTTTACCTATTTTAAACTCTCACCCCGACCTTCACTCTCGCAGGTGCCACCTAGGTGGCACTGTTTATAATCGCTCCCATCAGCCACTGCACTGAGTATCAGTTGGTGTGTCTAGCAGGGGCTTTTCTTCTTTAAAATTATGCTTTTCGAGAATTTATTATGAAGTAGTGGGAGATTAAGACACCGTGCAAATGTCACAATAAGTAACTGTACATATTTCCAAACGAGAATGCAAATAAATCCTCAAATATTGTCAGGTAAAACATGGAGAAATATGCAACTTGAGCAATGTTTCATTATTCAAATTATGAACGACACAGTTACAGGAGTCCCAGAAACATCAATTACTATGGATGAAAACTCATCAACTGTTCCAACTTCCTATGAAATTAATAGTTTGTCATGTTTGGCGCTAGAAGTATTGTGATATTCAGATAACCTTTACAAAATAATAAAGCTCTTGAGTACTTTGGCACATTACGTATATATATATCAAACAAACTATGAAAATTTAAGGGGAGACACGTTAAAGCAAAATTTTCTGCCTTTAACATTATTTCCCACATTTTACACCATTTATTTGGAATCGCTTGAAACGTGTAAAAGTGAGGTTCTAACTGTATAATAATGATGTCTGACTGAATGGCCTAGTGCAAGAATTTCAATTGGATGGTACCTAGGCGACTAGCATGTCCCTAAACTCCCCCAGTTATCCAACCAGGAAGAGGATACCTACAGTTTTATGTCGAATACGAAGTACAATTTCTGGTGACTCCTCATTGAAAGGTCAAGGCTAGGTTAAAATGATTTCTGAAAAGTCCATGCCCAACTAAGTTTTTATCCCAAGACCTCTCTTACTAGTCAAACATTTACCGATAGACCACTGGGTCCGACTCTTACAATACAAAAACCATTAATAAAAGTGCAAGTGCATCCACTGATTTCTATGAAAATGAAATGCTTAAAATTCAAAGGAATCTAACAATGAATTGCTTGAAGTGTAAAGAAATGGAACCTGTAGGTGCCTACCTTAACTGGCTACCGACATGTAAGACTCGTCCAGTTTTTTTGACCTATCTTTGTAGGAAAAAATTTGTCTTACATGCGGGAAAATACAGTAACCACTTTCTCTAACCAATTTCTTGTTTTGTTTCACATTTAGAACAGGATTTTCCACACTGCACTACTGATCATTATTTTAGAGTTTCAGACAATGGAGTCATTCTCAATTTATTCCAGTGGAGTCTCTATCTTAGAGTCAGTCATTCCAAAATTAATCTGAACCTGACAAGTGTTTGGCTTACCAACACTATCTTCAGGAGTGCTTTCAAGCCAGAACTTTTAAACCCAGAAAAGTCAACTACTTTCTAAATTCCAACTATTTCCAAATACATATTAAAAACTAAAAAAGAAGAACTATATGACTGCTGTCATTCTGTTTCAATACCATTTGTCACAAAGCACGAAAAGAACACCATGTTGTGAACAATTAATTATTGCTGTAATTTTTTATGGCAGATAATTTTGACTTGAGTGTGACAACAGGCTAGAACCTATTCACTCTGCAGACATTTTAAGTGACTTTAGTGAAGTGAAGGTAAGAGAGCTTACAAGTTTAATTGGCTAAAGGAGAAAGGAAACCAATAAAGCTCTATTCACGATGTTCTGAAGCTACACAATACTGGGTTCCTAATAAAAATGAAGATTAAGAGCCACAAATTATCAAAATTGTCTGTAATATTTTTGTATGTTATCAGATTAATTTGGGAAGTTTTGTTTTTCTAAACATTCAAATCACAAGTAACAAACAATGTCTCAGAAAGTATGAACATACCTCAGAATCATTTGTAAATGTCTCACTACTATTTTATGTTTCTTTGCTGGAATATTTGTGTGCAGAAGACGACTTGGAAGTATAACTGAAAAAAAGTGGGAAAAACAACTGACTTTATAAAAATAATTTGAAATATAGAAATACAAATTAGAACATTAATCAATATTATTTGTAAGAATATGCAGCTTACCTAATAATCTTGCTAAATGGACAGCACCATAAACTAATGAAGGCATAACAGGCTTTTCTGTGTATAGCGAATCTGGTACTAGCTGCCATTCTAAGAGATGAGGTAACAGAAACTTCAATGACGAATGACAATCTCTTCGATTCATCCCTTCGAAAGACGATACTTTGGACAGGAAACTCCGAGATAAATGTTTCGAATTGTCACTTGTGGTACTGGAGAAAAAGAGTACAATTAAAATAAATAATAATAAATTAAACTTAATGATGTCACTCAATTACTATGACTCACATAGTACTTTTAACCCTTTCATGACTAGTGGGACCGAAGTGATACACATACAAATTTATGTCACTAAATTTGCAGGGATATAAAAAAAATCCCCCACATCTGCTTGTTGTTTGGCATCTACGGCATGTATTGTTGCTTATTTGTTTCAGTTCTGCATAGTGTGCTATTTTGTCTTGTCTGGAGTAGATAAGCTTAGTAAAGGCTTTTATTGTTTTCTTTAGTTTGTTTGCTAGAAAGATACAGATTGGTACATTTATTGATAAATCACTTCTAGATTGGTGGTTTACAGTTACATTCTGAAAGCCATGACATTGCATTCAGCTGTTTCATTGGAAACACAGAATTTCTGGTGTTTCTGTTGATGTGGACTTCTGTGGAGTTGGATAACATTTCCCAACAAGAAGCATAAGGAAGCAATGCAGACAATACAGCACACACAAGCAGGAGATGTGGACAAATTTCATATGTAGGTACTGCAAAGCACCACTACTGTATTCAGCCTAGTGTTGAAAAATTTCAAAAATGTGAATAAATGTGTGTGACATAATAATGGTACTAACATTATTATTTGTACAGATCCTAATCCCTGCTTTAAAAAAAAACCACATTGGTTCTGTGAATTTACTCCTCCTTGAGCCCACATAAAATAATTGTAAAACTATAAATAAAAACTGAAATTTAGAAACATGGCCTGACTTAGTACCCATTCTGAAAACATGAAACCTATTTTGACAGTTACATAAATTTTTTTAATAATTTTGCCATGAAGGGTTAAATAAACAACATATAATCATTGAAGTTTGTCACACTTTGAAGTGATCTGTTTAATTCATTTATTATGCAAAACAGCCAAGATCACTTACAATCTTTATTCAAATGATCGATTTTGGTAGATTAAACTGCCATCAGTTTCAGTTTTGTTTCAACTTTGTGTGAGAACATCACATAAAACCATGATGGTTTTGATATTGTATTATGAAAAATCAACAATAATGTTGGTGAATAACATTTTAAAAGGTTTCCTTTGTTATGGTTGTACATAAAATGAAGGATCCAACGATTGCAGTTTAATCTGCTGAAACTGGTCATCTAAATAAATATTATAAGTGATCTTGGCCTTTTTCATAATAACCATTAGCTCAACTTTGATCACTATGTTTTGTGCCTTACCTCTCCCCCATTCTGCTTGATCATAAAATATTATGGAAAATATCAAAGGAGGCTATAAACCAAAGTAACAGGAACTGCATTCAGTTTTTGTAATACATGGTTAATTCTACACAACTATACTCTACAAAATCACCAACTGCAGTGTAGGGTCGCAGTATTTCAGTAACATTCATCTAGGGAGTGATACACAAAGTAAAAGGGCATAGAAGATAAACAACAACCATTATACAATGCTAGTGGACCTGTGATTGCATCACATTTGCTATATATCTTGGAAATTGGATACAGATCCAAAATTCCCTAACTTGCATATCTCCTGCTCCCCTTTTCTATTTGTCTGTATCCTCCATTTCCCCCCTCTCAGGACTAAACCCTTGCTTTCTGTCTCTTCCTTCCTCATTTATGTTCAATTCCTTAACTCTCTGCCCTCTTATCTTTTTTTGAACATTTAGCTTCATTTATTCTCATTAAAATCAAAATATTAATGGTTTGCTTGAAACTAATGATTAAATTGACTGGGATCACTGATAAATGGTGTACGAGAGTGACATCTAGCTGCTAGACCTGAGAGGACTTGAGCAGAAGTTTCAATATTTTGTGTAGTAATTATTAAAAAAAATGGCAGTAATACCAAGTTTTAAACAATTCAGTTTCTGTAGTAGTATTCCAGTCATAAGCTAATAAGCTGTAACTAAGTTACCCATATTCTGAAAGATGGATAGTGAGGGAGAAAACAAAAGCAGCACAATAATGGATACAATTTTTGAAATCTCCTGGCAAATTGAAATTGTGTTCCGGAACCAGGATTCGAACCTGGGACCTTTGCCGTTCATGAGCAAGTGCTCTACCAACTGAGCTATCCCAACACGACTCACGACCTGTCCTCTCAACTTTACTTCTGCCAGTACCTCGCCTCGTTCTCTTGTGAACCTTGCAGGACTAGCACTCCTGGAAGAAAGGATATGGTGGAGACATAGCTTAGCCACAGTTTAAGGGATGTTTCCAGAATGAAACTTTCACACTGTAGAGGAGTGTGCGTTGATATAAAACCTCCTGGCATTTTTTGTTTGCATCAAGGTGACAGAAGTCATGCAATATGCACAGATACATACATATTGCAGTAGTATCACATACATAAGGTGGAAAGGCCAGTGCACTGGTGGAGCTGTCAAATGCAATCCCTTGAGTCATGTAAAAAGGTTTCCCTTGTGACTATACCTGCAGGACTATCATTACCCAACTCTTAAACACAGAATGGTATTTGGAGCTTGGGACATTTCACTTCGGAAAACATTGGGGAATTCAATATTCCCAAGGCCCCCCTGTCAAGAATGTGCCACAAACACAAAATTTCAGAATTTACCTCTCCTCGCAGGCAACACATTGGCCCAAAGCCCACAAATGATTAAGAGCAACCGGAATTGTGCAGAGACATCCATGCTAACATTAGTAACACTATGTGAAATATAACAGTAATTAATGTGAGATGAATATAAATTGTAACAGCATCCCGTCACCTGTAACATGTGTCCTGGGTTAGTGCCCCTATTAGTTGGAACATATATGAATATAAAACTGTGGTATGGTCAGATGAGTCCCAATTTTAGTTGTCAAGAAATGGTGGTAGTGTTTGAATGCAGTGTACATCCTGAACTTGTAAAAGACTGAAAATGGTTATGTTTAGCTAGTTAGACACCACTGTAGCCATTCTTCGACTTTCAAGTCCATAAAAACGATCTATGACTATGTGCCATGGCCCCGAGAACTGTTCTTTAACAGTTTGAGGAACATACATCTACATCAACATGAAGTACTCTGAAAAGCACATTTAAGTGCTTGGCAGAGGGGTCAGTTTGTGCACAAAATCTTCCACCTTTTAAACTTTAGCAATCCACAACTGCTATAGACACGGTATGCATTAATAATCATGCATAGGCTTTCCAATGACTTGTTGAGTCCAAGCCACATTAAGTTGCAGAGTTTCAACAGACAAAATAGAGCCTAACATGATGTTAGGAGGTATCTCATGACTTTTGTTACTTCAGTGTATCAAAGGATAAAGACCATACATGGGCAAACAACTTTATTAATGATTTTGCTGTGCTATTCTAGTTGAAACTGACTAATCCATGAAACACACCATAGCATTTTCTAGCTCACTTACGATTATAAAAGAAAACCTGTGAACTATTGTTTAAAAAGATACTGCTTATGCCTGTCCAAATGTATTTATAAATGCCAAGTAAATCATCTACATCATATTTGACCATTAGGGACCACCTTTTGTTTTTGTGGTATTCATGGCAAGGTTTGGTTTGATGGTTCTCTACCTTACACAAGCCTCTGCATCCCCAAGTAGCAACAACCCATATCTATTTGAAACTTACTCTTCTGTGAGCCTCCTCTGTGATTCTCCCCCTCCACCTCTATATTCCTGTATGTCCTAAATGTGCCCCATTAACCTATCCTTTATTTTAGTTGAGTTATGCCATAAATATCTTTTCTACCCAATTATTTTCAATATTTCCTAATTATGCGACCTACCCATTAACATTAAGCATTCTATTTGTAGCAACGGAATTAAGAAGCTGCAATTCTCATCTCCATGTTTCAATGTGCACAAGGCACTATTTTAGAAATTCACTTACACTTGAGAAGTCTGCCAGTTCTATGAATTCTTCATATTGGTGTCAAAATGATATCACTTTAAGCATCTTGATTTGCAATCATACTTTGAGCATGAACTTATTGATGTAGCCATGTGCAGTACCTAGAAAAGTACTTTCTCACTGTGAAAAGGAAAGGTATTTATCTGCATCCTGGAGGTCTATCACGATTTTCTAGGTCTGAATGCCAATAACTAACCTCTTATCACTTCCTTGAATTTGTGGAGCAGAGCCTGAAGACACTTAAGATTCACATGAACTGTTATCCCAGCTTTAAATTTTAGTTCAATGATGACACACACATCACCCTGTTAGAGTACCAATCATAACTAGGGGTGAAGCAGTATCACCCAGGATTGGAGCTGGTGAACTACATTGTACGTCAGGGTTTGAACTATCTTACATCCTGCCCCAAAATGAGAAATCCCTAAACAATATTCTCCCCATCCCTCCTACAATGGTATTCTGCTGGCCACCAAACGTATGTAATATTCTTTTCCATCACTACTCCCAACTCCTTGCCCCATAACTCAGATCCCTGGAATAGACCTAGATGCAAAACCTGTCATACCCACAATAATACCACCACCACCACCACCTCCTCCTACTCCATTCCTGTCACATGCATTTTCTATCCCATTATAGGAAGGGCAACCTGTGAAAGCAGTTAAGTGTTCTACAAAAATTGCAACTACTGTGAAGATTTCTATGTGGGCATGACCAGTAACAAGGCAATTGTGCCCATGAATGGACATTGTTAAACTGTGGCCAGGAGGCAGCTGGACCATTCTGTTGCAGAACATGCAGCCCTGCATAATGTCGCTCACTTCAATGATCGCTACACAGCCTGTGCCATACAGCCCCTCCTCACAAAACAGCTTTTCTGAATTGCACAGGTAGGGAATTCTCCCTACAATATATCCTACACTCCCACCCCCACGGTGCGTCAATTCCCTCCCCTCCCTTTCTGCTACCTCTCCAAGCAGCCTGTCAACTCCACCACTGGTTGATTTCACCTCTGCCCCACAGTATGGCTATACTGGGGACACGACAGTTTGTGTGTGTGTGTGTGTGTGTGTGTGTGTGTGTGTGTGTGTGTCTCTCCCTAATGGGCAAAATCTTTTAAGTGGGCCGTTATCTTATGTGTGTCTTTCTGCAGCTCATTGAGATGTCTCTGTGGCGAGTAGCAGCCTATCCTGTTCAAAAATATTACAGTATTTCATCAAACTAACCTGCTCCAAATCACTACAAGTGATGTGTTCATGATCTATTGATCAAGTATTAATCTAAGCTTATCACCCAATAACTTTGTACATGCCAGAGAGCGTAAAGTTATCATTTCTTCTGTCTGAACTTTAATATTCATTCTTAATTTTGGTTTGCTTTTGCTTCACAGCTTACTTGATCTACAGATTGAGTAACAGATGAAAGGCTACAACTCTATCTTATTCTGTTCTATACCACAACTCCCCTCCCATGCCCTTCAACTCCTGTAATTGCTGTATGGTTTATGTTCAAGTTGTATACAACTTTTTGTTCCCTGTATTTTATTCTGATATCTGCAGAATTTTAATGTGTGTATTTGAAAAAAGAGAGAGAGAGAGAGAGAGAGAGAGAGAGAGAGAGAGAGAGAGAGAGAGAGAGAGAGAGAGAGAATTGTACACACTTCAGTTCAATGCTGCTAACAGTATGTAATGAAGCATGTTGGGATTTATTCCCATCTGCTTGCATTACTGAATCTCTCTGTACCACTTTTGCTTAATAATACATATGAATGTAATTAGTCTTTTTTCCCCCAAAACTTTTGTTTTTCTTTTTTATAATGTAACTAGATGAAGTCATTTTCTATTACTTGATGCCAAAGAAGTTTAATTACAAAATATTAATTAAATTGTACCGTAAGTATACTGTTAAAAGTTCAGATAGTGCACTAATTAGTATTTCTATTAAAACTAGGAATATTATTTTTTCAAAATATTAAAGTAGGAGTCACTGTGTTTCACAAGTAATGTTAGGAAAGTTTTGCCCTCTTTAGTTTCTGTGTAATTACTGTTAATTACAAAAAGATTGTTGACGAATCTATTTTGTTAGATATGTACAGGAAATACTATTCATTTGACCGAGATCTGTATATTAATCAGTATTATTACGATATCTTTTACTATAGCCAGTTGCATGTAATTGTTTACTGTTTAATTATAATTAATGTAATGAATTCAATTAACAGTAAGTAATTTTCAGTGACATTGTTTGAAACATATAAATAGGATGAATCAGACTATTGTTTCATCCTTTATCCAAGGTATAATCCACACTAGTTGAGAATATTGTTTAGTCAGTTATCAGAGCCACAATCCATTCTAGTTCAAAGTATTGTTTATTGTTTAGGCCACGATCTGAAATGTCTAACAATTATGTAAAAGTTCTTCAAAGTTGTTAGTGTGGAAAGTATCTACAGTGATTAATATTTGTGCTACATTACTATGTACGGATTTTGTGTTCTTGGTCGTAATGGTTATAATTAATGAGACTTGTAAGCTTGCCATAAATGGGTACAATCGGTCATTTATAAATCTTTATAAGTGTCAAAGAACTGCAATTCTGTGTGTTGCATTAGTCATTTGTAGTAATTTGTTTTTGCCTCATGAGATTTCGGCCAGCTGCTACTGAGAGCAACGGCCATCAAGAACTTCGAGAATAATCAGTATACAACCAGGTACAGTACAAGTAACAAAAAAATAAGAAAATACATGCTGGAGAAACCTTTTGAAAATTAAGTCTCCTTTATACAGTCGGAAAGATTACATGACACCTAGGCCTTGAAGTAAAGATGGAGTGCGTGGTGATAGGTTGACTCTCACCTATCCCATTTCTCTTCCCTCCTCTCTCCTACATAATGACAAATTATATTTCAGAAAGCTTGTTCAATTTTTTTTCCTTCACTTTTTGGTGTTACTGTCGGCAGTACTGAGCTGAAGTAACTACTGATCAGTCAGTATCTCCAATCAGTAAGTTTTTCACATCTCACTGGAGACTGTCAGATTGAAGTGTATATTCCTGTCAACAGGACAACAAGCTTTCTCCAAATATACAAAAGATATTACGGTATGTAAGTTTGTCTTCCTCGGCCGTAACTTCCAGTATGCCTCGCCATGTACCTACACTTATCTTAAATACTAACTGATCTTCCTCAATGCCAGTTTCTATCAGTTTTCTGTAAATAATTTGTGTCATTATTTTGCAACTACGACTTATTGAATTGATAGTTCTGTAATAGTCAGACCTTTCTGCCCTGCTTTATTTGAAATTTAAATTATTATTACAGTATATTGTGGATTGGAGTTATCCTTCCAATATATTCTATGATTTATAAATTATTTTAGCCTCAACCTACAGTAATATACTGTGCCTACACTTAGGCTCCACACCCTCCAACCTACACCACGTAATTCACAACCCTCTCCTTAATGTGTATGTTTCAAACCTACATGTCACCTTTCCAACTATTTAGTACCTGCACACTCCAGCAGGAATACTTTGACATTTTTGGTAATTGTGTTTAACAAAGTTTGTTTAAGAATATGATATTGATTATCATCATGTGCTATCCAGTTAAAAAAAAATGCATTGTCCATATTCCCATATTTCATAGATGATTTGTTGTGACAATATATAACTTTTTATTCTGAAAAAGACTGTGCATTTGACCTGAGGTGGTCTCTCAAGGTGGCGTTTGTGCTCCTGCGAGTCTGAGGTGGAGTCTGGACCAACTATGTTACCATATGGTTTCCTATGTCCAAACTGGAGTGCCAATGAAAATTGTGGCCAATCCAGCAACCCTACCACTAAAGTGGCAATATGGTACTTGTGCCACCTTAGCAAAAATCTGTTCTACTCAGCCTCAAACAGTTTACAATGGCCTTGTGAAGACACTTATGACTCTCTAAAGTAGGCAGAAAATCTAAAGCTGCCTAAGGACTTTATGTGAAAACAACGCAACTCTCTTCTAATACAGAAGTCACATTCCATGAACAGTATTCAAACAATTATTAAAATCACAAATAAATTGATACTGTAAACGTTAGCAAGCAAATAAATGAGTAGTACACCCACCTGGATAAACTGTCCTGAAGTGTAGAGATACCTTCTTCCTTGCAGCTACCAGAAGGGAGGCAAGGCTCTTTATCTGCTCTTTGAGTTCCATTGGTATTATGTCCTGTTTCTTTACTGATGCCACCAGCTGAATTATTAGTCAAAGCGCACTCTTTCCCTTCGGATTTGGAGTATATTATGACTTTGGATTTTCCTAAAATATTAAACATTTAATTATTAATTAAAATTTTTAAGATTTTATTGTATCTTTCTAAAATAGCTTTCATCAAAGAAATGTCAGTAGCATATACACTGATCAGTCTGAACATTATGACCACCTACCTACTATTGATATAAACCCAACATAGTGATAGAAGTGTCACCAGACGAAGAATGACTGCTCCCCCCCCCCCCCCCCACACACGCCTAATTGTGACTACCACCACATCACTGAATTACGAGTGCATAAAGTTCTTGGTCAATCCCCTGTTGCCATATGTGAGTTTATCAGTCTGAGTAAAAACTTTGCCTTAGTGGGATTAACAATAATTTCAGTGCCAGCTGTTTATAAATGTGCATCTAAAATACTACTTGGATCTAATATCCTAGTTCGTCAGAAGGCTGTGCTTTCAGGCACACTTCTATAAAACTGGCCAGTACTGCTATCAGACTGCTGGTGTTGCCCATTAGCTTGACCTGCTGCAACTTGTTCATGGAAAATTTGGAGAATATAACCTTGGACATGACACCATTAAAAATGGAGAGTTTCTTCCAATTGATGACATGGTCATCATTGGCCCCCTAAAGAAGAGGGAAGCTTGACGTGTTTTTAGGACATTTGAACAACATTAACAATAACAATCAATTGACCGTGGAGAAAAAGAAGAATGCATTGCACTCCCTTTATGTCTACATTCGTAAAAACAAAATGGGTGCCTTGGTCACGGCGTCTACAGACAACAGACTAGCTCAGGTATATATTTGCACACTAACAGCCATCATCACCTGGAACAGAAGTTCACTTTATTACAAAAGCTTGTGCATTGTGCAAGAACAGTATCAGCTATCAATTACTTGCCTCATGGCCTGAAACATCTACAAAAAGTCTTAGGAATAACTGACAATGTCAATGAATTGTCATGATTTCAGAAAGGAGCCAGAATAAAAACACTGACAAGGGGGCAAGAACTGCTGGCTTTCTTACCGGTCTGAGGTTGTGTATTGAGCAAGACAGCCGGGTGCCGAGAAGACAAGATCAAATTCGTGCTCGTTCCTCTGACAAAGATCCATCAACTATTGAGGCCAGTTGAAGACGCACACTGTCTCTCAACATCTGCTCTAGATGAAACACTGCCAGCATGGACCGAGTTATGTCGTTCAAACAATACGTACTATAGAACAATGCAGGAAGTAATACCAGATGCTTTCATCATTGCTGCTTCCCTGAGAAGTCCATTTTATCTGAGCATGCTCTAGACAACTATTACTAAATCAAACTGACAATTCCTCTGTTGTGATTCACATTAACAGCTTCTGGGAATGCATGAAAACGTGGAACTTATGATTTTTTTTTTTTTTTTTTTTTGTATAAAAGGAATTTCAAAATTTGGTTAACTGCAATAAGTTGATGATTTTTATGTTTTAGTTGTGGGGAAAATTCGGCACTGGTTACTGGTAAGATAATATTAATTTGTCCCCGAGCGCTACCAATTTTTCTTTGTATCTCCAGAGTTCCCAAATAACCACTGTGGGAAGTAATTCGCGCAGCTTTCCTCACACCGCTAACCGACTGGCAAATTAAATGGCACAGCAAGGCACGCCCCCCTGCTGCTCTCGACAGCCACTGTATGAATCGTCAATTTATCACGACTAAAAGCAGAAATTCATATACATAACACTAGTAACGAAATACAGTAACAAAAACATTTTGCAGTGGGTTTATTCACGAAAATGCATTCCACTGAAGGGTAATTAAAAAAATAAATAGGTTAAGCAGAAACATTTTAAAAGTCTAAACAACCATACTAATTTTGAAAAGTATCGAACAAGAGCACAAATGATATGTTCGAAATACGAGTTTCTTGCACACATTACTTTAACTGCAAACATACTATAGAAACCAAAGAAGTTGTTTTCTATAGTATGTCTGCCTAGGTGTGTTTGCATCTGTGTAAATGTGTGGGTGTGTTTGTATTTGTTTACCTTCCTTTTCTTCCTCCAAGGTAAGTCTTTCCTCTCCCGGGATTGGAATGGCTCCTTACCCCCTTCCTTAAAACCCTCATCATTTCCTTTTCCCTCTCCTTCCCTTCTGCATGAAGAAGCAACTGGGTTGCAAAAGCTTGCGTTTGTGTATGTGTGTGTTCTATTTATTTGTGCTGCTGTCACACCTGAGCTCCTCCGCCTGGTGAGTAATCTTTGTCTATTATATATATGAGGGTTTTGTTTTCCTCCAGGTATGGGTGGAACTAACTGTGGAAAGTGGCGGGCTGCCAGTCTCTTAGGCAAGTCATCAGAAGAGATCCTAATCGTTTTTATCTCGATTCGTTGCTATACTTCTTGATGAGCTGTCTTATCAGTTCTAATTGAAATTTGGCTAATGGTTGCTTTTACTCCGTTTTTAATTCATACACAGCATGAGAATTCACCACAGCGATTTCTATAAGATGGAAAAATACTTTTTTGTACCACTTCATTGTTTTATGTTAACATTCAACTGAACTTAGCAGCATATCAATTTTGTCTATGGTTCCCATATTTTTGAACGCACAGAGGTTTCATAACTGGTTCTCCAGTTTCTTGGTTTGTTTTACTCATTGGTACCATTGTGTCAGCATGAATACTAGTCAACATGTTGACAACTTTTTGGTCAAGCCATTTCACAATCATAATATGTCCACAATTTTTACTCTGTGACTCTCCTTTTAATTGTCGTTTCTCAGTGGCAGACATTTTTTCCTATCACTTCTAACTGTTCCACACAGATTCATTTAATTTCTATGCAAAAAACCAGCAAGAAGTGGGCTCATATACCAGTTATCTGTGTATAGATTGTGACCTTTGCCATGGAATGGCTGCTTGAGTTGCAAGACAACAGAGCCCCAGTGTTATATCAAATACACTCAGCCATGTTGATGCATATGTAGAATTTATAAAGTCTAAGATATAGTCTGTTTTGACATCGGCTATCACATATTTTTTTTTTTTTTTTTTTTTTTTTACACCAAATCTGTCTTTTCATCTTTATATACTGTTTGAAGGACAAACTGTCCTTTGAAAAGCTAATAAACCCGTGTATGCAGAGATTCTCAAAAGGATAAAAATTTTCTAATGTCATTGGACACCATGTCTACTTATACAGTCTATTATTTGGTTCTTGTTGCTCTTTATCAGGAGCCTAAGTAGCAACAACTAGCGGTCTCTCGGCATTGTTTCACCAAAAATTGGAGTGTGCAGTAATTTATCGGTAGACCAACAGTCATTCAGGCTCAGCTTTTTATTCCTAGAAATTAGCATCGTTACTGCTAAAAACAAGTAAATTTCCTTGGAGCGTGTCTTTCTAGTCTAGATAACACTGCTGGATCTGTATTAGAAATCAAGTACTGAAAATATCTGTTTGTCTCTAAAGCTATTTTACCCATAAGGTCTGGAGTAACCAAACATTCAAAATCTATTATTTCAGATGCATTGTTTACACAGCAAAACATGTCTTTGAAACCAGAACTCATTTCACTAAATTTTTAGGCTTTTGGATGAAACTCCCTGTTTACCAAGTGAAACATTTCTTCTGTTTGTTCCACGGGCGGTGACGCTGCACAGCGACGGGCGGCATTGGCAGTGTCTGAATTGTCACGTAAATGCGCATTATTACAACAATAATGGGTTGGAGTTTAATCATCACTTATATCACTGTCTACATAATTGAAACTAGAATCTTCATCTTCGCTTTCCAAGGTGCTGAATAACTCTTTTAAAGCCGATGCTTCTCTTTCACTTAGACCAACATAAGACTAGGATGCCATTCTGTACACTGTAGCAAGTGAACAACAAAGAACGATGCAGTACAACTTGGTTGGTTGGTTGGGTGTTTAAAGGGGACTAAACTACCGGGTCATCAGTCCCCTGTTCCCAGATAAAATATCACAGGGTTTCATGTATCTTTAAAGTTAAGCACCCTGCAACCAGTACACAAGACATACTGAAGACAGTGTTGGTCATAAGTACGACATGAAAAGAGAAAGAAACCACAAAAGAGGTGGAACAAATAATCAGATTTACTTAAAACCACAGCAGATGATGTTGGCTGGCTGATCACTAGGATAATAATGGATGAGCCAGCCATTCTGCACAGACTACAACTGCCAGTCGGAAATAGGACTGACAAGATAAAATTGACAACAGAGTAAAACTATAAGCGGTGTATGCCTGAAGATCAGGTGTATGAATCCACCATTAAAGCTTATAATAAAATCCAGCTGCGCGAATAAAATCTAAACCACAGTCAGCCATAGAGGCGTCGTCACCTAAAATCGAAGAAAGCGCAGTAGGCAGGTTAAAAGATTGCCGCAATGCAGCTAAAAGAGGACAGTCCACCAAGATGTGGACCACAGTCAGCAGAGCGCCACAATGGCAGTTTGGCGGGTCTTCTCGACGTAAGAGATGGCCGTGCGTGAGCCATGTATGGCCTATATGCAGGCGACAGAGGATGACTGAGTCCCTTCGAGATGGCCTAAGAGACTTTTCCAAGCTGCTGTCGAAGATTTGATCGCACGAAGCTTGTTGGGCGTGCTTAATGTCAACCATTCCGAGTTCCAAGCCATAGATATCTTGTGGCGCAGACCCAAACGGATGTCTCTTTCTGGGGTACCAATATCCAGACGCTGCGAGGCGATGGCCTGCTTGGCCAGCCGATCAGCTCGTTCATTCCCTGGAATGCCTATGTGGCCCGGGGTCCAGACGAAAGCCACCGAACGGCCAGACACGCCGAGACTGAACACAGACTCATGGATGTGTTGCACCAGATGATGTTTGGGGAAACATTGGTCGAGAGCTTGTAGGCCACTCAGGGAGTCACTGCAAATGACATATGACTTCCGCGGGCATGTGCGAAGGTGGTCGAGAGCACGAAGTACAGCGATCAGTTCAGCAGTAAAGACGGTGCAGCCAGGAGGAAGGGAGCGTTGTTCAATGTGGTCGCCATGAACATAGGCGTAACCCACTCTGCCTTCGACCTGGGAGCCATCAGTATAGATGACCTCCGCATCGCGGAACGTACCAAGGATCTCCAGAAACTGTTGATGAAGTATATGTGGTGAAACCGTCGTCTTTGGATCGCAGGACAATTGTTGAGATTAGAGTTATAACCAGTCCCAACAGAGAGCGGTACATATAAAGGCAAAGAAATACAGAAAACAGTTTAAGAACGGGAGCCACATACGAAAATGAAAGGGTGCCCGTATATATTCCATGATCTCCTGCTTCACAAAAATCAAGTGAATCATCCACAAATAATTCATACAAAACAGTGATATTTTTATTTCTGAAGGTTTCTAAGAATTTAAGGAGGAAGTAAAATTCCATGTTTAAGAACGAACTATTTCACTGTGATATGAACTATCAACAATTACTTAGGAATTACAGCTGGAAATTACTTGAATAAAGCAATAACAAGCCAGTCAAGAAATATACAAACCTACTGCATCAACAGCATCTTCATGACACGTTTGTTCATGGAGTGAACTATGATCTGGTTGCTGCAATCTTTTGTGTGCTTCTTTTTTATTCGGAGTTGTGTCTTTTAACCTGTGAAACACACACAATGCTAAATAAAATGAAGCTTAAATAAGTGATGATAAATTACACTTAAGGGTTTAGTTATGGTATTGTCAGTTACACAAAGACAAATGCAGTGAAAGTACTTCACACACTGTATAGTTTGTAATTTTTGTGAGGAGATGCCATGAGTTTATTTAAACAATCATTCATTGCACAGGGGCTGCACAGAGGAACAGGCACTGCCACCTCCTTGCAAGGCAAACAGCACATGGAATCCACATAAAGTTTATTATTCTTATCATAATGCTTTGCAGAAATTTATCATTTCCTAGCTGAAACTGGCAATAGGTAAAAATAATCTAGAGTTATCAAAGAATTACAGTAAGTAATAATATGATGTTGTGCATGTTGAGTGAAGCTCAAACCTCAAATTATGTCACACTTCCAAAAAGGCCAGAAGACTGTAAATATGCTAATTAGTACAGTAGCCAATAAGAAGCTTTATATAGAAGTGAACCATCAGGAGGACATCTAGCCAACTGTAGCTTGAACCCAACCGCTCCAAAAACTTAAGTTGACAACATACAGTGAAGTCATGGGAAGTGTTAACTCATGTCAGAAAAACAACGAAAAGCGAAACTTTCACCAAATGAAGGAAAAACTCTCTAGGTTTATTTTACATAATTTTCAGTGTTGTGTGCATGCAATTAATGATGTGAAATGAAATGAATCATCAGTAACTAAGCTTTTTGTAACTTACCTTGAATCTGGTTCTTTTGAGATAGTTATATGACGACTCTGCTCATACTGTTCTCTCTCTTCATTGTACAATAGCAAGCCACTCAACATGAAGTCAAAATAAATCCGCACACCATCTGCCACTTCTTTGCAGATATTTACACTAGAAAGGCAAAGAATTTATTTAAACTTTGGCATAATAAGCTACCGTACTGAAAAACAAACATTTCCATCAGGTGGACTATATATATATCAGTGTACATTTTTCCAATTTATATAGTCTGTATCCCTTTTTGTACTTCTGACAAGAACAAATAAATAAATAGGTGGACTTATTTATTAAAGTCAGACTTATTTTTTTCTTGGTGCTCTCAACAGCGTATGAAGATTTGGTGAAGTTTGCTACTCACTCTTCACAAGAATGAGTGATGAGAAGGTATTTACATATACTTAGTGTTTTTAAACAACCCCTTTTGTCATCCTACACACACACACACACACACACACACACACACACACACACACACACACACACCTGGACAGACAATTATAAACAAATGATGGAAAGACACTTTATTGCTATTGTATATTTAGTGGCAGTCACCTTTTAAAGGGAAATGATTTAACAGTATTCATTAACATTAAAATTATGAACAATTTTTATTGAAAAATCACATAAATAATACTGACATAAAGGCAAACCAAAGACTGCAATTTGTTGGCAAAATAATTAGAAGATGCAAGCAATAATCTAAATATATTACCAGAAAAGGAAAGAGGGCAATGTATGCCGAGTACTGATGTGCGATATGAAATCCTTACTAGATAGGATTGGTGGAGTACATCAAGGATTTTCAAAAAGGTCAATTATTGTCAAATATAGGAGAGGGTGTCACATGATACATGAGGCAATCATCAATACAAAAACTTTTTTGTTGCAAAATCTGTTTATAAAATTTCTATCATCAACTTTCTTCTCAGAATACGAAAAGATTTTGTTGACCTTGTCTACATAATGAGAAAAGATAAAGATAGTAAAACAAAAATCAAATCTCTAATGGAGATGTGTGTGTTCTTGTTCCCTACACACTATTGAAGAGTGGATTATTAAAGAAATAATGAAATTGTTCAATTAATCTTCTGTATGTAGGTAGATGTAGATTCAAGGTACAAAATTAAGCTGGTCCCAATGAAGCATTTAAGGCTAATAATATTAACTGAAATGTATTTAGTGGGAGGCTTTTCATCGAAGTCTGGTCATGAAATGTGTGTGTACTTCAGTGCATTGAATGATTCTGACAATTAAGTCCAAAATGAGAAATGATTATTCTGGAGTTCATTGTGCACTACGTACTTACCAAATTTAAGCACAAAAAGTTTACCTTGGAAACACAAGATGAGACAAATGTATAATTCACTTCCCAGTAAATTAGAGGGATAGGAAAATAACTAGAGTAATTGAACAGAGGAATTAACCCTGAATCCTACATTACATATACTATTCTGAATATCTAGGGAGATGAAAAATTTCCATGTCCCAATAAATGTGAAGATGGAGACTAAATTCTGTCTCAAAATGTGAAAACTATTTTGTAGTGAATTGCATTCACATGAACTATTTCATTAGAGAGAGTTTAATATAGTTCTATATTTTGCAAATAAATACTGAAAACCTAACCAATTTTTGGTTAATGATTTCACATATCATCTGATGATGACCAGTTTGTAACAAAATATATGTAAAAATGTGTTTGCAAAATGGAAAGTGCATGAACGCAGTGATTTTATCATTACTCTAGTACACATTGCATCTGCAAAAAAGCTTAGAATGGAAACATACAATCACAAGATTCACTAGTTTGAGAAAAGCACACCAAAGTACATCAGATCACCTGTGCTGTGAGGCATGGCAATAATGGGCAGATCAATATGTTTATGTGTCTCCAAGCACACACACAGCAAGAAAGGTAATACAGTACTTTTCCCATAAATAGGGCTGTTTATCATTACAAATTGTGAACAACTGATGTTTCTGTTTTTGACTTTTACAATAAAGCAGCAAAGTGGAGTGTTTAAATGAAAAACTGACTGATGAAACAAGCTATCACAGTTCTGCTTGAACATCTTGCCACTCTGACCACATCACATTCTGATTTTAGAATATTTCTCCCAAGTCCTATGAAAGGCTTCAATGACAATACAAGCAAGCATTGTTATCACTTTAACTGTCTTTCAAGAGCTGTTGAATGCAGTTGTGAGAGGTATAAAATTCCTTTTAAAAGAAATCCAATAATTCAGTTGATTTCAGAATTCAAAGCAATACCATGCCCTTAGTATACTATTAACTGTAGAAAATCTTGTTTCAATATCTTGAACCTTTCTCAAATAAAAGGGGAATTTACATCTGATGTGACTCACCCTGTATGAAGGAACTTTTAGGCTACTGCCTGAAGATCGACAAAACTATTCACAGAGGTGATGAAGACAGGAGACTGCACAAAATGCTGCAGAGAATTTACATTTATTGTTTGGACTAACAACACAAATATATTAGTGTGTTGAATGTATTAAGAGTGAAGGACCTATCATTGTTTGAATATAGATCTGTCTATTAAGCATCACTTTAAGTAATGAAGGATTAAAAATACAAGAGAAAACTAATGCACAAAAGAGGATACCAAACAGATGCACTAAAGTGTCTTAAGAAATTTAATTCACCCAGGAAAGTTGATGGAAACAACGCCTCCCATGATAATGAGATATTAACTGTCTGACAGCAATATTGGGTGTAATTAATTGAGGACCAAAAGATCTGAAGAAGAGTAATCATTTTCACAGGTTGAGCACCCCCCCCCCCGCCCCCCGTCCCCCAAATAAGCACAAAATGAGCATGCAGGTATTCATACAATTTCACTGACATGATATAGATTAGTAATTGTGGTGTAGCTTATTGCTGAAACACTGTGTGTTCCAAAGTGAGCCACTCAACATACTGGTTTGTCCCATAAACATTGTGCACCACAACAGAACCAAGTAATCTGAGGTTGTGCCAAAGTTATTAGATTTCCACATAATATAATGAAAATGACATGTAAAGTGGGAATAAGGGTAACATACTAAAGCAAATTCAGCACTTTAACTTGTTGTGGTTGTGTATTTGAATTATCAGATTTAACTGGTAGTGCATCAAGAGCATTTTCATCTACTTTATTTTGGATTAAATCCTAAATAAAATAAAAAGGACATTGGAATTTAAGTATAAAAAGGGATGTGTTGGAATAAACAGAGTAATATATACCACTGCAAACAAGAATCTAAAATAAAAAGAAGAAACAAAATGATGAAAGAGAGGTGGATGAAAGAACCAAAGTAGGATGCTAAAAAGTTGTGACGGTACCTTCTGTTTATTCGATCCATATCTAAAGAGCCGTTTTGATTCTTTTGCTGTCGTCGGTATTTGCGCCGTGGTCTCTCTGGAGGTCCACAAATCTGATTTACTGCATATTCCCTCACGTATGATTCAAGTATTGTCACAACATTTGGTTTTGCTGGAAGATGGACAACCTGTGGCAAAAAGAAGTTATTACTTTCTATTAATTTCATGAAATTACCATTAGCAATGGTCTTTGGTTGTACAAACCACTTTGTTATTTCTCATAAAATTAACAAAAAAAATTCCCTTGGAATGTCAATAAGACATTTATCTGTAGTTGGAATCAAGAATGACTGCAGTAGAGTGTAGACTTGGTCTACACATTTACATAATGCATTCTCTAACAGCCAATGAGCGTCCAGTGTTGTTCTGAGTGCTCCGCTCCAACTGTCGTAGGCAATGCCAAAAACAACTTCATTGTAGCGACTTATTGATTGTATTTTGTTAAATTTGTCGCGAGTTGTCATCACTGATGGTGCTGCCATGTAACAAATTCTATGTAAGCAAGCAAATGCCATTATTTGCAGGCTAATTTAAAGTACAGAACATGCATTACACATACTTCAACTTTTGCTTGAAACCAGCTAAGATACTTTTCATATATTTGTCTAAACTGTGTTAACTGTCATTGTTCGTGATCTAACTACAGGTACAGCAAAGGCCAGGGACAGGAACACAATCTGACAAATATGCTGACTTTGCGAAAAAGATCCTCTTGTGTGCAACTGAGAAAGTATTAGAGCAAACAAGATTATTCAAGATTAACAACTGAAGGCTGTGAATTACTGGAGTGGGAACTGCATATACTATGGACTTCATTTATGTTAATAATCCACTAGACGTCGTTTCTACCTTCTACCCTCCCCCCCCCCCCCCCCCCACACACAAACAAACAAACAAAACTCAGCTCTACACAGCCAACTTTCCATGCTGCCACCTTATCCACCTTATGCCACAGGTGAAGTTGCTGTCCAATTTTTCCTACTTTGGAAGATGACTTTTGGCTGAAAGCTTACATATTGTGCTTGTGTCCTTTACGTGGTGCAGACCTTTTTATCCTTTTCCTCATTGTTATTATTCCTTCTTGACATTTTGCTGATTATGTAGATAGTTACGGTATGCCAAACAGAAGGAAGCATTTAAGAACAGTTTAATATGTTCCATTTATCCAATTGCGCAATTAGTCATAAAAACGGCTGGCCTGCAACATTATTTGCATAAATTGATCAGTACATTGTTCAGGTTTATTGAAACTTTTAAAAACTTTGGATAACCCAAAGTTAGCTTGTCATAAAATTTGACCTATTTACAAAACCATGAGTGCAAATTACAAATAAGGATTCTACGAATTACATCCTGTTGGTTACAATCCATTCAATCTTCGTTACTGGACTAGTTTGATGCCTTTGTACGCTTTCCCGGCATAGAAGTTCTTTGTAATCTCAGCAGGTTTGCTGGCAGGTCATTAAATCAAAATAATTCAATATATTTGCAGTCCAGCTGTTCACCATCTTCAGAAATGCTGCTGCCCAGTCCTGCTGAATAGTGATACCAATGCTGCAGTTCATCATCCCATATAGTCGTCTGGTATGTACTCCCCTACCATAGTTGCTGTTTTATAGACTGGGCTGATAGCACTGCCCCTAGTGAACACTGCCAGCAACAATGTATCACACTTCATAGAATACTGGTGCTGGCACCATCAAAGACCATCATGTTTTTCATACAGGACAGTAGTGAGTTCCATGTCCTGTTAAGAGAAAAACCCTAAGTTAAACTAACCTAAGGACAACACATACACCCATGCCGATGGAGGACTTTAACCCCCGACGGCAAACAGCCTTGTGCATTGCAGAATGGTGCCTCAGTGTGCACAGCTATTCCACCATGGCTCTCTCTAATTGTCCACCAACATAATTCCCATAGTTACACTGTAAACAGTTCCAAAACTGGAGATGTTAGCAACTATAAATAAGTTTAAGCATTATGGTATTAATGGGGCAGAGCAAAAATACTTGAAGATTGCAGAATTTTGAAATTAGTAGTTCAGGTAAACAGAAAAAAAAATCAACCAATTCCTGCAATTGTGGGGCAATCAAGAATGGGGTCCCACAGGGTTTGGTCTTGGGTCATTTGCTGTTCTTGATATATATTAATGAATTGCCATTCTATATTCATGATAATGCATAGCTAGTTCTTTTTGCTGATGATGTAAGCATAGTAATCACTCCCAAAGAAGGAATAATTTCTTTCAGAAAAATTATTAAGTAGTTCTCTGCAAATGGACCCTTATTAAATTTTGATAAAACCCAGTACATACAATTGCATATGGTAAATGGCACGACACGATTATTAAATAGTGTCTGAATATTCTACCGTAGCTACAGACACCTGTTCAAAGTTTTTAGGTGTGTGCACTGACAAGAAATTTAACTGGAAGCAACACATTGATGGACTACAAATTTTTGTGACAAACATCTCAGTAAATTAGCTTACTAAGCCTATTTTCATTCACTGCTTTCATGTGACATCATATTTTGGGGTAATTTATCACTGAGCAAAAAAAATTTTCATTGCACAAGAGCGTGTAATGAGAATTTCTAAGACCATCTTGCAGACACTTACATGTATGAATCTAGGCATCTTCACAGTAGCTTCACAATATACACATTTTCTTATGAAATTTGTTGTTAATAAGCCAGCCCAATTCAAAATGAATGTTTGTCATCTAATGTTATCTTTTACTAAACTGACCCGTTCCACATCATTACAAGATCTCGTATTCATGATCTATTTAATCTAATACAGGTCTCGTCAAATTATGTTTTGTGTTCTTTGATTAAAAATTTTTCCTCCTACTGCCAATTTTTCAGGCTGTGATAGCCTCGTGTGACAGCAATGTTTTTGCACATCTGTCTCAGACAAATGGCTAATGTATGCCTTACCACAATGACACTGCTTAGTAAACAGCAGGCTGCCTAAGTCCCAAATCATTTTCAATGAAGTCAATAAGTACCCTACTTTTTGAAGTTACATGGAAATAACTATGAATGTTAAAAAAACTCTCAGTCTTATAAAATATGAAGGAAGTGGAAAAGGAGTCATTCCAATCCCAGAAGTGGAAGGACTTACCTTAGGGCGCCCCCCCCCCCCCCCCCACACACACACACACACACACACACACACACACACACACACACACACTCACTTGAATGTATCTTCTGAATTGTACCACAGTACGACACGTAGTTCACGAGATACGAGCACAAACAGTAACGTTCATGGAAAACCGCCCCATCAAGCACCAAGTTATAAATTAAAACTTCTTTACTACTAATTACATACGCAGTAGATTTTTCAGACATACAGAACTTGTACAAATGAATATGTACCTGAAAAATTATACAATTGTACAACATATAATAAGTAAATATGACATATATAGTGTGATGGGTAAAAACTATTCACATCAGGCATCACATTTTATTACATTTCTTATTGACTGCTAAGACACTCCTGTATTCCAGTGAGCTTAAGGATATTCCTGAAAGATGACAATGCTGTTGAAAACCTTGAAGCAACTTTGAACTGTTTTGCGCATACCATTGTAGGAAGAAGCAATAGATACCTTTAGAGCTACAAGGAAAGGAAGAGAATAAAACAGTACATCCGACGAATACCTATTATTTCTGACACATCTGGCTTTTAACTTTAAGAGACTGCAGTTTGCAGTGGGACTTGCATTTTCTATTATGTTTAATAAATCACAGGGCAACCCACTCAATACTGTGCAGTGTATTTGAAATCTCCACGTTTCTCACACAAACAGCTTCATATCGCTTGTTTGTTTGTATAGCTTATGGGACTTAACTACGGGGTCATCAGTCCCTAAACTTACAAACTACTTATGAACTAGCTAACACTAAGGACGGCACAAATATCCATGCCTGAGGGGGGATTCGAACCCCCGACCGTAATGACTGACTGGCGCGACAAGTCCCCTCGGCCGGCTCATATCGCTTGCTCAGGCATAAGCTGTCCATAGAAAATATTCATATTGTATCCTGAACAAGTCACAAAAAATATTTGTTATAGTCAGGAAGGAAGGAAGGAAGGAAGGAATTTTAGAGTTTAACGCCCCGTCGACAACATGGTAATTAGAGGCGGAGCTTATGCTCTGATTGTTTGGGTAAGGATGGGAAAGGAAATCGTAATTTGAAGTTTTTGTATATACTGTGCTTATAAGTATGGTGCAGTAAAGCAAATCTCCAGGAGTACTATACGAACTTTCATGGTATTTCACAAGTCAACAGAGAGTACCATGTGGCAAAATATAAGCTTCATTTCATCAAAATCGAGTCAGGAGAAGAAAAGATATCGTAATATGTAGTTTAATAATATAGTAAGGACAGTTTACAACTCACCGCAAAGACGTGGCGGCGAGCTGTGACAGGCACATACAAAAGACGCACACATACAACACATTCAGCTATCAGCCATGGCCTTCTTCAGAAAATAGAACACTGATGCAATCACACAGGCACTCTGAAGAAGGCCATGGCCGATAGCTGAATGTGTTGTATGTGTGCTTCTTTTGTATGTGCCTGTCGCAGCTCGTCACCACGTCTTTGCGGTGAGTTGTAAACTGTCCTTACTATATTATTAATTCCAACCTGGACTTTCCATTGTAATATGTAGTTTCTAGTGTATGCTAAGCTTGAATTGTAGCATAGCATAGCAAAGATCCGATAGGGGTGCTGTTGCTTACATAGTCTACCAAATAACTAACAGATGACAATGCTGTGGTTTTTATTCTCATAACTAAGGTGTAATACACTGAAACAAAGGCTACGATTTACGATTTTCCTTACAGCAGGGGTGTAGTGTATATATGTTGGCAACGACCGTTGAATCCTTTTTGATAAATCATTCATGTACAATGAGGGGAATAATTCCCTGGGTATCATTTGAATTTTAAACATAATGACGTTCTTTCGTGTCTATCGATGTTTTCGTTTACTAAGAATTCTTTGCAAGGAAACACTAATTTATGTAGTTCCCTTTCTGATTTCGGTGTATCCTCATTACATTTTGAGTGTGTTCTGTTTAGGAATGCCTCGAAAATGCCACAGTACAGGAAAGGACAAAGTGAGGCGACGTTAGTTACATAGTACACTAAATAAATAATTATGGCATTACTGTGTCTTTTTCCTCCTCCTCCTCCTCCTAAGTATGGTATAATACACTACGAGAAGGGGTACAATATTACTTACGGTGGTGACATTGTGCGCTGATGTTGGCAACGGCCATTGAATGCTTTTTCAAAAATCAGTCATTTAGAATAATTCTTTATGTTCACGATGAAATAAATAATTTATGCTGTACTGGTCAGTAAATTAATCATCCTCCTAAAGCGAATATTTATTATTCAAGGATCAACAATAGCAAACTAAACCACTGCAAGTAAAATTTAATCTAGGTACGACACTTTTTTCTTCCTAGCTGTATCCCATATGCTTTGCAATGTCATGGAATGAAAAGAAGTGCATCTTTTGATGGGTATAACCACTAAATTGTACATAGAGTAGAACTATATATGAAGTGAGCATTGTGTTCTGTGCATCTTCTCAACATTAAGCTGGAATTACCACATGATATTGAGACAAATCCACTCTTTCCACACATTTATCTGTTATTACGATTGGTTTGTACCACATTGTCTGCAAAGAAGCCCCACCTCCTTTTCGCAGAGCAACCACAGAACATGAAATAATATCTAAATAAATGTGTCACAGAAGCAACAAGGAAGTTGAGGAAGCATCGCTAAAAGGGCCATTTACAGATAGCGTCTTAACCATACACAATGGGACAAAGATAAAGTCAGCGATTAGTACATTTTTCCCAATATCATGGGACATTTCCACCTTAATGTTGAGAATACCAAATCTGTTCTGCACATCTGAATGCTCACTCCAGAGATATTTCTGCTCTCTGCCTGCCATTCAGTGTTGCAAAATCGTAAATTTGAAAATATTGCTGTGAGACACCACGTTACCGTCTGCTTGCGTGGCGCAGTGGATAGCATCAACTTCGGAGCTGAAGGTCACCAGTTCAATCCGAAGCATGTGCCGCAATTACCTCCAGGGCATCTCTTAGCGATTCCGCCGGCAGCACCTCCATTCCACCGAGTTGGGATCAAACTTTAAGGGAGGTTCGCGAAGTCGACAACTGGTAACCAATGGATAATAGTCTGCATTGACTACTTCACACGCTAAGCTGTCACCAAGCCCATGCCGACTGCAGAAGCTCCAGAGATAGCTAAATTCCTTGTAGAAGACATTATTTTGAAGCATGGAGCACCACGTGTCACGATATCTGATTGTGGAAAAGCATTCCAGTCTAAACTAGTATCAGAGGTAATGTCTCGGTGTGACATTGTCCACAGAATGGCAACTGCATACCATTCTCAGACAAATGGTCTTATGGAACGTTTTAACAAGATGTTAGCCGACATACTGTCAATGTACGTCAATGTTGAGCAGAAGGATTGGGATACAATTCTGCCAGTCGTGACATTTTCTTACAATGCCGCAAGACAATACATCACAGACTTCACGCCGTTTTGTCTCCCCCCCCCCCCCCCGCTCCATGGCCATGAAGCTGAGACGACAATGGATACGCTGTTTCCGTTCCACCGGACGACACTCAGGATTATTATGTTTGAAAGCTCATCACCAGGGTCGAAGAAGTAAGACAGCTGGCTCACATATGTACACTGGACGCCCAGCAGAAGGACCGTCAGCGGTATACCGACAAGCACCGACCTGTTGTGTACAGCCCAGGAGATCTGGTATATACTTTTACCCCTGTACGGAAAGTTGGACTATCAGAAAAAGTTATCGAAGTGATACTTTGGTCAGTATCATGTCATACGCCGCCTGTCAGATGTCACAACGAAATAGAGGATTATGAGCCATCGTCGAAATGACAAAAATGAAGAGACATTGTTCACGTCCTGCACATGAAGCCTTACTACGATCCTGAAGAGCAGGTAGGTGACAATGGATGCTTGTTCAAGGACTCTAAGGACGATAATGTTACTGATGAAGCCACAACACGAATGTCTGTCGTCGATAAACGTGGAGAAGGGAAGAATTTTCTGGAACTGCAATACAGAAGACCCATGACAAGGTCAAGATACCAGGAAATTGCAGCTGGCTGCACAGGGAACATAACAGCAGGTTGCTATTTATCCAGGAGAGGGTGCAATGCCGCGAGACACCACGTTACCGTCTGCTGGCGTGGTGCAGTGGATAGCGTCACCAACTTTGGAGCTGAAGGTCACCGGTTCAATCCCGTCCACTGGCAAAAATTTATTTCTTTGTAATTAACAATTCCAAAATGCTCTTTATCTTTCTTATGTTCACTTATAATTCTACTTGTTTCTTATGTTAACTGTTCTTCTAATTTCTGGTACATACTGTCTGTATATAAATAGCAGAGCACTCTGCCTGAGGGGCAGTCAGTGCTGCCTGTATGTTAAGTTCGTAATAAACTTGCTTTCAGTATAAGTGCTGTGTTCAGTTGCCTTCAAAGTCAAGCCTGCTTCCCTTTTAACGCGACAATATAGTATGTCACACTCAAAATTATAAATTTTGACTCTGAATTATCATACACCAGACAAAAAGGGTTAAAAACGCAAACAAATTAATTAATAGAAAAAAATAATTTCCAAGGAACGGTGTACATCGAAGTAGCTGTATCGGTGCCAGCATATATCTCACATGTTTGATTAACATGTCTTTACTTTTTACAATAAAAACTGATCCATTTACATTGGCGCATCCACATATCTTCCTATAAGATTTTTTTAAACAATCAGAAGCAGAATGTATTACGCTACACTGATGCCGCTACTTCGCTGTACACCATTCTTTGTAAATTACCAAAAGGATATTAGAAAAACTAACACTTAAATAATTGGGCCACAGACATACATGAAGAAGAGGTAGTGGTGGTGGTGGTGGTGGTGGTAGTAGTAGTACTAGTAGTAGTAGTAGTAGTAGTCGTCGTCTTCACTGTTATAGTAACATAAGTCTTATGATTTAACACAGTTATACTTACCTTAGTTGTATCGACAATTCGTACTGCTTTAAGTGTACTTGATATGCATGGTTTAAATGGTGTTTCCAGCCAGAAAGAAATTATCGTATGTTTGACCAGTATCGTACAAGCTACTATAGTGTATCGTACAAGCACTGAAATTATTGTATGCCCCATAATTATCGGACGAGTTGGCAATACTGCTGTCACTTAGAGATAATATAAACACGTGAGCGACAAACTCATCAGAAACCTCTCTGCTTTCTAGTTGTTCAGTACAATACTGTAGTTAAAATTTGTAATTACTTACTTATGGTGCGGACTACACTTAGACAGAGAAAGACGTCTTCTTTTGCAGAGACAATTGCACTTGGTTAGAATCCGACTTCTGAATATATAGTTCTACTACGCAGGGTCAATTTCAACTTCGTGCTTTATGAAGTAATCTCTGCAGGAACCAATACATGGTGCTGTTATTATTATTACTATTTCTCATCTAACTCAGCTACTCTCAAATATGAGTATGGGTTAATATTATACAAGACACTTCAGGCAAGTATTGAAACTGGTGTTATTGAACACTTCAATGGGTTACAGCATTGAGACAAATGCTGTAGCATTTTGTAAAGCTATTTTGTGTGAAGTTGTAAAATAATGGTGGCATTTACAAATTTTTGTCTAGCATGGGTTGATTTTGGACAATTCCGAGAACATTTGAAACATCCCCCCATCTGCCAAAGAGAAAATACTACGACCTCCTTCACTTTTAGCCACTGAAGTGTTTCTCAGCAAAGCCCTAATCTCCGCATGATGTGCTGCTACAAATATGCAGGGCAGCAGTTATTGAGGACAGGTTCAATGCTACTGCAACACTGATGTCACATTCCATCTGTTCATATGCAACAATCCACTGCTTGTCTTGTCAACAGTGCCACAAAATGAAGTCATGTGAAGGCTCCATTGGAAGAAATGTTCCACCCATAGTGCCCCAGTGGTGCCTCTACACCACCGGAGGCGAGATTCTATCACTGAGCTCAAGAAGTGCTATGCCACTGCTCATGTGAAGATGCCCAATTAAGCCAATGCTTTGACAGTGGAAGAACCAACTAGAGAACTTCTCAATGGCTCGTGCACAAATGCACACAGTAAGTTAAAACTTATTCAGAATGAAAAGAACAGTCACATTTGCAAAATTTATTTGATTGCAAATGTGACATTTTCATTCTGAAACATATACCATCTTGCTGATGTTCCGGTAGAAAACCATGTTCCCAAAGTTAAAATCTATTGTTCCTTATTACTTATTCATCATTACGGACAGGTTTAAAACATTTTAAAAGTTCCTCAAATTAAGTAGGAATACTTTCTTCTTCTTCTTCTTCTTCTTCATTATTATTATTATTATATTTTAATTCCAAAGTCAATTTATTAAAAAATGCTGCAAAACTTCAAAGAAAGTGATTTCAGACATTTGCATTTGTGAGGCAAATACAAGTACAACTGAAATTCCTATATCAATTGCAGTTAATGTAACCTATTCATGTTATGCTGAAAATCAAAACCATTTAATAACACCCTGTTTGAAAGTATTCCTTTAACTTTAATTCAATGAAAGCACAAATGTATTGGTCATACCTTGTTATTGCTTTTAATAAGCTCATTGTCCAGTTCAAGTATTTCCTTCATAACATCAGTAATTTCACATGTAAAATTATTCTCTTCCAAATATCCCACTGCACCATCCTCTGACTGCTCAAAATCCTCAGTGGTTTCATGTTTGAGGTCTTCAACATTGTTGTCAACCTCTTTAGTATCTGTACCTTCATAAGCAACAAAATCTTCGTTTTGTTCGTCATTATTTCTTCCATCCTCAACACTACCTCCGCCATCAATACTAACCGAAACACCATTCTCATTATTGTTATTCCTTTCGTCACTACACTCACTGAATTCTGTATGTTTCTCACATTCAGGAACATTTGCACCATCTGTTGGTTGATCGTCCATTATACTTTCCTCAATAGTTTCACTTTTATCGACAGTAACACTCTCCTTTTGATCTCCGTTACTGACAGTATCACTGCTGCGGGTGCTGCAACAGCCGATGCTACCATCTCTTGAGGTTGAAGCAGGGGTGTTCTGCTGCCTGCCCTTTTCTTCAGTGCAGTTGTCCGTTTTCTGTGGAGTCTTGTTCAGCTTTTGATCTTTACGATCTCTTCGATAAAGATATGCTCCCCTTTAAACAAAAACAAATAAGCTCATTAGTTTTAGCATATAATATTGTCATTAACACAAATTTAAAGAAAATACAAATGTTCAGCAATGTAAGAACATATTACAAAGGAAAACATTTCAAACTGAGTGGAATTCTAAAATATAAAACCTGTTTGGGGAGTGGGGGTGGAGGATTTATTTTATTCAGGACTATTTTGAGAGGGTTTATGTGACGAAGAGAGGCAACAGAAATTTCTTTTTCAATGTTTTGCATAATTACTGACCAAATTAAGAATATTAAATGTTGTCATTCTACTCATTAAGAGGAAAAATTACGTTTAACAACAGAAACTGTGTGTGTCTAAGCTGACAGTACCTATATATTCCAAACTATTCTTTTATTACTGTAAAATGATAACATTTACCAACTTCCCATTGATTTTTTATAAAGGACAAATCCTGTAAAATGATGGAAAAGTTTAATGCTTAGTTCATGTGATCAAACATCAGCATCTCTGATGACAATTTAATCCATTACTTTCGTTTCACAACAAACAAGTGAGAGAATGGGTGAGTGTACATGGTTGGGTTGGGTTTTGAAAGGGACCAAACTACTATGCTCATCAGTCCCTTTTTCCAATCACAGAGACAACATAAAAGACCACTAAAATGGGACTTAATGTGTTAAACTACATCAAACCATAGATGGAAAATGTCAGAAATCAAAGAATCAACTAAAGGGAAGAAAGAAGAGATTTAAAAGAGAAGACCATAGTGTCCAGTCTGGGTGTTCGCAGAAATAAAAATAGAACATCCAGCCACTCTGCATTATGTTAAAAATCACCTGCCTAAAAATATTAAGCAAGGTGGAGAATAAATAGGTAAAGCATACTCAATAACGTCAGATGAAATTTTAGAATCCACTGTTACGAATAAAAGTTAAAACAGAATCAGCCACAAAGGCATTGTCACCTAAAACAAGTGGTAAGGAGTAGGAAGATTAAAAGTCCACCTTTGAGGGGTGAAAGTTGGGCATTTGAGTAAGATGTGGGTGACTGTCAAAAAGGCGCACCACGTCAACAGTCAGGAGGATCCTCGTGACAGAGAATGTGACCATGCGTAAGCCAAGTATGGCTGACACGGAGTCGGCAGAGAATGACAGAATCCCTGCGAGGATTTTGCATAGAGGACCTCCAAATGTTGGTTGTCTTCTTTATTAGTAGCATTTTGTTGGGCATCCTTCTGTACTCCACAGACCAATAACACGGTTATGTAACATCAAATGGATGTCAGGAGTTGGGATACCTATATCCAGGGTTTGTTTATGGGTAGCCTCTTTCACTAACCTGTCAGCCATCTCATTTTCAGCTATCCCAACATGCCCTGGTGTCCAGACAAATGCTACCGACAACCCACAACGATGTATAGGGATTCTTGGATGGCCTTAAGGGATGGCGAGGGAAGCACTGATGGAGGGCCTGTAGACTGCGTAGGGAGTCACTGCATATGAGAGAAGACTCCCCAGAGCAGGAATGAATGTGATCGACTGCACGAAGGATGGCTACCAGCTCAGCAGTGAATACACTACAGCCATCCGACAGGGAATGCAGCTCCTTATGTCCGACATGCGTATATGAAAAGCTGACAACCATCTGTGCTCAAGCCATCAGTGAAGATTACTATGAAATCCTGGTACCCATCTAGAATTGACAGGAATTGCCACAAAGTGCCTCTGGGTGAACGGAGTGTTTGGAGTGGTGTGTCGAGTCCAGTCAAAGTAGACACCATGGTGGTGTACACTACTGGAATTTGAACAAAGATGGTAGAGGAAAAGACTCCAATTCAGTCAGAAGAGACCAAACGCGGACACTGACTGTCATGCCCAATCTCCGCCACCGTTCTTGTATCAGGAGTACTATGTTTGGAAAAGGGAGACTGTATTTGGGATAAGTAGGCATACCATATACGTGGGCTGCGTAATATGCCAACAGTTGTTGCCGCCCGATTTCAGGGTGACCAACAAATCTTCATTTTCAAATTCAAGGTTTTTTTCCAGGTTAAAAATAATTATTTTCCAGGTTTTCACAAAAATTTTGTTCAAAGGGGTTAGCAAACAACTATACCGCCGTAAAGAAACTAGTTACTTATTTTTAAAACACATGTCATCCAAGTTGAAACATGTCACGTTGTAATATACACCAAACAGTGGCGAATCCAGGATTTGTGTTGGGGAAGGAGGGGGGGGGGGGGCAGAGCTCATAAAAATTGTGGCATTGTACCTCATTGTATCTAAAAAGAACCAGCTCCTATTATGAGGTTTTCATCATGGTTTTGGGGGGATCTGCAGCCCCATAGACTCCCCCCCCCCCCCCCCAGATTCGACACTGACACATTCATTATGAACGGACGACAGAGGCTTAGGAAATGATACTAAACTTGCTGTCTCCACCGTTTGGGAACGGTGTTGGTGGCTAGTGTAAAATTTTAAATGGAAACTCCCATTTTTTATTGCAGATTCAGATTCTATAGAACAAATCATGTATAGTTTGAATTTTTTTTCTTTCAATAGGCAACATATTGCCCTGTAATGGTAAGAATTATTTGTCACACTGCTGAAGAAATGTACCACCCAGGAAAGAAAAAGGTTAATCGTATTGATGCTGCTTCCCGGCAGGTTGGATTGGCATCACAATTGGATGACATGTGCCCAAACCTCCAGCACTTGAAACAACACATAGGGGGAGGAATGTGGGGCTTAGCATCGCACAGGTAGATAACCACCTTGACCTTCCCCGGCAATGTATCATCCTCGAAAGCTAAGATGAAGGCACCGGTGGTGACCTGTTCTCCTTCGGACCCCTAAAAATATGCCGGATAAAATGAATGTCTCACCGCTCTAGGTTTGCTCTTAGGATGGATGGATGGTTTGATTTTTAACGGGATTAAACGACTACAGTTATCAGTTCCTCATTTCAACTGTAGAGATTAAAATAAAAAGCACTACAATTTAATATAAAACCATGTGTTAAAAAGCGTGTAACATGTCAAGAAATAAAAGAATCAAAGTAAAAACTGGAACAAAGAGAAAGGTGGAAAGAGGATGCCAGAGTGTCCTGGCTAAGTGGCCACAGACAAGATAGTAGGGCATCTGTCCGCTTTAGCACATTAAAACCACCTGCCTAAAAGCGGTACGCGAGAGAACAAATATATAATGAACACAGTACTAAAAATCAAATAGATCGGTACAACCCACTCACACGAATAAAATTTAAAACAGCGTCAGCCATAGAGGCAGTCTCAGCTAAAACAAGATTTAAATCGTCAGGGAGATTAAAATTCTTCCTCCGAGTGGCTAAATCCGGGCATTCCAAGAACATGTGGACGACAGTCAGACGCGCACCGCATTGACTGTCTACCATCGAGCCGTCGGTGTACACTACCGTAGAGCCCCGGAAGCCGTCAATAATTGATAGGAATTGGCGACGAAGGGTCTCAGGGTGGACTGAGGTTTTAGAGTACCGTGACAGGTCCAGCTGAAGATGAGATCGTCGTATACACCATGGTGGTGTACGTGACTGGTATCTGAATAAAGAGGGGACAGGAACAAACTCCAATTGACTCAGTAGAGACCTAACGCGGACACCAACTGCCAACCCTGATCTCGGCCACCTCTGCCGAATGTGGAGATCAGTTAGAGGAAAGAGAAGACAGTGGTTTGGGTGGTTAGGTAAACCACAGTTTGCAAGCAGTTGTTCTCGTCGCCTGATATACAGAGGACGCACCCTGGCCTCCACAAGGAGACTAGTCACAGGGCGTGTTTGAAAGGCTCCTGTTGCAAGCCTAACCCCACAGTGATGGATTGGGTCCAACATCTGCAAAGCTGAATGTGATGCCAAGTCATAGGCAACGCTGCCGTAGTCCAGTCTGGACAGAACAAGCACCTTATAGCACTGCAGCAGCGTACTGCGGTCTGTGCCCCAAGTGGTGTTACTGAGGCAGCGGAGGGCATTAAGGTGCTTCCAGCATTTCTGCTTGAGCTCACGGATATGAGAAAGCCATGTCAGCCGGTCATCAAACACTAGCCCCAAGAAACAACGCGTTTCCACCACATTGAGCAGATGGCCATCTATGTAAAGCTCAGGATGCGGATGGGCTGTCCGACGCCGACAGAAATGCAAAACGCAGGTCTTGGCAGCAGACAACTGAAACCCATGGGCAAGGGCCCACGTCTGTGCCTTGCATATGGCTCCCTGCAGCTGTCGTTCAGCAAAACGTATACTGCAAGAGCTAAAATATAAACAGAAATCATCTGCATACGAGGTGGAGACTGAGGAACCTACCACTGCCGCTAGACCATTTATCGTCACTAAAAACAGAGGAACACTCAGGACAGAGCCCTGGGGTACCCCATTCTCCTGTATATGCAAAGAGCTACAAGAGGCTTCGGATAAAAATGGAAAGTGAGCCTCTGAGATCCCACCCATGTAATGCGGTAAGGATGTGATGTCTCCAAGTCTTGTCATAAACCTTAGACAAGTCGAAGAAAACTGTCACCAGTTGTTGGCGGCGAGAAAAGGCTGTCCGTATGGCGCACTCAAGGTGGACCAGGTTATCCACAGCTGAACATCCCTTTCAGAAACCACCCTGGCATGGAGTTAGGAGACCCCTGGACTCAAGGAGCCAGCACAATCGTCGACTCACCGTACGCTCCAGCAATTTGCAAAGAATGTTGGTGAGGCTGATTGGTCGGTAGCTGTTCAACTCATGCCGGGGTTTACCAGGTTTGATCACTGGGACTATAAGACTCTCTCACCACTGTGACGGGAATGTACCAGAACTCCAGATGTGATTGAAGACAGTCAGAATGTTACGCTGAGACTCGGGTGACAGGTGTTTCAGCAAATGATTATCGACATGATCTGGCCCAGGGGCTGTGTCAGTGCAATGTGCCAGGGCACTGAGGAATTCCCATTCGCTGAATTGAGCATTGCACAGTTCCGAGCGCCGAGTCGAGAAGAATAAGCGCTGTCGTTCCTCCCGCTATTTCAGGCCGCAGATGCAGAACTCTGAGCGTAGTGCTCAGCAAACAGTTCAGCAACTGCATCTGGATCTGTGCAAACTGCTCCATTCACAGAAATCTTTGACACTGGTAGCCATACACATATCTGATCTTCACCCACACTTGGAATGGAGAGGTACATGACCCAATGGTAGATACGTACCTTTCCCAACACTTCTGTTTGCCTCATCTAATCAACTGTCGGGCTCGGGCACAAAGCCGTTTAAAAGCGATGAGGTTCTTCCCTCTTGCTGCTCCTTTGGTTTGAGGGGTTGGGAGGGCTTCACGGAAGTGGAAGTGTGGAAGAAGAGCGAGAAGCCTTTCGACCAGCAGGTTTGGGATCCTTGGGGCCTTCGGCCAGGATCCTCTGAGACACCCTGAGAAGCCTCGGAAGGGGGTGTCCCGAGGGACCCCTTCTGAGCGAGAGGAGCCGGAGAAGGCTTCACCTTCTCTGGCTGAGAGGGGTTGATGCCCCTACGGTGAAGAGAGTGGGAGCCACCGAAGAGGAAGGGCTCCAGCTGGCAAGGGGGCAGGGACAGTTGGGTGGGCCTGGGAGCCCACTGGCATAGGTGGTACAGATGGTAGATCAGGCACTTTAGACGATGATGACGAAGCTGTTGAGGCATAGGTGTTAACCAGGCGCACAGGGTGGAGCTTTTGATATTTTCGCTTTGCCTCTGATTAGGTTAGTCGGTCGCGGGTCTTGTATTCCATTATTTTCCTTTCCCGGTGCAGAACCGTGCAGGCAGGTGAACAAGGGGAGTGATTTAAGCCACAGTTGACACATACTGGAGGAGGGGTGCTGGGGACATTTGGATGGACAGCACGCCCGCACTCCCGATATGTAGAGTTGGCATCACATCGGGAGGACATATGCCCGAACCTCCGGCACTTTAAACAACACATAGGGGGAGGAACATAAGGCTTTACATTGCACCGGTAGATCACCACCTTGACCTTCTCGGGCAATGAATCACCCTCGAAGGCCAAGATGAAGGCATTGGTGGCAACACTATTCTCCTTCGGAACCCTTTGGGCTCGTCGAATAAAATGAACTCCCCACCGTTTTAAATTCGCATGCAATTCGTTGTCCGACTGCAACAAAAGATCTCTGTGGAATATAATTCCATATTTAAGGTCTTGTGTGGTATTATGCTAACGGAAACATCACCCAGCTTGTCACAGGCAAGCAATGCCCATGACTGGGCTGGGGATGACGTTATTAACACTGACCCTGACCGCATCTTAGACATCCCTTCCACCTCTCCAAACTTATCCTCCAAGTTTTCGACAAAGAATAATGGTTTCGTTGTTTTAAAAGATTCTCCATCAGTACGACTACAGACCAGATTATTTAGGGACATAAGCCTCACCCTGATGTCTTGTCCAACGTTTCTCCCATGGTGTAGCCAAGGAAGGGAACGTTTGGGGATCATACTCTGCAGCATTGTAGTCCCTTCTACCTCTCTTAGAGACACCAGGTTTGCGTGTGGCGACGATATAATTTGCTCGTTTCATTCTCGTCCCACGAGCAGCTAGGGAACTAAAGGTCCACCCAGGCAGAGCCCCGCTTGCCCTGGTAAGCCTTGTACAACTGAGGTGCGGCAAGTTCCTCAGAGGTTGCTCGCTAGCGGCTGTTCAACCTCAACAGCCATGCATCTCCACGGCACATAGCACACCTTGAGAATGAGGTTTTTTTTAATAAAGGTTTTTACCATCCTTGTGACCTGGGCTATTAATCCAAGATCCCCAGGGCTCTGAAATGTACAACGTTCCAACGTCGCGCCATACAATGGTCGTTTAAGCACGCACAGAGCTTCCGGTGTAGTGGAGTGTTGGCGCGACACAGCCCACAGCTCAGGGCCCCGGTTTGCCAAGCGCGTACTCAGCAAATTAATGCTGAGCACATGAGAGGGGGTGAGTGTAGAAATATTCGAACTGTCTGATGGAGGAAACAGGTACTATATGTATGAGGGGCGGATGGGATGGACGGAGGAAGGAGCGAGAAGGCGATGAGCAGACTAGGAGGGAAAATGCAGCAGGCAGTTGGGAAAGAGAAACTGGGGGAGACGTAGCTGGTGTGGAGACTAAGTTCAAGACACGATAATTTTGAGACTGCAGAACGTCAAATGTCATTCTCATTCGTGTATTTAGAAAAGCTGCTAATGGTTGAGAGGATCATGATGGCTCTAACTGAACCAGTAACTGAAACAAAGCCTGCCCTAATGTGTGAGCATATTTCCAATGCCATATCCTCTTTTAACTCCAATCTTCTTTCCATCCCCAATAACCAGCCACAAAGGAAAGACTGAAGTTTTAAATGAAGATTTAAGACATGTGTCACTCAAGAGGACCATCACTGCACAAACCCCCAAATGGAAGAATAGTAATAGGCATACCTGTTTTACAGAAGCAGCTGAGGGATCTGCAAGAAAATTTAAGTAAGTCAACAGGGTCAGATGGAATCCCAATTCAGACTTAGGAAGAGTACTCTGTGGTGTTGGCTCCTTACTTAGCCTACATTTATCCAGCACAAAGTTCAAAGCAATTGGGGAAAAGTGCAGGTGGAAATATATAAGGTAAAAGAACAAACCTGCATAATTGCAGAATATCAATGACTTCTGTTTCCTATAGAATTCTTGAACATAATCTCAGTTTTAATATAGAAAATTTCCTCGACACTGGAAAGTTTCTGACCATGTGTCAGCATAGCTTTAGGAAGCATCACTCATGTGAAACTCTACCTTGTTCTTTTCTCATACGATATCTTGCGAGTCGTGGACAAAGAGTAACAAGCAGACTGTACATTTCTCGAATTCCAAAAGGTGTTTGACACAGTATTGCACTGCAAGACATCTAATAAAAGTAAGAGCATATACAACAGGTTCCCAGGTATGTTAATAGCTCAAAAACCTACTTAATATAACCTAGTTCGCTGCCCTCAATTGAGTGTGCCCCAGCAAAGTGTGATACAATGTTGTTATTCTCCATCGACATAAATGATTTGACACAGTGAGTAATAATCTACAGCTGATGTATGAGAAGGTGTAATTGAATAACTGTAGTAGAGGCAGGATGACTGACAAAATTTCTACTTGGTGTGAATGAAGAAATATTTAAAAACGATGCAGATGAGTAGGAAAATCATACCCATAATGTTCTAATACTGCTGCTCGACACAGTGTTTCCCACGTTCTATTTGAGATTAGAACAGAAAAGGAAATGTGTAAAAATGGTACAATGTACTCTCAGTTGCGCATCTTGCAGAATTCGTACGAAGATGTCGAACCAGCTGAACTAAGGCCCCTGACAAAGACTGAAAAAAGAGGGGAACCTGTTTACTAGGTACTCATTTTGCCTCCTTCAAAAATGTTGGCATCTGAACATATTCACATTCTTTTGAAAAATAATGTGCTAAATCCTTTTACCTAATCTCTTCTTGGCGAAGTTTTCATGCACATCATCTTCCTCCCCATCTCTCTCTCTCCATCTTCATTCCTTTCCGTTGATACTCTTACCACTGTCTCCACCTCTACCACTTTCATTGTATCTTACCACAGTTTTTGTCCCATTCTTTTTCTCCAACACTGTCACTGCGTCTCTTTCTCACAGACTGCTGTCTGTCTCGTGAATCATTATTGGCTTCTCTCTACACATGTTCACGTGAATGGTTTGCTTGGACTTGTAACCCATACACCAGAAAATAAGTGTATCGTCCTATGACCATATGGGAAAAACATCTAAGATTTGGAATTAAGAATAGAAATAATCATTCCCAGAATTTATATTTTTGGTACCCAAAAATCATGGTGGTTCATGGTTTTCTCAGGAGCTGCAAAACAACAAATTATGCTTCTATAGTAATATGAAGTCTGCACTACGCCATGTGGAATGTAGAAAAATAAACCTATTTCTGCAATTTGGCTAGGCTGTTGGCAGTGTGCAATATTTATATTTTGCCACTGTACTGTTTGATAGCTCCAGTATGCCTATTCTACTGATATGTATGTAAAGGGATCACTAGGCTAAGGGATATCCAGAACACTTTACCACTTATCTCTCTCTCTCTCTCTCTCTCTCTCTCTCTCTCCCCCCCCCCCTTTTTTTTGTGGTTTTAGGGCGCACAACTTCTACGGTCATTAGCGCCCAGTCAAGAACATAGATTCGCTAGATCTCAAAAAAATTGGTGACTGTCAGAACATCAAGACGAGGCTAAAAACGAAAGATAAAAGACAATTAAAAGGGTTAAATATCCTTCAATAAGTTGGCCAAGTTGATAAAACGCAAAACTCGAGCAGCTGCTCGTGTGTCATCAGCTAAAATTTCCTCCAGAGTAGACAGAAAGTGAAGGGCTACACGGAGATGATTAAAATTAACACAAGACAGTAAAACATGTCACACTGTCAGCAGTTCACCGTAGGAGCACAGCGGTGCAGGGTCAGCGGATAGCAAGTGACAGTGGCTGAAACGGCAGTGACCGATCCGCAACCGGGCCAGGATGACCTCCTCTCGCCAAGAGGGGCGTGAGGAGGTCCTCCAAGTGGTCGGGATCAGTGTTACAGTTCTCAATTTATTGTTGTACAGTGAAAACCACGCACTGTGCCATGACGACACGATACTCCGGCAAAGAGCCCGTTGAACATCGTCCGATGGGACGCAAAAGGTAACCATGCGAGGCAAAAGAGCCGCGGCCTTGGCTGCTTTGTCGGCGGTCTCATTCCCGGGCACACCCACGTGGCCAGGGACGCACAGGAAAGAAACGTGACAGATGCTACCTGCTAGCAACTGGAGGGAACGTTGGATCCGATACACGAGAGGATGCGTCGAGAAAGGGTCCTTAAGACTCTGCAGGGCACTAAGGGAGTACGAACATATGGCATAGAAAGGTTGGCGGTGGTGGCAGGTATACAGAACGGCCTTGTTGAGGGCAAAAAGCTCAGCCGTGAAGTTCGAGCACCGGTCAGGGAGCTTGTATTGGAAACGGTTGTCCCCGACGACGAAGGCAGATCCGACACTGGCAGTGCTCTTGGAACCATCAGTGTAAATAAATATGGCATTATCGAACTGCGAATGGAGTTCAACAAGCCTCGAGCGGTATACCAAATCCGGAGTGCTCTCCTTGGGGAGCGAACTAAGTTCAAGGTGAGTGTGAACCTGGGCCTGATGCCACGGTGGCAATGGGCTTTCGCTCAACCAAAAGCTGGAAGGAAGGGTAAAATCGAGCCGCTGTAGCAGGCGGCGAAACCGAACTCCAAGTGGAAGCAAGGCTATTGCAGACAACTGATATTGGCGATCGAGTGAGTCGTCAAAAAATAATCAGTAAGATAAATGGTTGGGCATCGACCGCAGGCGGCAAGCGTACCGACACAAGAGTATGTCACGTCGAGTGGTCAAGGGTAATACAGCAGCCTCGGCATACAGACTTTCAACAGGGCTGGTATAAAATGCACCAGTCGCCAGACGTAATCCCCGATGGTGAATCGAGTTGAGACAGCGGAGAACCGACGGCCGTGCAGAAGAGTATACAAGGCTTCCGTAGTCGAGCTTCGACTGAACAGTGGCCTGGTATAAGTGAAGCAGGACGGTACGATCCACTCCCCATGATGTGCCACTGAGGACACGAAGAACATTAAGTGATCGGGCACAACGGGCAGCCAGGTAGGACACGTGTGTACCAGCAAAGTTTATGATCCAACACTAGTCCCAAGAATTTCGTAGTCTCCACGAATAGGAGAGCAACAGGGCCGAGACGTCTCCACGAATAGGAGAGCAACAGGGCCGAGACGTAGAGAAGGTGGAAGAAATTCCTTTTATCTCCAGAAGTTTATACACACCGTTTTCTCAGTGGAGAATCTGAAGCCGTTCGCAATGCTCCAGGAATATAGACAGTCAAGACAGCGTTGAAGACAACGCTCCAAGAGACACGTCCGCTGGGCGCTGCAATAAATTGCAAAATCGTCTACAAAAAGGGATCCGGAAACGTCGGCTGAAAGGCAATCTACGATCGGATTGATTGCAATGGCAAAGAGAGCCACACTCAAGACAGAGCCCTGCGGTACCCCATTTTCCTGGCGAAAGGTATCTGATAAAACAGAGCCCACCCGTACCCGGAACTTGCGATCCGCCAAAAACGCTTGAATGAAAAGAAGGGAGCGGCCCCGAAGGCCCCATGTGTGCAATGTGCGGAGAATGCCCGCTCTCCATCAGGTATCGTATGCTTTCTCCAAGTCAAAGAACACTGCTACTGTTTGACGCTTCTGTAGAAAGTTATTCATAATGAAGGTCGACAAGGTAACGAGGTGATTAGCAGCAGAGTGGTGTCGACGAAAACCGCATTGGACATTTGTTAGGAGGCGGCGGGTTCGAGGAGCCAGACCAACCGAGCGTTAACCATGCGTTCCATCACCTTACAGATGCAGCTCGTCAGAGAAATAGGGCGATAACTGGAAGGAAGATGTTTGTCCTACCCTGGTTTGGGGATGGGGACACAATGGCCTCACACCAACTTGTGGGAACATGACCTTCAGTCCATATGCGATTGTAGGTACTAAGAAGAGAACACTTGCCCACAGGAGAGAGGTTCTTCAGCATCTCAATATGGATGGAATCGGGACCGGGAGCAGAAGATCGGGACAGGGCGAGAGCACGGTCTAGCTCCTGCATGGTCTACATCTACATCTACATGGGATACTCTGCAAATCACATTTAAGTGCCTGGCAGAGGGTTCATGGTGAAGGCGACATTATAATTTTCACGATTAAAAGAGTGGAAAGAAGGCGGCCGTGCCTCCTCTACCTGTTTGCGAGGGAGAAAGGCAGGGTGGTAATGGGCAGAGCTCAAAACCTCCGCAAAGAAACGGCCCAATGCGTTGGATACATCAGCGGGGTCCACGAGGACTGCGTTCTCCACGGTCAGGCCAGGAATCGGGGAGTGGACCTTGATGCCGGATAAACGGCGTATGCCACCACAGACAGCCGAAGAGGGAGTAAAGCGGTTAAAAGAACTGGTAAAAACAAATCAGCAAGCTGTTTTGCTGTCGTTTATGACATGAAGACATTGCACTCTCAGTCGTTTATAGTTGATTCTATTCTGCAACATTGGGTGGCGGCGGAAGGTGCGTAAAGCACGGCGCCGGGCTCTAAGAGTGTCACAGCAGGCTGCAGTCCACCAGGGGACCGGGACGCGATGTGGAGAAGAGGATGTACGAGGTATGGAATGTTCGGCAGCGGTGAGAATAACCTCTGTGAGGTAGTCGACCTGACTGTCACAACTGGGAAAATTCTGATCGTGAAAAACAGCCCTAGAAGAATAAAGCCCCCAGTCGGCTTTAGAAATGTTCCAACTGGTGGGACGAGGAGATGGGAAATGATGCAGGAAGTGGATGATACAAGGGAAATGGTCACTCGAGTATGTGTCAGAAAGTGCATACCACTCAAACCGACCGGCAAGCTGAGGAGTGCATATCGCAAGGTCTACGTGGGAGTAAGTATGGGTTGTGTCAGAAAGGAAGGTCGGTGCACCAGTGTTGAGGCAGACAAGATTGAGGTGTTGGAGAAGATCCACCAAAAGGGAGCCTCTCAGACAAGGTGCCAGAGAGCCCCATAGGGGTGAAGGGAGCTGCCCTAGTAAGGGCAGATGACGATGGCGAATAGATATTACAGAGGGAAAAGGTAAATGTGGATAAAGTGATGCGGACGGCAACTGCCTGTAGGTGAGTATGCAATGTAATGGGATGGTAATAGACGTCGTCTCGAATGAACATCAGAACCCCTCCATGGGCTGGGGTACCTTCCACAGGTGGCAGGTCGAAACACACAGAGGTGTAGTGGGGACAGCCTGCACGATCACTTTGATGCAACTTAGTTTCTTGGAGACAGACTAGAAGCGGGCAATGCAATCGAAGGAGTAGTTTTAACTTCTCCCGATTGGAATGATAGCCGCGAATATTCCATTGAAGGAGCGCCATGATAAAAAATGAGATAAGAAATGAGGATAAAAATGAAGAAGCAAGCGGAGTCACCTCGACGGCCACTGAGGACCGGATTTCGAGGGAGCACTGCTATCGCTGTCTAGGGGCAAAGGGTCGTGGTCCATAGGTTCGACTGACGCGCCTGCCACCTCCCTGAGTTGATCAGGAAGGGCAGTTTCCACCGCCGGTAAAGGGCCAGGTGCCCGGCAGACGGAGCGTCCCGGTGAAACAGAAGACGGCCGAGGCCGAAAACTGTTGGACAGCGTGACGGATGGGTCACGCCTCGGCGGGGAAGGTGAGGAACTGTTTTTCTTGTTGGCTCTTCTGGAAGATTGATGGTGAGAAGAGGCAGTTGACGGTTGGGAAGCCTGAGAACGCAGAAAATCCTCACGGACGGGTTCCTTTTTCAAAGTCCAGGCATCTTGTTTAGGTGCCCGCGGTTTACTAGAGGTTGACGAAGACTACTTCAGAAGCAGCAGGAGGAGGAGGAAGCGGGGACGTGGAATGGGCAATCTTTGGGCTGGCGGATCGCACAACTGTGTCAGCGAAAGTGAAGTCACAGGTCTGGATACTGGAATCCTTAGTAGGCCGAGTGGAGGTGAGGACCTTACTGTATGTGCCCGATTGGAGAACAGTGGGCTTTCGACTCGCCAACAACTTTCGAGCGGCAGATGTCGATACCTTTTCCGTAACCTCTATTTGCTGGATGACTTTTTCATCCTTATATACAGGGCAGTCTCAAGAGGAAGCCGCATGGTCGTCGTTGCAATTAAGGCAGTGAGGGGACGGAGGTGGGCAATCCCTCTCATGGGCGCCCTACCACAAGTGACACATTTTGCTGCATTAGGGCAAGATTGACGGGTGTGGTATCGGTGGCATTGAAAACAGTGAGTTGGGTTAGGTACATAAGGGCAGACAGAGATGACTTCATACCCTGATTTGACCTTCGACGGGAGTTCAACTCTGTCGAACGTCAAAAACACAGTACGAGTCGGTGTCAGCTGGTTATCTACCTTTTTCATCACCCTATAGACAGCTGTCACACCCTGATCGGACATATAGGATTGGATGTCTTAATCAGACAACCCGTCACGGTATCTCGTAAAAACTACCCCCCCCCCCCCCCCCCCCCCCCGTGACGAGTTGAGTGTGTGGTGCGCTTCTACCTTGACTGGAAACGTGTGTAACAACGTAGTCCGGATTAGCTTTTGGGCTTGGAATGCACTGTCCGCCTCCAGCAACAATGTGCCATTGCTCTGACGCGAACAGGTTTTAACAGGGCCAGCAATCGCATCAACACCTTTCTGAATGATGAAAGGATTTACAGAATTGAAATCTTTTCCGTCGGTGCGAGAGACAACAAGAAATTTCGGTAGATTAGGCAGAGTCTTCTTTTGCTGAGGCGAATCTATCTTTCGTTTCTGGGTCAACATCACTGAAGAAGAGAAGGAAGTCATCGCGTGATTACCGGGGTCTCCGATGGCATGCTCCTTCCTAGTGGGGGCCCTCTCCGAGGGCTTACCCGCCTTAGGTGATTCTTCACACCTCATGTCACACCTCCCGAGAACTGACGGAGGGACCAATCGGCATGTTCGGAAGGTACCAGCTCGGGTAATCACCCCTCCCTTGGCCTGGCCTTTACCAAGGGGTAGATATGTGCCCTACTTGTCTACCCGGGGCGGGGAATTACGTGTTACCCCGTCACCTGCTACGCATGATAATGCGTGGGTCGGCCTTCAGACATGCACAGGGAGGAAAGAAGAAGAATAGAGGAAGTGAAGAGAAAGAAGGAAAGAAGTGTCTCAAACGCCGAGGCGGAGACTAATGAGGAGGAGAAGAAGGCTAGGAGAGTAGAAGGAGAGAAAGACAGAAACAAAGGGTAAGAAAGGAAGGAACCAAGCAATAAGAGAAACGACAACAAGAAACCACCTTAACTTGCGAAATACGCCCTTCTCCGGGTGAAGGCACAAACCGGGAGGGAAAGTGAAGCAGCCTGGGGCAGAAGAAAGGCTGCTCCGGCTCGGGGTCCCATGCGCGCCACACACATACCCACAAAAGAATTGTGGGCTCCCTGGGGGACTTATCTCTGATTTACAGAACATCAGAATCCAACTTGTGACTCCCTGAATAATTGCATTTGCAGATGCGTAATTTTGAAACATTAATACCGAATACTATTACTCATGGTTTAATAAAAAGTCAAGCAGCCTATTTTTCAGTCAAGGAAAAGCATAATCCACATTAATGCTGCAAATACTTGACTGCCCAAATTAATAAATTTATATATTCCAATAAATATACAATATATTAGAAAAGTTTATTATTATTACTACTACTACTACTACTACTACTACTACTTTCTTTACTTATTTCTCCAACATAATTTTACAACATTCATTTGCAGTAGGTTATTAACTGAAGTACACTATGCAGTGCTAGCAGACTCCTCATTTTAAGTGGAAATATTTTAACAAGGAGTGCTGCACTGTTCAGAAGGTACTACAACTTTTGTGTCCCAGCCTCGTCGCCACTTTTGTGTCCCAGCCTCGTCGCCGTTTTTGTGTCTCGTTCCGTTGTAGGTGTCGGTGGCCGAGTGGAATGAGACCGACACAGAAATAAAGATAGCACGCTGGTGCAGGTACGGAGGGGAGCAGCCAGAACTAGAAACACTAGAGTAAATTAGAATGAGATATATATTGCACAGAATTTATACAATACTTAACTTTTACATAGTACTGCAGAATGTTGATACATAGTTGACCCAGAGTCCTGCCTAGTGCCTAACTGATAGCCAAGTCTTCACTGGTGCCTATCGGATTCCGAAGTCTTTACTGGTTCCTAACTCAGTCCCAAGTGCACGATGTCGTTCACCGGTGGCCACGAGCGGAGTTGCCGCAGAGGGCGCTCGTGGCTGTCGTCGTAAGAACGCCGCGCCGTGCGTGCATGGCGGCGCGCGGCGAAAGTAGGTGACGCGCACTTTGGACTTGTGCAACACTACACCCCTCCCCCCCTGCCCCCCAAACCGCCGCGCCGTCGTGGCGTAGGGCTGAGGGCCACGGCGACGGCACTGGGAGGAGGGCCTGGGCGGGGGCGTTACTGGTGGGACGGGCGTCGTAGCTGAGGCTGGGATCGAGACGCCGTCCGCGCCCGGCATCTGCCTTGCGATCCTCCAGGAAACCCGGCGAAACCTGAGGAAGGGCGCACACCCCGCCCAGAGGGAGCAGGTCATCTTCTGAGGTGCGTGGCCCAAGCTGGGGGAGCCCCGCACGGTCCCGGAGTCCCTCTCGGTGACGCTGTCACCTGCGGCGGCGACGGAGGCAGAGGGGCCGACTGCGTAGGAGGCGCGTCGACATCCATCGGGAGCTCGTAGCCCGGGGAAGCTGGGCCCTGCGGCGAGCGATGTGGCTGTGCTCCCTGGCGGTGAACTTGGTCTGGAATCAAGAAACCGGAGACAGGATCGCGTGGCCTGTGCAAGCGCAATTGGTTTGCGTGGCGCCACAGCTCCGACCCTGTGGAAGAACGTACAACATACATATTGCGACCCAGCACGCGCTGAATGGTGCCTGGCAACCATGTCTTCTTCATACCAGCAAACACTCTGTACAGCACCGGCGTAGAAACCTGAAAACACGTAGCGCCATACGAACCGACTCAGTGCGTGGGAGGCTGCAGCAGGTGAAGGAGAGTGCGGTGACGGAGGCCGTGTAGCAGCTCGGCAGGAGACGGGCCGTCACGTGGCATGCATCGATACGTAGACAGGAAAATTTGAAGAGCTTGCTGCCTGGAGTGCTGACCTTTCATCATCTCCATGTGAGACTTGGATGTTCGAACGAAACGTTCTGCTTCACCATTGGACTGAGGGTGAAAAGGTGCAGTGGTAATATGCTGAATGCCATTCACACGACAAAACTGTTGAAATTCCGCACTAACAAACTGAGGTCCATTGTCACTGACGATAGTTTCAGGCAATCCTTCGATGCAAAACACTGATGTTAAGGCACTGATTGTACTAGACGCCGTCGTTGAGTTCATGGCAATCACAAAAGGAAACTTGCTGAAAGTGTCTACAACAATTAACCAGTGCGTATTCCAGAAGGGTCCAGCAAAGTCAATATGTAAACATTGCCATGGTCCCTTGGGGCGTGGCCAGTCTGAGAAACGCTGTGGAGGAGCCGCCTGATGCTCCGCACAAACTGTACACTGTGATGTCATGCTCTCTATCTGAGCGTCCATACCAACCCAGGTACAATGACGTCTGGCCAATTGCTTTGTCCTAACAATATCCCAATGTCCTTGATGCAGGAGGCGTAACACTTCTCGTTGCAGGGAACGAGGAACAATCACTCTTGTTTGGTCGTTGTCCGTATGCAACAATAGAACACCCTGACTTAAAGACAATGCATGACGTTGTGCAAAATAACGTCGAACCAGAGGCCGATCAATGTCTTTGGCTCTGGCAGGCCACCCTGAGCGAACAAAATGTGCTACCACACTTAGGTCTGCATCCGCAGCTGTTTCCTGTGCAACCCGACGAGAATTTAAAGGGAAGTCTGCAACTGCGGAAGCATCTCTGGAGTCTATCTGACAACATGCCATTTCTGAAGAATCAAACGACACATCCTGGCCAACCGGAAGTCGGGAAAGTGTGTCCGCGTTGGCGTGTTTAGTGGTAGGTCAGTACAAAATCTCATACAGATAATTAGACAGTATTAAGGACCATCTCTGAAGCTTTTGTGCCGTTCGTGGCGGAATTCGCTTTGTGGGTGTGAACAAGGACGTGAGAGGCTTGTGGTCTGTCAACAAATAGAATTTTCTGCCATAGAGATAATGATGAAACTTTGTGACGCCGTAAATGATTGCTAAGGCCTCCTTTTCTATCTGACTGTAATTCTGTTGCGTCGGCGTCAGTAGCTTGGATACAAAGGCAATAGGACGATCGTGACATCCAATACGATGTGACAAAACTGTGACCACACCATACGATGAGGCATCAACTGCTAACACTACAGGCTTCTGTGGGTCAAAGGGAATCAAACATGCATCACTGAGTAGTGCAGACTTTAGTTTGTCAAAGGCAACCTGACAATCTTTAGACCAAACAAAAGGAACATTTTTCCTACGTAAGTGATGCAGTGGAGCTGCAATCTGAGAGGCATTGGGAATAAACCTGAAATAATAGTTAAGTTTTCCCATTACTGCTTGCAATTCGTGCACATTCTTAGGAGGAGGCAAGTCTTTGATTGCTCTAAGATGTGACTGTAAGGGATGAATTCCTTGGGCATTAATCACATGGCCTAGATACTCTATTTCAGTCTGAAAAAACGAACACTTTGCTTTATTGCAACGTAGACCTGCTGCAGTCAAAACTTTGAAAAGGCACTCCAGGTTTTCTAAATGTTCTTCAACTGTACGTCCCGGATACAACAATATCATCTAAATAGTTCGAACAACACGGTACAGAAACTGTCAGCTGTTCCAAAAAAACGCTGAAAAATAGCGGGGGCGGAAGAACTGCCAAAGGGTAGGCGTTGAAATTGAAAAAGGCCCATGTGAGTATTAATGACGAAAAACTTTTTTGACTCGTCATCAAGTGGAATCTGTAAGTATGCCTCTGATAAATCAATCTTAGAAAAGAAGCCAGACTGTCCTAATTTGTCCATCAGTTCCTCAGGTCTGGGCAGGGGATAAGTGTCTACAATTGTTTGACTGTTCACTGTTGATTTAAAGTCCGCACAGAGACGAAGTTTTCCTGACGGCTTGGGTATAATTACTATAGGCGAGGCCCACTGACTCGCAGAAACAGGAGAAATCACCCCACTATCTTGCCAACGTTTAAGTTCTTCGGCAACTGTATCACGCAAGGCGATAGGCACTGGTCTAGCTTTACGAAATTTTGGAACTGCAGATTCTTTTAAAGTTACATGTGCCACGAAGTCTTTTGCACAACCTAGTTCCGGCGAAAACAAGTCACTATATTTGTCACGCAATGCATTGATTTTAACCTCTGGCACTATTGACGAAATTTGAAGCACATCTCTTTGAATTGATAAACCAAACAAGTCAAAAGCATCTAGTCCAAAAATGGTCTGTGTCGATTTGGCCTGAAGAACTACAAAAGCAACTGTTTTTGTTACACCTTGAAAAGAGGCGGGCAGGCTACACGTTCCTAGCACGGGAATATTTTGACCTGTATAAGCTGTTAACACTTGCTGTGACGGCGACAATTTTGGCGAACCCAGAAGTTCATAAGTATCTTTATTTATTAATGTGACAGCGAAACCAGTATCAAGCTGAAATTGCACCGTCTTATTTTCTATGAAGAGAGTCACAAACAGTTTTTGCTTGCGGCGCTCGACAGGTGCGCGAATGTGGGCAACGTCTGCTACGGTTTGTTTACTGTGCTTGCGCGGGCCGCGTAGTGAAGTAAGCGGCGCAGACTCGGCACGCAGCGGATTAACAACACTGTCACTAGATGGCACTACCGCCGGATCGGCGTCCGCGCAAGCATGCGAAGCTACTCCAGATTTACTAACTACTGCACTACACTTTTGAGTAGCTACGTGATGACTACTGTCACTAGCTACACAGTACTGGGCACTATTACAAGGAGCAGTTGCAGAAGGCACTATTTTCACTACAGGAATGCACTGTTCATAGTCATTTTGCTTGTCCCGAACCCTTTTCCGTTGCACTGTTTTACGCGCTCGTCGGCGCTTGCTACGTGGTGCACTACATAGTTTTGCCATAGGCGCAGAACTACTTTCTTGCAATTGAGATCCAAGGAAAGCACTGTTCAATTCCACAGCCCGTATAACATTTACAGAATGAACTGTTCTCGCACTCTGCGAAGCACTGTTTCTAACGGTACCGTTCTTTGAGTTTTTAATTTGCATACACACAGACTGTACATGTCCTGATTTGCCACATTGATAACAGGTTGCGTTGCGACTAGGGCAATGAGCACGCTTGTGGCGAGACACACACTGGGGGCAAGATTTACGTACATTTTTCTGAAATGAGCGTTGGCGCCCGTTATTCATATCACTGTTTCTAACACGACGGGGCGACCTTTGTGTCGCACTTTTACACTGGCTACTGTTCACTGTCTGTTCAGCACGGCCTGTACTATTGTAAGAATCACTAGTGCTACACTGAGAACTACGGCTAGGAAAGCGACCGTTGCAGCGCACTGAATTAACACTGTGGCTTTGCATTTCTACATCTGCTAAGTCAAAAGTATCATGCACATCTATAAGCTGCAGTATACTGTCTAATGAGGGGTCAGACTGTTTCAGAATTGCTGCTCTAATTCTGGGGTCCTGAATGTTCTGCGTAATCGCATCCCTCAACATCTCTTCACTATACGAAAGTCCACAAGAGCAAGTAAATTTACATTTGCGGGTTAAGCCCTTCAGTTCCGTAATCCATTGCTGGTGTGACTGTTCAGGTAATTTTTTAAGTCTGAAAAACCTGTACCGTGCAGCGGCTACAAGAACTTTTCTCTCATAATGAGCATTTAGTGCCTCTACTATTTGAACAAAGTCTACATCACGAGGAGGTACGTCGGGGAAAAGTTTTATCAGTAACACGAAGGTGTTGGTGCCCACCACAGATAATAGCAGATGATTCACTTTCTGACCGGTAATTTGATGAGCCGCGACGAGTTCTTGAAACTGCGCGAAGTAGTCGCTCCATTCTTCCTCACGTTCGTTGTACTGGCGAAACGTAGGAAGCGTTGCGGCGGCAGGTGTGGGCTGCTGAAGCGGCGGCTGTTGTTGTTGGTTAGCTGCTTGCTCTGTGAGCTGGGCCACAGCCTGCAGGAGTTGTGTTATTTGCGCCGTCTGTAACTGAATAATTTCCATCAAGTTTGGGTTCGGGGTAGTGGCCATGCTGACCGATTAGGCGCCGCGCATGCAAGTAAATTATAACAAAACACAAATGCAATATGAAAGAGGACACACTGCAACAATAAAGTCCACAAAACACGTAACAAAATATCTTCCCCCAAAATTCTTATAATAAGGGTGGGTGGGCGGGAGCAATTTCTGTGCGCTCCGACTACTACTGCTGTCTGGCTGCTGCAAGCGGGCTGGTCCACGGATCGTCTATCCCATCCTCGTCGCCACTTTTGTGTCCCAGCCTCGTCGCCACTTTTGTGTCTCGTTCCGTTGGAGGTGTCGGTGGCCGAGTGGAATGAGACCGACACAGAAATAAAGATAGCACGCTGGTGCAGGTACGGAGGGGAGCAGCCAGAACTAGAAACACTAGAGTAAATTAGAATGAGATATATATTGCACAGAATTTATACAATACTTAACTTTTACATAGTACTGCAGAATGTTGATACATAGTTGACCCAGAGTCCTGCCTAGTGCCTAACTGATAGCCAAGTCTTCACTGGTGCCTATCGGATTCCGAAGTCTTTACTGGTTCCTAACTCAGTCCCAAGTGCACGATGTCGTTCACTGGTGGCCACGAGCGGAGTTGCCGCAGAGGGCGCTCGTGGCTGTCGTCGTAAGAACGCCGCGCCGTGCGTGCATGGCGGCGCGTGGCGAAAGTAGGCGGCGCGCACTTTGGACTTGTGCGACACCACAACAACAGCTTGCTGTAGATAGACTATTCAAACAATTTCAATGCGAACTATGCCAATTACTCACAGAACTCTCAAGTCAATGATAGAAGCAAAATCATTGTCACTGACAACTAACTGCTGGGTTACATCTTTATTTGTTTCAGTTAGTAATAAATGACATTACTAAAAATCTACTGCCAAATATTTAAGTTGGAAACTATGTTCCTTTTACCTCAAGGTACAAACGGAGGAGATCCGAATGGGGGACTATTTTACCTCATGAATATTTTACCCAAGAATTGTATGTTCATACAGTAGAGATGCATGTCCTTGGGAAAGTAACGACTGTGGTTTCCCCTTGCTTTCAGCTGTTCACAGTAACTGCATGACAAAGCCATGTTAACTGATTATACAATGTAAACTTTCATGGCCGGCATTGTCTTCAGGAAAAACTTCCAGGCTGATAGGCCGTGGTTTAAGTATAAAAACATCCTACCGAAGTTTCGTCTCCAACTGCGGGAGACATCTTCCAGGGTCTGCCAGAAGACCCTGGAAGATGTCTCCCACAGTTGGAGATGAAACATCGGGAGGAAGTTTTATATCTGGACCACGGCCTATAAGCCCAGAAGTTTTACCTGAAGACATGTTAGCTGATGTTACAAGGCCAGCTCAGTCAATCATCTAGGCCGTTGTCCCCGCAACTACTGAAAAGACTGCTGCCTCTCTTCAGGAACCACAGATTTTTATGGCTTCTCCACATATCCCCTTCTGCACCTACGGTATGGCTATCTGCATCGTTTAGACACATAACCCACCCCACCTCGGCATTGTCTGTGGTTCATGGGGTTCAGCCCTGCGTAACCTAATATAAATGACCAAACACCAGTTGCAAATTATCTCTTAAATTCGCTTTTCATGTTTGGGGCACAAAGTAATTTAGAATTTTTGGAAGGAGGTCATACTTGCTGTGGACTGCTGAAATTACTTATTTCGTTACTGACATTTCAGCTTTAAGGCTACTTTCATGTGATATTGCAAAATATTTTCGAAAGCACATATCAGATTTCCTCGTGTCCTTTAAGAAAGTATCTATTACCCAGATAGCATCTTTATCTTTCAAAAATGTTCAAATGTTCGTTAAGCTTACGAGACTTAACTACGGGGTCATCAGTCCCTAAACTTACAAACTACCTATGAACTACCTTATACTAAAGACGGCACAAATATCCATGCCCGAGAGGGGATTCGAACCCCTGACCGTAGTGACCAAGCAGACGGTGACTGAAGCGCCTCAGTCTCCTCGGCCTCCGCGGCCGGCCATCTTTATCTTTCCTCATATTTCTGAATACAATCTAAATTCTTAATAAACATATGAATTCATGCAGATCCTGTGAGACATCTTACTCATATTGAAAAGCAAGTGTCTCTTCAACAAATGTTATGATTATGCAGGCAATAGTTTTCCAGATGCTGTAATAAATTTTTATGTCTGCCAAAAATTAAAGGTAAAAGAATGCTGGCTAGTGCTAGAGTACACTGAAATATTAAATGAGTATTATACAGTATCTATGGACAATTAAAGTACCTCTATTACAAGTGATGCAAGATAATATTTCATGCTGATTGTTAATCTATTCCTTTACATTCAAAATCACATACCCAGATGCATTACAATTCCAATATATTACTGAAATCATGGTACTTGAATTTAATCAGCATACAGAGAAATGTTCCTATCATGCACCATTAAAAAAATCATTAAAATAAAATAGTAAATTCTTACGGTCGTAAGTGCGCTTTCTCTGCAAGCTTTTTCTGTAGCCTCCAGTTTTCATCAGTATGCTTCAGAACATAATCTTCACTTACATATCGATCCCATGATGAATTCCAGCCCTAATGAGAGAAAAGAACAATAATGAAACAATACAAAATTCAGTTCAGATCTGAACTAAAATATTAGGAAATAGTTACACAAAAGACTTTTCACTTCATAGACCTAGCTTTCGTTTCTTGTAGTGCAGTGAAAACTTCAGTGTTGATAAAATTTACTAAAAACAGCAACTAACCTTTAAGCCAACTTCGCACTTACAACTGAAAATGAAGGATAATTGTGTAATACATTTGATCTATGCAACAGATTTTATTTTGATCTGACAATGGCTATGGCTGAATAACAACCTTAAGAAAAAGAACTATTTTTTCCCCAGATGAATTCTGTGTGTACTGTTCAGACCTAGACAATGTGAAATATTATTATAGTTCAACCTGTTGATGTTAAGCATATTCGCTGAAAACCCTGCTTTGCCTGGATATTTGTTCACTGCAATTTTCTCCCTGACCATCACGTCTGACCCCCTGACACTCAATGAATGTAGTTCCATATTGTAATGGAGATTGGGACCGTGGGTTTTCAAATTTCCAATCTAAGTATTTATATGTCCATTAACAGTCATAAATCTGTATGTTTTATATATGCAATCGGTTTCAATATCACAGTACTTCAGGCCATGTCAATATCATTCATCTATTCAAGTGAATAGTCACAATGAGCACGTACGGTGGATTTTAATGTTTTTCCCTGCTCTCTAACAAACGTGTCATCTCACCCATGTGACAGCAATTGTATGACAGTTGTCATATGTCTGAGGCAACATGTTTGTTCAGAAGCTGGAGGAAATGTTAAAACTGGTAAATATGGCTACTGTGACCATTCACTTGGATGCATGAATGGTACTGACATGGTCCAAAGATATTACTGCGATATCAAAACAGGTTGCGTAAATAAAACCTATTTATGACTGTTGTTGAGTGTGTACATATTTTGAATCAAACCCCCCCCCCCTCTCAGTCTAACTCGTCCCAATCCCCCACCTCACAGTCCATCTCCAAGCCCCACCTCTACCACCTCATCTCTCTCTGTCCCTCTCCTTGTCTCCCCGTCCCCCTTCCTGCCTCTGCAGAACTCCTCTGCCCATCTCTCTCACCCCCACCTCATCTGTGTGCACCTGCCCCATCCCCACGCACATCATGTTTGTCAGTGTCCACAAAAAAATTCCTTGAGAATTTCAGGTTTTCCCGGGCTCAGCTAATAACCTTCAACACTATATCCTTTCACTGAGGTAGAAAAATCACTGCATTCTAACATTAATTATTAAAATAAACCTTTCTAAAACACACTGCGCTACAGAGTGAAAATTCTATTTTGGAAACATCCCCTAGTTTGTGGCTAAGTCATGTCTCCAAAATATCCTTTCTTTCAGGCATGTTAGTCCTTCAATGTTCATAGGAGAGAGCTACTGGGAAGTCTGGAAGATAGGAGGTGTGGTATTGGCAGAACTCAAGCTGTGAGGATACTCCGTAAGGTATGAATAAGTGCATATCTCAGATGGTAGAATGCCTGCCCATGAAAGGGAAAGGTTCTAGGTTTGAAAACCAGTCTGCCACACAGTTTTCATCTGCCAAGAACTTTCAAACTTTATTCATTTGTCCTAAGCATTCTCTGTTGGACAGATTAAGTCCCTAAAATGGACAACTGGTTATGGCTGACAGAAGGCAAACAAAATCAAATATTTAATTACTATTTAACTCTGGTGACAGCTAGGTAAATGAACAGCCTGGTCAAAGGGGTAGGGTCTGATAGATGTCAGACCCAGTGTACAGTCTGAGGTACTCAGCCTCCAACTATCCTGCCACTTCTCTTGAGATATGTTTCTATCTCTAAGAATAAAAACCACTTTCACACAGAAAATGAAGAAATAGTACAACTGTTCACGAATTTGCCACCAATATTATAGGTAATGAGTACTGAAGACCATGCTTAGCATGGAAAAGTAAATGGAGGGTCATATATATCTGCACTACTGTCTCTAAAGATCAACAACCACAATGTGGGGGAGGCTCACTGAAGGAAATAAAACTATGGGTTAGCCTTGAATGACTGATGAGGAGATGATAAAGGATGGTAGACTTCTTTTTCCACCATCAGTGGAGAAGACGATAGCACCCTGCAACTCTTAAAGATCATGGAGGGAGGCAGATGCTTTAGGATTTAGAAACAGATCAGTCCTAATCCATGGACTGGGCACCTTACAAGGGGCGAAATATGAGTAAACATATGAACAGCCCAGGAAAGGACTATGTGAACATTGGAAGAAGGAAGTGATGCACCTTAAGGCTGCTATCTTGAGGTCAATACATATACACAGGCAATGAGGAATGTTCACAAGATTGTCTAATGGCGATTGCATATGCTTCCTCAGGGGACACTGCTTTAATGTAACACTGTCGTGTGGGATGGGTGGTTTGCATGCCCTGGATCCGGATGGCTATGCCAGTGGTAGCGTAGCTACCAGCAGGATCACCCATGTCGGACAGGCCAAAGGCAAGGAGCCTGATGAAGTGTGTCCCACAATGACCTATTAATCCTGTCTCCTATCCTATTCTAAGCCTATCCTCTTTCCTTGTATTTGCCATTCCCTACAATATAGGGCACAAAGGGCTCTAGAGATGTAGAGAAGTTAGCCTCTCCAGGGAAGTAAAGCTAAAACAATAGTCCTCCATGTTGAAGGTTGAGTGTAGGGCTAACAAACCTGCCTTGTAAAAATCTATACCATTACTGAAACACATAGGAGAGCAAACCGGACAGACACCTCGCTGATGACCTTTGTCTTGAAAACAAAGGCAAGAGTGGAGTTTTTAAACGTAAGAATGCTGTTTCAGTCAGGAAAATTGGAGCAAGTCTCCAAGGAGATGTAATGATACAAACTGGCAATAATTGGTCTGACCAAAACACAGTGGAATGGTTTTGGAGAATTCAGGTAGAGAGATGAGAAGACACTTCCATATTCTGGGAAGGAGGAAGAAGAAGACCATCAAAATGGAGTGAGTATACTACAGACACGAGAAGCAAGGAAAAGCTTATTAAGAGTGGAAGCCATTCTCAGACTGGATTATAACAGCACAATTCAAGACTTGAGTAAGAAATATTTATCGTGTGCACTTGGATGGAGCACGATTAGAAATTTGTTTCCTCATAATAAATACGGTAACTTTCTTCTTGAAATCCTAGTGCTTCATTATGGTTTACATACCTGAGCACTTCAAAAAATTCAATGAAACAATACATGAAATCAGAATGAGGCAACTCATGCAAGAATCCTAAAGCCTTATGTATTGTTGGTATTTACGTAAAGAAATTTATTTTTGTCGCCGCTGCTGCTGCTGCTGCTGCTAATATTTGAAAGGCTGCTACATTTGAAGTTGAGAATACTAAAGTTCTGTTTCCTTTGTTGGATGGTGTATTAAAAATCAAGAGCTGAAAATATAAAAGAAATTAGACTTGTCTCCCTTTTTTATTTTTACGAGCACAAAATTTTTAGCACCAGTATTTATATTTGCACCTGTAAAGCAAGCTTGTGTAGCACTGCTTATATTAGATGGGGAAAGTTACTTGTGGTGGCTCCTAGTGCAATTTTTCAGAAATTTGTTTACTTTGTACTCTATTTAAACCGTAGGTGGTTTTTTGGGCCCCAAAAACCTGGAAAAAAAGTGCGGCTAGATTCAGGTAAATATGGAAGATTTTTTCCTAATAGACATGCAACTTTGCAAGTTTCGTAGTCGCTTCCCTTGAATAAATTCAAAGTGAGATTTGAGATCATTTTATTTTATATTGTCATGTCTTTCAGCAGATTTATGGAAATTAACGTAAATAATGCAAACTAAAGCGCACTGTTATGCGAAGTAAACTACAAAATTTGTAACTGAAGGTTTTAGTGAAACACTTTGGAGTCGGGGTTTGATAGTAATCTGCCATTATGCATCAAATCTCTAATCTGAAGGCAGTGTGCTAGATTTGGCAAATAATGGATTCGGCCAAACCACTCTGAGACGACCCTAGTAATGGGAAAACATGGTATTGGAGACAAAAATGGCAACGATGAGTGCTTCATTGACATGTGCCTTAACAACAGGCTGGTTATTGGAGGTTCCATGTTCCCACGCAAAATCAGACCAATCATTTTGCAATTAATCAGAGGTGGAGGCATTCCCTTCTAGATGTCCGAAACATAAGAGGTGCAGACTACGGAAATGGCCAACATATCGTAATAGCCGAAATAAGGTTCCATGTGATGGGACCCTTCACCATAAAACAAAGTCTTGAAGTGTGGTATATCTTTCTGCAACCAAAATCTCAAAGATGTAGAAACCAATGTAAGTTTTCAATCTGTCTTGACCTGAAAGAAGTACAATAGCTAAAAACTCATTCCTGCATGTTAGGGATCAAAATGGTAAAATATAACATTAAATGTTGGCAGGCCTACAGGCCCTACAGGCTAGTGGCCTTGAAATTAGATTCCCTTTGTTGACTGATTATTGTGAAGCTGTAAAAGTGTTTTTACATTAATAATACATGTAAATAAATTTTTATGTCAAAAAACTAAATGCAAAATTTATGTCACACCCTCAACCCAGATAGACATTTATTTGTTTGTCAGTGTAGTTTAATGGAACACAATATTATATCAAGAAATGTGTTTCAGGTATGACATGTTGGTGTCCCGCTATTACACTTACAACAAGAATTTTGTAACAGACATCAAGTTTAGGGAAAAACTGAATCATCTCCAATTCAATATCAAGCAGCACTAGAAAAGGAACACAAGTGAGAGAAGTTACAGAGAGAGAAAATAAAGCTGCTCTGCACAATGATTAAAAGAAACTTAAAACATATGCGAGATAATGCTGGACAAAGAAGGTGTCGAGAAAAAGACTAAAATTTTTGCTTTATCTGCTTCTTGATCTTCCTTTTTATCACCCACTAAATCATACAGTTCCAAAAGATCACTTGGGAAAGCTGTAAACAAGGCGAAGGAAAGCTTACCGTGTAGCCCAAGGAATCTAAAGGCAATAGTGGCAAAGCTGTTTATTGATGAGCTTCCTGAAGTTGCAAAGAAACTGTAAAAAGACATGTACAAGGAAGTACAAGCGCACACACACGACATTATCTGAACAGGTGGTAACAGGGCAGAAGTTTTACAGTGAAATATATAAAAATATATAAGGCCAGTCTGACCCGGAAGTGTAATTTGTAATTGACAAGGAATGTGTATTTCAATGACGACTTGTATAACCCTACCTGAGCTACTCCATGGGAAAAGGAACAAGCCAAACGTGACAGAGTTAAACACTTCAACCTTTTATGTGCTTGAATCGCTGGGGTACTTTTACAGTGATGAAGCCATTGTTTTTTATTGATATGTAGCACAAATTTCGAGTTACTGGGGGAAATTGGGAATGGTGTTACTAAGAACACCTCTGTATATTATGGTTTACATACCTGAGCACTTCAAAAAATTTGATGAAACAATACATGAAATCAGAATGAGGCTGTGTGATTGTGTGAATGTTCCATTTTCTGAAGAAGGCCATTGCCGATAGCTAAAAGTGTTGTATGTGTGTCTGTCGCAGCTCGTCACCACGTCTTTGCGGTGAGTTGTAAACTGTCCTTACTATATTATTAATTGCAACCTGGACTTTCCATAATAATAATAATAATTATTATAATATCATTAATAAATAGATAAAATGAAAAGTTTCAGTTAGAGTGTACAAGAAAAGTATAAGGAAAGTGAGACTACACTGCAGCACCAAGTTGAGAAATAGTTTAGTGTACAGTTATCAACAATGCAAAGCTGTGCTCTGCACTGCATGATGTGAATACCCTGAGAGGCCCAGATCTCAACATATGGTTTAGAATGCTAGTACTGTGAGATTTATCAGTCCATTGCCATTAGATCAGGATTTATTAGATGAAAAGTTGCTTTAATGCATCTGTGTTTCCTGACAGTCACTTGTGAGTTTAGTTAAGTTTTAAGAAGTGCATAATCAATTAGAGTTGTAAATCTACAAACATTCAATGAATATATTTGGTGGTCTTAGATAGCAAAGAAGAAACCTGTTTGCTATGTTTTTCTTCTTTTACTTGAGAAAAATTATCGATATTATACAAACCTGGAAATGAATGAGGTATTCCACAGCTTTGCGCCCCGCCTTGTCTGTTTTCACTAGAACCTTAAGCACCTAAAACAATAAAAGACAGGATTGAAAACAACTATGGAACAGTGAAGTAGGTACATAAACATATATCCGAATATAATAATTTGACAGCGGGAAATGAATACAAACAATCAGTGACAAATATATATTTGTCACTGATGTAATGAGCAAAGTAAGACTAACAATGGGCAGAAAAAAACCTTACTTGAAAAGACAATATAAAGAAAATGTGACAACAGCACCAATTCTGACAGCTTGATTGACCAGAAAGAGCTGATCTTCTGAGAACATACATTTTGTATATATGACTCATTTCTCCATGACAGTGGGCTTTGTTTGCAAAACTATTTTTGTACTAAGTGGACTTCTGCAGATTGTCACCAACTTTCCTAAGTTTGTTCTGAAATTTGATCCAACTATTGGGCTTCTTTTCATTTTTCTCAAACCACTGCTCGGATGTTAAGTCCATGTAGGCTCATGTGTTTGCCAATCATATAGTGTTCTCCCTCTTTTTATCTGGTGATTTCACAAATCTTTTTAGCCATTTTGTCAGGTCCTGAACATCATCAACACAACTGTGGACAATTACACAATATAATAAGGACAGTTTACAACTCGCCAAAACTGGTGACTGTGAACTACGACAAGCACGTAAAAAAGACACACACATACAACACTTAAGCTAACGACCATGGCCTCCTTTAGAAAACAGAACATTCAAGCAATCTCACAGACATACAACTGTAATCTCCAGCTACTGAAATCTGAATCACACTTTGCGGTGAGGGAGGAGAGTGGAGGGCTGATAGGAAGGTTATGTCATGGTGGTGGTGATGTTTAAAGCATGACCTTGCAGAATGTGTATGTATTAGATGGGAGGAACGAGATGCAGCTTAGGAATGGAGTGGGGAGGCAGGTGAGGGAAGGAAAGTAAAACTAAATACCTTAGTTACCCTCTGTTGAGTCTATATCACATCTTTCTAGTCTTTAGTTTTTATGGGTATTGTAGTCATGAACAGGGACTGTGACTGCTGTGTGTGGATGCAGACCGAGTTGGTGACACTTCACTCCCAGCTTCAGACTGTGTTAACCTCGGCTGCACAGCTCGAGGTTGCAATTGAGGTGCCAGTCAAGGGAAACGAATGGATGCCCAGTGTGTCCACCAATCGGCCTGTGTCAGCGACAAGCCCAGTTACTGCTGGCAATGAGACATACATCCTACCAACAGTTATGTGAGAGTTAGTTCCAGCATTAGGGGAGCAATGGAGCCCTTTCGGGAGATGGCTAAGGGGGGGGGGGGGGGAAGGCCAATGTGCATACCGGGTGGAGACATTCCAGATGTTGAATGGGTCCTTCTGGGTCCCATGAACAGTACAGCATGCAGCCAGCTGCAGGTAGTGGTTCACACCAATACAAATCGGGTGCATCGCCTTGGATCAGAAGAGATTCTCTCCGGTTTTGAGCAGCTATCTGAAGTGATAAAGACTGCCAATTTTGTTTTAAAGGAAGAGCTCACCATTTGCAGCATAGCTCTGAGAGATAGGGTAGTTAAGACCGCAGAGGATCATATAGGCAAAAGGACAAGGCCTAATAGAAATCCCTGGATAACATAGGATATACTGAACTTAATTGATGAGAGGAGAAAACATAAAAATTATGCAAGTGAAGCAGGCAAAAGGGAGTACAAACGTCTGAAAAATGAGTGACAGGAAGCGCAGACTGGCTAAGCAGGAGTGGCTGGAGGACAAATGCCGAACTGTAAATGAATGTATAAGTAGGGGAAAGAGATACCGCCTACAGGAAAATAAGAGATTTTTGGAGACCAGAAAAGTAGTGGTATGAATATTATGAACTCAGACAGTAAAAAACAAAGCTGGTGTCCATGGTTGACCAAACATGAGATTAAAAATAGGAAGGGTAACCACGTGGCAAAGAGGAAGTCGCCTGGTAGAATTTTGCACGGAACATGATTTAATCGTAACAAACACGTGGTTTAAGAATCACAAAAGAAGGTTGTATACATGGAAGAGACCAGGAGACACCGGAAGGTATCAGATAGATTTTATAATGGTAAGACATAGGTACCGGAACCAGGTTATAAACTGCAGGACATACCCAGGGGCAGATATAGACTCTGACCATAACTTGTTAGTCATGAACTGTAGGCTGAAGCTGAAAAAACTGCAGAAAGGTAGGAAAATAAGAAGATGGGACTTAGATAAATTGAAGGAAAGTGAAGTTCTGGAGAATTTCAGAGCGATATTTAGGCAACAATTGACAGAAACAGGGGGAAATAAAACAGTAGAAGAGGAATGGGTAGCATTGAGAGATGAAATAGTGAAGGCAGCGGAGGACAAAATAGGTAGAAAGGCAAGACCTACAAAAAATCCATGGATATCACAGGAAATACTACAGTTAATTGATGAAAGGAGAAAATATAAAAATGCAGTAAATGAAACAGGCAAAATGGAGTACAGACGACTAAAAAATGAGATTGACAGGAAGTGCAAACTGGCTAAGCAGGAGTGGCTAGAAGCCAAATGCAAATCTGTAGAAGAATGTATAGCAAGGGGAAAAGTAGATACCGCCTACAGGAAAATAAAAGAGACATTTGGGGACAAGAAAAGCAACTCTACGAATATCAAGAACTCAGATGGGAAACCAGTTCTCAGCAAAGAAGGGAAAGCTGAAAGGTGGAAAGAGTACATAGAGCAGCTCTACAAAGGAAATGAACTTAGAAACGATGTTGTAGGAAGGGAAGAGGAAGTAGATCAAGATGAAATAGGAGATAGTATACTGAGAGATGAATTTGACAGAGCCCTGAAAGACCTAGGTAGGAACAAGGCCCCAGGAATAGATGACATACCCTCAGAGCTACTAAAGTCTCTGGGAGAGCCAGCCATGACAAGATTATTTGAACTGGTGTGTAGGATGTATGAGACAGACGAAATGCCCTCAGACTTTAAGAAAAATGTAATAATCCCCATTCCAAAGAAATCAGGCGCAGACAGGTGTGAAAATTACAGAACCATCAGTTTGATAAGTCATGGTTGCAAAATTTTAACACGAGTTATCTACAGGAGAATGGAAAAGCTGGTAGAAGCTGACCTCGGGGAAGATCAGTTTGGATTCAGGAGGAAAGTAGGAACCCGGGAGGCAATACTCACTTTACGTCTTATCTTAGAAGATAGATTAAGGAAAGGCAAACCTACATTTTTAGCTTTTGTAGATTTGGAGAAAGCGTTTGACAATGTTGACTGGAATACACTCTTTCAAATTCTGAAGTCAGCAGGGGTAAAATACAGGGAAAGGAGAGTTATTTACAACTTGTACAAAAGCCAGACCGCAGTTATTAGACTCGAAGGGCATGAAAGGGAAGCATCAGTTGGGAAGGGAGTAAGACAGGGTTGTAGCCTTTCTCCGATGCTATTCAATTTGTACATCGAGCAGGCGGTGAAGGAAAGCAAGGAAAAATTTGGAATAGGGATTAAAGTTCAGGGGGAAGAAATAAAAACATTGCGTTTTGCCGATGACATTGTAATTCTGTCAGAGACAGCAAAGGACCTGGAAGAGCAGTTGAATGGAATGGACAGCGTGTTGAAGAGTGCATATAAAATGAACATTAACAAGAGCAAAACAAAAATAATGGAATGCGGTCTTAGAAAATCAGGCGATGCTGAAGGAATTAGATTAGGTGACGAAACATTGAAGGTGGTAGATGAGTTTTGTTACTTGGGTAGTAAAATAACATGCGATGGTCGCAGTACAGAGGATATAAAATGCAGAATGGCAATGGGCAGAAAAGCATTTTTAAAAAAGAGAAATTTGCTAACATCGAATATTAACTTAAGGTTAAGGAAGTCTTTTCTGAAGGCATTTGTGTGGAGTGTTGCCTTGTACGGGAGTGAAACATGGACGATAAGCAGTGCGGACAGGAAGAGAATAGAGGCTTTTGAAATGTGGTGTTACAGAAGAATGCTGAAGATTAGGTGGGTAGATCGCATAACTAATGAAGAGGTACTGAACAGAATTGGTGAGAAAAGAAATTTTTGGCATACCTTGACTAAAAGAAGGGATCGCTTGGTAGGTCACATTCTTAGAGATCGGGGAATCGTAAATTTAGCATTGGAGGGAAGTGTGTGGGGTAAAAATCGCAGAGGGAGACCAAGAGATGCGTATAGTAAGCAGATTCAAGTGGATGTGGGTTGCCGTTCTTATAAGGAGATGAAAAGGCTTGCTCAGGATAGAGTAGGGTGGAGAGCTGCATCAAACCAGTCTCCGGACTGAAGCCCATAACAACAACAACAACCACGTGGCAACACTAGGAAACCTTCAATGAGAAGACACAAGAGGACCACAGATGATGGACTGAAGCAAAGGATAAAAAGCACCGGCATGAAAGAAACTTAAAACTGAATCGGCCATTGTCGCATCGTCAAATAGAAAATATGATAAAACTGCTGGAAAACGATAAGTCCGCCGCAAGGCAGTTAAAATAGGGCAGTCCAGCAAGATGTGGGCTACCATGAAGCGGGGTCCACATCGATATTAGGGCAGGTCCTCACCATGGAGGAGATGGCAATGTGTGAGTCAAGTATGGTCAATGTGAAGCCAGCACAGAACTTTGGAGTAACAGCAAGAGACCCGCATGGAAAAGCACCACACAGCCATGGTCTCCTTTACAGCCCGGACTTTGGCATAGTCGGGATACACCAGTCATAATCCTAAAGCCCATAAATGTGACAGCACAACACTGACTGAAGATCAGAAAACTGAATGCCGATCTCTAGTACAGCCTGTGTTGCTAGCCTATTGGCACATTCATTGCCTGGGATACCGATGTCACCTAGAGACCAGAGGAACACCACTGATCGATGATTGACAGGACCAGTCAAGGGCAGAAAGGGTCTCCTGTATACGTAACACTAGGGGAGAGCACGGGTAGCACTGGTCCAGAGCTCGCATGCTGCTCAGAGTCACTGCAGGTGAGGAAAAGCTCACCTGAGCAGGAACAGACAGTCTTGAGAGCTCAGGAAATAGCCACTGGCTCCGAGTATAAACACTGCAACCAACTGGCAAAGAGGGTTGTTAAATAGGGTCCTCATGAAGATATGCATAACTAAAAAGGCCCTCAACCAGTGAACCATCTGTTTAGACCAGGTTATATACAGGGAACTCAGCAATGACAGCAAAGAACTAACGACGGAGGGCTCCAGAGGTAACTGAGTCTTTGGGTGCGTGGGCCAAATCCAGACAAGTACACAGCCTTGGCAGGGACCACGGAGGTGTATGTGCGTGGGGCCAAAATGGAGATGCAAGAGGGGAAGACTCAAGTTCTAACAGGAAAGACTAGACATGAAAGGCAATTATACGACCTGACCTATGTCGTCATCGTTGGGGCGATGAAGATGTCAGAGAAAAGGAAACAATGGTTCGGGTGGCCTGGCGAGCTATACACATAGGCTGCAAGCAGTTGTTGGCGGTGGACCCACAAAGGTGGGACCCCAGCCTCCACAACTGAACTGTTCATGGGGCTGGTATGGGAGGCATCCACCTCGATGCAAACTCCACAGTTATGAATGGTGTCCAGCAAGTGCAATGCTGAAGGTGATGCAGATAGGCAAGGCACCCAAAATCGCGACAGGACTGCACCAGAGCTTTATACAGCCGAAACAGTGTGGAGGGATCACCACACCGTGTAGTATGACCCAGGTGGCAAAGAATGTTAAGATGGCACCAGCACTCCTGTTTCAGCTGACAAATGTGGGGAACCCATGTCAGCCAAGAGTCAAAGATCAGCCCTAAAAATGTATGGGTTTCCACTACCTCTAGTAAGTGGTCATCAAAAAGTTTGGGCTGGAATGAATCGTCCATCGCCACACTTGTCAGTGGCAGAAAACTGGAAGCCATGGGCAAGAGCCTTCCAAATGGCTCCCTGCAATCTGCATTCAACTACTTGGGTGCTGCAGGAGCTAAAAGAGATACAAAAGTCGTTAGCACAGAGGTCAGGGGATACTGATGACCCAACTGATGTTGCTAAGCCCTTAATGGCCACTAGAAATAATGGAACACTCAAAACAAAGCCCTGAGAAACCCCATCCTTCAGGACATGAGAGGTGCTATGGGAGGCACCAACTTGAACACGAAAGGTAAAGACAGCTTAAAAGTTTTGTACGGTATAAAAATCGGGAGCAAAGCCCGGAGACTTCATCACGTAATGTAGCAAGTACTGTATGTGATGTCAGGTCAGGTCAGGTCATATGCTTTTTACATGGAAAAAGACAACAACAACATGGTGGCACCTGGGAAAGGCTGTGTAGACTACAGACTTGAGGTACACCTGATCATCAGTCGTAGAAGGACCCTGGCAGAAACCACCCTGGCATGGAGCCAGGAAGCCCCGATTCTCTAGGATCCAGCACAACTGCTGCCTAACCATACGTTCCAACAGTTTACAGGGGACGTTGGTAACGGTAATGGTTCCATGAGAACAGGGTTTTTGGCAGGCTTAAGCACCGAGGTGATGATACTGTCCCACCATGGTGACAGGAAAGCACCGTCATACAGATGCGGTGCAGGAGAGAAAGAAGATTATACTGGCTCTCTGCTGAGAGGTGTGTCAGCATTGGACTATGGATGCTATCAGGTCCATGGGCCATGTCAGGACACTCTGCAGGAGCTGTGAGGATCTCCCACTCATTGAATGGAGCGTAATATGCCAGAGCGGCGGATGGTAGAGGGGAGGGACTGGCGATTTACCCACTCCTTTAATGTGGAAGGTCAGTGGGTAATTCTGAGAGGCAGAGGTGCAAGCGTAATATTCAGCAAACATCTCTGCAAGTTTGACTGGGTTTGTCCATATCGCTCCATTCGTGAAGATCCAGGGGTACCTGCTGGTGTCTGGTAGCCCTTTAGGCACCTGATTTCACCCCAGACCTGTGATATGAAGGTACCTGACCCAATAGTGGATACGTACCTTTCCCAACGCTCCTGTTTACATATTTCAATTAAATGGCGAGTACGAACACAGAGCCGCTTAAAACTGATGACGTGCTTGAGAGAGGGGTGGCACTTAATTGCTGTAAGGCCTGCCTGCGGTCTTTAATGGCGTCAGTGACTTTCGGCGACCACCATGGTACTGTCCTCCGCCGTGATTTCTCCAGCAGAAACAATGGCTCGTGTGACACTCACAACCACCATATCTATGTTGTTGAGTGAGGGAGATCCAACAATGGCAGCAGAGATTTAGTCTTCCCAGTTAACCCTGTAGAGTGCACCAGGGAAGGCGCCCTGGAGACTGATGCTGTGTGAGTGATAGGAAAATGGAAAAATTGATCACAGCCACACAGATCATCGTGGGCTCTCCAGTAGACAGATGGTGGAAGACTGTCGCTGCAGATTGATACACTGATGTCCGAAAAACGTGCCATTCACCACACTAAAATGTGTGGGGGAACCACAGAGCAAAGGCAGTAGAGGTGTCTTCCCCGGTGGCGAGGGACCGGCAGGCGTTTGCTCAGCTGTCAAACCATCCGAGTCCCAACCGCACCTAGCGTTGCGCCTTTGTTTTCTTTATGTCTGCTTGTTTACTCACTACCTTATCTCGCCTTTCTAACACATTTGCTTTATATTTGTTAGTTGACAAGTTAGTTACGTAAATGTGCTGATAAATCCGTACATATTACAAATGAGGATTAAGTTAGTGTAATTTTCCACATTTCCTCCAAAATTATTGAACCGATTTCAATCAAACTTGGTATGCATGTTCCTTACTGTCAGACAACAATCACCATGGGGATCAAATCCATCTACCCTCCAAGGGGGGTGAGAGTGGGGTTGAAAAGTAGAGTAGCCCGTGACGGGCTACAATATTTGAGAACGAGCACACTTAGCGACTTAAGAAACTTTACACACAATTTCAAATATTCACAAAAGCTATTGATGCTGACAACCTCTACAAAATGACGAAAGAAAAAAGTTTATGGCTTGTTTTCCGCTTTTCATGTATTAAAACTACAGAAATAAGCTACAATTTTTGAATTCTACACTATTAACTGAATTCGGTAGTTATTTTACAAATATTATGCACAAATGCTACTGAATGTATTTTAGAAATTATATCAAACAAAGAGTTTCCTGTAATACTGCCTCATCTCACGACACATGAGTAACCAGAATTAATTCACCCACTACTTCAGAATGACACCACTTAGCGAGATACAATACACATGGCTTGTATCTGAGAACCTTTGCTGACAACCCCTGAAAATCATGGACTGAAGGACATTCTTCACTTACTAAGTTTCCACAGTTCATCCAGTAAAACTATTGCATTTGGCTTAATTTATTATATCTGGATTAATATCTGTATTTGTGTAAGGTTTTTCAGATAGTATCCATGTGTATTACTGAACATAACTTTGAAATTACAACTTGATGCTACACACAGTTAAGACAGAAAGATGTTTCTGAAATATTGTTCAATAAATCGCCATGCTGTCTGAATAAGATTTTTCTTTTTTAATTTCTTTAAGATCTTCTAAACTAGCCACTTTTAGCTGTAGTCTCTTAGGTATATGCGTTATATTCCTCAATTTTTTCCATTGTTTCAGTTACTTTTCGTTATGCTATTTCATGTTCTTCTATAACTATTTCCAAATAAGTTTTTGAAATTTTTACAGGTATTGGCAGTGAAATCTGTGAAAGGACATGCTTTATAACTCTTTTTTACTTTTGAAGTCAATATTGATGGTTGTAAATGTGACAGATGTCCCAAAAATGGAGAACTTTGCAATGGGCACTGTAAAGATGGCTACGATTTATAGGATTCCAGTTATGCCTCCTTATTGCTCAAATCCATTTTTGTCGCAGTTCTGCATCTTGAGGAAAATGGTGAAAAGTAATTTTTATTCCCTCTAAACCATTTGTTTTCTTTTTCCTGTTGTTACATCCATATGCCACTCACTGACAAGACAAAGCTGGAAAATGTCGATGCGTGATAATATCTGCATCAAATAGCCTTACATTGTACCTGTGAACAGTAACTCTAAAAGACAACGAAACGTACTAGATGTGTTACTGCACCACAAAGGCTCTACTACCTTTTATGCTCTGTGGGGGAACCAGTATTTAAGAGGCAGGGATTGAGTTGAGATAGTAAGTTCTTGACAACTCTGCTACAGCCAGAAATCGTGCAACTGCCCCACAAGGGATTATGGGCATTAAAGTTGCTGAATAGTAAGAAATGTGGAGGGAGTTGTCGTATAAGCATAGCCAAAGAAAGAAGCATCACCATTTGGTGGGGGGAAAGTGAGGTAGAGACTACAGACAGTGATCTGTGTTGTCTTCATCTTGACAACCACTGCTTCTAATGGTGTTTGAAGGGTCACAGGTTAACTATGAGCAGAAGTGAAGACACATACACACTCCACCCGAGACTGTTGCATGCACTACGATTGCTGGCAATGCGGAGAGCAAGTGTTGCGCTTGTAGGTTGTCATAGTTCAGCCAGGTAGGAGAAAAAGCTGCCGCAATTCCATTAGAGATGCTTTAACATCATGATAAATAAAAGAAGTAGATTATTACAATGGAACATCTCCTACCATCTGCTCAGAATCTACACAATCTGAAACCATCGTTCTGGTGATTCATCAACGCAAGAACCTCAGGGAACGCGAGGATCTCTACCTCATCCTCTGAAGCAGAGGATGTGGGCAGCTGGGCTCTGAAGCCGTCGAAGTTTTCTTCTTTTATTTCTTTTTCTTGGCCTCTCTGGCTCTTCAGTTTTAAGGGTTGGGAGGGCTTCAGGAGCTGCCTAAGAGCAGGAAGCCTTTCGAGCAGCAGCTTGGGGATCCTGCAGAGATTTGGTGCGATACTCTTTACCATGCAGAAAAGATTTGGAAGCGAGCGTCTCAAGGGCCCCCTTGTGAGCGAGAGGAGCCAGGGTAGGCTGTTGCTTCTCTAGCTGGGGGGTTGGGCCCTCAATGTTTCCAATGTTTTGGGGGTCATTGCTGTCAAGAAGATAGTGAGAGCAACTGAAGAGGCAGTGCCACGACTGTCAAGGGGGGGCAGGGGTAGTCTATCGGGCCTGGGCCCACTGGCATTGGTTGCACAGAGATTTTTTTTTTAAATAGTGGTTTTAGGTGGCACAACTGCTGAGGTTACTGCCCATAGTAAAATCGAACCGGGGTTAGGACTTAAATGGCTTTTGCCATATTTGCACGATGTATAAAAAGTAAAACTCTGTTAGCAGAATGCAGATCATCAGCTAAAATATCAGACATTTCAAATGGTAAGCATAGGTCATGACAGAGACGATTAAAAAACGAACATTGCACTAAAAGGTGGTAGACAGTAAAAGGTTCATCACAGTGCTCACATAAGGCAGCAGGGTCACCATGAAGTAAATACTGGTAGCTATAACGGCAGTGGCTAAAACAAAGCTAGGCCAGGACAATCTCCTCTCGACGAGAGGGTCGAGGTGACGTTGAGCAAAGATCAGGCACAGGCTTAATGGCCCACAATTTGTTCCCTGACAGGGATGACCAATGTAAAAACCAACGGGAGATGATAGCCGCGTGAAGGTCATCAGAGCTAGTAGGAAAGGTAGATAGCGGAGGAAGGAGAACTGTCTCCTTGGCAGCCGTATCTGCAGACTTATTCTCCAACACTCCCACATGGCCAGGGACCCACAGAAATGTCACAGTAGTTCTGCTCGCTGAAAGAGAGCTAAGGCAATTGTGGATGCTTTGTACCAAGGGATGGACAGGATGTAGCGTGCGAAGGCTCAAAAGAGCACTCAGAGAGTCCGAGCAAATGACAGTTGCCGGACATATTGGGTGGCTTGATATAATGCATACAGCTCAGCTGTAAAAATGGAACTCCATTCAGGGAGACGATATTTAAACGAGGCATTGCCATGTACAAAGGCACACCCAATACCCTGGTCTGTCTTTGAGCCATCAGTGTAGATGAAGAAATTGTCATCAAATTTGAACTGGAATGCGAGAAATTCTCTCCGGTAAATGAAACTAGGTGTGGAGTCCTTTGGAAGAGAATGAAGGTTAATACGGAATTTGGGGCTTAGCCACGATGGAGAGGTGCTCTCTCCAGTCGAGAAAATAGCAGGCATTGTAACGCCGAGCTGGCCAAGTAACGAAGGCAAGTGTACTCCTGGTGGTAGCAGAGCAGACGGGCGCACGACAAAGAGACAGTCAAGTGCGTCATTGAAGAAAACTGCGTATGTTGGGTGTCTTCACATGGATGACAAACGCCTAGCGTAACGGCTAAGCAGGAATTCCCGACGGTAAGAAAGGGGTTGTTCAGTGGCCTCGGCATAGAGGCTCTCAACGGGGCTCGTGTAAAACACTCCCGTCGCCAGACGGATCCCTTAGTAGTGGATTGTGTTAAGGCAGCACAGTATGGACGGTCTAGCCGAAGAATAAACGATGCTTCCATAGTCCAGTTTGGAGCAAACTATGGTGCGATACAGATGGAGGACAGTAGACCAATCAGCTCCCCACGATGTGCCACTTAATATCTGCAGCACATTGAGAGAGCAGGTACAGTGAGCTGCCAAACGAGATATGTGGGGAGACCAACTTAACTTCCTGTTGAAAACAAGTCCTAAGAACATCGTTGTCTCCACAAATGGAAGTACTATGGTTTAGCTTCCACGTGCTGAGCACCCAAGAAGAGTTCTGAATCAGGGTGGACTGTAGTACGGCATCAAAATTTATTACCCTCATTTTAGTGGGAGAACTGAAAACCAAGCGATAAGACCCATTTTGTAGCCCGCAGAATGGCTACTTTGAGCTGGCATTGAGCCAAGGCTACCGAATGGGAGGTGTACCATATGCGAAAGTCGTCAACATACAGTGCAGGAGTGACAAGTGGTCATCAACCCATTTACGGCTATTAGGAAGAGTATAACACTGGAAACAGAACCCTGTGAACTGCCGTTCTCCTAGATCCGTGGGAAGCTGAGTGAAGAGCTGACTCTTACCAGGAATATACAGCAGGATACAAACTATCAAAAATTGGTAGGGAGCCTTGTAGGCCTGTCATGAAGGGTACCTGAAGTATGACCACACCAAGTGGTGTCATATGCCTTATGTAAATCAAAGAAAACGTGTTTTAGTTTTCAAAAGACCTGTCTGATTGCTGTTTCCACTTTATGTAGATTGCCTATATTAGACCTCCCAGAACCCACACTAATAAGGTGACAGAAGTCCACGCGATTCGAGTGCCCAGCATAATCTGCCAACAACCATCTGTTCAAGCAATTTACACAGTAAATGTCAGGCTAATCGGCCGGTAACTGTCCAGGGATGATTGATCCTTGCCAGGCTTCAGAACAGGAACCACTAGCCTGTCCCTCCACTGCGAGGGGAAAACCACTTGGAGCCAAATATGGTTAAGTAACTGGAGGAGATATTGCCGTTGTGGAGGACTGAGATGTTGGAGAATTTGATTATGGATAACATCAGGGCCTGATGTGGAATCATGAGAAGAGGAAAGGGCCATTAAAGGGTTTGTTATAAGGTTCCTCTTTGTCAGTGGTAAAACATAAAATTGAGGCTTCAACCTGTTGTTTCTTGAGAAGAAAAGCCATTAGGTAGGAAGCTGTAGCCGATATTTTCGCGAAGTGAGCCACAAGGTGTTCTGCGGGAAGCAATGGGTCAGTACAGACCCCCATCTGGCAAGGCAAAGCCAGGGATTGAAGACAGCCACTAGCAACCTTGGATGGTGCGGAGCATAGCCCACACTCACAACACAAGGGTACAGAAGTGCCCAAGAAAGAGAGAAAACACTCCCAGTAAACCTGCTTGCTCTGTTTGATTATGATTCCAGCTTTAGCACAAAGGCATTTAAAGTTGATAAGGGCAGCGTGGGACAGGCGGCGCATAAGATGTTGCGAAGCTCAACAGCTCTCAGAAATCATTGCAGCAATGGTTGTGTTCCACCACAGAACTGGGCAGCTGCTAGGAGGGCCTGTCGACCAGGAAACAGAAATTCTAGCAGCTTGAGAAATCACAGTAGACATCATCAATAGTCAGATGGGGCATTGACTACCACCTTGGATGTATACAAATGCAAATTAGCATGATGGAAAAAGCAACGGGGTAGCCTGTCACTTGCCAAGTGGGAGGGGAGCCACAATTCCACTGGAGGATGATGCTATTGGCGTACCGGGAAGCCACGAATGAATTGAAGAGACCTAAAGGCCATATTTTGCCACTGGTTGAGTGTCAGTAGCATTGATGTTCATTGTTTCTGAGGTTTCGGTGAGTTCTAGGTCCTCAGGAGAGACCAGAAACTCCACAACATCCTTGGAATCTGAAGTTCATCCTCTGTTTCCTTTAGTTTTATATGCTGGGAGGGCTTCTCTGAAGAGGATTCGGAAATTGAAGTAGAGCCCCCATCATTAAAGAGGCAGATCAACTGACAATCCTGAGGGGCCACAGCAGTAAACGAAAGTTATCATCATCCCTGAAGAAAGTGGCAATGACAAGATAGCAGTAAATGAGGTTTTAAAGGGTACAGAGTAAAGTCATTCATATTTCTTTTCTTTGTCTCTGTGTAAGAAAGTTTGTCAATGCTTTTATACTCCATAATTTTCCCTTCTTTATGGAGTATTGTGCAGTCCAGTGAGCACGGGGAGTGATGCTGTCCATAGTGTGGCAGATATCAAGCTGACAGGATGGTGAATTCCCTCCAGAGAACACGAAGGGAAAGGTGCTGTAAAAACATGATCTTCTTTATTGTCCACAGCTTGTCTGTAGAGACAAGGGTGGACCATTTTGTGTTTATCCCTTGGGATCACAGCATGACCAAGAACACAGCTATTAAGATGACTGACTGCCTCGAGTGAGACCAGAAAGAAGATAATGGATATTTACAACCAAAGGGGTTGAGGATAGTACTGATCAATAGCCTGAAGGCTAGATCATGGAGTCACTGCCAAATGTGAACAACTTACTGGTGGAAGTGAACAAGACTGAAAAAAAAAAAAAAAAAAAAAAAAAAAAAAAGTAGGGTCAATAAAATATTTTGGACCAAAGGCTAGGACATGGCGCACTCAAGGACAGTGTACACACCATAGGGGCATCCACAATTGGTCCCAACAAGATGTGTCAGAGGAAATTGGATTCAGAGCAGAGTAGCTGCACGTGAACTGCAATTGTGACCCTAGTTCTGGGTATCTCCCTACAAGGAAATGGGACAAGGCAGTTTGGTAGCTCAGGGGAGCAATTAATGTTTATATTCCTTCAGTAAAAAACCATCTTGATTGCAAATTGTTTTTATTCCTTATTTAATGACGCATTGTGCCCTTTAGCAGGGCATCTTCAGATTATCTGCGTGACAGAAGTTACACAAAATTACAAGACGTGATTACAAAACAGGGATAATGGGACATGGGCTTATTTTGTGTTAAGGCAACAGTATAAATGGTAAACAAAGCTTACAATGCACTCTCCGTGATGTGACACCGCAAGTTGTTTTGCAGTGTTTCTATGTTTTTGGAATTTTGGATTTCCTTGTAGCCCTACAAATGATCAGATAAAAACAATTTTTAAGATTACCTTAATAGAAGTGGTGGTTTCTGATTATACAAGATAAGCCCATGTTTACAATTGCACTCATGGGCCGTGGGCGGACGTGATGTGCTGCTCTGCCGACTTGTAGGGACTAACTAAGGGAATGTGGGTAGGGAGTAACATATAGGAATCCAGTGTATGAGACGGGACACATGAAATCTAGCTATTTGAATATTTGTGACTTTTAGTATCTGGTGATATTTACACAACTTGACAGAATTAAGAGTTACGTTCTGTAAACTTGACGACTTTAAAGAACTACAGATGAAGATAATTTACTTGCAAGCAAATCACAAATATCTTGCTAAAATTTCTCTTAGACCTACAGCAGCTGTGATGAAGTTGCCAAACACCTTTGAATGCTCTTTGAAAACAAAAATGTAGAGAATGAGGGGAATAATTTAGTGTGTTGACTATGAAATAAAAACTAATGCTCTATTGTCGACATTTTTGCATGAACTGTTGTCCAGTTAGTAATTTATCACTGTAAAAGGAACAATTCATTACCAACATGAGCATACTATGTTTCTGCTGCCATAAGGAAAATTTAACAGATGTGTTGGAAGAAAAGTTATAGTAGGGAGAGTTCTTAAATTTTACCTGTCCTGAAGTTTCTGTTAATGAAGAAATTCTCCATGGTATGAAATCGGTCTTTAGGACAAGAAATTTGTGTGAACAAACGTTTCCAAAAGGTAGAATGCGAAGTCACCATATCAAATGAGATACCGGTAGACTGATGGACATTTGATAGTAATCTTCCAATGGAATGCAGCAAATACTAAAGCAAACGATGATAAATCACACGAACTCAAAACTTTATTTAGGTTTGGTGTTAACTATTGTCTTCCTAACATAACATCTAACTAATGATCTTCGATAACTGTTTGGGTAGGCCTAAATAAATATGTTGGGTGTCTGGGTTTTTTTACAACCCTCACCCCATTATTAACATAAAATGCTGAAATTTGTTTTTCGTCCCTTTTTCCCCAGAATAAAGATCCACTCTGCACTTATTTTGTTACTCACATGTCCTGCTGTGAACAAGTTTGGTGCTCTCTAAACTACACAAATGACCAATAAATTCGCTACATGCAAATGAATCATTTACTTAATCTAATGGTAGTGGAGCTGCTGCCCAAGGTAAAACCTTTGAAATGGTATAAATAAACTGACAAGGGCTCTAACAGCCACCTGAAGTCAAATCATTAGTTTAGATTTTAAAAAAACCTCCATCGGATACAGACTGACTTATGTTTCATTCCATTCATAGATGTGCTCAGATAAATGTGTTTGGAAAAAACAAGACGTGGTCAGGTTTTTTTTGTTAACACGAAGAAGCATGTTAAAAGAGGTTTACTTATTTTGCTAAACATTAAGTAAATAAGTAAACCTCTTTCACATGCTTCTTCATGTTAACAAAAAAACCTGACCACGTCTTGTCTTTTCCAAACACATTCTCTGGTAGACAGGTTCTTGTATGTACCCTTGTCCACTCAATACATGAACAGTAATCGTAACCAGAACATTCCATAAGAAAATTTTTTCATTGCTATGAAGAGCCCGAAGAATCATATGGAGACTGGTTTAAGTATTTTAGAGCTAATATCTGATTAGCTGTCTGTGTCTGCACCACAACTGCTTGGCTCTAGCCATTCACAACATTGTCAAACTACAATACACCACAACAATGCAAGTAAACCTCAGCGTACACCCTCTGCTGATTTGCATTAAAATAGAGAGGTCCCAGCTGATATTCTGGTGTTGTAAACAGACTGACTGCTATATATAGCATAAAATTTTGATGTGTTCGAGAAGCCAACAACTGATTGGAAGATAAAGGTTGTGATAAAACAGATTTAAATGTGTACCATAGCTATAAGAAGCACTATGTAACTCTTCAGTTACTACCCTCATTAGGGGAAGAAGAAGGGGGGATAATGGCGAGGTGGGTTACACATGCATGATAAAATAATCAATTCTCAAACCATAATTTTCTTCTGAAAAAGAGAATATACTAGTGTATCTGATCACAAAACACTTACTCAAATACACACTGGGAACTTAAGCAATATTACAATTTACTCATTTTGAAGTTAGTAAACGTATACACGAGCGGAAAGATGGAATTATTACATTCTATTTAAGAACAGCCTATTTACAAGGTGAAATAGATCCGTGTGTTTAAAACTGGGCAGTAATAGGGGCGAAATGATGTTCATTTATGTGATGTTGATCATACTGTACGTCTATATATGCGTATGTTTTAAATAGCTATAAACACTTTTTTTTTTAACCGGATAGATAGTAAGGCGTAAAATTCAGATAGCTAGGCATAATACTCCAATTCCGATACACTCGTCATAAGTAAATACGAGGCATTTGCAGTTCCTTTATGGCAGTTTTGCGAATATTCCTTTTGTTCAAAACGTATAAAAATGATCATCTTAATCTTAGAAAGGCACTGATGTCTCCCACGCATCACTGACAATATCAGCTGATGTTCACAAACTGACTAATATTTCCCTAACCGATAAACTATCAATGAGCACTGCTTGGGGATTAGGAGCGAAACTCACGGCAATTATGCTCAGTCCGAAATAATATTTTGAACACTCCACACATCTGTCGGCTTTTCGTTCAAACAAAAACCGCGGGTAAACGCATGGCGTCAACTTTCAATGTTTACACAACAACATTTTATAAACAATTTATTTCATATGTCTTGGAACTGAAAATGTGACCCCCCACTGAAACAAGTTGTTTGCATTGCATGAATCTTGGAATATATAAATGGAATCATTCAGTGAATTACTTCTTTGGTGTTGACACATGTAAAACAATAAATGCATTTATTTCCCCTGCTACCAGCGAAGATACATTAGGATGTATTACGCTATCAAAACGAAGGTAATAAAAACCCCACAAATATAAATAAAGCAGTCATAAAACAGACAACATCTAATCAGTTGCCTGTTATTAAATATATTAAACAATAAACTGTCAGCAAAGATTAAGCTGCGTCATACAAAAATTAGAAATATAACAGTGCATTCTCCACGAAGCACACGAGTATGCATAAATGTAAAAAAACATAAACAAATTTCAAATGTCAAAATAGTAAACACCGACAAGCGATAGTATCAATACTTGAATAATACCTTAGAGTCATACAGCACCCTTGCCTTTGTAGGATCTGGTTCGTAGCAGAGAACTTTTTCCCCTACTGAAAATTTTGATCTAAGGCCACGGGTTGACACCATTATCTTTCATTTACACTACTTAAAGAGAAATCCCGCCATAACCTTCTTCAAAGTGTTTTCTAGATCACCGCGTCTTCGGGTTTCCATATCTTTGCCAGGGAAGTTTTAATTTGCTGATTTAAGTTATTAATATTTGCAGGAAGAAATATTCCAAACATTTTAACTTTTTCTTCTATATAAATACGTCACTGAATTTCGTTGGTTCACTTTTCTTTCCCTATAACAATGAATACTATTGTAGTTGTACAATGGACGAATTTCTCTCGATAGATTGCCATTTCTAGAGTATATCGATGATTTCATTTTCGATAGTTGGTGGAGAGCTCTCACGAAAGTACATTCCACATTAAATTTCTTCATTCATTCATTTAGGAATCATACCACAACAATAGTAGAAAGTCAAATTAAATTAGCATACAAGAGAAATATAAGGACGTCGTAACAGATAATACAAGGGACCTAGCGAATTGTATGATTAACGAATTTAATCATATAAACTTGAAGAAAAGTTTCCAAAAATACAACATAACGCTATAAATAAATTTAGATAATACTAAATGCTGCCGCTAACTATCATTAGTGAGGAAATTTCTTGGGATTTGAATACATTGAACAGTAAAAAAAGATACACAGGTTTCGATAAGTTTTCGAGGTGTATCCTTAAATGTTGGATTAACAGCGCACAGGCTGATTCATGTATGAAGAAACGTCGCTAGACGTTTAACACACCTTAGTGCATCTCAAATGGCGACATTCACACAGGCTGTCAATGGCTTGAACGATACGTTACGTCACCGTCAGGATTTCGCAGAAGAAAAGTTTAAACGTTATCCCAAGTAATAGGTTTTACAACATGTTGTAGGATGTTAACCTTATTTCTGACTTGATTACTCACATTAAGGTTCTTCCACGCACAGCGATCTGCCTGCAAACGCACACAACACAGGCATGTCGTTGTGGCTGAATAGGGAATTTTTGCAGATACAAGATGTGCGCAAAGGAAATTGTACCTGGACATTTGAGCGAAATTGCTAAAATCTATACTTGAAATACCATAGAACAAGTTAGCGAGAAATGGATATGTTTATGAAGTAAACTCACTCAAAGTTTTCGACAAACTGCCAAACTGTGTGGTCTATACAATTGGTCATCAGATTACCAGTTTTACCAGATTTTTATAGTATTCTTTGAGAATCCAGAGGAATACAAAAGAATTAATTAATTTATTTTACATGCTGTGGTGATGTCTTTTATAACCGAACCCCGCACGTTAATTTCCATCCAGTTATTATAGTTTAATATTATGGCTTAGGTTACTGACATTAGTTTTTCGCAGTTTTCCTGTATTATATTTTATTACTCTACTTATATGTATGCTTCAATATATAGACACTTACTTATTTTGTTTTATATAAATGCATATAGGCTTACTACCAGATTGTGTTACTACTGACAGAGTCATTGTAAACAGATAAATGGTGTATAAAGTTCTTAATTCTTGACACCTGCAGAGACTCTTATTTTGCTTCGTAACATAATATGTGGTGCATTATGATACTAACATTCTGTAGTATTGTACAGAAGGAAGATATCTGTGTGCAGAAATTTTAACATGTTGGAGAGATGATGGGGGGGGGGGGGGGGTTGTAGATAAACACTTGCTACCTGTCCCAGAGTAACGTATACAGACCAACACAGAAGACATTGACTAGCGTCTCTGCCGAATAATGTATTGTTCAATTTTCATAGGAGTTGTAAGTCATTATTTTATCAGCATTGTGTGTTCAGCCTCTGGACCAAGAAGTTGTATCCCTCAGTGAAATAAAACTGAAGTTGATCGATAATTGAGTAGTATCGATTATTTATTTGTAGGAAACTTAATAAAGGAAATTGTTTTATTTTAATAATGTACACTTCAGACAAACCAGTTCAATGTAATTGAAGTAATCAATTGACGGCTGGTCTGCCTGCTAGTTCTGATTGTTCATTCAACACCACAATGCTCCATTTACCTCAACTGTAACACTTTTATCTTATTGACAGGAAGTTTATATTAGATAAAAAGATTTCTGTTTGAACTGATATTTTTATCTTTCCTAGTCTTAAGTGATTTGTACAAGTTTAGGGTGTAGAAGTAATATGTTTCATAAACGTAAAAAAAGTTTTTTTGCACATAAAAATCTGAATGGTGTACTGAATATGCTGCCATTTACTGAATTTTAAATACAGGTAATTGACATCTCTTGTGAAGCAGGTATTACATCGATTAATGCAATTTGTCTGGGCTCCCAGTCTGGCATGACGTTCAAATTTTGCTTATATGTTGTAACATAGCTATAGTAAGACAGCTGTAATGGTCAGCTCTTAATTCTAATAGTAACTGAGCACTAAGATCCCCAGCAACAACAGTTTGTCTACACACAACGTTTCAAATATATTTGTTACAGTACTGCCATAATGCAGCCACTGCTGTTTGTGGTATTCTGAGTTTGAAAATTGTCAGAATCAGGATGTAGTTTGGAATTTGTTAACTTAAATTTCCACTTTATTGTAAACTACAAGTGGGTAAAATCTTTAGAGATTCCATATTGGTTTTGTAATAACAAAAATACCATCCTTGATATGATATCTAGTAATTAATTTGTATTGTATTCTATTAATCCAAGAAATCACAGTATTGTATAATTCATACAATGTTTGACAAATCAGCAATACATTTGCACATGTAATTTTACAGATTAATTGTTACATATTTTGCTACAAGAAAGTTTTGCAAGTTTATAAGAGGATAACAGACATTAAATTCTACTTCATTTGTTATGTTGATTGTAATTCGTTTAAATGATTGTTGCAGTTTTGATATTACATGGAAAATTGTGCATGTGAGGGTGACAAATATAAAATATTGATTTATTTGTTAGATGTGATAATTACTTTTTAGTAATATGGGAAATACCAATGGAATAAAATGAAGTCCAGTGTATTACATATACATAAACTTCATATAATTTTAGGTACAAGAGAATATTTACTAGAAAATGTTTAGTAATTATAACCATTATAAAAAGCATTCGTTGTGTAATAGTTTCACTCCAAAATAATTTTTTAACCTTATACCTGAAAGTTTTTGGATTTTCTATTCCTTTAGTTTCATCTGGTAAATAATTATACATCCACATACCAACATGTAGAACACTTTTCTGATGGCAGGTTGATCTGGACTGAATCATGAGCAGGTCAGACTACTGTCTTCTTTCATAGTTATTTATTGACAATTTAGACAATACTATAAGTGTAAACAGATGGCATAGTCATAATGTCAAGTGTTTTGAAATGTTGTTTGCATAATTCCTTAAATTTAAAAATGCATATTATTATGTACTGCTTTTTTGTATTTTGAAATTATCTCTGCTGAAGGATGAATTCTTTCAAAAAATAAATTAACAAATAAATAAATTAAATTAAATAAAAAATAAGAAAAGTAAAGGAAATATGGAGTGCAGGTAAGAATAATATAAATAATATAATGACTGATTTTATGAGTACTGGTACCCTTAGAATATAACACTTAGTTAACAGCTTGTTTTTGAGATACAATCTGTATGAGTGTTCAATTTAAGATTATATAATCTGTATGTGTGCTGTATTTAAGATTATCTTCAAGCCACATACCAAGAACCATATCTTAACATTTCAATTTTAATTTTTGTATTCTATTTGGTAGATATGAATTAAACCCTATGATTTCAGGTCATCATAAAACTTTCAGTTAGTTTCTTAAGGAGTGAAGTACTATAGTGTGGTAAATTAATATATCAATAACTATGGACAAACCTACAGAAATAATACCAGTAGAAATTACGAATTATCCAATGATTTTAAGGTTGTGATAACGTTTTCGTACACAGCTTTGGCAGTCACCTATGCTTTTCTAAAGCCATGTTGGTTTTTTTATATTAAAAAATAACTTGTTAATAAAAACTTTCTAATCTGCCACAAAACGATTTTAAAATATTTTTAACAATGTGCTTAGTTGTACTTCTAGGTCTGTATTTAGTTACATCATTTTAGGACCCTTTCTGGGTAATGGAATAATTTTAGCAATCTTTAGGAACGCTCCATTAGTAAAGGATGCATTTATTATGTAAGTTAAAGGTCCTACAATGTATTTTCTACATTTATTTTCAACTATGTCAGATATGCTGTCACTGCCATGGAGTATTTAGTTTTTAGTTTTTCTAAAGCCTGAGCACATCAGTATTTGAGACATTGTGAATAAACATTGATGCTTGAGTATTGTCTCTATGGGAGTTGGCCTTTATCAGATTGTCAGCTATTTTACTGAAATAGTCTGTTAATGACATATCGTTGGTAAATGTTGTATCAGATGAAAGAAATTTTGTATGAGTTTTTGTAATAAGAAAAACTTTTTGTAGTGTCCACATATAAGGCAGATGGCATAGGTTCATTTACATGAAAGATTATACATAACAGAAAGTAGAATTCTCTGCCAGAGCAAACTTCTATAATTAGGCAGTCTGTATCATTAGAAAACACTGCAGAACACTCAGTGTTTGCATTCTGATATCAAAGATCTCCATTACATTTAAATATTTTCTTTTTAACCAATGATTACAATTATTCAGAAGGCTGACCCAATTTGAGAAATCTTAACAGTAATTGTATCATCCGTTCCAAACGTTATCCATTTACTTACGAAGTATAAAGGACTCCACTTAACAATTAAAATTAGCCACAAGGTTTACATAGGCAGTTAAATAAGAAGCCACCCTTAACTCAGACTTGGGCTTAATGAGGATATCAAAAATTGTCGTTAAATCAGCCTGAATTGTGTACCAAGCAGTGACAAGCCTTGTGGAACTGGGTAGCAACTCTACTGAAAGAATACTATTGCTGATTAAAGGGCAGTAATGGTCTGATCAATATGAAATTTGCATAGCACTGGAGTTAATAATACTGAAAAATTGCTATCATTAAATTACTCCAGAGTACTGGATAGCAACAACTACACAAGAGGGTACAAACCAGACAACTGGTAATTTCACTAATCAAAAGAGCAGTGTCAAAACAGAAAATTTGCTATCTTCAAATTACTCCTGCATGCTCAATAGTGCCAACAAGATGAGAGGGTACAGACAACAGTAACTCATCAATAAAAAGACCATTAACCCTGCAGTAGTCACACATGGACTGACAGTCCACAAAAAAGAATTTTTCACTTTCCTGTTCATCTTGGTGCACCAAGAAATTAAATACATTCAGCACCTTCCTGTAATGAGAAGTAGTCACATGGATCAGAGGAGCAGCGGTGGAATGCTCAACAGTTGCAGACTAAGAGCCCACATGACTATATGCATTACATATAATTAGCATCGTTGGTAAGTCATTATTCCCATGTAATATTTTTTAAAGTTGTCTCCTATTATGGCTGAATTGTTTTCTATTAATTACACAGTCCTTTTAGGTTCATCTTGTATATTGTCTTTACGTTTCTTCTATTTTTTATACGTTATGGATCTGTATGACGAAGTCTACACAAGAATTCTGTTATAAGCAAGAAACTTTTTTGCAGTTTTTCACCCAGAGACAGAAGGAATCGGAAAGGTGCTTACTGCGTTCTAACATACAGAAAGGACGTTATTCATACTATGATATGTGTTACAAATGAAGCAAATTATCATTATTTGGAGCATGAAAATGTCATTTGCAATGAAAGTTAAAAAGAGGGAAGAATGTGGCTGTATTGTCAAACTCTAAAACTGTAGTAACCAGTGTGTGTATTTCATCCTGCTTATGATACAAATATGCTATACATTTTTCACGAAATGCAACAGGTTTAGTGTATTATGAAACTTAGTATTTCAGTGAAATTGGACAGAATTTACAGCTCTGTCAAAGGTATTGACGTAAACTACTAGTTAACTACAGTAAATTGCATATTCTCCATTACTGTGTCGACTCTTGCTACTAAAATTATTTAATGGCATACGGACTGCCAGTCTGTGCGCGACTACTGGTGGTGTGAAAAGTGGTTGAACATGATGGCTGGTGAAACATTCAGCTGTCTACTGCAGTGTTAGCAAGAAAGAAAATTTACTATATTCAGATTACTCCCACGTTTACAACAACAGTTTACAACAATCATTAGAGTTTTATTTCCGCAGTGGAAACTATATCACCAATTAAACAGCGTAGGCCTTACAAGATGAACAACATCGAAATCACTGTCACACTCGAAACACAACAATGCTGCACAGACAGAAACTCTACAGCTCGATGTATGCTGCACGGACAATCGGATGCGGGGAGGCCGAACAGACTCACTGCAGAATCTTAACAATGGAAGTTGAAGGGTGATATTCAATTTGACAAATGGCCAGCAGGTCACTGCCTTAAGCTGCAGCTCTAACAATGACGACCAGTACCGCTACGACATTTCATGCTTAGGAAGAAAGTTCTCCCAGCAAGTAATCGTACATCACCCAGAAACAAAGACAGTGGGTGCGGTCAACTAGTTGTTCTCAAGGTTGTGCTTGCAGCAGCCTAAATCCAACTTGGACTGGTGTTGCTCTCCACCCGCCAGTGAAAACACAACTCCTCTCTTACACTGATTAGCAACACAGTGAGAAGGTAGAAAGAGAAAAAGACGTTAAAAATTGAAGAACATTAAAACTTATAGCAATCTTCAACATTCATATTATTCCCTCGCACTGTATAACAGCATGTCATGAGAAGAAACATTCACTTGTTGAACAGTGATAACTTCAATAAAAGAAACAAACACATAGTGCATGGGGGGGGATAACGACCAGAAACAAACAGTTAAGCAACTTCATGCCACTCAAGGGTACACGGACTTAGTAGAAAATTTCCCATCGTTCTTTATCCACACAAGGACTGATGGAGAGCCCATCCAATGATGTGAAAAGCCCACTTATTGATCATCCGGTGTTGCCATCCATGCCTAGGCAAAGGACTCGCCGTCTTTCGCAGTCACAGCTATACTTCACTCTCTCCAGACTGACATAGAGTTGACATGGGATGGAGAACACGCCGGGTGAGACATGATGAGGTGACAGGTCTTGTTTGGCCAGCGTTGGACAAGGCCCTTGAACTTAAACTAACGATACTCTCTCCGACAGACAAACTAAGCTAGTTCTTTTTGGTGATGATACAAGTACAGATATCACGCCTGACAAACAGGAATTAACTGATGAAATTGTTAATGATGTCTTTTGGTAAATTATTAAGTGGTTCTCTACAAATGAACTCTCATTAAATTTGATAAAACCCAGTATATACAGTTTCATACAGTAAATGGCATGACAGTATAATCAATTTAGACTTTGAACATAAATCTGTAGCTAAGGTAGAATATTCAAAAGGTGTTTGCATTGATGAGGGATTGAATTGGAAGAAACACATTGAAGATCTGCTGAAACATTTGAGTTCTGCTGCTTATGCTATCAGGGTCATTGTAAAATTTGGTGATATGCATCTCAGTAAATTAGCATACTATGCTTATTTTCATTCACTGTTTTCATATGGGATCATATTCTGGGCAATTCAACAACTAATAAAAAAGTATTCATTGCACAAAAGTGTGTAATCAGAGTAATTGCTGGAGCCCACATAAGATCATCCTGCAGACATTTATTTAAGGATCTACAGATCATCTCTGTAGCTTCACAATATATTCACTCATGAAATTTGTTATTAATAATCTGAACCAATTCAAAAGTAAAAGCAGTGTGCATAGCTACAACACTAGGAGAAAGGGTGATATTTACTATTCAAGGTTAAATCTAAATATGTCACAGAAAGGGGTGAATTACCCTGCCACAAAAGTCTTTGGCCATTGACAAGTAGCATCACAAATCTAACAGATAGCCAACTGGTATTTAAAAGGAAGTTAAAGGAATTTCAGAATGGCAACTCCTTCTATACTTTAGATAAAACTTAAAAAAAAAAATTTAAAAATCCTTAAAATATTGTCATGGATACACACCATTTACTAAACTGACACGTTCCACATCATTACGAAATGTCATATATAAGATCTATGGAACAAGTATTAATCTAATCTAATCTACTCCAATTGTACCTCTCTCCAAACACCTCGTCGTAACTGGCAAAGATATCAGCAATATCGAAATCGAGGGAGCAACAACGCCACAAGTGACAGAAGTGCAAGATCTCGACTGTTGAAAGGATGCACAATGAAAACTTTCGCTTAAGAAGTAATAATCTCACGTTGAAAAATGCAAGTGGTCCGTAATTCGAAGGTTGGTCGTTAAAAGAGCACAACACTTTACACTTGGAACACGTTTATTGAAAGTGGTAATGAACCCTCTGTCAGGCACTTAAATTTGATTTTCAGAGTATCTATGTAGATGCTAACACAAGCGTACACTCACTACAGACTGCCTCCTGCTTAGAGTGCTCCACTATCTATACATAGAAAGAATTTTCTGGAACTTACAAGTACATCGAAGATAATAAACATGTAGAACATTCTAGAAATACAAATAAATAAATCTTTTTCTGCCCATGGTGGGATTAGTACTGGGGACCGCAAGCACAGCGAATTGCTAACCACTGTGCCACACGTTCCGTCGGAATACTTTCGGTGTGGATCCTTTCCCTGAAAGAACAACGACCCACTGTAAGCTTCCATTTGGAGGCCGTTTCTGTCTATCTGTTCTTTGGGATTGTGATAAGGCTTCATACGGAGGACGTGCACAATGTCTCTTCGTTTTTGTCGTTTTGAGGACGGCTCGTAATCCTCAACTTCATTTGTGACGTCTGACAGGCGGCGTATGACACGATACGGACCAAAGTATCATTTCAGTAACTTTTCCAATAGCCGAACTTTCTGTACAGGGGTAAAATCCATACCAGATCTCCTGGGCTGTACACAACACGTCAGTGCAAGTCGTTATACCACTGACAGTCCTTCTCCTGGGCGTTCAGTGTCTGTATGCGAGCCAGCTGTCTTGTTTCTTCGATCTTGGTGATATGCTGTTTCACATAGTTATCCTTTGTGTCGTCCGGTTGGAACGAGAACAGTGTATCCACTGTCGTCTCACCTTCACGATCATGGATCAGGAAAAACGGCGTGAAGCCTGTGGTGTCTTGCCTTGCTGTATTATAAGCAAATGTCACGACTGGTAGTATTGTATCTCAATCATTCTGCTCAACATCGACGTACATCGACAGCGTATTTGCTAACGTGTTGTTAAAACGTTCTGTAAGCCCATTTGTCTGAGTATGGTAGGTAGTTGTGATTCTGTGGACAATATCCCAATGTAACATTACCTCTGATACTAGTGTTGACATGAATACTTTTTCTCGATCAGATATCATCACACGTGGTGCACCATGCTTCAAAATAATGTCTTCTACTAGGAATTTTACGATCTCTGGAGATTTGCAGTAGTAGCTTGTGATGCAGTTAGTGCAGACTATTATCCATCGGTTACTGGATATTGACTTCGGGAACCTACCGTAAAAGGTCAAATGGAGCTGCTGCAGGTGGAATTGGTACCAGATGCCCTGGAAGTAATTGCGACACATGCTTCCGTCTCTGGCACTCCTTACAGTGACTCACATACTGGTTGACAAATCGATAGAGACCTTGTCAGTAATACCTGCATCTGATTCTGTCTAGGGTCTTCACGAATCCCAGATGACCAGATATTGGAGAATCGTGGAAATACTTGAGAAAAGCTGGCCAGAGATGACCTGGAACAACCAGTAGCCATTTGGGGCCCAGTGGATCGTAGTTGCTCTTATAAATGTCTCGTCTATAAGTTGAAACTCTAATTTGGTCGGTTCTCCTTTCTGCAAGCCCTCTATGGTTTGTAATAATGCTGGATGTTCCCTTTGTTCTGATGTAATGTCACATAACTCAGTGAGGGCTGAAATTTCATCCATGATGTTGTGTTTGGCTAATGGATTTCTCGAAAGGCAGTCGGCGTCCTTGTGTGTGCGCCCGTTTTTGAATACCACTGTGACACCATACTCTTGGAGTCTTAGTGCTCATCTTGCTAGTCGACCTGATGGATCCTGAAACTGATCAGGCAACATAAATAACGGTGATCTGTCACGACGGTGAATGGTCTACCGAATAAATACGGCCAGAACTTGTTGATAGCCCAGATAATGGCGAGACACTCCTTCTCGGCTATAGGGTAGTTTATCTTGGACTTTGAGAGAACTTTTGATGCATAGGCTATCACCTTTCTGAATTGTTACAAGCACTGCACCAATTCCATAACCGCTAGCGTCTGTGTGAAGTTCGGTTTAAGCATATTCGTCGTATAAGGCTAGTACTGGTACGGAAGTTAGAGCCTCCTTAAGTGCTCGGAAAGCTCTTACTTTTGTCTCATTCCATTAAACCTGGCGTCTCTCTGGAGACGTTCTTGCAATGAACGTGCCTTGTTACAAAAACTTTTTATGAAACAACAGTAGTATTAGCACAGCCCGAGGAAACGAATCATATCACGGATATGCCGAGGTGTCGGAAATTCTATGAGTGTCCTTACTTTATCTTGAGAAGGACGGACACCATCTCCGTTCACTAGGTGCACCAGGATTTTTGTCTCTTTGGCGACGAAGAGGCACTACTTTTGGTTGTGGCGGAGTCCTGCTGTCTGAACACACTTATACATAGCTGTCTGGCGGCTTAGATGTCCTTGAGAAAACTACAATGTCATCTAGATAAGAAAGACATGTCGTCCATTTAAGATGTCGAAGTGAGTTGTCCGTCATGCATTCAAATCTGGCCGGGGCATTACATAGTCAAAAAAGCATGACCTTGAATTCATAGAGGCCGTCAGTTGTAATAAGAGCAGTCTTCTCTGTAGCTTCTCTGTAGCTAAAAATTCCATGCTTACTGCCTTTCTGGAATAGAAACGAGTATCCAGTAGAAGATCTCCTATCTGTAGAGTCATTGGGCAAATCTACTTCACCGTATCCCATTATTCCTGCAAATTTTTCTTCTGTGAAACATAATTTCAGATTCTTGGTTCCCTGAAGATATCTGAGCACACATTTTAGACCGAAGCAATGTAAAATCTGTGGGCCATTGCCATTGCCTGCACATGATGCAGGAATACCCGATCTTTTAGTTTGTGCAAGATTGAGAAGATACCCTATCGCTTGTCTGTGCAGTATGTTGTCCTTCCTTTCAGTAGAATTTTTATCAAACTTTACATTCACTTAAATGTGTGTTTGATCAAGTTTACAGTATGTCATTCTGAAGAGATTGTATACTTCATGAGAAACATTTTTTGATCTAGCTATATCAAACTTGTTTCACAATTTCTGATAATGTTCATGCCACTACACTGTTTCATTCACGGATATCTTTTATGGAGAATTTTCTTTCAGTTTTTCTTTGATTCATAGTTCTTTTGCTGATGGCCAGCAAAAATCAATAAATCATCTACCTCAACCATAATGAACGACATTACTGATTTGTCAATAGAATAACATATACAGGGATTGATATTGACATTTTGAGTTCAATTTCCAACGGTATATTACTCAGTTTAAGATTACACTGTTGGCTAGGATGCTTCACGCCATATGAGACTTGACATTGAAAACATACCTGGTTGTCTTCCAAGAACATCTCTGGTTGTGACATATATTTCAGTGTCAATATCCTCCTGCAGGAATGCACTTACTACATCTGTATGTTCAACGTCTAGGTTGTATTTAGCAGTCAAAGGAAATACGCAATGAAGAGAAGTGTACTTTTTTGTTCTCCTGAATGCTTTTAATTTTCCTGATATAGATTTCTTCTGATGTGTGGCGGTAGCCCCATACCTGCAATGCCTAACTCACTGTAGCTCAGTAACAGGATCAAAGCTCTCCATAGTGGTGGAATTGGGATGCAGCTGATTAGATTATACAGATGGATGAAAATACCAGCAGCTGTATTCAAAATCTTTATTAAATTTTGTGCGACCAGTACCGGTGCTTCACTAGACCATATAAAGACTCCCGTTGTATGATTGTTATTAAAAGCATATTTGAACTGGGTAGCCATTAAAACCAGTAGCCATAAATTTCTTGTTCTATTCATGTTACACTCTCAACAGGGCGTAACCCTCAACAGCGTGTAACATGAATAGAACAAGAAATTTATGATTAGTGGTTTCTATGGCTACCCAGTTCAAATGTGCTTTTAATAACAGTCACACAATGGGAGCCTGAAGATGGTTGCACAAAATTTAATAAAGATTTTGAATACAGTTGCTGGTATTTTCATCAATCTACATTAGTGACCTTGCTGTGGTAGCAGGGAAGATGGTGCCAGAGTGTTGTTCCCCAAAACACTTCTTCCCTCAGGTTCACAGCTGTCGAATGCTTTCTCGGTCCCCCAGTCTCAGAGTGCCCCACCCTGCTCCATTATTGAACTCCTGACTCCATGCCCTGCCAGCAGATGAAGTGGCATGGACCCAGCGCTGAGCCACTGCAAAAGCTGAAGACTCCTCTTAGTTCCAAATCCACCACTATTTATCCTGATTTCCATGGCACCTGACAGCCACTGCTTTGGCTTCACTGGCACAATAATTTAATAAACTTCCGCAAGCAGCTACCTTGAGTACTAGTGTAAGCTATTTCTACACTACAGTCATAGCAACACTTGTTACCACTTTCGGCCTTGGTGCCTTGACTTGTCCTCAGAATTTTGTTCGGACACATCACGATTTTCCCTCTGTAACGTTCCCAAAGTTTGAAAGACGACTGTCTGTCACCCTCCATATATTTTTTATATATTTCTGTAAAGTTATAATTTATTTAATATCGCTAGATTATTATTTGGTTAAAACTTGAAACCCACTCTTTTCAAGGCTCGGTGAATAGCATTTTTATTTCATGTGTTAAAATATTAGTTAATATCGCTAGGTTTTTCTTATTTTATTATTTTAATAATTTATTATTATATTAATTAATGTGGCATAAATGTGGCTTCTCCGCTACGCCACTGTCCTTGTGAGAAATGTGTACTTGTCTTACTTTTAAGTGGATGTGCAAGAATCCATGGCTGTCTGGATGTGGGGAGTGATAACTCGCTTTGCCTTGTTCTCTCTGGCTCGGTGTCAATAGCTGCTGATACTACGAAACAGGTTTCCACACCCTTTGGTGGCGAGCTAGTTGGTGAGCCTTCCCTCAGCATGCGTCTACTCGCTCTCCATCCCCACCACCACTGATCTTGGATTTTCCGGCTTTCGGTGGCTTCCCGCGTCTCGTGGCTGCTCGGTCTGGTCATTCTGTGCTGGTATTCTGGCGAGGAAGGTTGGTTCTGCTCTTGTGTTTGGAGATGGTAGCGTTTCATTGTGTAGCACTTTTAACTTAGACTCGTGAACTTAGAACCATTTTTTGGAATATTTTCTCCGATCGTGTGCGGAAATGGGTTCCCGTTTTTCAATTCAGTGATTTCCAATAGATAAATGCGGTGTGTGTGATTCTAGTTGCAGTTTGATAACGGCCTGGTATGTTAAAACCTTTTGTGATCATGTGGCGGTGGATGAACTCTGTGTAAATACTTTCTAGCTTTGTGGGGCCCGATTTCTAATAGGTGATACGTTCATTTTTGTACAGTGCATGTAAAAATCTTCTCATCGTTTCCTTCCGTAAGTGATATGTGTTCCACGTGGTTGGTTCATAGAACAAAGCCTTCAGCTTCCACTCTTGTTTGTTCCATGCCCATCAGGAAAGTAACTATGCGGGTATCCTTATGATTTCCACTAATATTTCGCGATTCTCTCTCCCCGCCTATTTTAATTTTGCTGTTTTTTCTCTGACTTGTAGTACGCACTCTGTCTTTGTCAGTGATTCCCTTTGAGCCTTGTACATCCTCCTTCAATAGCTTCGTTATGTAATTTTAAACATTTCTATGGGTTGCATGCTGTAATTCTTAATTTTTTTTTCAGAATTTGTAATTATTTCACTTTTACGAGTTTTTTGAGACTGGACTTCATCCGTCTCTGTAATCGCTCCCTATCATGTGTAGCTGCATTTCTTTCACTTCTTCATGTAATTCTAAACATTTCTATGGGTTGCATGCCGTAACTATTATTTTTATTTTTCCGACTTTGTAAGTATTTCAGTTTTGTGGTTTTTCTGAGACAGGATCTCATCCGTCTCTGCAATCACCCTCTATCACGTAGAGCTGTATTTCATTTGCTTCCTTATGTAATTCTAAGCATTTCTATGGGTTGCATGCTGTAGTTAATTTTCTTTATTTTTCGGAAACTGAATGTATTCAATTTTATTGGTTTTCGGATCCACATGGGTCCGAGCTCCGACTTCCGGGGTTTGCAGCTAGTCGCCTGAATTCAAGCCACTTCTCATATAAAACCAGTACCTAAATCGATTTCTAAAAGACTGCAACTTAAGAATCCACCGTGATTTTTTATAATTCCGATTTTCAACCACTTCTCCAGTGGAGTGCGTTCATGTTACGAGCCGTGTGTCGCCGTTAGCGTGTTTGTTCGCGCTCCAGTTCAGAGGTAAATTAACTTGGATATACACACGCACCTTCTCAAAACAGGCACGACAGACCAGAGCCAGCTTCAAAGTGTTTTTGTATATTGTGTTTTGTGCTACCTCCGACTTGCTGAATTTCGCCTACGATAGCGGCACCTGCTTCCGCCTCGTCTCAGCACGCTGATTTTGGTGAGTTTCACTGTGGCATTGACTGTGTGTGTGAGAGAATCAGTGTTGTTTGTGAATCCTTCCCCCCAGTAGCGGTAAATCATGTATAATTTAGGCTGAGCACCGTCCGCATTAAGCCATGCAAGAGATGCATTTTTATTGTATTAACAATATTGGTTCCCCATTTTGCTTGTTTTCTATCTGAATAAACAAGTCTAAGTTCAGCAATAACGGTAAGTTGCATATAAATTGTAGTTTTAGAGCATCTTCCTTCTTTTATTTAATATTGTTCTTCACAAGTTCTGAGGACAAGCTCAGATGCAATTTATCTTATGTCTAAATTCTGTTGCGCCATAAATGTTTTCTTAGCCACCTTTCTAAGATAACTTTAATTGTGGTGGCTTGCTTATTAATGTCTGTGTGTAATAACGTATGAGCTGCTATGTGTATTGACCACTGTGCTATTAACTTCCTGTTATTGAAGTAATTTAAAACACGTCAGTTCTCAGTTTGGGCCAGGGAACAAGGCTTTGTAGCAGGGAGTAACCAGTAGTTCACACGGACCTCATTTGCTAATTTTAGTGATAAAACAAGACTCTTGTTTCATACAGTGGTCAACTTTTATCTGACCTTACCGCTGCCAGGATTCGCTCTTCCTGCGGATCATCTGTTAAATGAAGTAGTGTTTTTTTCTTCTTCTTTGCTTTAAATGCGTAGGGGAATATTCTTAAAATTTTTTTCCCTCCCAGTGGGCGAATGTGTGATATTAGCAACGCGTATTAATCTATTTCATTTATGTTTTCAGCACACGTGTGTCTCAGTGAATTTCTTTGTCATTTTGGAAGGGTTATTTTATTTAATTGTGTTTGTAAAAGGAGCACAGTCACAGTGCATTGCATGTGAAGGTTTTAGTTCATGTTTTGTTACGCGTTTTTTTTGTTAGGCTAATATTTTGTTAGTTACTTTTGTTGATCTAAATTACTTGTGATGATGGAGAATAGTTCTGCCTTGTCCGTTTCCACTGGCTCTAGGCAATTAAACCAAAGTGCGGACCGTCTAGGTCAGATCTTTCGACCGAAAGGGAAAAAGTAGGGAGTACAGACGGCCGCGTTCCCGTTGAAAACTAGATTTGTTTAAACGTGAACGCTACCGGAAGTGAGGGCAGGAGCAAACGATGCGAAGCGCATACCAACATGACAGTTTCTGCTACTGCGCAAACTAATTCAACCAGTGTTACTAGGCCCGTGTGCGTTTCTGACACGACACTAAGCGACCTCATGGCCTCCATGAGAGAAATAGAAACAGGAATGGAAACGCAAAATGCTTCTGTTCAGGAATTAAACACAGGGATGGAAGCGCAGAATGGTTCTGTTCAGGAATTAAAAACAGGGATGGAAGCGCAGAATGTTTCTGTTCAAGAATTAAAAGCAGGGATGGAAGCGCAAAATGCTTCAGTCCAGGCTGAACTTGTCAAGGTTTCTGCGCAGTGCAGGGAGGCGCAAAGTAACACCGTTCGGGTTATTAACAATAATCTGGATGGGTTGCGCACCGATATAGTGCGGCTAGTTCAGGAATGGCATGAGGTAGCAATGAATGGTATCTCAGAAAACGCGACTAAAATTTCAGATAGATAGATAGGATAGGATGTTTTGGGCGCACGACAGCGAGGTTTTTTGCGCCCTGACTAAAAAATTAGACAACAGTAACTAAAGTAGGCCTTGGCAACAACCCGAACACATATTGCCAGTCAGCGATGGAAGTTGGCAGACGTAAGGTTGGGTACTTCAAAGTCGTTAAACGAAAATGTCAGAGTATAGGGAGACGCTGATTGCTGATGTTAGAGACATCAGCGAGCCTTCCTGTAACACACTAAAACCTCCGGCCTAAGAGCTTAGGCCAGAGTCCAAAATTTCAGGCAATGCAGAAGCTATATCTGCACTCTCCGATCATGTGGATACTAAAGTCCTCTCTCTTGAGGAGAGAGTCGAATTAGTTAACACTGAGGTCCACTCTCTTAACGAGAGAGTCGATTTGGTAGACGGCCAGGTGAAAATACGCACAGATGAACTAGGGTCACACACAGATGAACTAGGCGCACACACAGATGAACTAGGCGCACGCACAGATGAACTAGGCGCACACACATATGAACTAGGCGCACACACAGATGAACTAGGCGTGCGCTTTGATGAACTGGCCACCTCGGTGTCACAGCTTCTACAGACCAGGAAGACAGCAGCCGAAAGAGCAGTTCCCGCTATTGTAAATGAATCGGAGGAAGATCGCGACTTACTCCGATTCAAGGAACGACAGTGGGAAATTAACCGTAGGCGTCGCGATGTAGCGGCCGAGTTAGAAGAACGTGTAAACCCCATTGCATGACGAGAAAGTCACAGTATGGGTTAGATTTACCACATATACCGTTATCGGGCCTTTTTTCTTCGAGGAACTGTGTGATTCTGGTTTTGTAATTGGTACCGTAACGGGTGAGAGGTACGCCGATATGTTACAGAATCGCATCATCTCCAGCCTGGCTGATAAACACCTGCTGAAACGTACGATTTTTATGCAGGATGGCGCTCCACCCCATATTGCTAGATGCATGAAAGATCTCTTGCGAGCGTCGTTTGGTGATGATCGTGTGCTCTGCCGCCACTTTCGTGATGCTTGGCCTTCCAGGTCCACAGACCTCAGTCCGTGCGATTATTGGCTTTGGGGTTACTTGAAGTCTCAAATGTATCGTGATCGACCGACATCGCTAGGGATGCTGAAAGACAACATCTGACACCAATGCCTCACCATAACTCCAGCCATGCATTACAGTGCCGTTCACAACATTTTTCCTCGACTACAGCTATTGATGAGGAATGATGGTGAACATATTGAGCATTTCCTGTAAATTGCATTTCCTGTCTTAATTTGTTATGCTGATTACTGCTTTTCTGATCAGTTGAAGCGCCTTCTGTTGGACATTTTTTGAACTTTTGTGTTTTTTTTTTGTTCTAATAAAACCCCATCTCATTCCAAGTATGTGTGTCAATTTTTATCTCTCTATCTGTATTCTGCGATTTATTAAGTTTTCAAATTTATACTAACTTTTTGATCACTCGGTATATTAACTCAATATTTGTTTATTATATGACCCAAATACGCAATTTTTTCTTATACAATATTGCATTTATCAATGATTAATGTTAAATATAAGCTCTTATCCTTAAGATATCTCTCTTAGTGGACAACATGCAGTATTTTCATGATATGATGCCTGCACTGTTTAGAGAGTTTATTGAGAGAGAGAGAGAGAGAGAGAGAGAGAGAGAGAGAGAGAGAGAGAGAGAGAGAGAGGTCTGGAGGGCTGCATAGTTGTAAACACTGCATGGGAATGGCCAATCGGTTCTAGGCTGCACATCAGGTACTACAAGGTACTACAGGTTCGACTACAGTATTCTGGTCCCATAGATCCTTGTCGATCCCCATTTTTCTGGAACCTTGAAATAAATGGCCAATAAACTCCACCAAGCAAGATTTTAATTTTCTGTGCATTAAATTTATAGTAGCTGTATACTAAACAGTGATCTAGAATTTATGCTATTGTGCTAGTATAACATTCACGTTCTGTGATATTCACCATGTGATAGTTTCACGTGTGATTTTTGGCGTAAAAACAGTGACTGCCTGTGCATATTATCTATGGTATAAGAAGCATTGATCAGTCTCTGTCTGTATACAGACACCCTAGCACTGCTGTAGTTTCGGCCACCTTTACCATATGACAGATGTACTATGGGAAGGGAACATTATTTTGGACCTGTCCATCCAAAATGCAGCACAAGTAGGATCACAGATAGCACAACCAAATTTATTCCAGATCTGACTGTTTTACAAACATTACATGGTTGAAAATACAGCCCCATGTGAAGTGATGAAGATGATAAAATCACTACTGAGTGTTTCCACTATTGCTGGCTATAATCACTGCCAGACACTTCAGTAATGAATCAGAGAGACTCAGTATGTTTTGATGTTGTATGGCAGTATATGTTCTTTCCACATGTTGCCAAAGTTGAACTAGTGTAGCTGTGGGTGGTGTATTCCCGTGCCAGAAATTCCGCAATTATCGACAACACGTTTAAGAAAAGCGAGAGATGGGAAAATAGTGAACTGAAGGAAGTAATGCGATGGGTAATGAGGTAGTACTGAACATTTTGCGTCATATGAGGTCGAGCTTGATCATTTTCAAATGTGGCCACAAGCAAGTTCCAAAGGTGTGGAAGGAAAGCAGGTTCCACTTTATAGATTTAGTACTGGCTGTTTGTGTATCGGAAATGTGTGCTAGGGATGTGTGTGAGTGGAATGCAATACAACCTCCAAATGGTAGCACTGGGGGCAGGTCCAGTATGACGATGCAAAGGACAGCGGTTCAATAGTCTCTCACTACAGTGTCTCACGAGTCCATGATGGTGCAGACCAAATCGACATTCTTAAGTAAGAACAAAGTTGTCCCAACCCCAAATCTGCCTGCCCCACCACGGTGATCGAATTAGAGTCTGGAGACAGCATGGTAAGGGACTTTTGAACCATTGCCATGCCCATCCTACAACCGGTATTGTGGTTTGGGGTGGTATTGGATTCTATTGCCGCAATCCTATTCTCCCCCCCCCCCCCCCCATCAGTATGCATTGCTGGTACATGAACGAGCCCACTTCACTACTCTGAAGTGGTGGTGTCTGTTGTCGTTTTGTACCTTGGAATTTGCAGACGGCCATAAAGAATGTGCCTACTGCATGTGGCAAATGATGTTCAAGGCTTCTTAATCGCCAAGAGAATTGCACTGCTGACTTGACCTACCTGTTGTCCCAGTCTCTGGCCTATTTAAATGTCTGGCCAATGATTACAGTACAACTAGCCAGGGACGTACCAGCCGCTGCTACACCAAATTAGCTTTGGCAGTATGTGGTAGCAGCATCTAAACAACACAACTGGATCCTGTTTGAGTGAATGCCAATGTGTGCAGCGGAGTTTATAGCCAGCATTGCAACAACACTTAATACTGATTTCATCATTTTCCCCTCTTCACACAGGGCTGTATATGGAATCATATGGTCTTTGTACACAAGTAAGGCTGTGGTATATTGCTACACAAATAAGGCTGTGGTGTCTTAGTTCCTCCTTGGTGATGCATTCTGTATGTCCATCAGTATAATCATGTAACAGAAAAACTGCCCATGGAGTAATATTTTGTGTAAATGGTTCTGGTCAGCTTTAAGATGCATTGTTAAAATTACGATTGAAATTATTGCTGTACCTAAATTTTTAAAATTACATACAATAACTTTCAGCCCAAATACGGCCATTTTTGGGTAAATGAGAATCACTAATACATAACATGTGAGAAACGTAACTTGTGGTTTTAACATGAGTAAATGATTTAATGTATACATTTGCCATACCTACTATCAAAGAAGTACTTACAAAATGGGTGTCACTTATACATTCCAATAGTAACGATCATGATAACACTTTATATCCTCTTGCATGAGTTGTTTTCAAATCAAGATCATTGTCACACCATTAGAGATATGGTACCATGAGCATAACCAAATCATAGGTGAAAGTCCCTACGTCAGAACATATCAGTAATACAAAGGTGTAGTTACTGTCAACAATGTCAACAGTTAGGAAATTATTTTTCCCGACTAAGACGTTCCAAAATTTTTACACTGTAAAATCTACAAATACTTCTTCACATTAGTGAGAAATTTAAGTAGAAATAAGTTATGACTGTATTATGATAATAATAAGTCATCTTCAGTCACAATGTTTTTATCATCCAACACATTCAGAAACTAGAACTCCATTTTCGACGAATTTATTAACATATTTTTGTGTTGCATCTGCTTCAGTTTTTCACCTAACGGCAGAAGAACGACACAGTCGTCAGATTTTGAGTGAGAAAATCGTCTCAGTTGTGTTTAATGATATGACTTTAGAATAAACATGCAGTGAAGTATTGTGAAGTGTTATCTGCGTTTGTCAGCATAAAATTATCTCCGGCATTGGTGAAGAAACTTCCACAAATTTTACACAGCACATTTTCACAGTTAGCATGTTTATGTCAGTGCTAAGTGTGTTAAATGGCATATTAATGTTATGGAGTATTGAAATTTGTAGTTAAATCGTTTGTATAGATCAACAAACTAAGCTAAAAGAATAAATAACATTACTAAGAGGATGAGTGTCAGTAATTTTTGTTTACATTATCACATATTCACTTAAAATTTTACAAACATTACCATACAGGATTATTCAAAATATGAACTACTTATATTACAAAGTATTTCAGTGGACTTACTGGAATTTAATTATTAAGTTGTTTAATTATTTCTACATGTGAGACACAAATTAATGTACAGCAAAGTGACTTTAGTCTGCCATAGACAGCCATCAGGCACCATACTCAGTATTTTAGAGGTACTACAAGTACACAGACAACAAATCATCCAATCCATTGACATGCTGAATGATCAGACAGAAAGTGAATACAACACTTTACTTTCTGTATTTAATAATGACTGCCTTTTGATGCAACATCCACAGCATAAGTAAATAATTCCTATCACATGCACAACTATACCATCTCTCTGTCTCTCTCTCTTTCTTAAACCCCCTTTCTCTGGCACTCATATCCCCCTATTCCTTTCTGAAGTCACTTTGTTGAAGATTAACTGTTTCTACAAGCAAGACAAAAATTAAACAACTATGTAACAATTTCAGTAAATCTACTTAAACAATTAGTAATATAATCAGTTCATATTTTGAATAATTCTGTATGGTACCGGTATGGGTTTTTCTGACTCAACTTTTTTTCTTGGAATACTGATTAAAGTTTATACCAAGTAGAAAGAACACAAAACAGAGAACTCAATAGCATACATCGTAATTATCAAAGAATTTCAAACAATGCATTGTTAACCACATCACTAAAAATAGTTTTAAAAAAGTGAAAAAGATTTGCCTCTGCCCTGTTAAATCACATTTTCTATCTCAGTGTCCACTGAATATTAATAATAAGTAAACAGAAAGATGACCAAATGTAGCGAAATCTTGATTATTTTTATAAAACGAATATTCTAAGATATAACGAAGTACCTTATCATTTGACTTTCTTAAATAAAACAGAATTGTTTATTGTTTCCTTTGTTTTTATCAGTTCTCAACTGAAGAACATACTCAACAATGTAGAGCACCTTAAGACTAAGAATAAGTGTAACATGCCTTAACAATGTCCTTATTATTTAACGACATAGTATTAAATACATTTTCACCAGTCTGCTAATACAATATATATTTATTTTATACTATGGTTATTTTGGCTCTAATGCTATCTTCAGGTTACTTTCTGAATTGTGTGTTTTCCATCAAATATGATTAATTCTTCTGTCATGCAACAAGGTTTACTGCAGTTACAATGCTATTGACCAACATAAGTGACTGTCACAATAGTATCAAATTACGGTACAAACGAACTGCAGAAAACTTTGTGGTGTGACAGAACAATTAACGATATTTGATGGACGACATATAATTCAGAAAATGACTTGAAAATAGCATTAAAGCCGAAAGGGCTAGAAGTGAACTGGTGATGTCATTACATGACATTTACAACGCTGTAGGACTCAAGGATTGCAAAATGTGCTTGTCTTTTGAAATACCTTCAAAATATGTATAAATCAAATATATAAATAATATTAATGTCTTTGAATTTTCCATAAAAATGTTATTTTATCTCGTTTAGAGCAATTTCAAACCAAATATTGTGGGGAAGGCGAACCAAAGGTTACATTTCATTGGCAGAACGATTCGAAGATGAAACAGCTCCACCAAAGAGACTGCCTACATCCTCTCCTGGAGTACTGTTGACCAGTGTGGGTCCACACCAGGCGGGACTGATGGAAGACATTGAGAAGGTTCAGAGAAGGGCAGCTCGTTTTGTTTTATCACGTTATAGGGGAAAAAGTGTCACGGAAATGTTGCATGATTTGAGGTGGAAATCGTTAAAAGAACGACGTTATTCGTTGTCGCGAGATCTATTTGCGAAATTTCAATGACCGACTTTTGCTTCTGAATGTGAAATATTTTGCTAGCACCCACCTACATAGGGAGACATGAGCATCCCAATAAAATAAGAGTTATCAGATCGAAGATGGAACGATTTAGTTTTTCTTTCTTCCTACGTGCTATTAGACAATGTAACGGTAGAGAAAGGTTATGAAAGTGGTTAATGAACCCTCTGCCAGGCACTTAAATGTCATTTGCAGAGTATCTATGTAGATGTAGATAACAAAAACGTCATGTCTTAAAACGTGTACAGACTCAAGTCAGGTTACTCAACAACTAACACGGCCCAACCACTACTGCAATCTGACCACCACCTGTTTGACACAACAGTGTCTCCTCCACAACACCAACGATATTATTCATCCTTATATCAATATACAACTCTTCAACGTTATACTCAATGGAGTAGGAAGGTATGTGTATTTTGAGCCAGCATTTAAAATTATACAAATAAATTTCCTGTTAAAATCTTGAGCACCTACTGACTAATGTTAAAAAGAGCCCATAAACGTTTCAATATAAAAACATTGGAAAGATTTAGAGAAGAAAAAAAAAACCTTAAAAGTCGACAAGGTCTACAATGTTCTGATGTAGGGCCTTTGGCCTAAGACTTGTTTATTCTCATTCTGGTATATCTAAGGTGGTGTGACAATCATCTTGTTTTGCTAACTCATGTAAAGACAAATCAAGAGTTATTATGTACAACTGAACACATTTTGTAAGTACTTTTTGCAAATATAGGTGGAAAATTTCGGTTTTTTATGACAAAACTCAGTCAATACTGTATTTTGTTTTTACCCTAACATGTTCCACTGAAGTTGTAGTATCATCAGTGTATCTTTTATTTTTATTAAAAAAATTCTGTGTACATGCATAGGTTATTTTTAGGTTTTTACTTGTGAATTAAAAGATTGTACAAGATATTTATATGCTTGTACATATATAACTTCTTTTCACATGTAGGTACACGTATGTAAATACCTTTGCATGTGAAGACTAAAATATTTTCTGATTTTTAATTTAAAGGAATAAAAGACACACAATAATACTTAATATGGAGTGAATCATGTTGGGATAAAAAGAAAAACCAGTGGCTTGCTCTAAGCATACTCTTATAACAAAAAATGGATCACAAGATCTTCAACATCATGATAATTATGTACTTCTAATCTATATAGTATGCAATATACTCATATTAAATCCATAAGTTGTTCTCTTCACACATTATGTATTTGTACTTCTCGTACACATGAGACCCAAATGTGTCCTGATTAAGACTGAAATCAATTGCCTGTAATAATAATTTTATGCACAGCTGTGTAATTTCAATATGACATTTATAACCTGCCAGTTAAGTTATTTTGGTACTTCCTGGCCATGAGTTTTGGTCTACCCTGTAATTGCATGGAGCGTGCACTTTAGAGACTCTAGGGTAGTAAGTTTTCCTTACACTCCCATATACCAGCTGCATATCACGGGATGTTTGTCTGCTGCATAGCCACAATTAAAAAGTATTGCAGAGCACCCAGTCCACAAGTTAAAGCTGCAGAAGAGCTGCACTTATGAAAAACTGCACAGTTGTTCATAACATTAATTAATTCCTACACTGTTAATGTTACAAAATAGAAATTTTAGATTTGAGTTCAGATTAATGTAAAAGAGTGGGAGAAGTTTTTTCACGATTATACTTTATTGACTTCACAACTTAACAACAATAAACGAAATAACTGTTTTTCAGAAGTATAAGAACATTGTAGATTAAGTGGTTCTTAGAATTAAGTTACAAGGTTAGTACTACAGTACTTAATCAGAGGGACAAAACTGTGCCAAAATTTAGGAATATAGTATTAGTAGAAAAAGTACACGAAGTTAAAATAGGAACAATTCAGCACTCTTGATTGACTCAGGTGGCCATGTAAAAAATTCAAGTCCAAATTTCCGAGACACCCATATTTATTTGAAAAAAAAATTGTTTTAATATGTACTATAAGGAGATAAATTAACAACACTGTAAGTAGAGCAATATGAGTACTTTTCTACCTTAAAATGAGGCTGCTGTGGCAGAGTATGCAGCCAATAAACAGGAATGCTCAGAGTTGACAAGGGCAGTTTATGTCAAGCCAAGATCTAATACGCTCTGCTTCATTCGAGAAAAGTAGGAACTCCGTTTTGATCACAGGTTAACATCACAGTCGCGACACTCACTGCTGTGGAAGTTGTTACCAAATGACAGCTGTAATGACACTAGCGCTCCTAGTGGTGGGTAAGGCATTATAGGAGTAATGTTTGTTTGTAATTACTCTTCTATGTAATTAACGAAACAGTTTCTATAACTTTTGCATTCTAAGCATTAGTAAAATAATGCGAGACATAAATAATTGTGAAATAAATGTAAAAACAGCCGAATTGCCCTGATTCAGTGATATAAACAACAACTTATTCAGGTGGAAATATTTACGAGTATGTATATATTTTACAGCATACTCTGCTAAAAGTAAGAATATAAACAGTCAAGAAACATTAATTTCTGTCATGGTCTTTTCTTATACGACAGGCACTTTCTTTGACGTGTAAAAATTCTATATGGAGTTTAATGATTCGAACAAATTTCCACTTCACTCGTCTTTATAACAAAGGCATATACTTTTTAGTGTAATCACTATTGCTTATAAAACAACTGACTTTGAGATTCTTGCCGTTTGTGGTTCAGATGTAGAAACAATTATGGAATTGGTTTCTGCTTTGTTGGGAACCGTTTCTTTTTTTTTTTTTTTTTTTTGCTTTCGATGTTTTATTGTCACGTTTGTGAGGATTGTTCTTCACCTACAGCTGCATTGGCTGATCTGGTACATTAAATAAAGTGGGTATCACATTGCTTTCGTGGTTTTATTGTCATGTTAGTGATGATTATCCTTAAGTTAGAACTGGAGTGACTGATCTGGTACAGTCAATGATATAGGTATTGAATTCAGCCTAAGTTTCTTACGTTTAACACTTACTGATTTGACTGGAATTGTAGTGAAGAAACCTTGATGTTTCTGAGTGGCAAAAGGACGTCTTTCTGCAGAACGTTGGGTCTTCTGTTGTTTATTAGCCATTTTTTTTCTTAATAGAAAATGAAATTATTCATCAAAAAGGCGGAGATTTCGAGAGAATACGTAAATAAACTATCCTGCAAAGTACTGTTTCTTACCTTCCAATGGTTCTTAGAAAAACTAATAATGACAAATATAGAGATATTTTCTATTTGTTACCGATTCTTATGGCACTGCATACCTTCCCTCTTATAAAAAGTATGTTAAATTGATTTAAACGATACTATTCAAACTCATCAGACATTGTATTCAGAAATGTACCTCACCAGCCGCTTTGAGCGCTGCTGTCGTGGCGTATAACAAAAATCAGTGGGATTGTCGTGACTGTATATGTTTTAGACTATGATTTTGGTGTTGTATTTTGAATTGCTGTGAATTGACATTTGAAAATCTGTGTGGCAAGATCTTATCCAATTTTGAGGTACACATTATTCTCTTCTTGGGATCGTAAAGCTCATTATTTGGCATTTAACCTAGACGTACCTGGTTATGAGTGATGTTTAGATAGTAAGAGTTTTCTTAACATTTTAATCTCTGTTTAATCTCTGGTGTGTGTGATATTTTTAAAAGTAGTATACAAATTAAGTAACAACAGTAGAAAGTCATTTTAATCGTAGTTCCTAAGTCTGAATGTAATAGATACTAGATGACCCACACCAATACCTCGTATCATTAGTGGTTATTGATGTAAAGTGGAAAATGTAAATGTAAATATCTATAGATCTTAAAATATTTCCACAATGACAAATGATGTTGATAAAACCGAAGGTCAAGTTGAATTTGCATTCATAATGTTCTTCAGAATTAACTAAAGTAAGAGCTTGATACTCTGAGTGCTCTTAGGCCAAAAAGGACTGCTTAACTTAATGAGAACTGAAGATATAGTAAAGCAAACTGATAAAAATATTCACAGCAAGGACAAACCCATAAGAAATGTTCAGAAGGAAATCAAGTTTGATTACAAAGCAATGAAGGTGAGACTTAAATGATTTCTAATACTTGATGAAGAATATGTGATGAATACCTTTCATTAAAAATAAAAGAAAAATTGAAAGAAATCGGCCAGACAAAACGAACCGACTTTGTTGGAGTAATAATAATAACAATAATAATAATAATAATAATAAAACAACTTTGTATCTAAGGTTGCTATACTGGTCACTTATTCAGGATTACAGATTTTGGTAAGCAATGTTACCATTATCTGAACTCTATTTTAGATTCTCTAAATTTATGCTATGGTCTATACAAGCTTATTCAGTGAGAAGGATGCATGGAAGAAACTTGTACAGGTACTAGCCTGTTGTGAGAGAATGTAAGGAAAAATAGAAAAAATCAGCCGATTGTAGCATTCCTTACGGAAAGCAGAGCTCATCATCTGCAGCATAGTTGACAGGACCGACTGTTGACCTGTTTTTTTTTATTTATTTTTTCTTAAGCTTAGAGGACCTCGGGAACACACAGGAAGGGTTTCATTCTCAAATGGTACACGTCAAAGATAGGACGAACACAGCTCTGTGGTTAAGTACAAGAACCCCAAGAGCTAATAGAAAGTACTGAATCTCAAATTATTACAGGTACCAACAGCTGGCTAAAGCCGGAGAAAAGTTCGGCTGAAATCTTTACTAAGGGGCAAATGGTGTTCGGAGAGGACAGATGGAATAAAACAGGTGGTGGCGTATATATTGCTGTCACTAGTGGTTTATCTTGTAGCGTAATTGAAGTAGATAGTTCCTGTGAATTGATATGGGTAGAAGTTACACCTGACAGCAAGAATAAAATAATTGTCGACCCCCAAACTCAAATGATTCGATTGCAGGAATGTTCAAAGAAAGCCTGAACAAAATTTCAAAAACGTTCCCCAAGCATACAATTGTAATTGGTGGTGACTTTCACTTACCATCGATATGTTGGCAAAAATACATGTTTAAAACTGGAGGCAAGCATAAAACATCATCCAAAATCGTACTTGAATGCATTCTCAGAAAATTATCTAGAGCAGTTAGTTCATGAACTCAATAGAATAGTAAATGGTTGTGAGAACATACTTGACCTCCTAGCAACAAATAATCTGGAACTAATAAAGAGAATCAAAACAAACACAAGGATTAGTGAACGCAGAGTTGCTCTAGCAAAAATGAATATCGGATTTCCCAAATCTACCGAAAATAAACGAAACATACAGGTGTCTTTTCAGAAAAGCAGATAAAAATTCGATCAAGAGAATCTCTAGTCTTTCGAAACTAACAAAGTTAATGTAGATCAGATGTGGCTTATGTTAAAAAAATATCGACAACCACTTACAGATTTAGACCAAACAAAGTGACAGAAGAGAGGTCTGAGCTGCCGTGGTACACAAAACAGGTTAGATCACTATTGCAAAAACAAAGAAAAAAGCATACCAAATTCAAACGGAGACAGAACCCTCAAGACTGGTAGTCTTTTACCGAAACTCGAAATTTAGCTCTAACTTCAATGCTTATAATAAATTCCACAACGAAACCCTATCACGTAACTTGGTAGAGAAACCTAAGAAATACTAGTCGTATGTAGAGTATATTAGCGGTAACATACAATAACTTCGCTATGTGATAGTAACGGTGATGCTACTGATCAGTTCTGTTATGGCAGAATTGCTTAACACAGCCTTACTAAATTCTTTTATGAAAGAAGATGCAAGTACTCCAGAATTTTATCAAGAACAGCTGCCAGCATGCATAATTTAGGAGTTGATACCGCTGTTGTATTAAAGCGACTGAAATCAGTTAAAAAAAATTATCCTGGTCCCGATGGTACACCAGTTAGTTTTCTTTCAGTTTATGCTGATACAATAACCCAATACCTAGTTATAATTTACAACCGCTCGCTCAGCAAACACTCTGTACACGAATACTGGAATGTTGCACAGGTCACTCCAATATTCAAGAAAGGCAATAGGAGAGATCTGCAGAATTACAGGTCTATATCATTACGTCAGTTTGCAGCAGGATTTAGGAACATATACTTTCCTCAAATATTATGAACTACCTCTAAGAGAACAACCTATTGACCAACAGTCAACATGGATTCAGAAAGTAACATTCTTGTGAAACATAGCTAGCCCTTTACTCAGAAGATGTGATGAATGCTATCGACAAGGAATGTCAAATAGATTCTGTATTTCTAGATTTCCCCGAAGGCTTTCGACACTGTACCTCACAAGCGTCTTCTAATCAAACTGCGTACTTATGGAATATCACAACAGTTGTGCAATTGGATTCGCGATTTCCTATCAGAAAGGACACATTACGTTATAACTAATGGAAAGTCATGGAGTAGAAAAGAAGTGATATCTGGCGTTCCTCAAGGAAGTGTTATGGGGCCCTTACTTTTCCTTATTTTTATAAACGATTGAGGAAACAATCCGAGTAGCTTGCGGATAGTACTGTTTGCGGATAATACTGTCACTTATCGGTTAGTAAAGTAACAAGAAGATCAAAAGCAACTACAAAATAATTTGCATAAGATATCTGCATGGTGACCCTTAATAATGAGAAGTGTGAAGTCATCCATATGATCACTAAAAGAAACCTGTTAAACTTCATTTACACGATAAATCAGTCCAAACTACAGGCCATAAATTCAACTAAATACCTTGAAGTAACAATTACAAACAACTTAATGCAGAAAGAACACACATAAAATATTGTAGACAAATCGAACCAATGACTACATTTGATTGGCAGAACACTTTGAAGATGCAACTGCCTACAGCACACTTGTGCATCCTGTTTTGGAGTATTGTTGCGTATTGTGGGATTTCCACCAAGTGGGACTGACAGAGACTTAGAGAAAGTTCATAGAAGCGCAGCTCATTTTGTATTATCGCAATACAGGGGAGAGAGTGTCACAAAAATGATGCAGAAGTCATTAAAAAAAGGCCTTATACATTCCGACGAGATCTATGTGCGAGATTTCTTTCACCAACGTTCTGTTTCAAATGCGAACATTTTTTGTTAGCACCCACATAAGAAGACATTATCATCAAAATAAAATAAGAGAGATCAGACCGAAAACGAAAAGATTTAGGTGTTCCTTTTTTCCGCGAGCTATTAGATAATGGAACTGTAGAGAAATATCATGAAAGCAGTTCAATGAACCCACTGCCATACATTTTAATGTGACTTGCTGAGTGTTTATGTAGATGTATACATCGATAATCTGAAATTACCAACATAGGGACTTAGCTACGAAGAGTTTTTTCTTCTAATGAATTTGAAGATCACTCCTTGTATAATGTAAACATTAAAAACAATTAATAATTAGAGAAAAATAATTTGCAGTCAAAGAAAGACGATGTCTGTCAGTTTCTTTTAGTTAAAGTTTTTTATTTTTTATTTTTGATGTAAAAAATTCATTTGTGAAAAGGCAAATGATATTTGTTTCTTTCAAAATTTTTCTTCAAGAATATTGTTAATTACTCTGGCTAGACTCACATTACCATTTCCTTGTCTCAAGGTCGAGGGCACTTGTTGCTTTAAGGCCTTGATGTACTTAAAAATATAACACTGAAATACACTACTTTACAAATTAAAAAAATCCACTTTAAAATTTAATTGATCATCAGCTTCACTGTCACATCTTTTTTACCGAACAGCATCAGCTCTATTGATATATGTTGTTGTTGTGGTCTTCAGTCCGCAGACTGGTTTGATGCAGCTCTCCACGCTACCCTGTTCTGTGCAAGTCTCTTCATCTGAGAATACATTCGGCATCCTACATCCTTTTGAATCTACTTATTGTATTCGTCCCTCGGTCTCCCTCTACAATTTTTTACCCCACACGCTTCCTTCTAATGCTAAGTTGACAATTCCCTGATGTTTCAGAATGTGTCCTACCAATCTATCCCTTCTCTTAGCCAGTATATGCCAGAAACTCCTTTTCTCCCCAATTCGGTTAAGCACCTCCTCATTAGTTATGTGATCTACCCATCGAATTTTCATCAGTCGTCTGTAGCACCACATTTCGAAAGCTTCTATCATCTTTTTATCTGAACTCCTTATTATCCACATTTCACTCCCATACAATGCTACACTACAGACAAATGCTTTCAGAAAGGACTTCCTAACATTTAAATCAATATTGGATGTTAACAAGTTTCACTTCTTTAGAAACGCTTTTCTTCCCATAGCTATTCTGCATTTTATATCTTCTTTGCTTTGGCCATCACAAGTTATCTTGCTACCCAAATAACGAAATTCATCTACTACTATTATTGTCTCTTACCTCATCTAATTCCTTCAGCATCGCCTGATTTTCTGACATTCCATTCCATTGCCTTTGTTTTACTCTCTCTCTCTCTCTCTCTCTCTCTCTCTCTCTCTCTCTCTCTCTCTCTCTCTATATATATATATATATATATATATATATATATATATATATGCGAAAAAAATTTCGTCTCATACATTGCTTATCATTTCATACTATCCTGCTATACGTATTGTTACACTCGCTCCAAAATGAGGACATTATTTGCAATTTTGTTTAATATACAGATCAGGATCTTTCTACAATGGAATGCCAGAGAAACTGAAACACCTTCCTAATATAGTGTAGGGCACCAGTGAGCATGCAGAAGTGCCGCAACACGAGGTGGCATGGACTCCACTAATATTAGAAGCAGTTCTGGAGGGAACTGACACCATGCATTCTGTAGAGCTGTCCATAGGTTAATAAGGGTACGAGGGTGTGACAAGACACTCCACGTATCAGAGGGGACTGGTGCTCCAGGTGACTGGGGTTCACTTCTGTAAGCGCCGGGTCTGGATAGTGGCGCCACCCCCTTCCCCCTCTCAGCGCGTCTGTGCTTCGGCGCCCCCTCCTCCGCTCGGCGTCCAAAGAGACTATTTATATGTTTTCGTTTAGTTAAAACATCTGCAGAATGTCTTACCTCGTCTCGTTTGTGCATCCTTCAACTCCATCTGAGGGGTCGGTCTACCAAGCTGCTGTATTTCGCACTTTTCTTCCAAGTTTAAAGCTGAGAAATTTGTTTCTAAAGAATATTGAACGTTGTTAATTTTTCTTTGATAATAAATACCAAGAACATATGAATTTGCCCATAAACACTAAAACGCTGTAAGTAACTGATTGCACTATTAAGTGAGTGTAACAATATGCATCTGTTACAATGGAGACAGAAACTATACTTTAGCATCGCATGACACTGTAAGCAGCACCTACTGCTAACCTTACGCGTGCATAAAAATATCTCTTCCCCACAGTTAAATATTTGTTACAACTAAGAGTATAAATGTCGCTTACCCTCAAAACCGCTACACATTTGCAAAAACGTCCGAAAATATGTGGCATGTTACAGTACAAAAGTCATTGTTGTTCCTGTGTCTGATAAAAAGGAGATCAGGTTTAAAAAATTGCTTGTAGTCGAATTCACTACCTTTGCAGTGTGATGCCGCTAACCACACAGCTATTCTTGCTGGGTAGAGAGTAGCGACTTCGTTATTATTCCTGATGGGATCTTCTGAAGGCTTTTACAGTTGATGTGTCTTTTATTTATAGTTGGATATTTTATGAAATCTGACGTGATTTTTATGAATCTTGAATGCGCCAAAAGCAAATATGAATGGCGGACGTTGCCTTCATGGAGGATTTGGGCATGTGCAAGGTGAGGAGCGCAGTAGCTTGATTGTCTTGCTTCAGGACTATTCATGCATAACCGCATAAGCTCAAGTGGCCAGCTCCAATGCCAATGTTAAACACAGCGTTTGCCCTCGGTCCTCCCTGCCGCAGGAGTGCCCATGAGCTACCTCCAGGGGTTTCAGAAAAGAAATTGAACCTCAGCCGCGCATGTGCATTGCAACACTGTGGCCACTGCCGCCTATATCAGGCGTCCGCACTACGACTCTTATACTTGCTGAAGTCAAAGATGGAAAAAATTGATATTTTAACTAAAAAAGCAAAAATAGAAAAAACATAAAACGAAAAATAAAAAACCAAAATAAAACAATAATGGATAATAAAGAGTATTAAATACACCCTTAATCCTAAATAAAACTAATAACAAAGGTAATCTAGCAACTAGAGTATAAAAAATTAAATAACGTCTCGATGACGTAAAACGTTTCTCATCCGATATAAATACTTTGAATGTGCATAGAAAATGATTTGATGGAAGAACGAAACGAACAATGGTAGTTTGAAATTTTTTTTACTTTATTTATATACTTTTTTTCACGGCGAGTGTTTTTCCGGGGGTTCAATCAACCAGTGAACTCATAGGATGTGTCGCCACTGTCAGATATGCTCAATAAGGTTCACGTGTGAGGAGTTTCGTGACCAGTGGAGATGTTTAAGTTCAGGAGAGTGTTCCTCGAGCAACTCTGTAGCAATTTTAGGCGTGGATGGGAGGCGCATTATTCAGCTGGATTAGCCCAAGTCTAATGGAATACACAATGGACGTGATGGATTCACATTTGCTTTTTAGGTATGGTCCGCCTAGAGCAAACACAATTGTTTTTAGTTTATCCCATTGGACAGACATACAGAAATTTCAATACTAGATACACAGAAGAGCACTAAAAACATTAGTCATTCTACATTTGCAGAACAATTCATAAGCATGAACCACAAACCAACCGACATAAATACTGATCTAAAGATTCTGAAACACAGCAAAAGCCTTCCACGAACATTAACAATCGAAGAGAACTACCACATACAGAAAGCCATAATAGAAAGAAAAGAAATAATAAATGAATACACATCCCTCTGCAATGGAGCTATATTCTCTGCTCTCAAAGAACTCACAGAAAACCCATAAAAACACACACACACACACACACACACACACACACACACACACACACACTAAAACGAAAGTAACATGCTTCAAAAACTCCCACCCCCACCACAGTCAGCTGTCCTTAACACTAATCCCAGAATTCAACTGCCCACCACCTTGTTTTCATAACGTAAACATTGAGTGAAGTACTTGTTCACAACATGAAAACATCGCAAATTCACCAAAGTAAGTGACACAAACTTACCGTAAACATATAGACATTTTGTTATAGAAACAATCGCAACAGTAAAATAAAAATAAAAAAAATGACGTCCTATATTTTCGTAAAAAATCCCGATATTTACAAGCTAACCATTCACTACATTATATACACACTTTTTGGTTTGCAGATGACAAATTGTCAAAAATACACAGTGATGTTTTGTGAGTTAAAGAACCATAAACATAACTACATGTATTAAGGTAGGCCTAGTAAAAAAGGTAAAGCAGTCAACAATCCGAAGATTGCTTTGAACACCACAGTGCTTTACTAGGCATGGTCCTGTTTCGAGGTGGTATGCCGTTGCCTTCCTCCGACCTTCGAACTGACTTACGCAGCCAGTTACAGGGGGACCTACAGTTTAACGTGGGTTCCGAACCATGGTGCTACTCGGTATTTTTCACATGAGCAGTACTGCCAGAGCTGAAAGAAGTGGAAAGTGAGAGATAAAAATCCTAGGACCGGGCAGGGATCGAACCCACAACCTTTGGATTTGTAGTCTGGCACTCTACCACTGCGCAACCGAGGCGCACTTGATTTCATCCCAAGAGTGGCGATCTTCACTGCCAGTACAAGCTGGGCAGAAGCATACGTAAAATGCACGTAGGCCTAGTATACCTATAAAAATAAGAAACGATTTATATTAATTTCACAATTATCTGTAGTTCCTACACTTAATGTACAAAAAGTAACAATCATATCATTAATCATTTGACAGACAGTATAAAATAAATATCCCACTGATGATGCTGCTGCAACGCCAGCGAAACATGTTTGGGAGAAACTAAAAACAATTGTGTTTGCTCAAGGCGGACCATACCTAAAAAGCAAATTTATTTTTTAAGCAAACACGGACATTGAAGAGCTATTCAAACCTCAAGGTGAAGGATCCAGTTGATCAGTCAGGATGCGTACATATGTGTTACCTGTCAGAGTCAGGGAACCCACATCACTGCAACTGCACACGCCCTGTACCATAACAGAGCCTCCACCAGCCTGAACAGTCTGTTGTAAGGTTGTCACCTTACCTGTACACATCCATCTACCCGATACAATTGGAAACTAGACTTGTCGGACCAGGTAACATGTTTCCAATCATCAACAATCCAATATCGCTGTTGATGGGTGCAGACGAGGACCTTTGAGCTGTGCAGTCAGTAGGGGTACACGAGTGGGCCTTCTACCATGAAAGCCCATATCGATGATGACTTGCTGAATAGTTCGGACGCTGACACCTGCTGATGGCCCAGCAATGAAATGCGCAGCAATTTGCGGAAGGATTGCTCTTCTGACACGGTGAACGATTCTCTCCAATCGTCATTGCATTGGTCCTATTCTTGCTGGATCTCTTTCCAGCATGTTTGATGTTTTAACCAGTGGCGTGTCCAGGGGACAGAGGGAGCCCCCCTCCCCAGACCTTGCTGCATTTTTTTTCCTTTTTCGTTTTTGTGTAGAAATCCCGTCAGCCCAATGATTGACCTCAGCTCTCCCTAGATAACGATCCTAGATACGCCACGGGGTTTAGCGGATTCCCGATATTCACGGTGCACTCATGAAATGGTCGTGCGGGAAAATCTCCACATCATCGCTACCTCGGAGATGCTGTGGTCAATCTGTCGCTCGCCGACAATAACACCACATTCAAACTCACTTAAATCGTGATAACCTGTCATTGTAGTAGCAGTAACCGAACTAATGCCTGCACCAGACACCTGTTATGTAGTCATTGCCGACTGCAGTGCACACGTGTGAAATGAGCTGGGGTGCGGATTAGCCGCAGACATACATTACTAGACTGGCAAACGTGCCTCTGTGACTGAAGCCTGATGCCGCCATCTTGGCTTACCTCAAGTCAAAGAGTTTCCGTACGGTACTACTATTGGTCTTCTGACATGTTGCCGGCCGAGGGGACTGAGGCGCTCCAGTCACGGTCTGCACGGCTACTACGGTCGGGGGTTCGAATCCCCCCTCGGGCATGGATATTTGTGACAACCGTCATTAGTCTTAGCTAGTTCATAAGTAGTTTGTAAGCTTAGGGACTGATGACCCATAAGTTCTACAAACATTTGAACATTGTTCTGACATGTTATGACGTTGTAAGCTTTACTAATTGGTTTTAACATGATTTGTATTTGTTATAACACTTCCGCAAGAGTTATATTTAACATCTAGGCCTACATTGTCGAATCGTGTCATGAGAAGAACGTGTTACGTCCGGTTGAATTTAACTTACCGTCCTGGCGGCCTTGCGTGATTGTGTTCTGGCATTAGCCAATGGCGTGACAATGAAATCTTCGTTTTACGAGAGGCAATTATTTAGTGAACGAGGGGTACATACGAGAACTTTTCAACCAAAGAGCAGGAACGTCATTATTTACTTACTTCATCGTCTGTACGAAACACTAATCAAATCACTGTGTGCACCTGTAAGAATATTAACATCTTGGGAAAGACTACCGTTTTGTTGATGTTGCCAACACAATCATGAGAGGCCGCCGGGATGGTAGGTAAATTTTTACCGTTACGTACAGTTAAAGTGGAAATAGTTATCTCAAAAACTCTAAGAAGAATAAAGATGTGTGTTATCCAAGACGAATAGCTCATTCATATCCGGCGAATATTGAAAAAAAGCAGAAGTTGATCGAAACTGGCAACAGATTAATGAAAACAGGAAACGTGTCTCATTAGTGTATGTGTCAAAGCAGACTGTAGAATTCGTAAGCTCAAAAGAATAAGGATTTGTGTTATCCACAATAAAACACTTTTATAATGACTATACTATGGAAAGAAAATCTGTAGTTGAATGAATCTGGTAACAGAGTAATAAAAACTAGAAATCAGTGCATCTCATTACTGAATGTGTCAAAGCTTACTCCAGCTGAAAAAATTACAGACATTTCCCCTATAGCAAAACTCTAAAGACAACGTAGTTACGTCAGTTCTTCCGTATTTTTGCGACTGTGTTTGGTAATAACAGACTTGACTACTTACATGTTTATAGTATAGCAATATGGCAGCGAGATTTCACTGACACCAATGATACTGTATATGGCATTGACAGTCGAGTAATATGTGTCTTTCACATTAGCTGACTGAACATTAAGGGCCGTTTCGTCCATCTCTCGTTAATCTTCTCGTTAGTAAACGAGAAGATGCTTTTAACGTCCAGTTAAATGTGCTCGTTAAGTGCATTGCGCTTGTCATTGCCATATACACCTCTCGTTTGCTAACCTGGAGAAAACGAGAAGGTACAATATATTTAGACTAGGTTGGCAACAGAAACAAATGAAAGTTCCGTCTGAATAAACAGCTGTTTCCCTTATTTAACTATCAGGGAAGAGGTTAGCAGATAGTTGTTAATTGGCGTTATGGAAAAAAATGTGAAAGAAGCTCGAATTTTATAAGAAGTTAGTGCGAGTGTGTTGTGTCCTCAATAGAGAAATATTAGGGTGCATTGGAATTTAAAGGAACGGACGCTACGACATGGAAGGAGAAGAAAAAAAGCGACATGATCGCGTGCGGCAAATGAATTCAGTGCTTTCCACGGAATATGTAGGACAGTAAAAATGCTTAGGGCTTAGTACGATAACATGGAAAGTGCGTAGTATCTTAGTGCAAGCTTGCACATAGGCAAAAGTATACTGTTCCTGTAGCTCGGAGGAAGGAATCACATTTTAGGTTTCACACCAGGCGCAACAAGCATAAGTAAATACTGGGTAGAATTTTACGACGCTTCTCGCCGGGCTCCAGTGCTTATGTTGGCAACAGATAAACAATGAAGTGTAGAATTGTGTTAATTTTTTTCACGAGCTACAGAGTAAATGTTATTGCTGCTCGTTTCACTCGCAGCAAAATTAATACTGTACCTGCTCTATGATTGACAGGTTCTTGTATGTACCCTTGTCCGTTCAGAAAAAATAAGTTTCGTTTTAATTGAAGTTGCACGAAAAAACATGTATTGGTCGTCTGAGTTGCCGTCATTACCATTGGTGCCAATATAACCACTGAAGCCCGGCGAGAAGCGTGGTACAATTTAACCAAATACTGAATTAATGAGCTTGCAGGCATAAATAATGTATTCTGTTTTCTATTATGACAGATAACTTACAAAATACGTAACTAGCTGTTGGATTCTTGAGATGGTCGTGGAGTTTTTCATGTAGCGTTTCCAAGAGGAAATAGCGTAACAAATTCTGCATCATCTCAGCATTCAAAATGATTTGGGCCAACATAAATACGTCTAGGTCGCATTATAGGAGCAAATATTGACATCGTCTTCATTGTCAATGTAGTATTACATTTTAAAAAATTTCATTCGATAAATAATTTATTCACGATGCTTATCGCTGACCACAGCTTTCTCTGGCAGCTAATTACGTTCGTCTTATATTTTTTTATGTTCATCTGTCTTTTACGAGCTGCCCAGAACGCGGTTGTGAACTTGGTCTTTCCTCTTTCTTACCTCATTGAGAACAGTCGCACGTCAGGGACTTCTCCATTATTAATTGTAATTGTGTGTGAGATCGTTTTTCTTATGAAGTATGATGAAAATATATTTAGTTACGTATAAATCTTTTACTTATTTCCAATGACCCACCTTTAATAATTCATGAAGTGTTTCTATTTTTCCAGCAGTAATCTTGATTATGTAATATGATGCTTGGACCCATTGTTGGACTTGTATCTATAATTTACTAGATGTACTTCGAGATCTCATTACTTGTAATTTTCATGAATGTGACTTTCTAGCAATGCCTGCAAAGAAATCTTCGGAATTAAACGAAATCCGATCGATTTAAGGAGCCTTTTGTCACGAAAGTTAAATTAAATTTTTTTAAACTGTCATTCAGTTAGTACAATCTGCTCCAAGCCAACCAAGCATCATTTTACACAATGCAGCAAGAGTTTTTACAGCTTCATCTGCTACATCCAGTTAACATAATCATCATGGTAAGAAAGGTCAGCGCGGAGTCTGCTAGTTTCTTTGTGTATTGTTGTGCTCAGGTGTCGCTTTCATTCGAAATTACTACTGCCGCTAAACTTTAAGTCAGGTTCCGCTTCCTTATTTGATTCTTCTAATTATAAAGTTTCCTAAATGTGTCAGATCCACCAAATTATTTTCTTGTATTATTGTACCGTTAGTGAACTTTAATAGCGGCTACGAACAGTAACTACTACTCCAACACCTGATCGGAAGAAAGAAAACGAAATATTACATCAACCAAATCTCTTATTCCCACCATTTCCATCATATCGATTCTCACTGAACTAGTCGTTACCTTTAAGTTTATATTTTGATATCGCAACAATAATTTTAAGGTTATGTTGCATATCTGCAATATATCAAACTCATCGGCTAGCTACTGACATGGATGGGGCGAGAAATATGACGATAAAATTTTTCAATGAAGCTGCTTTCCACACTGAAACACTGCCGCTGAAACATTGCACTTGACGTTTCGCGTTACGGCGAGTTAAGTTGGCTACACTGCTTTAGCGACGTTGCAACACTAGCCTCTATACGCACAGCATACGAAGCGTTCTACATCTACATCTACATACATACTCCGCAATTCACCGTAAGGTGCGTGGCGAAGGGTACACTGTACCACTACCAGGCATTTCCTTTCCTATTCCACTCCCAAATTGAACGAGGAAAAAAAGAATGCCTATATGCCTCCGTACGAGCCCTAATTTCTCTTATCTTGTCTTTGTGATCTTTACGCGATATGTAAGTAGGCGGCAGCAAAATCGTACTACACTCAGCTTCAAATTCCGGCCCTCTAAATTTACTTAACAGAATTTCACGAAAAGAACGTCGTCTTTCTTCCAGCGATCCCCAATTGAGTTGCCGGAGCATTTCCGTGACACTCGCGCATTGATCGAACCTACCGGTAACAAATGTGAACCGCCTCTATGTCTTCCTTCAAACCGATCTGCTGCGGGTCCCAAATACTTGAGCAATACTCAAGACGTGGTCGTACAAGCGTTTTATACGCGGTCTCCTTTACAGTTGAAGTACATCTTCCCAAAATTCTCCCAATAAACCGAAGTCGGCTGTCTGCCTTACTCACAACTGTCCTTACATGCTTGTTCCATTTCATATCGCTCTGCAATGTTACGCCTAGATATTTGAACGACGCGATCGCATCAAGAAGCTCACTACTGATGCTGTATTCGAACATTATAGGATTGTTTTTTCTACTCATGCGCATCACCTTACATTTTTCTACATTGAGAGCTAGCTGCCATTCTTCGCACCAACCAGAAACTTTGTCTAAGTCAACCTGTATGCTATTACAGTCAGTTACAGACGACACCCTCCCATACACCACAGCATCATCAGCAAACAGCCGCAAATTACAACTTACTCTGTCCATCAGATCATTTATATAGATAGAAAATAATAGCGGTCCTATCACACTCCCCTGGGGCACGCCTGACGATACACTCGTCTCTGATGAACACTCGCCGTCGAGAACAACGTACTGCGTTCTATTACTTAGGAAGTCTTCCAGCCAGTCACAAATCTGTGAACCTATTCCATAAGCTCGTATCTTCGTTAGCAATCTGCAGTGTGGCACCGTGTCGAACGCCTTTTTGAAGTCGAGAAAAACACAATCTGCCTGTTGCCCTTCGTCCATGGCTCGCAAGATGTCATGTGAGAAAAGGGCAAGCTGAGTTTCACATGAACGATGTTTCCTAAACCCGTGCGTTCAGTTGCATCTCGTAAATGTAAGCTATTGAGCAATAAAAGTGCATATAATAATTCATTCTTGAGCATCAATTAATTAACGGCATATTAATGAAGACCAGAACACAACAATGCACACGTTTTCAATAACGGAGCAAAGCAATGTAGAAAATAAGCATTGAATCATGACAGATACGAAATAACCTGCAGTAGTCTTAAACTACGCTACAGATCACTATTTTTAAGTCAAAGTTAGGTTAGAAGTTTTTTCTTCTTAGTACGTGAGGGCGCGTAGCGCCCGAATCTCCGGTTCAGAAACACTATATCGAACATTCGATATATAACGTTGGCAATGCCGTTTCCTTCGATGTTCACGGATTCTACCACATTACCCAGAATGCTTTTCACTCACCAATTTACGGCGACAATGGTACAATTACATCCAGCTCCCGATCTTCACTGTTGTTGTCACTGCCAAAATCGTCGTCATCACCAAATCAAATCATTAACCTTTCGTGATTACTAATGATCCCTTCCATTGTTTGCGCTTCACGAATCAGCTGTTTAACGTGCTCGACCCTTTTTTTTCCAAGATGTAGCATCCACATTGGCAGCAGCTTCATTCAAGTTCCATCTCTGTTATTGTGAAAGACTTATTGTTCCTTAAGTAATTCTTCACGTCACTCCATACCAATTTTATAGGGTTAAAACGGCAGTAAAATGGGGGTAGATTTATTACATTGTGACGTTGCTCCTTTTGAGATTTCGTCTGCTGCATATGTGGATGTAATAAGCTTATTTTGTTTCACGAGCGATTATAAAAGAAGTTTGGACATTGACATATCTTCAGCAATATTTCTTTCTTGTAACCACTGCACCATAACTTCTTTCCGATCGTTTGAAGCGAGAATGAACTTCCTGCTCAGAGAATAAGCTTCTAAGTTTTTATTCATACGAAATTGAGCACTTACTCAGAAAACGTCACACTGTCCAATTACTTGAACTCGGAAAGTCAAGTTAAACCACTCACAGTAAAACAAATCGCAGCGAAAAAAAGCACACACAACATAAACACGATACTCAACTGTGTTTACGTTTATGGTTGATGTTTATGTACAAGGTTCATAAAATGAGAGAAATGACGTGTTTATAACTTTTAATTGTCACTCAAAACATTGCAGAACAGAAAACGAATTAAAAACATTTGAAGTAATAAAAATTGAATGAAGTTCAAAGATATAATTTACATAGCTTAACACTCGGGCCCGCCACACACTCCCTCCGCAGTGATAGCGTCCATGTATTTTCGAGGGAATCTGACCTGTCTACCTGATCTGGTGACCCGTGGTGAAGGTGCACTCGGTTGATTGCTGTCTGTTGTCTTCTGAAGGTTGATAGTCTTCTGGATGGAATGTGACGGAATGTCCGGAGTGGTTTCTCTTGATGTGTCTTCCATGTTATTCGATGAATAGTCTGTCAGAAGAAAGGCAGGTTTCAATCTGTCAATGCTAATAGTTTGTTTTCCTGTTGACATCTCCACCTCAAAGTGCTTGTCACTGCGAGACAAGACTGGATATGGCCCGTCATATGTTGGCTGAAGCGGTGTTCGGATAGCATCATGTCGCACAAAAACAAACTTGCTTGTCATCAGTTGAGGGTGAATAAAGATCTTTTTGTGGGCGTGATGTTTTGCTGGAACTGGTCTTAGGCTTCTCATCTGTTCCTTCAATTTGAAGACAAAAGTTGGGATGTCAGTTACTAATTTCTGTTCATTAAGAAATGCTCCTGGTAACCTAATTGCTGAACCATAAGTCATTTCCACTGGTGAGGTATTGACTTGCGGAATTATGTAGGAGCGAAGTCCTAACAAGAGCAGAGGAAGCTTCGAAACCCAATTATCTGACATTTGTGCTTTTAAAGCAGATTTTAACTGACGGTGCCAGCGTTCAATTTTTCCATTTGCTGTAGGATGATATGCTGTAGTTTTATTGTGGACAATGCCCAGTGTGCTTGTGAGACATTTGAAAAGTTGACTCTCTAATTGCCTTCCGCGATCAGTAGTTATGATTTGAGGCACACCAAAACGAGATATCAATGTTGAGATGATGGCAAATGAAACTGTTTCTGCTAATGGAACTGCTTCTGGCCATCGAGAGAAACGATCAATGATTGTTAGTAAATAGCGATATCCCTGTGATGGAGGTAGGGGTCCAACAATATCTACGTTAATGTGACTGAATCTTGCTGTCGTTGGTGGATAATGTCCCACTGCACTATTGGTGTGTCGCCAGACTTTACTTCTTTGGCAAGGAATACATGTTGAAGTCCAGATCTTCACGTCCTTTTTTAGTGATGGCCAAATGAAGTGTTTTCTCACTAAATTAATGCTTGCTTGGACACCAGGATGAGCTAGACTGTGTAGTGAGTTGAAAATTGCCTGTCGTAGTTGTTGGGGTACGTATGGGCGAATCATATCTTCAGACATGTCACAAACAAGTTCTCTACCATTTGGCAACATTATTGTTTGAAGTGCAAGGGATGTCGTATTCTTAATGTGTGGAAGCTCTTCGTCACATTGTTGGCTTTCTGCAATTTGTTCCAAGGTAAAAGTTGGAGGTACAGTGAGTGACTGAAGCAATTCGTGAACAGGCGTCAGCTGCAATGTTCTCCTCCCCCGTAGTGTAACCTATGTCTGTGGTGAACTGTCCAATGAAACTAATGTGTCGGATCTGATGTAGAGAAGCTTTGTCTGGAAGTTGCTTGAACATGAATGTGAGTGGCTTGTGGTCGGTGTAAATCGGAAAATCTCGTCCTTCAAGATTGTACTGAAAGTGCTTCACGGCTGAGTAGGCAGCGAGGAGTTCTCTGTCATAGGTTGAGTAATTCCTTTCTGCTTTTGATAGTTTCTTGGAGAAGAATGCTAATGGTTGCAGATTATTGTCACTAATTTGTTGTAAAGATGCACCAATAGCATAATCTGAGGTGTCAACCATTAAAATTAAAGGTAAACTTGAAGATGGATGAGCCAGAAGTGCTGAATCAACCAAGCTATTTTTCAGGTCATTAAAGGCTTGTCGAAGATTTTCTGTCCAATTAATTTTCCTCTTATCATTTTTCTTCGTCCCATGGAGTAGGTTCAAAAGATCGGCTTGTTTACCGGCTGAATTTGGTAGTGCTCTTCGGTAAAAATTAATGAGGCCAAGAAATCGGCGTAGTTCTTTTATTGTTGTAGGTAGCGGATAGTCAATAATTGTTTGTACTCGCTCTGGTAGTGGTCTGATTCCTTCTGCAGCTACCATATATCCTAGAAAAGGTACTTCTGTTGAACTGAAAATGCATTTATTCAGATTGATTCTGATGTTGAACTTACTGCGAAAAGCAATTGAAGATGCTTCTTTTGCTCTTCTTCATCTTGTGATGCTACTAGAATGTCATCTGTATAACAGTACACAAAATAGAGGTCTCTCAGTATACTGTCGATATATCTTTGAAAAGTTTGAGCCGCGTTTCGGAGTCCAAATGGAAGTCGTAAAAATTCAAACAAACCAAATGGAGTTATCACTGCTGTCTTAGGTACATCGTCTGGATGTACAGGGATGTGATGGTAAGCTCTGACCAGATCTATCTTTGAAAATACTTGTTTTCCTTGCAGTTGACTGTTAAAATCTTGAAGGTTAGGAATAGGATATCTGTCAGGTATGGCGATGTTGTTGAGAGCACGGTAATCTCCGGAAGGCCTCCAGGATCCGTCTTTCTTGGGAACTAAATGGAGGGGACTTGACCAGGCGCTCTTTGACGGCTGGCAGATTTTCATATTAAAAATTTGTTGGAAGTCTACTTTAGCTGCCTTGAGTTTATGTGGTGGTAGTCGTCGTGCCTTGCTGCTGCAGGATGTCCTTCTGTGACAATCGTATGAAAAACAGTGGTATCTGGAATGTCAAGATGGATGTTTTCATGTAGCAAGCTGGGAAATTTCTTGAGAATGTCAGCATGTTTTTGATTCAAATGTTCTAATGTTCGTATAGTCTATGGGACTTAACTACGGGGTCATCAGTCCCTCATGTTTTTGATCTGGAGGCATTACATGAACTGTTTCTATGCCCGAGACTTTAATCAGTGTGCCAGTTGTTGCTGCTGATGTTAATGGGTCGATTAGACGCCTGTTCTTGAGATCTACTAAAAGATTGTAATGATGAATGAAGTCGGCTCCGATAATCAGCGATTGCACATCTCCAATTACGAAATTCCATGTGAAATTGGGCCGTAAACTTAAATTGAGTACTAACAGACGCTCTCCTTAAATATTAATACAAGTGCCGTTTGCCGCATAAAGTTTACGATCTGTTTTTCTTTGGCGGTCACTATCCGAAGGCGGAATCACAGAAATGTCAGCTCCGGTGTCGACTAGGTAACGTCATCCGCTACTTCTGTCTGTGAGAAATAGGTGGCGTGAAAAATTGCTCCGATCACTTGCCGCCGCTAATGTGGAGCGGTTGAGTTTGACTGCTTGTTGGAATTTTGAGCGGGAGGTGGTTGATACGAGCATGGGCTCTGACATTTCTTTGCTCTGTGGCGATATTTAAAGTGATACCAACATAGTGCGCCATTAGGATTAAAACGCTGGAATGAGCGTGACCTGTCTCGTGATCTACTTCGTGAGGAACGAGATGAGCGTGAGCTGCTTGTTGAACGTGACTGTGTTTTCAATTCATTGACAGTCAGCGTTAATTCGGCGATTTGTTCCTCTAGTCTTGATATACTGTCGTTATTTGCATCATTTATTTTACTGGTTGAAATACTGGATGATGCCTGCAAGGTTTGAGCACAAATATTTGATCCTGGGTGTGAAAATTCAACAATCTTGTCAACCATTGTGGCTATGGTATCAAGATCATCTCTACTTGTAGCTAGTATAGAACGTGCGGTAACAGGAAGACGCTACATAAATATGGTTTTCAAAAAATCGTCCTTGACCTGTATACCAGCTAAAGTTCGCATCTCACGTAACAGCTGAGTTGGCTTCTTATCACCTAATTCCAGTTCTGTTAATAATTTAGTTACTTTTCTATTTTCTGACTGTTTAAATTCCTGAATTAATCTTGTTTTAAGCTCTGTGAATGGAGTGGTAGATAATGGTCGAGGTAAAAAGTCGGAAATTAATTCCACAACATCTGCGTCTAATGATGCCACAACATGATTAAATTTCGTGGTTTCGTTAGTGGTACCCAACGTGGTAAACTGAGCTTCAATTTGAAGAAACCATACCTTTATGTTTTTCTTCCAGATGGGCGGAATCTTCACTGAAACACGTGCTATACCCGCTTCGTCCCATGCTGATGTAGGCCGTGAATTTGCGCCGTTGCCGTTGTCGGTCATTTTTGCACTTCACAAATTAAAAACGCGTGCCGCTCCGTATTAATCACGTCGGGGTCACCAATATGGTTGATGTTTATGTACAATGTTCATAAAATGAGAGAAATGATGTGTTTATAACTTTTAATTGTCACTCAAAACATTGCAGAAAAAAGAAACAAGAACAGAAAACGAATTAAAAACATTTGAAGTAATAAAAATTGAATGAAGTTCAGAGATATAATTTACATAGCTTAACACTCGGGTCCGCCACACGTTAGAACTGAACAAAGCCGGCAACGCGGGAATGTTGACGTCACAGCCACGTGAGCACTGGAAGTGTTTATCGCGCTGTGATTGGGTCGTTCCTAGCGACTAGCGCTTCTTGCTCTTCACTTGTTATTTGTAAACGTCAAGTGCAAAGTTTCAGCGACGGGTATAACTGATAGTTAGCCGTGTAACGAGCAGAATTCTACTCGTTAACTTAACGGCTAGTTTGAGGTCTTTTAACGTCTGGTTAACTCATAAGGAAACATTGACAAACGCAGTCATCCGCTAACGACAAGTTAAAATCTTAACCGGAAACTTAACGAGACATTGGGCCGTATGAATAAAATGGAGTATCTACTTTATACTCCGGATTCCAGAGAACATACTCAGATTCGCATGAATAAAGTGAGTCGGAGAATATACTTCAGCCGAGTATGTTCTCAGCGTGAGTAACGGGGTGGGAGAAGTTACTCACAACAGAGAACATTCTCCAATTTCATATGAATAAAACTGCAGAAGTTTCTCACGACGGGAGAACATTCTCAGATTTCTGGAGTGAGCTCTATGGCATACTCCGTGCTGAGTAACTTCTATTAAGGTTACGTTTTACTGAGGTTTATAATAAAAATTACAACAATTAGGTTACTTAGAAAACAAAAACAAGTTCCTTTATATGTAGCCTTTAAGAAATACGAGGTAATCTATAAAGTTAATACAAATAAATACATTTTGTTGACGAGTATCTTCCTTCGGAAAAATCGTGTGACACTTCCAGCATTTTATACAGTGACGAGAGTGATGTAAGAGGTGTTTTCATTGCCGACATAAAAATGAAACACAAATGGATGCAGCTGCGTGTTACTCATTTGTTTGGTGTGTATATTTACAGTTGTAAACAGTCACATAGCAAAATAATATTGTTTTGAAATAGGATCTATTAGTAAGACCTTATGCTGTTAGTTCCAAATAAAGTGTATCCCAGGATTTCACAGTTTCTATCACAAAATAAATGTTGCTGCAATACCAGGTAGGCCTACTGAAGTAGCTACTGTTTCTATCCAAACCGGTTGGCTATTTATGATGCGTTTTCTGACTTCGTAATCTTAACTTCTGTCATGTTAGAAGTAAGTAAACACGACAGGAAAATTAATAACTGATTAATTACATACCTAGCAGCGTGTTTCTTGTTCAAAATCGCATGGCCTAACGCTTATGAGCAAACCATTGGGTGTCATATTTAACAAGGCGTATCTCATGTTAGAACACTCCTACAGCATTCCACGTTGTGACAGATGAATATGTGATGCATTCTTATTATATCGTTCGCAAATTGTGCTAACCCTACTTCATTAACAAACGAGTTTCTCGCGTGACGAAAATTTTGTATCGCCAGCAGAAACATTTTCGTAAAAATTGCATATTTAGTCTTTATAATATGCTCCTTCACAACAAACTAATATCTAAACACAGTCCAGTTCTTTCTCAACACGTCGATGCCTACTCCATATTTGTACACTTAATAATTTGCCTGATTGGGCTAGTTTAAAGAAATACACGATTGGACAGCTGATCTGTGGCGGACATGACACGCGGAGAACTTACTCAAGTAGGAGGGGAGGTAGTGAGAATGAACTACCTGCTCAGAGCATATGCTTTGAAGTTTTTATTCATACGAATTTGAGAACTTACTCAGAGAACGTTCTTTTGCTCTGAGCATCTGCTCTGCAGCATATGCTCAGTTTTATTCATACGGCCCAGTGACAAACCGGCCCTAAGACCATTATGTTCTCCATGGCTTTCTGGCTGCCCATAACATCAATCATCAGGCAGTAGAAAAGTCAGCGGTAGTCAGAAATGAGGCACAGAAAGAGACAAGTAGTAAGGGAGACAAATGTTACAGAAGAACGCCTCCGGCAGAAGAAGACGGCCGCCGGCCGAGCTCTGAAGGTCGCGCGCGTCAGTTAGCAGAGCGCCAGGTGCGGTGCGGACGTGTTATCGGCTGTTATCTGCGCGCAGCCGCCAGTCACCCAGCAGAGGCCCCGCCGGACGGCCGCCAGCTCTGCTCGCCGTCCTCTGAGGTACGACACTCTCACTAGCCTACGTCTCTGTCAAAAGCAAACGCGTCACTCGTGACAATCTCTGCCTGCCCGTTTCCCTTTTGTCACACGGCACCATATGTGCCGTGGATGAAGGGCAACCAGACAGACTGCATGTTACTTTGATTTCCGATAGCCGTTTGTCAGAGTGCTGCAGACGAGGGGACGATAGTTTGGAATACATTTGTTTGTGGCGATTGTCGACAGCAATAAACTTGAGGAAATGCATTTTACACTTAGCTGATATTTAAGATTTATTTATCATGCAACTAGTTTCGGGAATATTCCATCATCGCAGCATTTCTATGAGTGGTTAAACATCAATGTGACACAAAATAGCCGCGATGGAGTAGCCGAGCGGTCTAAGGCGTCTCGCTGCGGAGCGCGCGGTTGCTCGCCGTGGAGGTTCGAGTCCTCCCTGGGGCATGGGTGTGTGTGTGTGTGTGTGTGTGTGTGTGTGTGTGTGTGTGTGTTGTCCTTAGGTTAGTTTACCTAGGTTTAAGTAGTTTGTAAGCTACGGACTGATGACCACGCAGTTTGGTCCGATAAGATTTACAAACATTTTTTTTTGACACAAAAAAGAAAACATAAAGATCTTCATCCATGATGGTAATACTTACAAAATTACATAAACAGTTCCGTTTCATAAATTTCCTGAATCAATTAAAGATGTATTATCCATCCATCCATGGATAAGGCGACATTTTTAATTGATTCAGGAAATGTATGAAACGAAACTGTTTATGTAATTTTGTTAGTATTACCATCATGGATGGAGATCTTTGTTTTCTATTTTGTGTCACATTGATGTTTAACCACTTTTGTATTGTTATAGAAATGCCGTGATGATGGGATGTTCCCGAAACTAGTTGCATGTTAAATAAATATTACATGACGACTAAGTGTAAAATGCATTTCCTTAAGTTTGGAATACGTTACCAGATAAGTGAGTGGCCCAAAAACTTCTATTTTGAATAATGTTGGTTTGGGACAACGGCTGTAACATTATTTTTACGAGTAAAACACCTTTAGCCGTTAACGATTTGAAAGTTTTAATATTAGCAGTTTCGATAATCCAATTCATTTTGATATGTTAAATGCATCCTGTGATAGGGGTCTATATAGTTAACCCTTTCACTCCCAGTGTTGATCTTGACAACAACGTATTAAAAGTTCATTTATACCGTATTTTGTGCATGAATCCTTAAAGTTGCATTCTTGTTGATGAACAACATGCTTCTGGTACGACATTTTGCCTCTTGGTATATCGTGTAGCCACTTCTGAGCCATTAATCAGTCCATCTTGGAGGTTGTGTTGCGTTGCCGTCTGTACGTGATTCAGAGTGTGAGTGTGAGTATGGTTCCTTTTTTTTTATTCCGGCGGTGAATTAATGTGGTGCTGTGGCGAATATTGATCCGGCAGTGTTAACTATCAACAAAATAACGTCCAATTAATAAAATACCTCGATACAAACGTCGTGCATGAAATACATGACATAAAAAAAAATCAATGGTTCGACCAAAAATTTTAAAACACGTATTTTGATGTTTACTGCACTGTATTAATACAGAAAACACGGAATTCTAATTTTTCCAAAGCTGATTTAATAATGTGGAACTGAAAGGATTAACTGGTATGTAGATATGTCTTTGTATGGTGTACCTAATGATGTGTTTCAAAAATATTATTTATATACACCAACAGCCGTAAATTTTGATTGAACTTTACTGTTTATCGGCATGCGACTATTACAGAGGTGATTCAGGAACTCAACTGGATATCTGTGGAGGACAGAGGATTGAGGAATTTTACGAGGCCAACATCTGAAGCTTACTGCAGAACGATTCTATTACCACTAAGTTATATTTCGCATTAAAACCACGAAACAGGAGGTAAATTAAGGTTCTTCGCTTTTCCCTTGCTCTGGGAATGGGAATGGAAGAGGATTTTGTTGTTGTTGTTATGTTTGAATATATATTTACATCGAAGTGCACCAACCACTGTTGATAATTTGTTACAGGAAAACATAGATCAGTCATTTACGTGTACATAAATACTCTGCAAGTCACATTGAAATGAATGGCAGAGGGTTCAAGGACCGCTTTTATTATTTTTCTCTACAGTTTCGCTCCATAATAGCGCGCGGAAAAACGAACATCCAAATCTTTCCGTTTTCGATCTGATTTCTCTTATTATAATGGTCATAGCTCCGTACGTAGTTAGCTCTAACAATATATGTTCGAATTTTTGTAAATTTATTTTTTTACTCAATTTTTTTTATTTTACTTATTTAGAGTTACATTTTTCTCCTATCACAATCCATATGTAATATAACAAAACAGAATTTTCTGAGAAACTGAAAGGCTCCTATATGGGGAATGGAACAGAACAGCAAATGAATATGTACGAATGGAGAAACTTCGACTCCCCCAAAGAAATAGTAATCAAATCAAAAAAAAAAAAAAAAAAAAAAAAAATTTCAAATGTTTATAAATCTTATGGGACTTAACTGCGGACATCAAATGTTCAAATGTTTGTAAAGCTTATGGGACTTAACTACGGGGTCATCAGTCCCTAAACTTACAAACTACTTATGAACTACTTACGAACTAGGACGGCACAAATATCCATGCCCGAGGGGGGATTCGATCCCCTGACCGCCGTGGCCGTGTAGACCGTGACTGATGCGCCTCAGTCCCGTCGGCCACCGCGGCCGGCTGCGGACACCAGTCCCTAAACTTACAAACTCCTTATGAACTAACTTATACTAAAGACAACACAAGAGGGAGGATTCGAACCTCCGACATGGGAAGTCACGCAATCCGCAACATGGCGCTCCAGACCGCTGGGCTACTCCCGCGCGGCTAAGCCAAATCCTTGGATTAGAAATTCCATTTTACTATAAGGTGAATCAGATATATTTCTATCAATGGAATCATAAATGAAAACGTAAAAAAAGTGGGTACACCTTCTTTGTGGCATTCGGAAGAAAAAGTTGGTGATAGAAATTTCGCAAATAAATCTCACCGCAACGGATAACACCTTTCTCTTAATTATTTCCACCCAAACTCGTTCATAATTTCTGTGACACTCTCTCCCGTATACAAATGAGCTGCCCTTCTCTGAACCGCCGACCGCGGTGGTCGAGGGGACTGAGGCGCTTCAGTCACGGTCTGCACGGCCACTACGGACGGGGGTTCGAATCCCCCCTAGGGCATGGATATTTGTGCCGTCCTTAGTCTTAGCTAGTTCATAAGTAGTTTGTAAGTTTAGGGACTGATGACCCCGTAGTTAAGTCCCATAAGCTTAACAAACATTTGAACATTTTTTTTTTTCTCTGAACTTTCTCTATATCATCCGCCAGTCCCACTTCGTGGGGGATCCCAGAATAGGCAGCTTTACTCCAAAATAGGACACACAGGTGTAGTGTAGACGGTTTGTTTAGTGGAACTGTTGCATTTTCTTAGCGTTCTGCCACATCATTTTCTGTGTGTTCTTTCTAATTGAGGTTGTTCGTAATTGTTATTCCTAGGTATTTAGTTGAATTTACGGACTATAGATTTGACTAATTTATAGGGTAAGTGAACTATCAATAAAATGATAGCCGCGTCGTCATTTTATAAACTATACCGACGTTTCGGCCACTGTTGCAGGCGGCCTTCATCAGGGTCTGTGTCTGCTGAATGTGCGATAACTTGGGGTTTATATAGCACCGGATGAGGGAGAGGAAGGGGGATATTCAAAAATGTTCATATGTTTGTATAGCTTATGGGACTTAACTATTGGGTAATCAGTCCTTAAACTTACAAACTAATTATGAACTAGCTAATCCTAAGGACGGCACAAATATCCATGCCCGAGGGGGGATCGAACCCCCGACCGTAGTGGTCGTGCAGACCGTGACTGAAGCGCCTCAGTCCCCTCGGCCACCGCGGCCGGCAAGGGGGACGTTGGTTTTCCTTTATTGGTGGTTATATTATTGATGAAAGGAGAAAATATAAAAATGCAGTAAATGAAACAGGCAAAATGGAGTACAGACGACTAAAAAATGAGATTGACAGGAAGTGCAAAATGGCTAAGCAGGAGTGGCTAGAAGCCAAATGCAAATCTGTAGAAGAATGTATAACAAGGGGAAAAGTAGATACCGCCTACAGGAAAATAAAAGAGACATTTGGGGACAGGAAAAGTAGCTCTATGAATATTAAGAACTCAGATGGGAAACCAGTTCTCAGCAAAGATGGGAAAGCTGAAAGGTGGAAAGAGTACATAGAGCAGCTCTACAAAGGAAATGAACTTAGAGACGATGTTGTAGGAAGGGAAGAGGAAGTAGATCAAGATGAAGTAGGAGATACTATACTGAGAGATGAATTTGACAGAGCCTTGAAAGACCTAGGTCGGAACAAGGCCCCAGGAGTGGATGACATACCCTCAGAGCTACTAAAGTCTCTGGGAGAGCCAGCCATGACAAGACTATTTGAACTGGTATGTAGGATGTATGAGAGAGGCGAAATGCCCTCAGACTTTAAGAAAAATGTAATAATCCTCATTCCAAAGAAATCAGGTGCAGACAGGTGTGAAAATTACAGAACAATCAGTTTGATAAGTCATGGTTGCAAAATTTTAACACGAATTATCTACAGGAGAATGGAAAAGATGGTAGAAGCTGACCTCGGGGAAGATCAATTTGGATTCAGGAGGAATGTTGGAACCCGGGAGGCAATACTCACTTTACGTCTTATCTTAGAAGATAGATTAAGGAAAGGCAAACCTACATTTTTAGCTTTTGTAGATTTGGAGAAAGCATTTGACAATGTTGACTGGAATACACTCTTTCAAATTCTGAAGTCAGCAGGGGTAAAATATAGGGAAAGGAGAGTTATTTACAACTTGTACAAAAGCCAGACTGCAGTTATTAGACTCGAAGGGCCTGAAAGGGAAGCATCAGTTGGGAAGGGAGTAAGACAGGGTTGTAGCCTTTCTCCGATGTTATTCAATTTGTACATCGAGCAGGCGATGAAGGAAAGCAAGGAAAAATTTGGAATAGGGATTAAAGTTCAGGGGGAAGAAATAAAAACATTGCGTTTTGCCGACGACATAGTAATTCTGTCAGAGACAGCAAAGGACCTGGAAGAGCAGTTGAATGGAATGGACAGTGTGTTGAAGAGAGCGTATAAAATGAACATTAACAAGAGCAAAACAAAAATAATGGAATGCGGTCTTAGAAAATCAGGCGATGCTGAAGGAATTAGATTAGGTAATGAAACAATGAAGGTAGTAGATGAGTTTTGTTACTTGGGTAGTAAAATAACATGCAATGGTCGCAGTACAACGGATATAAAATGCAGAATGGCAATGGGAAGAAAAGCATTTTTGAAAAAGAGAAATTTGCTAACATCGAATATTAATTTAAGGGTAAAGAAGACTTTTCTGAAGGCATTTGTGTGGAGTGTTGCCTTGTACGGGAGTGAAACATGGACGATAAGCAGTGCGGACAGGAAGAGAATAGAGGCTTTTGAAATGTGATGCTACAGAAGAATGCTGAAGATTAGGTGGGTAGATTGCATAACTAATGAAAAGGTACTGAACAGAATTGGAGAGAAAAGGAATTTTTGGCATACCCTGACTAAAAGAAGGGATCGCTTGGTAGGACACATTCTTAGACATCGGGGAATCGTGAATTTAGCATTGGAGGGAAGTGTGTGGGGTAAAAATCGCAGAGGGAGACCAAGAGATGCGTATAGTAAGCAGATTCAAGTGGATGTGGGTTGCCGTTCTTATGAGGAGATGAAAAGGCTTGCTCAGGATAGAGTAGGGTGGAGAGCTGCATCAAACCAGTCTCCGGACTGAAGACCATAACACACACATATTATTGCACGCCATTGGTGGAAAGGGGCGTTGATGATTGGTGTTTTAATGGCTTGTTTTTAATATGATTGGAGGTTGCATTATTCCCCCTTATTGGTCAAAATGGACGATTTTGATGGGCTTTTGTATTAGAAGTTGCTATTAGCGGAATGGACCCGAGAGAACGGACAGCGGTTGTGGCGTGCCGCTGTTGACTTGTCGCCTGGCGCAGACGGCGGCGGGCCGGTGCTCTGCGTGTTCGCGGCCGCTGTGGTCTCCGGGGCAGTCTGCGCGAGTCATTCCGCGCGCGGTGCCGTCACGTAGTGTTGCAACTGCTGGCAGCCAAGAAGCAGGCAGCCTGTAGCCATCCTCCCTGTTCATATTGGCGGGACGCTTCGCTATTTCTATAGCCTCTCTAATCTCCCTCCTCGTTGAGAATGGTTGTTTCGCCAGCACGCAGCCTCGCTGAAAGATAACTGTTTTCCGCACTGATTGTGGTGCTCAGAAACCGCTGACTTTGTGTGCTGTCCAAGCCGTATGTACCTTTCATATTCAGAAAGCCTCGTGCAGATTTCTCGTCCGGTCCACACTCGCAGCTTATTTCATAAACGCCGGCATTACTCAATTTGTCAACTGCGTCCTTAGTTGAACCTAGGAAATCCTTAGTCTTATTGGTGCTTATTGATGCCTGCCCTACGAAGAACCTTGCACACACGCTCAGTGACGCCCTGCACGTGAGGTAATGGGGGGATGTTTTGTGCTTCCTCCTGTTCTTAGGTTTAATGCCTTTCTTTACGAATAATTTAATCACTGCTCGAATCTCGATTTTTTCCAACTTTGCAAATCATTACGCGGGAACAACAACGGAGCTACGTCACCGCCACAGCTTTCTTTCAAGGGCAGTGACGTGGCACGTGTTTACAGATAACAGTCCAATGAATGTAGCTTGAACAACTCGTTGTATTAGCGATAACTTTTCAAACCACCCTCATATCTACAAATGCGTTTGTAACTCCGCAAATCATCTCAATGGTTGGTACTTTGTCTATTAGTATCACTTCTCCCTCTCCTGTTCAAGTCGCGAATTTTTCGGAGCCCTTATAATTTGAGATTATAATTCTTATTTTGGTTCAGCAGCATAATACATCTCCGACAATGACATCATTATAATAAAGCTGCACAAAACTAACAGATTATAATAAATATTCTTTATTTGCGACAGGCTGTTTTGGGATTTAGCGCCATTTTCAAGTACTTACGAATGTATTTGCCCTGCAATAACCATTCAGCTGGCGGAACTAGTAGTGGAGAGTGCATAAATCATGTCAGGCAGGCATATGGTCGTGTGCGGAAACGGAGGAATTTATCTTACGTTTAAAATGACATTACCATTGCCCTTCGGCCCAAGGATGGAAGGATTTCTGAAATGTAACGGCCATTGTTCAAAGTGCCGTCGATGCAAACAAGGGGTGACCGAGACGTGTAACCAATGGCAGCCCTTACCAACACGCCGGGTGATACGCCAGTATGGTGATGACGAATCACGCTTCCAATGTGCGTTCACCGCGAAGTCGCCAAACACGGATGCGACCTTCATGATGCTGTCAACAGAACCTGGATTCATCCGAAAACATGACGTTTTGCCATTCGTGCTCCCAGGTTCGTCGTTGCGTACTCCATTAACCCCCGACCGTAGTGGCCGTGCAGACCGTGACTGGAGCGCCTTAGTCCCCTCGGCCACCGCGGCCGGCCTGTCTGTTCAAATCAAATGTTTCTTAAGCTTAACGGACTTTTTGCGGGGTCACTAGTCCCAAAAAATCAAATGTTTGTATAGCTTATGGGACTCTACTACGGGGTCATCAGTCCCTAAAATTACAACCTACTTATGAACTAACTAATACTAAGGACGGCACAAATATCCATGCCCGAGGGGGGGATTCGAACCCCCGACAGTAGCGGCCGTGCAGACTGTAAATGGCGCGCCGCATACCGCTCGGCCACTGCGGCCGGCGCTTCTGTCTGTGATGCAGCGTCAAGGGTAACCGCAGCCATGGTCTCCGAGCTGATAGTCCATGCTGCTGCAAACGTCGTATAACTATTCGTGCAGATGGTTGTTGTCTTGCAAACGTCTCCATCTGTTGACTCAGGGATCGAGACTTGGCTGCACGATCCGTTACATCCATGCGGATACGATGCCTGTCATCTCGACTGCTAGTGATACGAGGCCGTTGGGATCCAGCACGGTGTTCCGTATTGTCTTCTGAACCCACCGATTCCATATTCTGCTTACAGTCATTGGATCGCGACCAACGCAGCAGCAATGTCGCGATACGATAAACCACAATCGCTACAATCCGACCTTTATCAAAGTCGGAAACGTGATTTACGCATTTCTCCTCTTTACACGAGGCATCACAACAACGTTTCACAAGGCAACGCCGGTCAACTGCCGTTTGTGTTTGAGAAATCGGTTGGACACTTTCCTCATGCCAACACATTGTAGGTGTCGCCGCCGGCGCCAACCTTGTGTGAATGCTCTGAGAATGCTAATCATTTGCATATCACAGAATCTTCTTCCCGTCGGTTAAATTTCGCGTCTGTAGCACATCTTCGTGGTATAGCAATTTTAATGGCCAGGAGTGTAATATCACGAACAGCTGTCGGCAAAATCGAAAGTCACACTTTTTGCAACTGATTTTCTGCTCTTTGTGTGGTTTGGAAGAAGGTGAAAGCCAACTGTGCATGATCTGTCGAATGATGCTTGAGTTGTAATCAGGCAGAATTGCAATCTTTGTATCGATTTATTGCAGGTGTTAAGTAGAAATCAGATTTTTCTGAACTAGAATTACTGTGTTGGGCTAACCTGATTTCTGAGACTGAGTGGTTTGATGTTAAAAGATCTTTAGCTTTTGTACTTGAATACATTGCGTGGGAAATTAATGGTACAAGACTTTCGATAAAATTTCTTACGTTTGCATGTTACTAATACTACAGTAAAGGAAAGGAATGCTCGTCACAAGCCAATTCATTTAAGATGAGGTGAAAGAGTAGGAAAACTTCATACTGCTGGTAGCAAAACTTCGTACTGTTGGTAACATTGTAAATATGTATATTTAAATATACACAATGCAATAGAGGGTTAAGAAATGATTAAAACATTCAGCATCTATCACAGGATCCGCCAAGGTCCCAGATAACTTCATCCATGAGTGATGGCTTCGACGCGTATAAGAAGCGAATGGCGTTCGCCTCCGCAGTCTCGGGAATAGCGCGGTGGGTTTGCCCTCAGAGGGCCCGGGTTCGATTCCCGGTCGCCGAGGTGGCGTTAGCTAAAAGACGCCCACCAGACAGGCAGGTTGAACACTTCCCCAGCTGGGGTATAACGGCCAGCCATCCATGCTGCATTCACCTGGTTCCAGGTTCCTCTGTGGTGATCGGCATAATAATAATAATAATAATAATAATAATATGTTTTTCTGTTCCGCAGGAATGAATTGAGGCGTAAGACTCCATGGTCATGGGACAAGTCAGTATATGAAGTTTAATACAAGAATGATAACAGAAAAACCTTTAAGTACTCCTATTCACATGACAATCTTAAGCCTAAGTGAATAGAATCAATTGCGAAAAAAAAAAAAAAAAAAAAAAAAAAAAGGAATTAGCTTAACTGTTTAACTTTTCCAGTAGTGAGCCATGAGGTAACTCTTCAGTTTAGATTTGAAAACGCGTGATTTAGTACTAAGATTCTTGAGTTCTTGTGGCAGCTTATTGAAAATGGATGCTGTAGAATACTGCACAATTTTTTTGTACAAGTGTCAAGGTGGTGTGATGAAAACGTAGATTCGACTTCTGTCTAGTATTCACCGAGTGAAAGCTGCTAACTCCTGGGAATAAGATGAGATTATTAACAATAAACGACATTAAAGAAAATACGTATTGTGATGCCGGTGTCAGAATTCTCAGACTACTGAAAAGGGGTCTACATGACGCCGAGTTACCCGAAAAAATAATGCCGTACGTCATAAGTGAATGAAAGTATGCGTAGTAGACTACTTTTCGTGTTGAAAAAGCACTTATTTCAAATGTTGTTGTAATGGTAAATAAAGCATAATTTAGTTTTGGATCAAGATCCTGAACATGGGGTTTCCACGACAGCTTACTGTCTATCTGAATACCTAAAAATTTGAACTGTTCAGGCTCACTTATCATATGCCCAATATGTGTAATCAAAATGTCAGCTTTCGTTAAATTATGTGTTAGAAATTGTAAACACTGAGTTTTACTGTGATTTAACACCAGTTTCTTTTCTACAGTCCATGAACTTATCTCTTGAACTGCATTATTTGATACTGTGCCAATATTACAAACAACATCCTTCACTACAAAGCTGGTATCATCAGCAAACAAAAGTATTTTACAACACCTGTTGTAGTCGAAAGCCTATCTTTTATGTAAATAAGAAACAGCAGTGGTCCCGAAACAGACCCCTGTGGCACCCTACACTTAACTGTGCCCCGTTGTTATTGTAATCATAGCCATTTTCAACAATGCGGAGAATTACCTTCTGCTGTCTGTTATTAAAGTAAGAGGTGAGCCAATTGTGAGCTACTCCTCATGTTCCATAATGTTCCAACTTCTGCAACAATATTTTGTGATCAACACAATCAAACACCTTTGTTAAATCAAAGCAGACGCCTAATGTCCGTAGCCTTTTATTTAACCCATCAAGTGCTTCACAGAGAAACGAAAATATAGCATTTTCAGTCGTTAAACCACTTCTAAAACCTAATTGTACGTTTGACAACAAAGTACGTGAAGTGAAATGATCAGCTAATGTTCAATATACAGCCTTTGCAATAATTTTAGAAAAACCGGTGGCATAAAAATAGGTCTATAGTTGTCTACATTATCCCTTTCTTATCTGTCAAGAAACTGACCATTCTGAAAGGAAAAAATTGCAAATATGATTTAGTACTGGGCTAACATATGGAGAACAGTAAAATTCTGCATTCGTCTTTTCAGCATATCGCACATATTTACAATTGGCGACAAATCAATTGATCTGACAGGTCAGGCCAAAAAACTGACATTCTTTGACACCAAGAAGCTATGTGTCAGTGCAGCAGCGCGTGGTCGGGCTGATAAGTGGCGTCTGAGGTGTTGTGAAGAAAAGAGTATGGCTGAGTCATTCAGGTAGGTCAAACTAGTCACAGTGACTTGCACTCGCGCAGTGATGTGTGTTTGTACCCAGTAGTACCCCACAGCATAACCCCTTGACGCTGTATGCCTCGTGCGAATGTAGTCACTGTCACGCCGCTCCTTCCCTCAGGGGGTTCACGGGTCTTTCGTGAGTACGTGCTTGGCGAGCACCGGGCCCCGAGTAGGGTTGCCAGATCTCCGGGCGCCGCCCGGAGTGCCCGGGTTTGGAATGAATTCTCCGGGTCTACGGGCCAATGACTCTCATCTCCGGGCGTGAATGTAACCATCTTAACTTTTTATTTATTTATTTATTTTTACGACGCTTTTTAAGTACTGCGCTCATCTAGCGATGATCTACATCGTACTTAACGTAACTTAAACTAAGGACACAACATCCATGCCCTAGGGGGGATTCGAACCTCTGGCGGGAGCAGCCTCGTGCACCGTGGCAGCTGCGCTGCTAGCTGTCAAGCTCAACTCTCGCCGTACGTAGTATAGCACTGTCGATCAGTTCACTATACAATTCGCGATCGTTGTTGATATCCTGTACTAATTGATATTACATTAGAACGTCGATTATCCGAACTAATTGGGGAACGTGGGTGTTCGGAAAACTGGTTTATTCGAATAATCTTACTTTTCTTAGAAAGTACAGAACTATTACAGTTAATCATTTTATGCCCTCAAGTTTACTTCTTTACGCGGCAGCAAGTGGTCGTAACAGGGAGCAGACGGTAACTTCACATGGAGCCAGTGAGAAGCTCTTCTCGGTGGCGCGCGATCCCTCACAGTACGCGGAGCCACAAGCGGCAACTCTTGGAAGGCGCAGCTGTCGATGTGAGCAGCTTTGATGCTGCCGCCACTTCTGCCGCCACGCCGACTGAAGTGTGCCGATTGTTGATCCACAGTAACTGGAGGCCTGGCCGGTTAGCTGCGGCATGTGAAGGCCACCCCTAGCAATGGGTGGGAGAGGGGGGATATTTGCTGGGAGGGAGGATATATATATATATATATATATATATATATATATATTGTATTCACTTGTAATTCTGGTTGGGGGGAGGAGTTGGCTGCAGTTGGAGGGGGTGGGTGGGTGAGTCATTGGCCAAGGGGGAGGGCGGCACGTCTGGTCTCCGGGCCTGCCTCGAGTTCAATCTGGCAACCCTAGCCCCGAGCCAAAGCAGTCTTCTTTCCTTCTGTACTTCCCGTACTGCATTTCCTTTCCCCCCTGCCCGCCATTCCCATCCTCACTCCTTCCCCTCCCCACCGGGAACTGATAACCTAGCAGTTTAGTCCCGCTATCCCAGGGCTGTCAAACATACGGCGTCGTGAAATCCGGCCCGCCATAGCCTGACGAAGTTGTAGCTTATTATTATTATTATTTTATTTTCAGCGCAAGTGTTAAGTGAGGACAATGATTTGAAATTAACCTGCATCGTCCTTGGACTCGAGCGTAAATTAAGATGTGGGGGCGAGAAAGAGGTCGCCTGCCAGCTAAGCCACTTGCTGCCCTCTTCTACAGCAGTTCCCACCTCTCAGTTCTCCACTAGAGCGGCCCATTTCGCTCTTCCCCGGCAGCCGTATGCCGCCGGGGCCGAATAAAACACGGCCGCGCGGGCGATTGATGAATTCAACGCCAAACTGATGGGCTCACTGGAGGGGCAATCACTGGAGAAGTCGCTGAAGGAGTCGTGCGCCACCCAGTGAAGTTGCGGCCCAGACGACCGGCGGCAGGAACCTCTCCGCGCAGTCATTTGCGCGCAGAGGTACCGCGACGAATGGACGCCACCGCCGGAGAGAGGACGCGGAAACATCGCGGCTCGCTGCCGCACTTGGCCAGCCGGTCGAGTGTAGCAGCGCAGCCCAACGCAGCAGGTTCTGCTGCAGCACTAACGGATTGATGTCTTTATGACGACCTTAGCTCTGACACGGTAATCGATGCACGATACCCGCTACTAACATAACCTACCCTTGCATGAACTATCGCAGTTAGCAAGGAATCCGCTACTGCCCTTACTACCCGCACCTTACTGTCGCAGAGGTTTTTTTCGCTTGGCGCTTGCCTTGGCACTTTTTTCCCTCTGCCCTTAAAACCGCTCTTCTTTCGAAGTTTTCGACCAATACTATCTCCCGATATGGACCGTATTGATGGGTAATCTTATCCACACGTACGGAACACATCACAGTACCCGCTCCTGTGACGCCTACATTAACTTACTAACACATGCAGAGGTGACAATAGAACTCTTGAGTTGGTCACCATGCTAGTGCGAGCATGGAGGGGCTCCACTCTTAAAAAAAAAAAAAAAAAAAAAAAAAAAAAAAAAAAAAAAAAAAAAAAAAGAGAACACGGTCGCTCTGGATTAGGCTGACACTGCCACTACACGAAACACTCTTTCGAAACCATGAAACCGTGAAGCAATGTATGTTTTGTCATGAAATCTTCGTTCTAGAAGGGAAATATTTTTCACTATGTGGACAAGGGTACATACAAGAACCTGTCAACCATAGAGTATATGTTTAGTTCTTGGTCTGTACGAGACATGTAGATAAAGATTTTCTCCCGTGTTGTTGATGTTGCCAACATAGTCACACGAGGCCGCCGGTATGGTAGGTACAAGTTTACCCCGTTAGGAACTCACAAACTGCAATATGGTACGCATATTACAGTGATGGATCATAAATGCTACAAATAAATTATAAGGAATAAAGGGCACGCCGGCCGCGGTGGCCGAGGGGACTGAGGCGCTTCAGTCACAGTCTGCACGGCCAGTACGGTCGGGGGTTCGAATCCCCTCTCGGGCATGGATATTTGTGCCGTCCTTAGTTGTAGGTAGTTCATAAGTAGTTTCTAAGTTTAGGGACTGATGACCCCGTAGTTAAGTCCCTTAAGCTTAACAAACATTTGAACATTTGAATAAAGGGCACACTAAATGATAACAAATAATGCTCTGGAATAACAAAAATAATAAAATAGGAGACAAGTTCACCACTTGTACGTCTTGACCGTTACACCACAGTCGCAATTCCTTTAACATGACTGTCGAAAAATTATAACGACAGTAGGTAACTTCGTTTTCGCTCGTAAGAAACTATCTATTTAGCACGAGATTAAATATGCTATCTACCCTTATTCGTATAAAAATGTCATTTCAGGCTTCATGTTGTAAATTTATTTATTTATTTATTTTTTAAATATAGTTTCACTCGTGTGTTTTTAATATGGTAGATAAACTTAGAATTTAAGTGGTTATTTCAGTGCAGCCGGCCGCGGTGGCCGAGGTGACTGAGGCGCTCCAGTCACGGACAGCACAGCCACTACGGTCGGGGGTTCGAATCCCCCCTCAGGCATGGATATTTGTGCCGTCCTAGTTCGTAAGTAGTTCATAAGTAGTTTGTTAGTTTAGGGACTGATGACTCCGTAGTTAAGTCCAATAAGCTGTACAAACATTTGAACATTTGAAACATTTCAGTGCAAATAGTGAACGTTGCTTTATTGTTTCTTTTACATTTATAAAGCAGACATTATGTCATTTCGGAATACAGCAGTATCTTGCAAACGAATCTTTGATTTCAGTAGTAATAAGCTGTAGACTCACGAGTGTCAACTACTGTTTGACACTCTCTAGATGGTTTACATACTAGTAAGTTATATGTGTATCTGTGTGGAGCTTCAGTAAAATGAAATACCACATTTCGATACCATTAGTCTGTTTCCGCCTTTCTGAATTAGTGGTTTGAAACACCGGTGTTGTGAAACCGACTTGACATCGTGAAACGGACAGGAAGAAACGGTTTCAGTGTATCGACAATCGACCGCGAATGTGATCCGAAACAGGACGGAATGAAAGCGCATGGTCTCGAAACCGCGTAACATGCCAGTTTTGAAACACTGAAATTGTTTTGTGTAACGAAACCTCGTTTCGAATCCATGAAACCGTAGCCAACTCTACGCGTCACTCGCATGCACGCTGGCTATGCGGGAGTCGAGTCACAACGTTCTCTTCCCGCAGACACTCAATGTCTTAGTTCAGTCACTGAGACGTAAATAGACTCTCTGCTGTTGCAGTGGGTGGGCGTTACTGGACACTGTTCGCTAACGGTTTATTAAAGGTATGTAACTGTACATTATTTGCCTTAATAAATTCAGTCAGTCAACATACTACTTCCGAAGGCAAGTCGCGCGTGTGGTAGAGTGTGGGTGGCTGTATGTGCGGGCAAGTGGATATTAGGATGGGTCCAATTTATTTATTTTATTTTTACGCAGTGGCGACGCTAGACGAAAACTGGGCGTCGGCGAACTCGTCTTTGCGAGGCCCTTTCATTTTTTCAGTCAGGAAGGAAACGTTGAATAAAATGAGCTGAATTATACACCAATAATCATTAGGCTATACTAAAATTTTATTAGTATAATATACAAGTATCATTGCAGTGACAAACATTACAATAAACAAAACACAAATTAAAATAGACGAGCTTTTCGGATTTTCGCCTCACTGAATTGTTTTAAGATCACATCATAATTACTACTAGCCACTATTTCGGCTTCGATTGACAGTACTGACAACGCAGATAGTCTTTCTTGGCTCATTGTGCTTCTCGAGTAAGTCTTAATCAATTTTAACTTTGAGAAGCTGTACTGACTGGAACTGTGAGCATGAGTCTTATTGTTATATAAACATTTGGATATACTTCTTCCATTTTCTAAAATGCACTGAAGAAGTTGTTTTGCAAAAATTTAACTAAAAATTGCATCAATGCTGCACTCATACGGAAATAAATACGGACAACTAAATAGCTGCCGGCCGGGAATAGCCGAGCCCATAAAGGCGTCATACCACGGTGAGCGAGATCGCTCCCGTCGGGGGTCAAATCCTACCCTCCTTTGGTACATATCTTGTATTCGTCCTATGGTTAAGCTATATATATATATATATATATATATATATATATATATATATATATATATATATATATATATATAAAACTAAAATTTGAACAATGTTTTGCGAGGCCGTCTGCGGTTGCCGACGTCGCCGACGCCTAGCGCCGCCACTGTTTTTACGGGACGTTTTAGTACTGAACATTTGTCTGTTGTTATTATAAGATTTACATAGGACAAAGACGCCCATAACCAGAGCGGGCGGCGTGGAAACGGACACTCGTGACATTCTTGTTTCAATACAAGAATTTCTTTCGCGGTAACAATCGAGAAGTTAACAGTTGCATGTACAAGCTCAATAAAATATAGGAGTCATATACTGCACTGTAGTGGACGTCCTATATGATTTTCTAGTCTGCGAATGACACGATTCTTCCATCCAATGTTACTTGTAGTGCCACCTTATGAGTGGGGGGAGGCGGAGAGACACATTAAGGAGGGTTTACACCACGATTCAGTTTACTTCAAACCAGCTCACACCAATTCAATCAATTTCAAGTAAGTTTGGATCTTTTATTCTACCAAAATGGACGAAGAGTTGCACAGAAAAATGTTACACACGGTTAAATTTCTGTTTCGACTCACTGTAATGTGTATCTACTTACAGTGCGGTCGTACACAAGCTGAACTGCTGGGCTTATGTTAGCAATATTTCCGGGTTTGCTCGGAAGTTGATAAAACACTGTAATCTTGTTAACTGATGTCAAATTATACTTACATCTGTCCATTCTGACGCTCGTAGGGTCAGGAAAAAGTCAATTTTATTATAATTCAAGTTTCTTATATACCAAATACGCCTCTTCACTACTAAATTATCAACATTTCATTGTGGCTTTTGAACGACCAACAATACTTACGAGAATATAAATGAAAAATCTAAAGCGAGATCTTCGATAACAGATAGCAATCTGAGCGGAATTCTACGAATTTCTCCAACGGACATATCTCCAAGAAAAAATAAACAAATAAATAAAAATTAAAGAATTATTTGTCTAATTAGTTTTACTTTTTCATTAATATTATGTTTCTTTGAATTTTATGATGTTCTGTTATAAATGCAAACTACCCGCCTACCTAGAAGAACAGTGTTTAATTTCCACTGGTTTAGTAATTGATTCCTTTGCAATTTTCTTTTGCCTGGCCCACCACAGTGATAAAAGTTGGTAATGTGGCCCGCGTCGAAATTTAGTTGGACACCCCTGCGCTATCCCAGCCAAACAACCCAACCCAATCGTTCAGCTCTCTCTGTCTGCACTGAACGAAACGGCGGCCATCATATTCAAACAACCAGAATCTGGATTCCTTCAAAAACACTACCTGATGCCGTTCCTGTCCCCAGTGAGTCGCTCCTCACACCATTTTCGTCTAGCATGTTCTGTACATTAGTCAAAGACAGACAGAGAAGTGGATGACATGCACGTAGCCTATGGTGTAATAAACTGCGACGCACTTTCAGTGCCATTCAAGTGAGCTGTCGATCTTCTCAGGGGGAGGAGGGGGTCTGCGTGATGCGACCGCCGGCCGCAGTGGCGAACGGTCTGCGGCGCGCCAGTCACGGTCTGCACGGCCGCTACGGTCGGGTGCTTCGAATCCCCCCTCGGGCATGCATGTTTGTGTCGTCTTTAGTATAAGGTAGTTCATAAGTAGTTTCTGAGTTGAGGGACTGATGACCCCTGCAGTTAAATCTCTTAAGCTTAACAAACATAACAACATTAGTGATGCGACCTATGGGTCCCCTACTCTTCCTTGTGTTTATAAACGATTTAGGAGACAATCTGAGTAGCTCCCTTAGACTGTTCGCGGATGATGCTGGCGTTCATCCGTTAGTGAAGTCAACAGATGATCGAAAGTAACTGCAAAGCAATTTAGACGAAATTTCTACATGGTGCGTAAATTGCCAATTAGCACTAAACAATGAAAAGTGTGAAGTAATACACATGACCACTAAAAGAAATCCGCTGAACTTCAATTACACAATAAATCAGTCAAACCTTAAAGTCGCGAATTCTACCAAATACCTAGGAGTTACAATTACGAACAACTTAGACTGGAGAGAACACACAGAAAATATTGTGGGGAAGTCGAACCAAAGGTTACGTTTCATTGGCAGAACGCTTAGAAGATGCTACAGCTCCACTAAAGAGACTGCCTACATCACTTGTTCGTCATCTCTTGCAGTACTGTTGCACAGTGTGGGACCCTTACTACGTGGGACTGACGGAAGATATTGAGAAGGTTCAGAGAAGGGCAGCTCGTCTTGTTTTATCACGTTACAAGGGTGAAAGCGTCACGGAAATGTTGCACGATTTGAGGTGGAAATCATTAAAAGAATGACGTCATTCGTTGCGGCGAGATCTATTTGCGAAATTGAAATCACCTACTTTTACTTCTGAATGTGAAAATTTTTGCTAGCACCCAACTACATAGGGAGACATGACCATCCGAATAAAATAAGAGAAATCAAATCGAAAACGAAACGATTTAGGTGTTCTTTCTTCCCGCGCGTTATTAGAGAATGGAACGGTAGAGAAAGGTAATGTAAGTGGTTAATGAATCCTCTGACAGGCACTTAAATGTGATTTGAAGAGTACCTATGTAGATGTAGAATCCGTCTCTTCATTCTCTACGGCATTCCGAGAACCATTCTGCACACACACCTTGCAATGCCGGAACACTACATTCTCTTCGAGCAGCTGTTTACCACATGGATGCATCACATTCTCTCATGATCCGTCCGTCGGATGGGGACGTTAAGCTCGGCTGCTCCCTTGGTTTCAAAAAATTCAAATATTTGTATTGTCTACCGGACTTAACTACGGGGTCATCAGTCCCTAAACTTACAAACTACTTATGAACTACTTACGAACTAGGACGGCACAAATATCCATGCCCGAGGGGGATTCGGACCCCCGACCGTAGTGGCCGTGCAGACCGTGACTGGAGCGCCTCAGTCCCCTCCCTTGGTTTATTTCGAGAGCAATAGGCTGTGTGCCGGCACCGGGTTTCACCCTCTCCCTTCGCCCATCGTCTCCAACGCGAACACGACACAATACTACTCACACACCCATTACAGCCATCTACACTTAAAACAGACACTTCAGCAGACAGTTGTCACATTTCCAGAAGGAAAACCTCTCTATTTAGGCTGCTAAACCAGCCCTTCGGGGCATCTCAGCCATTCATACCATACGACTTTACTTTTATGCCGCATTGCCTTCGCTTTTATAGTGACAACGAGAGCAGCCGGTACATTTTACTGGCAGGTGGTGTTGCTATGCGATATCTGTGTTGACACTAAATCCGCGGGCTGACATTTTCTAATGCTAATCATTTCCGCAGAACACACGAGGGGGTGTTAGAAAATAAGTTTCCCCTGTCGACTGTGGTCAAAAAAAAAAAAAAAAAAAAAAAAAACTGACGTGTTTTACGGCCCACTTTAGATATGTAGTTTTAAAAGTTTTTGCAAACATTTTGCACCAAAATAATAATGTAAATAATAAAAAAGTAAGTACTGCCGGGTTCCGAACCACTGACCTCCAGCGTCACAATCCAACACATTGCCGACTACGCTACAGCTAACAGTCAGGAATCGCGTTCTTTAATCTCATACTATTGATGGCCGTTGTTAACTGATGCTAATATGGCATTTGTAGATACTAGATTATCATTTATTGTACGAAGAACGACGTCTTTTTGTTAATTTTTCAGTGCGCCATTGCTTTGAAATGACAACGTGTAAGTTACAATAAGAAAATCATCAAATATGCAACGCAAGATGGCGTATGACAGAGACAGTTCTGGGTGAGGAATGTCATGTGACATCTGCGAACAGCTGATTTTCGTTAATTTAATGGAGGGTGTCAAAACTCCTTTATTTTTGCAATGTCTCTCAAACGATACGAGATATGAAAAAAAAACCATTATGGAACAAAGTCGTAGAGAATTTTCTCCTCTACAAATTCGTTTATTCAATTTTCACGTCAGATGAACGGTTTATTTGCAATTAAAATTACATTACAAACGGCTTTGTTTTGGTATTACTAACGTATTTATTGTCCGAAATATTTCAAAAAGCGAGGTTCTAGTCTCTGGTAACCAACAATTATCTCTGTAAAATTTGGTGCCGATCGGTTGAATGGTTCGACCTAAAAAGTGGGAACACGTTACAGCCAGACACACATCGTCAAATCGCCGTTATTTTTGCAAATATCTCTGCAACTATGCAAGATATGAAAAAAAACATAATAGAGCGAAGTTGTAGAGAATTTTCCCCTCTACCAATTAGGTTATTCAATTTTCGTGTCAGATGAATGGTTCGTTTGCAATTACAATTATATTACAAACGGCTTTTTTTTTGTATTACTACCGTATTTTTTGTCCGAAAAATTTGAAAAAGGGAGGTTCTACACTCTGGCGGCCTACAATTATGTAAGCAAAATTTGGTGCTGATCGGTTGAACCGTTTGTCTTAAAAACAGGGGACACGTTACGGACAGGCAGACAGACAGACAGACATCCCAAAATCGCCGTTATTTTTGCAAATATCTTTGAAACGATACGAGATATGAAAAAAACATAACAAAGCAAAGTTGTAGAGAATTTTCTCCTCTACAAATTCGGTTATTCAATTTTCGTGTCGAATGCATGGTTAAGCCGTTATTTTCATTTAAATTTCGAGCTCTCAAAAGACGATCGCAAAGGCCCACTTTTAGTGTTATTACCGTAACCTAAAGTGGGCCAAAATAGACTGAAACACTAAAGACATATCTTTATAGTTCAACATAATTTACAAGTACATTGAGACATTTGTCATACCGCTTTATAAACTTCAAAAGGCCTTCCAGGAAAAAATCAGGGCGTTGCATACGGAAGAAGCAATGTGTCCTAGAAATTGGTCAGTTGCACTTTACCTGCAGACGGAGTGCTTTCGAACTTCTTTCACACAGGTGATGACGGATGTTTCCACTCCATGGATGCGGCCTTCGATTAGGGCGTGTAATGCTGGACCCACGTTTCATCCCCCGTCACAACCTGAAACAGAAGTCATTGCCGTATTCTCTACATCTACATCTACATCTACATCGATACTCTGCAAATCACATTTAAGTTCCTGGCAGAGGGTTCATTAACCACCTTCATAACTTTTCTCTACCGTTCCATTCTCTATTAGCGCGCGGGAAGAAAGAACACCTAAATCGTTCCGTTTTCGATCTGATTTCTCTTATTTTATTGGGATGGTCATGTCTCCCTAAGTAGGTGGGTGCTAGCAAAATATTTTCACATTCAGAACTAAAAGTCGGTGATTGAAACTTCGCAAACAGATCACGCCGCAATGAATAACGTCTTTCTTTTGATTTCCACCCCAATTCGTGCAACATTTCCGTGACGCTTTCCCCCCCGTAACGTGATAAAACAAAACGAGCTGCCCTTCTCTGAACCTTCTCAATATCTTCCGTCAGTCCCACCTGGTCCCCTCAGGGGGCTCACCGCTCTGTGGTGAGTACGTGCGTGGCGAGCACGGGGCCCCAGCCTTTGTAGCACTCCTTCCTTTCCGTGCTACATGACGCTTCTTCTACTGTCCTTTTCCCCTCTCTTGGGGATCGAGTGTGTGCATCCTTCGGGGAACCGAAGTTCTGACCCTTTTGGCTTTACAGTCTTCTTTCACTCTTTCTTTGCCTCCGCGTCTGCGTTTGAGGCTTCTCCTCCTACTATTTCTCTCTTCCTCCTCCCTGTACGCACTTGAAGGCCACCCATATGGGTGACTGGGTAATGCGTAAGTCCCAGCCCCGGGCTGGCATGTAGGGTGCGTGCGTACCCCATGGTTAAGGCCAGGCCAGGGGAGGGGCGATTGCCTGCGCTGATACCTTCCCGATTCGCCGATTGGTCCCTCCGTCTGTAGATCGGGAGGTGTGACCTGGGGTGTGAACAATCACCCAAGGCGGGTGTGCTTCCGTTGGGGGGCCCCCAGCAGGAAGGAGCGTGCCATCGGAGACACTGGCAATCGTGGGGGATACAACCGCGATGGTTCTAAAAAAAAGAAAATGGAAAGAGCCTTTAGAAATGGATGTACTAGACAATAGTGTGTCTGAACAGAAAACTTTACAGACATCAAAGTTCCTTGTGGTGACCCGTACTGAGGAAGGACAATCCTTTTCGTCGGTGAACCCATTTCTTATTCAAAAAGGGGTTGATGCCATTGCCGGCCCAGTTAAGACCTGCAACCGCCTGCGTAATGGAACACTACTGTTAGAAACAGAAAGTGGCTCCCAGGCACAGCGGCTGCTTAAGGCTACTCTGCTCCACAGCTACCCGGTTCGTGTTGAGCTCCATCCAACCCTCAATTATTCCCGAGGGGTAGTCTTCTCGGCCAGTTTGGACGGTCTGACTGAGGATGAACTGAAAGAATATCTGGCAGCTCAAGGCGTCGTCGCAGTACACAGGGTGACAAAAAAAGAGAACAATGTTGTAGTGCCCACTCGCACAGTGTTTCTGACCTTCGACCGAGTGGCTCTGCCGCCGAAGATCAAGGCAGGGTATGAGGTCATCACAGTACGACCTTATATCCCTAACCCTACTCGGTGTTATCAGTGCCATCGATTTAACCACACAAGCCAGTCTTGCAAGAACCCTGTCATATGTGTCACCTGTGGTAAAGAGGCCCATGAGGGGATTTGTCCACCACCGTCCCCTCATTGCATCAATTGTAACGGGAATCATGCTGCTTCCTCCCGGGAATGTCCCGTGTTTGCCGATGAACGAGCCATCCAGGAAATCCGTGTAAAGGAAAAGGTTCCCATACCAGTTGCACGTAAGATGTACGCCAGTCGTAAGCCCAAGACCCCGCCGCGTGGTAACTATAGTACTGTAGTTGCAACGCCTCCAACAACACGGGATATGGCCACACAGACTTGTGACCTACAGTTTACAACAGTAGTTGTCAAACAGTCTACATCGACAACGGCGTCACGTTCAACGAAAAGTGTGAGTACCTCTTCCAAGTCTTCATCTTCATCTTCAGCTGTGAAACCACAGATAGAGACGCGAAAGTCTAAGAAAGAGCATTCGCGCGAGGATTTCCTCCGCACCCCTACCAAAACATCTGAGCCAACCAAAGAGCTTCACCAGGGCTCCAAGAAATCAAATAGGGGGAAAACTCTCCCCCCTCCTACCTCACAATGTGACGATGGCATCCCCTGGAAGCCTATAGTCTCTCCAGGTGCATCAGCCAAAGATGGGGCTGCCGACCACACTCACGCAGCTGCTGTGGTAACCTCTGAGAATATGGAGCAAGACCCTCCTGTCTCAGACACCACCAGTTGCGAACATTCGCACTGTGGCCCGCCGCCTTCGTCGGGCTGATGTCCACCTTCATCTCATTTTATCCCATTATGGATATTCTTCAATGGAACATTCGTGGTATCCGGTCGAATTGGAAAGAACTGCAGCTTTTAACGCGAACATATCATCCAATCATCTTCTCTCTACAGGAGACAAAATTGCTCCCTGGTACTCGAATTACTTTCCCACGCTACACTACCGTTCGCTTTGACCTTCCTCCAGTGGCAGGAATTCCAGCCCACGGGGGCGTAATGTTGCTTATTCGGGATGACGTACACAGTACACCGGTCCCTTTGTGTACTCCAATACAAGCTGTTGCTGTCCGGATATACCTTCCTGGATTTGTCTTCACACTGTGCAATATTTACGCTCCTTCCTCTTTTCCCGTCACTAGATCAGATCTCCTAGATCTTATTGACCAGCTTCCGCGTCCGTTTTTGTTGGTGGGAGATTTCAATGCCCACCACCCCCTTTGGGGCTCCCCACGACCATGTCCACGGGGCTCCCTCCTGGCAGATATACTGAACCACCTTCAGCTCATCTGCCTTAACACTGGTGAACCAACTTATCTTTCAGACACCACAAATACTTTCAGCCATATAGATCTAGCTATCTGCACTGCTCAGCTGGCACGGCGTCTTGAATGGTCTGCTCTCTCAGACACACATTCGAGCGATCATTTTCCGTGTGTAATTCACCTAATGATGCCTGACACCCTTGAGCATCCACACCGCTGGCAGTTAACGAAAGCGGACTGGGAGCTCTACACGTCACTGGCGGATTTTGGTACTTACCATTATCCTAGTATAGACGACCAAGTGGAACACATTACCACAGTTATTCTGACAGCCGCGGAATGTTCCATCCCCTGCACGACTTCCCACGCACGTCGTCCCCTTGTCCCGTGGTGGACCGCGGAATGCCGTGACGCTCTGCGAGCACGGCGACGTGCCCTTAGAATCTTCAAACAACGGCCCACGCTCGACAACTGCATCCGATACAAACGGCTGCGGGCCTATTGTCGTCGCCTCTTTCGCGACTGTAAACGCGCCAGTTGGCGCTCATTCACGAGCTCTTTTAATAGGTCTACCCCTTCCTCCATCATTTGGGGTAACCTTCGAAAAATTTCGGGCACTATGGCTCATTCCCCAATTCCCGGTCTGTGTGTCGCAACTGACACCGTCGTCGATCCTCCACAAATAGCCAACGCACTGGGTCGACATTTTGCAGAGGTCTCTAGCTCTTCACATTACACTGACGCTTTCCTAGCTAGGAAACGGACGGTGGAGGCGACTCCATTGCCCTTTACCTCTCAGAACCGTGAATGCTACAATACCGAGTTTACTGTACGAGAGCTTCACCACGCACTCTCGTCTTCGCGGTCCTCCGCTCCAGGACCAGATGGCATTCACGTGGCGATGCTGCAACACCTTTCACCAACGAGCTTGCACTTCCTACTGGCCACCTACAACCGCATATGGATAGAAGGCACCTTTCCGCGACGCTGGCGTGAAGCCATAGTCATTCCCATACCAAAGCCTGGGAAGGACAAATGTCTCCCTTCCAGCTACCGCCCCATTTCCCTCACCAGTAGCATATGCAAGGTGATGGAACGCATGATTCACGGGCGCCTGGTATGGTGGCTTGAAACGCGACATCTCCTGTCTAATGTCCAATGTGGGTTTCGCAAGCACCGATCTGCGGTGGATCATCTTGTTGCCCTATCTACCTCAGTAATGAATAACTTTTTACGGAAGCGCCAGACAGTAGCGGTGTTCTTTGATCTGGAAAAGGCATACGACACCTGCTGGAGGATGGGCATCCTCCGCACTCTGCATACATGGGGTTTTCGGGGTCGCCTGCCAATTTTTATCCGCGAATTTTTAACAGACCGTGTTTTTAAAGTGCGTGTTGGTTCGGTTTTATCGAGCACCTTTAATCAGGAGAACGGAGTCCCCCAGGGCTCGGTCCTGAGCGTTGTTTTATTTGCAGTGGCAATCAATTCTATAGCCGATCACCTTCCACTGGGAGTGTCGGCGTCCCTATTTGTTGACGACTTCGCGATCTACAGCAGCTCTGAGCAAACGGGTCTCCTGGAGCGGCGCCTCCAGCGGTGCCTAGACAATCTCCACGCGTGGAGTATGGACACTGGCTTTCGATTCTCAGCCGACAAGACAGTCTGCATGAACTTCTGGCGGCGGAAGGAGTTCCTTCCCCCGTCCCTTCGTCTGGGCCCCATAGTACTTCCATTTGTGGATACCACGACGTTCTTGGGACTTGTTTTCGACAGGAAGTTAAGTTGGTCTCCCCACATATCCCGTTTGGCAGCTCGCTGTACCCGCTCTCTCAATGTGCTGCGGGTGTTAAGTGGCACCTCGTGGGGAGCTGACAGGTCTACTCTCCTCCATCTGTATCGCACCATAGTTCGGTCCAAACTGGACTATGGTAGCATCGTTTATTCTTCGGCTCGACCGTCCATACTGCGCCGCCTTAATACAATCCACCACCACGGTCTCCGTCTGGCGACAGGAGCGTTTTATACTAGCCCCGTTGAGAGCCTCTATGCCGAGGCCGCCGAACTACCCCTTTCTTACCGTCGGGAACTCCTGCTTAGCCGTTACGCTAGTCGTTTGTCGTCCATGCGAGGACACCCGAAAGTACGCAGTTTTTGTTAACGACTCACTTGACAGTCTCTTCACTCTGCGCCCGTCTGCTCTGCTACCACCGGGAGTACGCTTGCGTTCGCTACTCGGCCAGCTTGGCGTTACAATGCCTGCTATCTTCTCGACTGGAGAGAGCACCTCTCCACCGTGGCGAAGCCCCGAAGTCCGTGTTAACTTTGATCTTCATTCTCTTCCAAAGGACTCCACACCTCGTTTCGTCTACCAGAGAGAATTTCACGCACTCCGGTTTAAATTTGATGACAATTTGTTCATTTACACTGATGGCTCAAAGACAGACCAGGGTGTTGGGTGTGCTTTTGTACTTGGCAACGTCTCTTTTAAATATCGTCTTCCTGAGTGGAGTTCCATTTTTACAGCTGAGCTGTATGCATTATACCAAGCCACACAATACGTCCGGCGCCACTCGCTCAGTAAGACTGTCATTTGCTCGGACTCTATGAGTGCTTTGTTGAGCCTTCGAATCCTATATCCGGCCCATCCCCTGGTACAAAGCATCCGCAATTGCCTTACTTCTCTTTCAACGAGCGGAACTACGGTGACGTTTCTGTGGGTCCCTGGCCATGTGGGAGTGTTGGGGAATGAGGCTGCGGATATGGCTGCCAAGGAAGCAGTTCTCCTTCCTCGGCTATCTACCTTTTCCACCAGCTCTGATGACCTTCGCGCTGGTATCTCCCAGCGTATTATCTCCCGTTGGTATCTACATTGGTCATCCCTGTCAGGGAACAAATTGCGAGCCATTAAACCTGTGCCTGATCTCTGGTCAACGTCATCTCGACCCTCCCGCCGAGAGGAGATTGTTCTAGCCCGGCTTCGTATTGGCCACTGCCGTTTTAGCCACCAGCATTTATTACGTGGTGGTCCTGCTCCCTTATGTGAGCACTGTGATGCACCTTTTACTGTGAACCATCTTTTAGTGCAATGTCCATTTTTTAACCGTCTCCGTCATGATCTGTGTTTCCCATTTGAAATGTCTGACATTTTAGCTGATGACCCGCAATCGGTTAACAGAGTTTTACTTTTTATACATCGTGCATATATGGCGAAAGCCATTTAATTTCTAACCCCGGTTCTTTTTTACTATGGGCAGTGTTGGGCGCTAATGACCACAGCAGTTGTGCGCCCTAAAACCACAAAAAAAAAAAAAAAAAAAAAAAAGGTCCCACCTGGTGAGGGTCCCACAAGGGGCAACAGTACTCCAAGAGAGGACGCACAAGTGTGATGTAGGCAGTCTCTTTGGTGGAGCTGGTGCATCGTCTAAGCGTTCTGCCAATGAAACGTAACCTTTGGTTCGCCTTCCCCACAATATTTTCTATGTGTTCTCTCCAGTCAAAGTTGTTCGTAATTGTAACTGCTAGGTATTTGGTAGAATTTACGACCTTAAGGTTTGACTGATTTATCGCGTAATTGAAGTTCAGCGGATTTCTTTTAGTGGTCATGTGTATTACTTCACACTTTTCTTTACTTAGTGTCAATTGCCAATTTTCGCACCAAGTAGAAATTTTGTCTAAATCGCTTTGCAGTTGCTTTTGATCCTCTGTTGACTTCACTAACCGATAAACGACAGCATCATCCGCGAACAGTCTAAGGGAGCTATTCAATTATCTCCTAAATCGTTTATAAACACGAGGAAGAGTAGGGGACCAATAACGCTTCCCTGTGGAACGCCAGATATCACTTCTGTTTTACTCGATGACTTACCGTCAATTACAACGAACTGTGTCCTTTCTGATAGGAAATCGTGAATCCAATCGCACAATTGGGGAGATATTCCATAAGCACGCAATTTCATTAGAAGCCGCTTGTGGGGTACAGTATCAAAAGCCTTCCGGAAATCCAGAAATATGGAATATATTTCATGGTCGCCCTCTACCCAATGGTGTATCGGTGTCTTGCACGTGCGCGTTCACCTGCTGTGTGGTCTTTCGTCCTTAGTCGTTCAACGCTTCTTCCGTATCCAACGGTCTGATTTTTCCCTGGACGGCTTTTTGAAGCTTATAAAGCGGTTTCAAGAATGTCTCAATGTACTTGGAAATTATGTAGAAAGAAAAGAACGAGGAGGAAGGAAGCTTAGGGTTTAACGTCCCGTCGACAGCGTGGTCATTAGAGACGGAGCTTACGCTCGGATTTTTTGGGTAAGGGATGGGCAAGGAAATCGGCCGTTCCCTTTGAAAAGAACCATCTCGGCACTTGTCTGGAGTGATTTAAGGAAATCATGGACAAGCTAAATCTGGATAGCCGCGGGTGGATTTGAACCACCATGCTTCCGAATATGAATCCAGTGTGTTACCACTGCGCCACCTCACTCGGAAAATGTAGAAAAATAAAGATTGTATTATCTTTACTGTCGCATCCTATTATTTTTGGCCCACTTTAAGTTACGGTAGTAACACTAAAAGTGGGCCTTTGCTATCGTCTTTTGACAGCTCGAAATTTAAATGAAAATAATGTCTTAACCATTCATTTGACACGAAAACTGAATAACCGAATTTGTAAAGTAGAAAATTCTCTACAACTTTGCTCTCTTATATTTTTTTCATATCTCGTACCGTTTCGGAGATATTTGCAAAAATAACGGCAATTTTGGGATGTCTGTCTGTGTGTCCGTAACGTGTTGCCTGTTTTAAGACGAACCGTTCAACCGATCAGCCCCACATTTTATAGACATAATTGTAAGCCGCCAGAGACTAGAACCTCCCCTTTTAAAAATTTTCGGACAAAAAATACGGTAGCAATATCAAAAATATAATTGTAATAGAAAACGAACCGTTCATCAGACACGAAAATTGAATAACCTAATTGGTAGAGGGGAAAATTCTCTACAACTTCGCTCTATTATATTTTTTTTTCATATCTTGCATCGTTGCAGAGATATTTGCAAAAATAACGGCGATTTGGCGATGTCTGTCTGGCTGTAACGTGTTCCCAATTTTTAGGTCGAACCGTTCAACCGATCGGCACCAAATTTTACAGACATAATTGTCGACTACCAGAGACCAGAACCTCGCTTTTTGAAATATTTCGGACAAGAAATCCGTTAGTAATACCAAAAAAAGCCGTTTGTAATATAATTCTAATTGCAAATAAATCGTTCACCTGACGCGAAAATTGAATAAACGAATTTGTAGAGGAGAAAATTCTCTACAGCTTTGTTCCCTTTTGTTTTTTTCATATATCGTATCGTTTGAGAGATATTTGCAAAAATAACGGAGTTTCGACACCTTTCATTGAATTAACTAAAATCAGCCGTTCGCAGATGTCATGTGACATTCTTCGCCCAGAACTCTCTGTGGCGTACGCCATCTTGCGTTGCGTATTTGAAGATTTTTTTATTGTAACTTAACACGTTGTCATTTCAAAGCAATGGCGCACTGTAGAATTAACAAAAACACATCGTTCTCAGTACGATAAATGATAGGTCTACAAATGCCATATTAGCATCAGTTAACAACGGTCATTAATAGTATGAAATTAATGAACGTTAATCCTAACTTCCAGCTGTAGCGTAGTGGGCAATGCGTTGGACTGTGACGCTGAAGGTGATTGGTTCGAAACGTGTCACTTACTAAAACTTTATTTTCCTGATAGGGTTTCAGACACTCTTGTTAATAAATTTTTTATTATTTAGATTATTATTTTGGTCAAAAATGTTTGCAAGAACTTATAAAACTACAAATCTTAAGTGGGCCGTAACACACATCAGTGCGATTTTTTTTCTTATTTTTTTCTTTTTTTTTAATTTTTTCCCTTTCATACACAAATCTGCCCACAGTCGACAGAGGAAACTTATTTTCCAATTTCCCCTCGTAATAACATGTTCTGTGAATAAGATCTCTAGTCTTCCTGTATTTTTTTCTGAACATTAGTACTTTACGAAGTAAGATACCACTGAGACATTATATAGATTTGACATTCCATAAATTTGATTTGTATATCTATATTTTACTGCTGTGCTTAACTAATAGTTGTAGTACTAACTGCACTCTTAATTTTTTGGGTGCTTCGTGCTGAAAAATTGATAAAATCAAAAAGTGACGCCTCAATAAAGTCCTCAAATGTGATCTTCAGCTCCTTCCATCACTGTAGCCACCTCCTCCATGTCACTGTCTTTTATTTGAGACAATGTAACTGATTTTACTACGTTCTCTACCCCGTATCGATAAGGCTATTCAGCTCCTTAAAGAACGGAAACTTTTTTCATCGCTCATAATACTTGATTTACAACATACTGAGGAAAATGAGAGTTGATCACTCTCTTAGTCATCCTTTGCGTCAACGATGACGTGAATATAACTGGGATCTCTTATAAATTTTAAATCGAGCTAGATGCTGCGAACTTTACCACACTGGACTGTCATTCACGAGGAGGCGGCTACAGATCTCTGTACAGCCAAATAAGTTTCTAATTTCCCTTGTAACTCTAAATCTCGTAAACTAAATTCTGTGGTGGTTCCTTTGAAAAGGATAAATGGTAAAATTACTTTCGCAACCTGATCTTGGCCACCATCGCTGGCACCCTCACCGACTGAACGTTAGCAATATTTACTCGCAATAGCGAATTTCTTTTAGTGTCATTGTATAAGTATAGGTGTTCTACCAAATGGTGACATATGAAAATTTGTGCCGGGCCGGGACTCGAACGCGGGTTTCCCGCTTTTCACGAGCGGTCCCCTTAATCAGTAGGCTACCCGAACACGACTCCAGGACCGACCCAAACTTCCATATGCCACACTGACTGCAAATGTTCAATGTTCAAATGTTTGTTAAGCTTATGGGACTTAACTACGGGGTCATCAGTCCCTAAACTTACAAACTACTTATGAACTACTTACGAACTAGGACGGCACAAATATCCATGCCCCAGGGGGGATTCGAACCCCCGACCGTAGTGGCCGTGCTGACCGTGACTGGAGCGCCTCAGTCACTGACTGCACATATGAGTCAACTACATTCAGTTCGAGTCCCGGCCCAGCACAAATTTTCATGTCACCATTTGGTAGAACACCTATACCTTATACAGTGACGCTAAAAGAAATCATCATTGTAATTCGTCTCCATACAGTAATTTGACTGAACGTTAATCCTCTCTATTTTTTTTTTCTGACGGTGGTAAGCCAATTATCAGGAGCAATATGCATGTGACAGTAGTGGACTCGTCGAAATTTATGTATATATTTTATATTCCGTACGATCATAAGCATTTGTTTTATGTATGCTTTTATAGTAAATTAGCAAAACCCGCTCGGGTTGTAGGTGTTGGTGACTACTTCAAAGCTAACAGGTTTGCTGCTGCCTTGCTCTCTGTCTTCTTATCGGGAAGATGCTTGCATGGTAACAGACACGTAATATCGCGGGATTCACTCTGACATAATGATGTCCCCGGTAAACGGATCGTACATCGCGTGGTATCGCTGACACTCAAACTGCAGAAGAGATAGTTCCAGATAATTGCTCCTGACAACATGAAGTATCGTATATATTAAACAAATCTACGAAAACTAAAGTCAGTCCGCCGATATCCTTCATTTTAGTTTTAAACGAAAGGTATTCATCCACAGATTTGAAATCAGGCATCAGAATTTACATAACTCTCACTCCCTTTTTCTATACTCAAACGCGATTTCCTTCTGTATATTTCTTATGGGGATGTCCTTGCCGTTTCATCCGGCCGATTTCCTTAATTTTTGCTTTAAACGAAAGGTATTCATTCGCAGATTTGTCATCAAGTATCAGAATTAAGGTAATTCTCTCCATCTTTTATTTTTATCCAAACGCGGTATCCGTCTTGGAATATTTCAATCAGTTTGTTTTACATACCTTCGGTGCTAATTAAGGTACGCAGTTCTTTTTGACCTAACAACACTCACCAGATCAAGCTCTTTCATTTGCGACTTTAAACACGTGCATTGATTGATTCTGATGAAAGCTATGCGTGAACATTCAACTTTACTTCAATTTTTTCCCAACTTTTTTGTCATTCCACTCAACAGTCTAGTTAGAATATGATATGAAACTTCCTGGAAGACTGAAACTTGACGACCAGTATTCTGTTTCAAAACAGAACACTATCTGCTACAGAATCAACAATTCATTTGAAATAAACCCTTTGATTATGGCTAAGCCATTACTCCGCTATATCCATTTCTTCCGTCACTAGTCCCGCAAGAAGACTTGTGGGAAATTTGGAAAGTGGGAGAGAAATACTGGCGGAAGTAAACGAGTGAAGGCATGTAGTGCTCAAAAAGTACAAGAACTACGGTGACTCTTGTAATCATAAAGCAAATTCTGATAATTTTCTATAAGTTGTTACCACAGTGATGCCAGGTAATATTACCAATTGCGGTAATGGTTGTGAATATTACAAATTCCTGCATAGGATGAGAGAAAAGTCAAATTATTCATAGAAACATAGCAGCAGTGTGTAATATGGCTGAATCGTTACGGTTGTGCGACTCGATTCTTGAGTTCCTGTCAAGAAGGACGCAGTTCATAACTGTGAAGTAGAAGTGGTATCTGGCTTTCCGCAAGGAAGTGCTGTAGGCCCTCTACTGTTCTTTATTACATGAATGACTAAGGAGACGATTTGGCTAGCTCTCTTATATAGTTTGTAAATGATGCTGTCACTTACCGTCATGTAAAGTCATCAGAAGATCAAAACCAATTGCAAAATGATTTCCACAACGTATCTGGGTCGTGCCAAAAGCGGCAGTTGGCTCTAAATAATGAAAAGGAAAGAGTCAAATTTTGGTAGCACGATAAAGCACAGAAATCGAAAGCCTATGATTTAGAGTTAAATACCTAGGGATAATCATTACTAATAACTTAAATTGGAATGGTCACATTAATAATGTCGTAAGGGAAACGAACAAAAAACTCTTAATGGCAGAACATTTAGAAGACGCTATATATCCACTAGACTGCCTACACTATGCTTGTCCGTCCTTTGCTCAAATATTGCTGCAGTTTATGATATACTTACCAGATAATACGGACAGAGGACTTTGAAAACAAATAAGGGTAGATCATTTTCTGCTATCATGTCGTTAGGTCGAGATCTTTTCACAGAACTTTGGCTACAACTTCTTCCTCCAAGTATGAATACATTGTGTTGATCCGCGGTAATACAGGGAGCAATGATCACCGTAAAATAAGGGATATGTGAGGTCGTAGGGAGAAATTTAACTGTTCGTTTTTCCATTGTACTATTCGAGAGTGGAGCGGTAGAAAAATTGTTTTAAAATGGTCCGATGAACCCTGTTCAAATGTTTGTAGAGCTTATGGGACTTAACTACGGGGTCATCTGTCCCTAAACTTACAAACTACTTATGAACTAGCTAATACTAAGGACGGCACAAATATCCATGCCCGAGGGGGGGATTCGAACCCCGACCGTAGTGGCCGTGCAGACAGTGACTGGCGCGCAGTAGACCGCTCGGCCACCGCGGCCGGCGATGAACCCTGTTCCAGGTACATAAATGTACAGCTCCTTCTTGTAGAACCAAAAAGTTCAGTCTGTGAAGAGTTAACAAACGAAATGGAAACGTGACTGGTAATTGCATGTCCAGTGAACTTAAAATGGAAGCAAATGAGTTTGGACGGTACAGAATAATAGATCTCCGAGAAACAGATAAATAGGGCTGTGACTCTCGCACGATTTTCTGGCAATGTACACGTTGACAGAAGAAGACAAACAGTAATTAATGTGTAGTGATCAGACAGTGTGATCACAGCATGGGATGGGTAGCTGCTACCTTGTTTACCTGGAGTAAAAGCTTGCTCCAGAGTATTGCCGTGACTTTCACAGCTGCAATGCTCCTGAATATGCTGTGTTATTGATTCAAAGTCTTGTACTGCATGGATTACCGACATGAATACCCTCTCATTTTCTACTACCGAGAGACGAACGACGTGACGCGAGCTGAGTGGCGAAACGTTATGTTCTGGACTGCTCGCATGTCAATTTGTCCTACAAGGGTGGGAGAATATGTGAAGACGCCGATAGCCCGACAGCTTCTGTTGTTGAATGGTATTTCGGCCTACTGTTAAACGTTGTCGTTTGTCCATTGGACCCACCATATAATCATAAGGGTGATTGGTTGATTGGGAGACAAGTTGGTGTGGGGGGAGTGAGAACAACGTGGTTATCACTCCTACGACCCGAGGTCACAAAAATGATAGCGCTGTTGTTACTAGACTTGCGCATAATAGTTTGCGATCGGGAGCGCTCACTTTAGTTCGTTGTTTTAGATCGTCCGCTCCCAGTGACGGCTGAGCGGCGTGGTCTGTGCGTGCAGGTGGAGGGGGAAGTTCTCCCACCTAGCTGCTTCATGCGCTTGCTGCTTGAGCCGCTAACGATATCACGCAAACCGAAAGAAACAGTTTGTGGATAATTTCTCGCGTTTAAGTTTAAAGTTATCTAATTTAATGGAATTTATTAGTCAGATATTGCAAAGTGCAGAATACTTCAAAACAGAAATTTTGTAGCACTGAAGTTTGTAATCTAGCAGGCAGACGCTCACCTCGAAATGGCTCTCATCAGCAGAAGGCAAACACGTGATTTTTAATTCTGCTGCGCGCCCTCTCGCTATTGCCCGTCGGTCTTCGGAAAAGAATCCAACGAACTAAGAAGAGAGATACGTTTGGGATAATAGTTCGCGACCGGTAAAGCATGTTTTAGTTCGCTACCGATTGCACATATTTTAGTTCGCTACCGATTGCACATATTTTAGTTCGCTACCGATTGCACATATTTTAGTTCGCGACCGATCGCGCATATTTTAGTTCGCATATTTTAGTTCGCAGCTCGGCCGCGAAGTAGGTCGCTCTTTTTAGTTCGTCCGCTCTTTTTGGCTCTTGCTACCGCTACTAAAAGAGGTCTTTATTTTGTTATGACAGCTTTTTGATATAATGATCAGTGTTGCCCAAGCGTGTGCAATTATCCGTATTTTTGGGCAATTAGACATCAAATACTTAAGCATATAAACCAGTTATTTACAAGAATGGGTGATACAATGATATTTAACTACTTTGCATACAGAGTACTCGTATTAAGAATCTTTGTCAAAGAAAATTGGACCGTGTACTATGGAAATTTTGTCGAAGTTGCATTTCGTCAAAAATTCTTTGATCAAATCTAGCAGATCACCATAGATTTGATCAAAGAAAGCGTTCGTCTTACGTTAACTGCGGTGAGAAATGTGATCGCTTGAAGCGCTAGCATCACAGTAGCAGTTCTTGACGTACTGTTTGGAAACATGAGCGCGAAATTCGTATGATCTATCGCCGCAACAACAAAATTGTAAAAATCAGCTGCTTCGAGCAGAAAGCTAGAAGACAATTGTGGAGTTCATTAGCGGTCAAGTGAGGACTTGTTGCACGGCAGACGACGTAAAATATAAAATTAATTTCCTCTGCATCACTTGGGCAGTGAAAAAAGCGAAAGTATATAATGGCGCTGTTTAATTTCCTACATATATTTTATCAGACAAATACTATTTACACAAAATATAAATATTTTAAATGTTTTGTTTGCTGCAGACGCGATGATAAGATTACTACCAAAAGGGAAACCAGGGCACAGTCTCTTTACCAGCCAGAAATGTGCTGGTCCCACCTCGAAATTTTTAGAGCACAATACCACTGCAGACGCAAGCGTCACCAATGTTGCCAGTCTTGCAAATGTGTAGCCGTTGCAATTACTGTTGGCGTACATGCAAACATAGTGTATAGATATTTATAATATATATGTAACCAACAGTGACGTTAATAACGAATATTCATCCGCCATTGTCGATGCACTTTGACAGATTCTTTGTCAAAGAAAACTGGATAGTGTAATGTCTCCTTTTCGCCACGTCCAAGATTCTTCGTCAAAGGATATTGGACAAAGATTCTTTGTCAAAGAAAATTTGATAGTGTAATATCGGCCTTAGCGCTTTTAAACAAGTATTGTAGCAGAGAAGGTTGGGCTACACACATAACACACACACAAAAAAAAAAAAAAAAAAAAAAAAAATAAATAAATAAATAAATAAATAAATAAATAAAATAAAAAAAAATTGTTCTCGAGGATAGAAAGAACTTACATCGCTGTTTTACATAGTTAAACAAGAGCCGTCTTTTTTATATATTATTTTGTAATAAAAATAATTTTTTGAGTACAAGTTTTAGTCTGGTAATAAAATGATGAGCCGGCCGCGGTGGCCGAGGGGACTGAGGCGCTCCAGTCACGGTCTGCACGGCCACTACGGTCGGGGGTCCGAATCCCGCCTCGGGCATGGATATTTGTGCAGTCCTAGTTCGTAAGTAGTTCATAAGTAATTTGTAAGTTTAGGGACTGATGACCCCGTAGTTAAGTCCCATAGACTATACAAACATTTGAACATTTCTCCGAAAACTGTCTTGAGCAGTTAAACCGGCAACCCACGCGCAATGGAAATATTCTAGACCTTATCGCCACAAACAGGCCTGGCCTTATTAACGATGTCTGTGTAGAGACAGGAATTAGTAATCATGATATCGTCATAGCGTCGATGGTGACCAAAGTTCATAAACCGATCAAGAAGGCTAGGAGCGTGTTTTTGTTGGGAAGAGCCGACGTGCAAATGTTACGATCGCACTTAGAAAATGAATGGGCATCGTTTAATTCCGGGACTATGGATGTAGAGGAATTGTGGACTAAATTTAAGTGCATTGTTAATAAAGGGTTAGAGAAATATGTGCCAGTAAAGACGATTAAGGATGGAAAAGATCCACCGTGGTATAATAATTATGTTAGAAAGCTGCTGAGAAAGCAAAGGCTGTTGCACTCTCGATTCAAAAAAGAACACGCAAATGATGACAGGCAAAAGTTAGTAGCGATTCGTGCGTCTCTCAAAAGATCGATGCGTGAAGCATACAATAATTATCACAGCCATACCTTAGCAAAAGATCTTTCCGAGAACCCGAAAAAATTCTGGTCCTATGTAAAATCGATGAGCGGGTCAAAGCCCACTGTCCAGTCACTAGTTGATCATTCCGGGGCAGTAATGGAAGAAAGCAAACGGAAAGCTGAAGTTCTAAATTTAACCTTTGAGAAATCTTTCACGCAGGAGGACCGCACAAATGAACCATCATTTGATCAACGTACTAATTCCGAAATGGGGGACATAGAAATAGGTATTTCCGGTGTAGAGAAGCAGCTGAGAGCTAAATACGAAAAAGTCTGCTGGTCCGGATGGAATACCAGTTCGGTTTTACAAAGACTATTCTGCGGCGTTGGCCCCCTACTTAGCTTGCATTTATAGCGAATCTTTAATTCAGCGCAAAGTTCCTAGTGATTGGAAAAAAGCGCAGGTGACTCGTGTGTATAAGAAAGGAAAGAGAACTGACCCATACAATTACAGGCCAATATCGTTGACATCAGTTTCATGTAGAATTTTGGAGCATATTCTCAGTTCGAATATAGTAAATTTCCTTGAAACGGAAAAGCTTCTCTCCATGAATCAGCACGGGTTTAGGAAACATCGTTCATGTGAAACTCAGCTTGCCCTTTTCTCACATGACATCTTGCGAGCCATGGACGAAGGGCAACAGGCGGATTGTGTTTTTTCGACTTCAAAAAGGCGTTCGACGCGGTGCCACACTGCAAGATACGAGCTTATGGAATAGGTTCACAGATTTGTGACTGGCTGGAAGACTTCCTAAGTAATAGAACGCAGTACGTTGTTCTCGACGGCGAGTGTTCATCAGAGACGAGTGTATCGTCAGGCGTGCCTCAGGGGAGTGTGATAGGACCGCTATTATTTTCTATCTATATAAATGATCTGATGGACAGAGTAAGTTGTAATTTGCGGCTGTTTGCTGATGATGCTGTGGTGTATGGGAGGGTGTCGTCTGTAACTGACTGTAATAGCATACAGGTTGACTTAGACAAAATTTCTAGTTGGTGCGAAGAATGGCAGCTAGCTCTCAATGTAGAAAAATGTAAGGTGATGCGCATGAGTAGAAAAAACAATCCTATAATGTTCGAATACAGCATTAGTAGTGAGGTTCTTGATGCTGTCGCGTCGTACAAATATCTAGGCGTAACATTGCAGAGCGATATGAAATGGAACGAGCATGTATGGACAGTTGTGAGTAAGGCGGACAGCCGACTTCGGTTTATTGGGAGAATTTTGGGAAGATGTACTTCACCTGTAAAGGAGACCGCGTATAAAACGCTTGTACGACCACGTCTTGAGTATTGCTCAAGTATTTGGGACCCGCAGCAGATCGGTTTGAAGGAAGACATAGAGGCGGTTCAGAGGCGAGCAGCTAGATTTGTTACCGGTAGGTTCGACCAATGCGCGAGTGTCACGGAAATGCTCAGGCAACTCAATTGGGGATCGCTGGAAGAAAGACGACGTTCTTTTCGTGAATTTCTGTTAAGTAAATTTAGAGGGCCGGAATTTGAAGCTGAGTGTAGTACGATCTTGCTGCCGCCTACTTACATTTCGCGTAAAGATCACAAAGACAAGATAAGAGAAATTAGGGCTCGTATGGAGGCATATAGGCATTCATTTTTTCCTCGTTCAATTTGGGAGTGGAATAGGAAAGGAAATGCCTAGTAGTGGTACAGTGTACCCTCCGCCACGCACCTTACGGTGAATTGCGGAGAATGTATGTAGATGTAGAAAATGATGGGACATGAATTATGTCTTACATAGGTAACCATATTAAATATTTTGAATTTAAATAGTGTTTAAGTAGGTTCTCTGTTGGTATCCTACATGAAGACTGCATGCCTTATGTATTATTGTTCAAACAATTAAAATTTGCTAAGATATGGCGCTGACGCAGCTCAAGTTGTCCGTTTAGTGTGTACATTGGGAGACGCTTCTTGCATATTAATATATCCATCTCCTCCAGAATATTAAGTTTTTGTCCCTTTCTTTCCCTGTGTAAATTTGTAATGGAGTACCCCTCTTCCTGTAGATGTTTACTTAAGGCAGACTTGGAGTTAAAAAGATTCATGTGTTCTTCAAATCTCGTGCAGAAACTTCTGTATTTTTTTCCAGTGTATCTCATGGAAGAGTTATCACACCTTATGAAGTAAATCCCACCATTATTGTATTTATTATCCATAGAAGTTTCTTTGTGTCTATGTTTCTTCCCTAGTTTACATGGTATCAAGAAAACTTACCAAAATATGGAATACGGTTCGTGTCCTGTGCGAGAGAATCTGCGTTAGTCAGTGAAGATAAACAGTTGTACGTATTTGTCTGAAATTTGTTGAATTATCTCAGAATTCCCTTGTTGATGTTGTCGACGAAGATGGAATCATATCCGTTAGAAAAGGCAATGTACTGAATTAGCTGGTGCTCTCTATCTCTGGCTTCCTTTAAATAGTTTTTTCCTTGAGTACTCTTCTGCAACTACAAATTGAAGGAAATGGATCATAATTATTGACCGGTAATGAGTTATTTATAAATTTTCATCGGTTGTCACCGGTTCCGAGCACTGCTCATTTTCAAGCGGTTTCTACGTTTATAGAAGCCATTATCAGTAAATAGATTTATAAATATCTGAAAACAGGTAATACTACCTTTTACTGTAATTTTTTACTTACGTAATAAGGTCGTAAAAGCTGTTTTTCAAGTATGTTTCAGTTCGTGTTGTTATATTTCTTCATGTTGTAATATTTTCGATCAGAGATGTGGAAGTATATCATTGTCGGCAATCTTACCAGTTTTCCTATAGCCGAAAAAGAGAAAATCCGGATAAACAGTCTACATGAACAAACAGAAATCAGAAAAAAGAATTATATTGAACACAGGATATACTGACCTTATTTGATGAGAGGAGAAAGTATAAAAATTCAGCAAGTGAAGCAGGCAAAAGGGAGTACAAACGTCTGAAAAATGAGATTGACGAGAAGTGCAGACTGGCTAAGCAGGAGTGGTTAGAGGACAAATGCAGACCGTAGAATAATGTATAACTAGGGGAAAAGTACCGCCAACATGAAAATAAAAGAGAAATTTGGAGACAAGAAAAGCAGCTGTATGACTACCAAGAACTCAGGCGGAAAACCAGTACTAAGCAAAGAGGGGAAAGCTGAACTGTGGAAGGAATATATATAGGGTCTATACAAAGGAAATAAACTTGAAGGCAGTCGTCTAGAAATGAAAGACGAAGTGGAGGAAGATGAAATAGGAGATATGATACTGCGAGAAGAATTTGACAGAGCGCTGAAAAGATCAGAGTCGAAACAAGGCCCCTGAAGTAGATGGTATTCCCTCTGAACTGCTGATATCGCTAGGAGAGCCAGTCATGAAAAAATTATTCCACCTGGTATGTAAGGTGTGTGAGACGGGGGAAATACCCTCCGACTTCATGAAGAATATTGTAATTCCAATTCCAAAAAAAGCTAGTGCAGATAAATGTGAAAATTACAGAACTATCAGTTTAATAAATCATGGCTGCAAAATACTAACACGAATTATTTACAGACGAATGGAAAAACTTGTGGAATGCGACCTCGGGGAGGATCAGTTTGGATTTAGGAGAAATGTAGGAATACTTGAGGCAATACTCACATTACGACTTATCTTAGAAGATAGGCCAAGAAGAGGAAAACCTACGTTTTTAGCGTTTGTAGATTTCAAGAAAGCTTTTGACAATGTCGAATGGAATACACTCTTTTAAATTGTGAAGGTAGCAGGGTTAAAATATAGGGAGCTAAGAGTTATATTCAACCTATACAAAAACCAGACAGCAGTTTTAGAATCGCAAGGCAAGAAAGTGACGTAGAAGTTGGAAAGGAAGTAAGACCGGGTTGTAGCCTTTCCCCAATGTTGTTCAATCTGTATACTGAGCATGCAGTGGAGGAATGTAAGGAGATGTTTGGAGAGGGAATTAAAGATCAGGGAGAAGAAATAAACACTTTGCGGTTTGCCGATGACATAATAATTTTGTCAGAGACTGCAAAGGATCTGGGAGAGCAATTGAATGGAATGGATAGTGTCTTGAAAGGAAGATATAAGATGAACATTATCAAGAGTAAAACGAAGGTAATGGAATGTAATGTAAGAAAATTAGACGATGCTGAAGGCATTAGATTAGGTCATGAGACAATAAAAGTAGTAGATGAGTTCTGTTATATGGGTAGCAAATTAACTTCTGATGGCCGAAGTAGAGAAGATATAAAATACAGAATAGCTATGGGAAGAAAAGTGTTTATGAAGACACGAAATTTGTTGACATCCAATATTAATTTAAATGTTAAGAAGTCCTTTCTGAAAGCATTTGTCTGGAATGTAGCAATGTATGGTAGTGAAACGTGGACGATAAGGAGTTCATACAAAAAGATAATACAAGCTTTTGGAATATGGTGCTACAGATGAATGATGAAAATTATATGGGTAGATCACGTAACTAATGAGGAGGTGCTTAACCGAATTGGGGAGAAAAGATGTTTCTGGCATATCCTGAATAAGAGAAGGGATAGATTGGTTGTACACATTCTGAGACATCAAGGAATTGTCAATTTAGCATTAGAAGGGAGTGTGTGGGGTAAAAATCGTAGAGGGAGACCAAGGGACGAATAAAGTAAGCATATTCAAAAGGATGTAGGTTGCCGAACGTTTTCTCAAATGAAGAGACTTGCACAGGACAGGGTAGCGTGGAGAGTTACATCAAACCAGTTTGCGGAGTGAAGGCCACAACAACAACATTGAATACTTTGACGAAATTGTTATCGATGAAATGTGATTCGAAACAATTCTAAATTTTACGTACGGTATAAATCAATTTACATCAAAGATGAACTTTAAAGGCAAACAGTATCTCTGACGCGTTCTACACACCGAGACACAGATCAATAACATAAAAATACAAAAAAAATATTGGGCAATACAAAGCTAAATCGAAATTGACAAATATAATTTACGATATTATTGTTTAAATAAAAAATTATAATAAAATCTAATGTTGCCTGTTTTTATTTATTTATATATGTACCGATTATAGCTTTTTATATGTGAGTAATGCTTAAAATGAGCCCTGCTGGAAACCGGTAGCGTCCAATAAAAATATATGTAGAAAATGGAGTTCCGGTGGGCAATAAAAATTACGATGTACATCATCTAGATATACGTGTCAGAATAATTATTAAGAGAATTACATGGGTAACTTGTGGTGGCAAAGCTACTGATTAAAGAATTATAAACATTTGATTTTTGAATTGCTTAGTTATAATTGGACCCACGAACGATGGCGGGTCATGCATGTCTAGACAGTAGCATCTTTGCTGGTTTCAAGCGTCATTTGAAGTACGCATACATAATGGCTCTCGCTTTCTTAGATAGAATTTGTTACATGCCAGCACCATCAACGAGGACAATTTGCAACAAATACATTGAAAAACTCGCGACAATCAAGTTTCATTTTGGCAATGCTTACTCCAGTTGCAGCAGAGCTTTAAGAACATATCTGAACGCTCATTGGCTGTCGATGAATGCGTGACGTAGATGCGCACACCATTGATCTCTGTATAGAGATCAATAGCGCATACCAAGCGTAAACTCGACCGCAAACGTTCGTAGTTCCTACTGTAGTACTTATTCGATGACTCACAATCACATCACAAATTAGCTATGAAAGTCCGACATTGCTTCGCGCCTGTACAATAGGCTGTTTTCCTACGTTAAAAATATGGTTTGAATTTTTGTTATTGTGAATGATTATGAGGTTCAAGTAGAATTTTCAGTCATCATTCTTACAAAACATTTGTAATTTTTCTGAAATTAAAGCTGCAAAATTTTAAGATTAGGTCACGTGTTCGAAAACGCTCTATCAGTGGCTAAAGCTCTGTTGACGTCACTTGACACATAGACGGGGCCAACGAGAAAGACAGGCCGCGGCGTCCACGTCATGTCACGTGATCAAGTGAGGCCTGAGCCGGCGCTGATTGGTTGTCTACTGGGACACAGCCCACTGCCTCATAGCGGCCGGCCATTCAGCTAGCGATCGCACCGGCTAAGGCTTCACTTGATCACGTGATATGACGTGGACGCCGCGGCCTGTCTTTCTCGTTGGCCTTGACACGAAGAAGATAAAGCTATACGTGTGTTATAGCATTGTTAGTGAAAGTTACTAGATTTTCCTTGCTTTTTCTGAGAATAATTAAGTTTTTGTGATGGTAAAAGCGTTTACAACTTTCATGTAAGAAATGAAAAGAATTTTGTGAAGCCTGATAGTGAAAAATCTCCCACGAGTTGATGCGTTTATGGTAGTTTTTCGGAAACAACAAAGATTTTTACGCGTCGGAAATAGAAATGAAAACTTAAAAAAAAAAAAGTAAAATATGTGTTCATTTTAACCAAACCCTTTGTGTCTATTCACTAATTCTAGTTTAAAGATAGGGCCTACAAACTGTAGTGTATAATCATTTGCAAATAAAAATTACATCTTACATTCAGTCTTCATTTTTCTACCAAACAGCGTACATTCCAATTTCAATTAACGCAGGCACTGAAAAAAAGCACATGGTAACTGCGTATCTATATAGCTACAGATTGGAATCAGATTGATTGCATATACATAAATTAATGTTGCGTGCTGGTCACTTTCCACGTATCAGAATGCATTTTTCTTGTGGTGATTCGTTACAACTTACGAGGTTAAAGAAGGGTTATTTTCGGTAAGTGCCAACATTTTCGAAGAAGAATAACAGCCAAAGTTTTGTATTACCTATATCTGTTAGGTGAGATATCTGCTGGAGCAGTGGACATCGTAGTAGTTTGGTAGCGTAACGGCTGCGTGTAGGATTTTGAAATTTTCGTTTCGTATTCAAGTCCAGACTTCCACTTTCTCTCCCTTTTGGCTATCACGGAGGAATGGATATTGTGCAGCAGAATCTATTTATTGTCGAAATTAGTTAATATGTCAAATTTTATTAAAAATAGTAGCATTCATCAGATGAGCACACAAGGCGTTTTGAAACACAAATCGTTGATTTATCTATCATGTATTGAAATACTGCATCACTGATGTAAATATTAAAAGTGACAACTCATATGAAATTCGTACTTTCACTAACTACATTAGAAAATGCAATGTATACATAAGTTCTCTAATCTGTACATAATAATACTTTACATCTTTGCAGCTGCAGAGCATGATAATGAAATAATTGTTGCGACCTCATCGCCTTTTGTTGTTTCATTCTTTCTGCCATTAGTTGAGTACTCGTCCCGGTCTAGTTGTAAGGATAGGTACTGGTGCAGGAATCGATGGTCAGCTAAAACAGTTCTATCGAGAGTAGTATTACAAGTTTTATTGACTGAAAGTTATAATACTCAACTTTAGAACATATGTCTGTTTCTTCTCCCTTCTCGCGTCGTCGTCCGTATGATGCTAGCTGCGCTGAGACCTAGTTACTGCTTCGTTCGTAGCCGAGTTCTGACCTACTTACTGTCTGAGTTCTGACTAGTAACTGACGTGCTGTCCAGACGTATGTCGACCTAGCTACAGCCGCTTGTAGAGGGCGCGCATCTTGGGTTACTCCCTCCAGGATGCGCGGCGCCTGCTTGCGATTGGCTTTCGGTCGATGGCTGCCTTCTCCACGATCGTTCTCTTATATCTGGCGTGTGGCGCCAGCGTTGCCATACGTACGAGGTTCCTCGTACAAATACGAGATTTGTGGTGTACTGTACGAGGAACGAGGATAAGGTCAACCTCGTACAGTTATGTACTAGATTCCGAAATTGTGACATAGGAATTTTTTTTCCCTTGCTGTCCGCATACGTAATCTAGCGGTAACGGGAAAAATTTTTCTTATGGCAGTGTTAGCCTAGCATTCCGACGTTGCCCTAGCACCTAGTGTTCTGACTTTACTTTCAAACAAGCTGCGTAAGCGTAGATCTTGTACCGAGTTTCAGCAGCATCTCTGCGCATGCACAGTTTGCTGGAATCTGGCAACTGGCAGCTGCTTGAACTATCCTCTTATTACCAGCTGGCGTTGGCGAGACGAGTAATGTGTGCAAAACAAGGAGGTTATAGAATGAACCTCCTTGGTGCAGAATTTGTGTTTAGAAAAAATGGCCATTTTTTTGTTTAATTCAAAATTTGTAAATTAAGAAATGCCTGCTAAAAATCACACTAATATAATATGTGTGATTTTTGGTTGAATAACAGAACAATATTTGCTTGAGTTGCTTGAGTACGAGGAAAAAAGTTTTTAGGATGGCAACCCTGTGTGGCGCTGACTTTACGCCACAACAATAATGAATAATGGAATAATTCTTATCGTATGGAGTGATTAAACCTCAAAATGATTTTCACAAAAATAGTTGTACGAAGTGACTACAGTCTCTGAGTGCGAGTTTCGGCCACATTTAACGCATTTCTCATTGCTTGGAACATGCATAAACAAGTTTTTGGAGTTTTAAGATGAATTTGAACAGTTCGGTACTACGCAGTATATGCAGTCCACTGTCAGAAACGTAAACAATATATCACTGTTAGTGAATTTTACGGCAGCAGCAGTAGCATCGTGTTCGTTGACGTCGCAGAGACCGCAAGACTCAAATGGAACATTTTAGCGGGCTTTAAAATTATTTGCATTTCATTTATTTATCTTTTATAAAGTATTGCAATTCCCCAGGAAAAGAAGCTTGTTATGAGCATAAGATATCAAAAGCTTCAGGATATGGCAAAAGGGTTTTTCGCTCATATTACTCTCAAAGACATTGCCCATCACACAATTGAATTAGGAATAAACTGACCACCTATAGGAATTCAACCATTCAACCCAGTACGAATTGCACAGGTTCCTCACGCCGTTTAGGTCACCGGTGTCACATAGTTCAAAAAAATCAAATGTTTGTATAGCTTAAGGGACTTAACTACGGGGTCATCAGTCCCTAAACTTACAAACTACTTATGAACTAACTAAGACTAAGGACGGCACAAATATCCATGCCCGAGGGGGGGGGGGGATTCGAACCCCCGACCGTAGTGGCCGTGCAGACCGTGACTGGAGCGCCTCAGTCCCCTCGGCCACCGAGGCCGGCCATAAGATATCATAATTATTTTTACTTTATTTTTTAAAATTTATTTTAAACATTACTGCGTCTCAGCAACGGTTATAGGACAGCAAATTAATAACAGCCAACCAGTTGCAATAATAGTTGTTTAATAAACTTTTGACCACGGTTTCTACAGATATAAACCCGTCTTCTTCAGAAATACATTTATACCTATAGACAATGTGACATCATAAATTAAAAAGTCATAATCGTTATGCCTGAAACATGCGTCATACCAAGCCTATTGTCTAAAACATTGTGAAATACAGATAAGAATAAAACTGTTACTTACTATACTTGCATATCACAGAATTTGACATCCCTATGATCTAGGGCATGTGGTTTAGACAAAGATGCGTCAGCGCATCTGCAGACATTCACACTTACTGATTTGAAGCATACATACCAGGAGCTGCAGCTACTTAACCCACTGAAAGTTCCACCGCGCATGCGCCAACGGTCCTGGTATGCACGCTCCTTGCTTCAAATCAGTACGTGTGAATGTCTGCAGATACGGTGACGCATCTTTGTCTAAACCACATACCCTAGATCATAGGGATGTCAAATTCCTGTGATATGCAAGTATAGTAAGTAACAGTATTATTCTGATTTGTATTTTACACAATAGGCTTGGTATGACGCATATTTCAGGCATAACGATTATGAATTTTTAATTTATGATGTCACATTGTCTATAGGTATACATGTATTTCTGAAGAAGACGGGTTTATATCTGTCGAAACCGTGGTCTAAAGTTTATTAAACAACTATTATTGCAACTGGTTGGCTGTTGTTCATTTGCTATATCATAATTAACTACTTAAAACGATATACAGAAATTATTCAATGTGAAGGTAGTTAATAGATGATTACGTGTCGTTACCTAAGAGCGGATGAAATTAATTCTCTCAGCCCACTATTAGACACGTGGCTCACTTTGGTTGTTTTAATAAGGGGTGTGGAAGGAAATAGGCAGTGATCTTTGCCGGTAGTGATTTAGGAAAATCACGGGAAAGCTAAATCTGGATGTCAGGCGGAGGATTTGGACCACCGTACTCCCGAATGCCAGTGTACTGTGTTATCACTGTGCCACCTCACTCGGTCACGAGTACGTCGCCATACAGACATGCCCAAGTTACTTCAATATTCAAGAAAGGCAATAGGAGTGATCCACAAAATTACAAAATTACAGGCCAATCTCATTGACGTCGATTTGCAGTAGGATTTTGTAACATATACTTTCTTCGAATATTATGAACTACCTCGAAGAGAACGACCTATTAACCAATAGTCAACACGGATTCAGAATGTATCACTCTTGCGAAACACAGCTTGCCCTTTATTCACATGAAGTGTTAAGTGCCATCGACAAGGGATCTCAAATCGATTCCATATTTTTGGATTTCAGGAAGGCTTTTGACATTGTACCCCACAAGCGGCTTCTTATGAAATTGCGTGCTTATGGAATATCTCCCCAATTGTGCGACTGGATTCACGATTTCCTATCAGAAAGGACACAGTTCGTTGTAATTGACGGTAAGTCATCGAGTAAAACAGAAGTGATATCTGGCGTTCCAGAGGGAAGCGTTATAGGTCCCCTACTCTTCCTCGTGTTTATAAACGATTTAGGAGACAATCTGAATAGCTCCCTTAGATTGTTCGCGGATGATGCTGTCGTTTATCGGTTAGTGAAGTCAACAGAGGATCAAAAGCAACTGCAAAGCGATTTAGACAAAATTTCTGCATGCTGAGAAAATTGGCAATTGACACTAAATAAAGAAAAGTGTGAAGTAATACACATGGCCACTAAAAGAAATCCGCTGAACTTCAATTACGCGATAAATCAGTCAAACCTTAAGCTCGTAGATTCTACCAAATACCTAGGAGTTACAATTACGAACAACTTTGACTGGAGAGAACACATAGAAAATATTGTGGGGAAGGCGAACCAAAGGTTACGTTTCATCGGCAGAACGCTTAGAAGATGCACCAGCTCCACCAAAGAGACTGCCTACATCACACTTGTGCGTCCTCTCCTGGAGTACTGTTGCCCCTTGTGGGACCCTCACCAGGTGGGACTGACGGAAGACATTGAGAAGGTTCAGAGAAAGGCAGCTCGTTTTGTTTTATCACGTTACGGGGGGGAAAGCGTCACGAACATGTTGCACGAATTTAGGTGGAAATCATTAAAAGAAAGACGTTATGCATTGCGGCGTGAACTGTTTGCGAAGTTTCAATCACCGACTTTTACTTCTGAATGTGAAAATATGTTGCTAGCACTCACCTACTTAGGGAGATATGACCATCCCAATAAAATAAGAGAAATCATATCGAAAACGGAACGATTCATGTGTTCTTTCTTCCCGCGCGCTATTAGAGAATGGAACGGTAGAGAAAAGTTATGAAAGTGGTTAATGAACCGTCAGCCAGGCACTTAAATGTGATTTTCAGAGTATCTATGTAGATGTTCAAATGTTTGTTAAGCTTATGGGACTTAACTACGGAGTTATCAGTCCCTAAACTTACAAAGTACTTATCAACTAGCTTATCCTAAGGTCGGCACAAATATCCATGGCCGAGGGGGGATTCGAATCCCCGACCGTAGTGGCCGTGCAGACCGTGTCTGAAGCGCCTCTGTCCCCTCGGCCACCGCGGCCGGCAGTATCTATGTAGATGTAGATGTAGACAGCGGGGAGGACGGGAATTGTTTAATGGCAAGAACAGTTATAAAGAAATAAAATGAATTTACAACTTTAAAACAAATTTAAAACTTAAATTTTTTTTGGTTAAAACATTATCTCCTTGGATTTATTTTGAAATTCTTCTAACAAATAATATCTCCCCCTCCCCTTGCCCTCCTCTGGCGACACCCCTGTCATTGTTTCCATTATTTGCTAGAGTTTGTAACGTTTATAAGAAGCAGACCTCAGCCGGATACAAATGACACTTTGCTTGAGAGGCTCAGATGAGAATCCTAAGCGAACAGGCGCTTATCGCACTACGCTGGAGTATGTGCCGGGCTTCGGATATTTACTGCAGCAAACAAGGTGACTTTGTCGGACAGGTGTGCAACCGACGCTGTTTCACACTTGGTGATTTACGCCTCACACACACATACATACCCGTGTCCTTGGCGGAGGACGAACTGCGTTAGTGTTTGCCACCCGTCAGCAATCGCTGAGGCTGTTCAGACACGCTTTTCAGTTATGTAGCGTGAGCTGCGTACACCGTTTCAGCATGTAGTTCGACTATGTAACTTCCTGGAGTCCAAAAATTTTGTTAAAAGACACATATGGACCAGAAATTTCAGATGTTTTCAACTTAATTACCTAACTCATTGTATATACCTTTAGGAAAGGAAAAGGGACCAGAGATGCCATTGGCATGCTGAGGATGTTGTCGGAGAGAGTTTTGGCCGTCAACGAAGAAATATGCGCGTCTTTTATAGACAGGCAGAAGGCCTTTGACAGAGTCAATTGGAATATATTAATGGTTGCCATCAGGGCGTGTGTAGAGAATTTGCGTAGGTGCTACAAAGATCGTAGTATCTATATCTATTCAGACAGCAAGACAGCCCTGAGATCACTGGCAGCTCCTGAAACATGGTCTAAAATTGTTGCAGAATGTCACAGGGTTCTGCTGGAGCTAGGGGAAAGCAATAGAGTAAACCTATTGTGGGTCCCTGGCCACTCGGGGATCAGTGGCAACGAACATGCCGACAGATTAGCCAGGATGGAGGCAGAGACTCCATTTATTGGACCGGATCCTGTCCTGACAATTACAAAGGCAATGATCAAATTGGAGCTACGTAACTGGCTCAGAAGACAGCACGTAGAATATTGGACCAAAGTCTATCAACAAAAACATGGCAAGATAATGATGCCAAAGCCATGTTTTAAAAGAAGCTCTGCAATCCTGGGCCTGAACAGGAGAGAGATTAGACTCATGGTTGGGTTGCTGACAGGCCATGGGAATTTCAAAAAACACCTACATACAATGGGAATAACAGAAGAGGACCCTAAATGTAGGATCTGTGATGACGGTGATGAAACTGCATCACATTTAATCTTCGAATGCATTGCATTGGAGAGTAAAAGGCACAGAACATTTGTGACAACCAGACCCGAAGAAATTGTGTCTAATAAAGAACTGGTAAAGGGACTCGTTGCACTGTTCAAGGGCATTGGTTGGCTTTACTAGATATACAGGGAGCGATACCACACAATAAATTTAGCTTCGCTGCGGGCAGTGGCGGGTTGGACCAAGACTGTTTTGGCTTCCCTGAGAAAATCAATCAATCAAGGGGATAGGTATCAACTGGAGAGATCGGAGACTAATTAGGAATTTGTACCTGGGAGAAAGGGTAAAAGTACGACTGAAATGTGGAGAAACGAACAGCGTGGAAATAGGAAGGGGAGTGAGACAAGGATGTTGTCTGTCGCCAAGTCTCTTCAACCTGTATGGAGGAACGTTGGCGAGAGAAGCGCTGAAAAGATGCGGAAACTTCAAAGTAGGTGGATCTCTCATCAACACCATCAAGTATGCAGACGACCTGGTAGTGCTCGCCAAAAACCAGTGACTGTTGCAACACATGATGAACCGTTTGGTGTAAATGGGAAGAAAATATGGCATGGAAATCAATATCGAAAATTCAAAAGTGATGCGAATATCAAAACGTGAGAAACAATCGGGAACTGGAAAATGTGAATCAGTTCAAGTACCTGGGATGTTTTTATCACGAAGGATGCCCACTGCACCAAGGAAATCCGAGCAAGAATCGCCATGGCCAAAGCTGCTTTCAACGAGAAGAGGACTCTGCTGACCAGCAAGTTGAGATTGGCATTAAGGAAGAAACTGGTAAAGTGATACATTTGGAGCATTGCACTGTATGGAGCAGAGACGTGGACCAAGAGAAAGAAGGAGAAAGAAATACTTAGAGAGCTTCGAAATGTGGTGCTGGAGGAGAATGGAAAAGATCAAATGGACAGATCGCATGAAAAATGATGGTGTACTGAGAAGAGTAGGAGAGAAGAGAAATATTCTGCATACATTTCTACAGAGAAAGGCCAACTGGATTGGACACGTACTTAGATACGAGGGACTCTTACGGGATGTCATCGAAGGAAAAATAAGAGGAAACACAGGACGAGGAAGAAGGAGGAGTCAGCATCTGGACGACATGAAATATGGAAGGAGATACAACAGACTGAAGGAAGAAGCTGAAGGCAGGGAACAATGGAATCAGAAATTCTCCGTACGAAGACACGAACCTGCCACTAGGCAGAATACTACATAACATCCATCTGCAGAGCGCCCGGTTGCTCACCGTCGGAGGTTCGAGTCCTCCCTGGGCGTGTGTGTGTTTGTCCTTAGGTTAGTTTAACTTAGTTTAAGTAGTTTGTAAGCTACGGACTGATGACCACGCTGTTTGGTCCGATAGATTTACAAACATTTGAACATTCTACACCCATACTCCGCAAACTACCTCAGGGTGTGTGGCGGAGGGTATTTGCGTACCTTCTATTCCAGTCGCGTATAGATGGCGGAAAAAATGATTGCCTGTATGCCTCTGTGTGAGACCTAATCTCTCTGGTCTTATTGCTTCGCCCGATATACGTACGACGAAGCTATATATATTAGTTGACTCTTCACGAAACGAAATGTTCAAATGTTTGTAAATCTATCGGACTTAACTGCGCGGTCATCAGTCCATTGCTTACAAATTACATAAACTAAGGTAAACTAACCTAAGGAAAACACAAACATCCATGCCCGAGGGGAGGGGGGGGGGATTCGAACCCCCGACGGCGGTCGGCCGAGCGCGCCGCAGCACGGCGCTTCAATGCGCGCGGCTAACCCTCCGGGTTTTCACGAAACGTTCGGTCTTGGAACTTTGACAAAAGCGCGTATCGCGATACAGAACGCCTAACGCCTCTCTTTCGACAAGTTTCCTGATCATCTCTGAGACGCTAAACGAGCAATTAACGAAGCGTGCTGCTCTCCGTTGGATCTTCTCAATGTATTCTATTACACTGCTTTTGGCTTCCATAAAAGATGATTTGGTGCTTCGGAAAGGCTGAGGTTTACAAGATCCCCTGTGAATGTGGCCTTTCGTACATGGCCAGACGACGCGTACAGTCCAGGAAAGATGCACGGTACAACAGAGGTATACCCGGCTCTGAGAACCTAATAATAGGCGGCGGCAGAGCACTGTATTGATACCGGGCACTTTGTGATGTACGAAAACGTCAAAATTTTAAACCCTACTTCATCTTTCTGGGACTCAGTGGTGTTGTTGTTGTTTGTTAAGCTTAAGAGACTTAACTGCCTGGTCATCAGTCCCTAAACTTACAAACTACTTATGAACTACCTTATACTAAAGACGACACAAACATCCATGCCCGAGGGGGGGTTCGAACCCCCGACAGTAGCGGCCGTGCAGACTGTGACTGGCGCGCCGCAGTCCCCTCGGCCACCGCGGCCGGCTGAAAGAAATAATTGAAATTTCACTTGGAAAAGAGGAGACTGTGGCTTCTGCTTCGATAAATCTAGGAATTCGGTACTTCCTTTAATAAATTTACAAAGAAGCCATCACAGCACAACTCATAATACCTCGATACCTCCGCGACAATCGACGTGCAGCCACAGACTTCCTTGCCACCGAGTAGCGTGTATGGCGCCTGTGTATCCGTGGGCGCATGCGCAGTAGCGCGGTTCGCGGCTTTATAAGCACGAAGCGCGTTTTAGGGCGTCGGAAGGTTCGATGTGACCGGTGCTGACTATAGGAATCTACATCTACAAGGGATACTCTGAAAATCACATTTAAGTGCCTGGCAGACGGTTCATCGAACCACTTTTATACTATTTATCTTCCATTCCATTCTCGAATAGCGCGTGGGTAGCAAGAACACCTGAATCTCTCCGTTTTAGCTCTGTTTCTCGTATTTTATTCTGATGTTCATTTCTACCGATATTAGTGGAAGTCTACAATATATTTTCGCATTCGGAGGAGAATATTGCCGATTGGAGTTTCGTAAGTAGCCCACGCCGCAGCGAAAAACGTCGTTGTTATAATGATTCCCATCCCAGATTCTGTATCATTTCCGTAACGCTGTCTCTCCTGTATCGTGCAACAACGACATCAAAAACATTTCGCATTGACTATGAAGTAATTAATTAATAGGTACTGTACCTGCTCTATGGTTGACAGGTTCTTGTATGTACCCTTGTCCGTTCAATAAACTGACTATCCTCGTAAATTAAAGATTATATTGTTCACGTAAATATTTTAAATTGCAGAATTGTGACACATTTGTAGAAAATGCGTTAATATTTTTACAAACTACAGAGTAGGTGTAATTGCTACTCGTTTCACTCGCAGCAAAATTAATACTGTACATGCTGAATGGCTGACAGGTCCTTGTATGTAGCTACCCTCGTGCGTTCAGAAAAAATAATTTTCGTTTTAATTGAACTTTTCATGACATGCCCTACTACAAAGATACTGGTATAAAAATTTGCAAGTTTACGTCAAATACAGTAGTAATTCTACATCTACATTGGATACTCTGCAAATAACATTTAAGAGCCTGTAAGAGGGTTCATCGAACTATCGTTATACTGTTTATCTCCCATTCCATTCTCGACTAGCGCGCGGGAAGAAAGAACACCTGAATCTCTCCGTTCGAACTGTGATTTCCCGTATTTTATTCTGATGATCATTTCTACCTATGTAAGTGGGAGTCAACAATATATTTTCGCATCCAGAGGAGAATGTTGGCGATTGGAGTTTTGTAAGTAGCCCAGGCCGCAGCGATAAGCGCCGCTGTTATAACGATTCCCATTCCAGATCCTACATCATTTCATAACGCTGTCTCCCTTGTATCGTGACAATACGAAACGAGCTGCCCTTCTTTGGACTCTTTCGATGTCCTCCGTCAAACCCACCTGATAAGCATCCCACACGGGGCAGCAATACTCCAAATGAGGACGAACAAGCTTAGTGTATGCAGTCTCTTTAGTACTTCTGTTACATCTTTTAAGGGTTCTGTCAATAAAACGCAGTCTCTGGTTCGCCTTTCTCACAACATTATCTACGTGTTCTTTCCAACTAGATATTTTGTGGAGTTTATGTCCTTGACTGTTGATTGATTTATCTTGTAAACAAAGTTTGATGAATTTCTTTTCGTACTCATGTGGACGACTTCACACTTCTCATTATTTAGAGTCAGTTGCCAATTTTACACCATAGTGATATGTTATTCAGATCGTTCTGCAGTTGGTTTTGATCTTCAGATGATTTTACTAGTCGGTAAATGACGGCGTCGTCTGCAAACCACCTAAGAGAGTTACTTAGATTTTCTCCCAAATCGTTCATGTAATTTAGGCACAACAGAGGACCAATAACAGTACCCTGTGGAACGCCGGATATCACCTCATTTTGTCGATGCCTTACCATCGATTACTACGAACTGCGTCCTCTCTGACAGAAAATCCTCTATCCAGTCGCAAATTTGGGGCGATATACCATAACCACGCAATTTGATTAAAAGCCGTTTGTGAGGTTCGGTGTCAGGCTACAACTCTCTCTGAAGGTGGCTGGACGGTACCCAGCCGAAATATTAGAAGAATTGAACTTAAGCGGCTGCAGGGCTGAAATTTATTTGGACAATAAAGCCACTTTGACTTTACAATGCAACCCATTTGTATCTATTCCACGTGGAAGTTGAACTTGCGTGCGTGCGTGCCAGCGATTGATATTCATATTTCGTTTCTCACCAAATTACAACGAGGTTGTTACAAAATGTCATTAGAACACGAAGAGAAAATACGTTTAAATTCCACTCCCTTACCATCCTGTTTCATCGATAACTAGGTGACACGAGCAAATACTTTGCACCATTAGTGGCCAATCATCTACGGGGAGGGATCAGGGTTGGTAGGACGGGTATATGTCAGGATGGAGGATGTCATCAGGGAGGGGGAGGCGGCGGAAGTTACCCTGGGAAAGGATATGGAGGGTGTAGAGAGGAAGGGAGGGGGGTATACAGCGGTAGAGGCGTGGCAGAGGCTCGGGGTTGGTGAGGATGGGGTGGACCAGGGGGTGGCGGGAGTCTATTTTGCGGTTGGTGTAGAGGATACGGATATGTTCTAGGCATTAAAGGAGGTGGGGAAACGGGATCAGGTCATACAGGATCCGCGTGGGGGAAGGGAGCCGGTTGCGGTAGGCGAGGCGGAGGACGTGGCGCTCGAGGACTTGGAGGGTTTTATCATAGGAAGGGGGGGGGGGCGGAAATCCAGGCGGGATTGCAAAGGATAGGACGGAAATATCTTCACGTTGAACATGGAATATTTCATAATATTTTTCGTCTCAGTTGGAGCACATAAACAAATCTCTAGCGCTGTATCGTCCCTGTGCCCTTACAGAGACTGCTGCCGACACACAGTGCGACGGACTCCCCAAAACGTGGCCAAAATGCCGAAACATGAATTTTCAACTCTCGAAATTTTTGTGGGTGGGTTGGGTAGGGGAAGGGTTGGTGCATCTCATTCCAGAAGGAGAGGTCGCCACCTTCGATACATGTAAAGTTACGTCAGTTCAAAAGTGACCTTCGTCGAAAGTAAATGCGGCTCTGAGAAAGCAAGGCAAATTTACTCTCGGTTTGTGAGTGAATCTTTGGGTAATTAAGAGAAGAATTTCAGTCCTACAAAATGGAAATGGTTGCTACAGGTATGTAAAAATGTTTGTACACTAAATCGGCATAAATTTCAAGCTTGTCCTACTTATATTTTTTTCCTTTGCCTGTGCAAAGCGACCATGCTTTGCCGAACTTGCATAATCAAAAATGTTGAAATGTTTGTATAGCTTATGGGACTTAACTACGGGGTCATCAGTCCCTAAACTTACAAACTTCTTATGAACTAGCTAAGACTAAAGACGGAACAAATATCCATGCCCGAGGGGGGATTCGAACCCCCGACCGTAGTGGCCGTGCAGACCGTGACTGGAGCGCCTCAGTCCCCTTTTTGTTCTGTAGGTAGTTCTCTTCGTTGCGGACGCTGATCGTTTTGTGTTCGTTCATGTTCGGTGTGTTGTTGGCTCAGCTTTTTTTATTACAGAGAGCGTTGAGCCCCCTGACCGGGCGCGCTGAGCCACGGCGCCCGGCTCCCCTCGGCCACCGCGGCCGGCCTTGCATAATCAACTACAGCTAAAGTAGTATATACCGCAATATACCGCGGAATTTCAACTCACAGACTATAGATTGATTAATTATCTGATGGAATTGACAAGAATCAGCTGCCAAAATCTGCCATTTCTCTAGTACAATGAATGTTTACAAGTGCCCACGCACTGTTGCCGATCGGTCAGTTATCCGAAAAAGGGCAGGAAGCGAGGAACAAAGACTTAAAAGATATCGGGAAGACTTTTCCAGAAAATGTTCACGTGTAAAAACAATAGAAGACGTTTTAAAGAAGCTTCTGGTAACTTCGGTTCCATACCTGTAAATTGCTACAAACACATGTGAAAAGTTTGTCAAAGGAGGCAATTCCATTTACAGCACGATTTCCCAAGGAAAATTCCGATATGGATTCTCACTGTGAAAACTGCGAGAGCGATACTGATTGCTAGATATAAAACCAATCGTACCATTTTGTAGGCATCAGAACAACTTCAATTAAGTTTTGAATGTTAAGAACGATTGTCTTTATTAGCTACAATTATTACTTCTATCATTGATTATACTATTACATTTATTATTTGTGTTCAGTCACCGACTTTGTTTCATTATATTATTGAATTACAATTTGTGTGGTATCTAAGGATTTTTTCCGATGTATTTTCGACAAATATTCTATTATTTTATTATAATAAACAAATGACGTTGGCAGTGTATTAATTATTAGTGTCTAAATACTATGTATATGCTATTATTAATAAATTAATAAGGATTTTCATGGGTCACATCGTATATTAGCTCCGCCATTTAGTGTAAACAGTTTTTATCATCAAATTCATAATCAGCAACCTCAAAAACCCCCGTGTGATGAGTTGTGTGAATTAAACGTCTTCTTGGGGTTTTGGCCACGTTTCGTGGATTCCGTCCCACTGTGCGACATCACTGCGCCAACACACATAAGTACCGTACGTCGCTGAACGTGATCGCGACTTTTACTGCAGTTTGTCGTCAAATACACACATCAAAAAATTGTTACATGAACGCGATTCTAGGACTTCATAATCCTTTGCATAAAAATGGGTTAGATATGTACAAAAACATGTGAGTTCTCTTTATTGCCCATGTGGACAGAAACCGTCAAGCTGTACAACTATAACCTAGACATTCTGGATTTGTGTTCCAGTAATCCCTAATACGCGGTAATATGTGGCCTTGCACCGATGCTTGCCTGTATACTGGGATACTGCCATCTAGAGTCTAGATCAGGGGTCGACAACACGTCGATCGCGATCTACCAGTAGATCGCCAGTGCTTATTAGGTAGATCGCAGTAGTTCTAACAATTCAGAAGAACAATTTGTTGAATAACATGGACAACTGTTTCTCGTAGCATATAAAATACGGACTTGTTTGACACAAGTTTGGCTAATTCACTAACAATGTTCTAATGTTTGTTTAGATTAAGGGACTTAACTACGGGGTCATCAGTCACTAAACTTACAAACTACTTATGAACTACCTTACACTAAAGACGGCACAAATATCCATGCCCGAGGGGGGATTCGAACCCCCGACGGGGAACGGCCTCGCGTATCGTAGCATAGCGCTTCAATGCACTCGGCCGCTGCGCCGCGGCAGTTCATTCACAATCAAGTAGAATTGTAGCAATATCTACCATGAATCTGTTTTGCCCGCATTATTTCAATAAGCCTCTACCTGCGCCTGCCCGTTTCTACACTATTTCACTCATCTGTGGCCAATGTGTAGTATTGGTTCGGTATGTGGCTGCAGAGACGGTGCATTTCGTGCCTCGTTCTGATCAAGGTGGTTAGAATATTTTCTTCGGTGCCATTGCGGTAAACTACGAACTTCTGTGTTCTAGGGTGAGGATGGGATATTTTGCGACTAAGATCGTCAGTTGGAGGGATGATTTTAATGACCGGTTTCCAGACTTTCAAAATATTTCTCTGGTAGGACTTGACGTTCAAGTATGTCTTCTACCACTGAAAATTTTTTTGGCGTAGATAGCTCTTGAAGTTCAAATAATATAATTAAAATCATTTGTATCTCGAAAGTGTTGCAGAATCAAAAAACTGCAGTTAGAATAAAGACCTTCTTTGCTTCTACGTACCTGTGCGAATCATTGTTTTCAAATAGGTTTTATTAAAAATAAACACAGAACAAGGTTAAGTGACGAACACTTGGTGTCCTGTATACCAGCAAGTGTTAGAAGTTACTAAATATCAAAAACATCTTTAAAAGATCATCTAATCAAGTTTCAAGTCAAATTTAAGATAATATTTTCAAATATTACGAAATAAAAATTTTATGTTTCGAACAAATAGTGAAAATTTAAAAGTTTGTTAATTATGGTTGTTCTATAGAACTGCAAAGTTAAAAATATAGCAATTACTCTACTTTCAAAAGATGTAGATCATTTTGATATGGTGGTATGAAATAGTAGATCGCGAAGTCTTTCTGGTTGCCTCCCCCTGGTCTAGATCATTGGCCACGTTTCGTGGATTCCGTCCCACTGTGCGACATCACTGCACCAACACATATAAGTACCGTACGTCGCTGATCGTAATCGCGACTTTTACTGCAGTTTGTCTTCAAATACACACATCAGAAAATTGTTAAATCAACGCGATTCTAGGAGTTCATAATCCTTTACATAAAAATGGGATAGAGATACACAAAAACAACATTTCAGTTCTCTTTATTGCCCATGTGGACAGAAACCGACAAGTTGTACAACTATAATCTAGACATTCTGTATTTGTGTTCCAGTAATCCGTAATACACGGTAACGTGTCGACTTGCACCGAACATGCCTGTATACTGGAATACTGCCCTCTAGCCGGCCGCGATGGCCGAGCGCTCTGCGGCGCGCTAGTCACAGTCCGCACAGCCGCTACGCTCGGGGGTTCGAATCCCCCCTTGGGCATGGATGTTTGTGCCGTCTTTAGTGTAAGGTAGTTCATAAGTAGATAGTTAATTTAAGGACTGATGAACCCGTAGTTAAGTCTCTTAAGCTTAGTAAACATTTGAACTGCCCTCTAGATCATCAAGGGACTGTTGGCTCATTTTGCTCCACTCCTTAACGGCGACTCTCCAAGATTGTTTGTTGGTCGTCTCATCCAAAAACAGGCCTTTTCAATATATTCCAGGTATGTTCGAGAGGGTGCATGTCTGTAGAACATGCTGGCCGTCCTATTCGTACGATGTCATTATCATGAAGATATGCGCAACGATCCGCGGTGAAGTAGCCGAGCGGTCTAAAGCACCTCCCTGCGGAGCGCGCGGTTGCTCGCCGTGGAGGTTCGAGTCCTCCCTGGGGCATGTGTGTGTGTGTTTGTCCGTCGGTTAGTTTACCTAGGTTTAAGTAGTTTGTAAGCTACGGACTGATGACCACGCAGTTTGGTCGGATAGATTTACATTAAAAAAAAAAAAAAAAAAAAAAAAAAAATTATGCACGACGAATTTGAAGCATTACGAGCGGTCTATGGCGCTAGCACAGAGAGAATTAACCGTTGGTTGACTTCTCCTGCTTTATCACTGACTAATCGTCAATTATTTCGTTTTAAAAAGGAACGAGCAAGCGCTGTTTTTGACTCAGTCGGCCATTATTCTTGCATTAAATAACTTGATTCATGCAGAGGATTCTTCTTTTCCCGCATATCAGGAATTTATGGCCGCGCCGGAGTGGCCGAGCACTTTGAGGTGCTATGCTCCGATGTGCGAGTCCGTTCCCCGTCATGGGTTCGATTCCCCTCTCGGTCATGGATGTTTGTGCTCGCTTTAATAATACTTAGTTTATAAGTAGTTTGTAAGTTTACGGATTGATGACCCTGCAGTTAAGACGCATAAGGTTAACAAACATTTGAACATTGTGAACAGGAATTTATGTGAGTGTGATATGTCCAAAATAGAAAAAAAATATGAGTAATAAGTCAGAAGTATTTATAACTTATTTATTGTTATTTAATGATTTTTCATCAGTAGTTTTAGTCATCTGTGGGAATCATTCGGACGCCATTACGTGCAAGAAACGACTGTTTCGGAGATTCTGCAATAATTCGTAATTAACATCAATGACATTTCACTTTCATTATGTAAGAACCTGCAATTATTCTTTACAAAAACTGCGAGGTATGTGGGTTTTCATGCGAAGGTCTAGATAAAAATAATGCCTTTCGAGTATTATACGTAATAATCTGCCGATAATTATTCAGTTTCTTTGATCTACAAGAGTTCCAGCGTGACTTACGGCATCTTTTGTACCACTAATACAGAAAATTCTTTACAGTTACAAATTTATTTCATTATACTAAAATGCCGTATTATAACGTTTACTGCCGCTTCACAGTATTGCATATTTATATGTTATTTTTGATTCATAGTAGAGGTTCAAAATATTATTATTTTTCTCTTTTCTAATTCTGAAACCTTAATAACACAGGAAAATTTATAAATTGTTGTCCATTAAGACAAAGCCCTTATCAAATTTCTGGCGATATGGTTGCAGTATGCGCCGAAGGATGTCAACCCTGTAGCGTATAACCCAGACCGCTTCAATTCGCGAGCTCCGACAGGCACCGGGAAAAGCACCGGTGCTCTGCTGCAGGCCGCGGTGGAGTAGCCGAGCGGTCTATGGTGCCTCGCTGCGGAGCGTACGGTTGCTCGCCGTGGAGGTTCGAGTCCTCCCTGGGGCATGGGTGTGTGTGTTTGTCCTTAGGTTAGTTTACCTAGGTTTAAGTGGTTTGTAAGCTACGGACTGATGATCACGCAGTCTGGTCTGATAGATTTACTGACATTTGAACATTTGATCTCTGCAGCAGCGCCGGCCGCGGTGGCCGAGGGGACTGAGGCGCTCCAGTCACGATCTGCACGGCCACTACGGTCGGGGGTTCGAATCCCCCCTCGGGCATCGATATTTGTGCCGTCCTAGTTCGTAAGTAGTTTGTAAGTTTAGGGACTGATGACCCCGTAGTTAAGTCCCATAAGCTATGCAAACAACAACATCTGCTGCAGCAGTCGGTTGTTTGGGGCACGTGACGTGATGTGAGGAGGCGGGAACAGCGCTGTCATGGCCCTCTTAGGAGAGGAAAGTGTTTGTCGCAGCGGTTAGTGCCGTGAGAGTCGCGTTGTTTGTGAATTATTTAAACGAATAATGATAATAATGCCAATTTTTCTTTATAGACAGAAATAATAGTTTTATTGCGCTCCTTATTTTGCACAATTTTTCAACATTCATCAAAGATCTTTGGCATCGCTTTGAAGCCACGAATTTTCTCATATTAGACACAATGCATTTGGCAGTTGCAATTCGAAATACAGGTTGCAACGATGCATAAAACATGAGCTTGATTTTGGTTTGCTGATATTAATAACTGAAAAAATTTCTTCACAAATGAACCAGAATATTGTAACGCATTTTAGGACAAGGGCATAAATCTTCGCGGATTCTTGTTGATCAACGCATTTATAAAAAGGAATTATTGTAATGGTAGTAGTGGTCTGTTAAAAGTTAATTGTACTGTAGTTTTATCAGCTAAATTTGGAGCCATACTGCGGCATCCTCTGGGTGCACTGAAAAAGGCATCATAAAAACTTTTGAGCGCAGGTTTAGTAATTAGAAATCGTTCAACATTTTTATGCAATGAATGTAACTCTTTCGTGTACTGTCTGATGTGGACATAAGTACCGTACTTAATGTAAATGCCTCTGAGAGGGAAAATTTTCCAAATTTCTTTCTTGAAGCTGACTTTTAGAAAGGAAGACCTGCAATTTGGAACTTCCAGTTCGATCCACACATAGTACCAATTAATTTACTTTTACCATGCAACGATTTATTAAATCATGTAAATAACCCGCGATGTCTTTCTTGAAAGCAAGGTCAGCGATCCAAATGATCAAATGTTTGTAATCCTACAGGACAAAACCTCTGTCACACACAAAGGCATTGCCGATGGAGGACTCGAACCTCCGACGTCAGGGGCCGGACGATCCGTAATAAGTACAAGAGTTACCTCTCCAGATTGTCGCAATTGTGCTTTTAATTTAGTAATCAGTTCCCTTCTGCCTCGTCCGACAATCCTCTCGTGTGTAACGGAATGTTTATTTTCGTAGCGACGGCGATTGGTCGGCGCTTTGATATTTACGGTAGAGTGGAATATTAGGCATTGTGCTTTCCCACCAGACTTAATGAATCTTCCCACTGAGCAATAAAAATGAGACACACAAATCCGAACCTTTTGTGCTCATGAAAAACGTTCGCAAGATACATTATCAGTGTCCTGTTTGATAATATTCAGAACGGATATTCAGCGCATCAAATAAGGAGACGGCACGACCGTGGAGTCTGGGATTTGTCCGAAATTTAGTGTGGTGAAAGGGACCCCTGACACCTCACGTGGTAAAAATATTAGGACGCATTACTTGGAAAATCCCGAGAAAAATCGATCCGAAGTTTCTTACGTGTCTTATGAGTATAAAATGTTAACCTACTGCCAATCCGCCGTCTGGTCTGTATAGTTAAGGCTCGGACTCTGACGCCAGAGGCCTCAGGTCCGATACCTCCTCCAGCACTTTTTTTTTCTTCTGTTTCATATTTTTTTTTTTTTTTTTTTTTTTTTTTTTTGTAATTCCAATAATTATTCAAAACGTTTCTCAAACGTTTATTTTAGCTCAAGAAAAATATTCGTGCTCGTTGTTTTGTGGGGTTTCAAGGTTTAAAGGGATTATATCGGTTCTTGTTTATAATTATTATATGTATAAAAATTGAATGTTTCCCAATCGACTTTGTTATTCTGATTAAAAACCCAATGTTTCCCCTCATATACGTTACAATGCAACTGGAAAACCCACCGCCATGAATTGTGTTGTTGGACAAAAAGAAAATAATTTTTATTCAATAATGTAACTAATTTGTTAAAGATAATGTAGGTTTGAGAAACTTTCTGAATAATTGGTGGAATAACAAAAGGAAATGAAAGAAGAAACCGGCCGCGGTGGCCGAGGGGACTGAGGCGCTTCAGTCACGGTCTGCACGGCCACTACGGTCGGGGGTTCGAATCTCCCCTCGGGCATGGATATTTGTGCCGTCATTAGTATAAGCTAGTTGATAAGTGGTGTGTAAGTTTAGGGACTGATGACCCCGTAGTTAAGTCCCATAAGCTTAACAAACATTTGAACATTTTTTTGAAAGAAGAAATAAAAGTATCGGAGGAGGAATTGAACCCGAGACCTCTGGCGTAAGAGTCCGAGCTTTAATCATCTAGGCCTGACTGCGGCTCTGCAGTGGACTCATAAGGCACCTCAGAAACTTCGGATCGATTTTTCTCGGTATTTTCCGAGTAGTGCGTCCTGATATTTTAACCACGTGAGGTGTTAGGGGTCCTCTTTCACCACACAAAATTTCGGACAAACCCCCGACCCCACGGTCGAGCCGTCCTCTTGTAAGAAGACGCGCGAGCGAGCGCTGTCTCTGCCACACACGCGCTGCTACACGGCGGGTGAAGAGTGGCGGGGAAAGCACCGGGGCCGCACGGCGAGGCACCGAAGCGCGCAAGCACCGAGTGATGAGTTGCAGAGGCCTGGATAACAGTTTGACTGCCTTTTATGATTAGCAGAGACGTTCGGTTGCCCCATGTAATGCCACCCCAAAACATCAGCCGGCCGCGGTGGCCGAGGGGACTGAGGCGCTCCAGTCACGGTCTGCACGGCCACTACGGTCGGGGGTTCAAATCCCCCCTCGGGCATGGATATTTGTGCCGTCCTTAGGATTACCTAGTTCATAAGTAGTTTGTAAGCTTAGGGACTGAGGCGCTCCAGTCACGGTCTGCACGGCCACTGCGGTCGGGGGTTCGAATCCCCCCTCGGGCATGGATATTTGTGCCGTCCTTAGTCATAGGTAGTTCATAAGTAGTTTGTAAGCTTAGGGACTGATGACCCCGTAGTTAAGTCCCATAAGTTGTACAAACATTTGAATCCAAAACATCAGGGAACCACCACCTTGCTGCACTCGAAGGGCGTTGTCTCTAAGAAATTGAAGCTGCCTACGAGGAACGTCTCCGACGATTGTCTGGCTGAAGACAGATGCGAGTCTGTTGAGCACTTGATGCCAATTATGACGATTCCATTCAGTCAGCTGTTGGGTCTATCTCTACCGGGCTGCATGGTATCTGGGTTTCAAAGATGGACCTCGTCATGGACGTCGCTAGTAAAGTTGCATACCATGCAGCTTATTACGTACTGTTTGTGTTGAAACAAGACGTCCTGTAGCTTCATGAAAAATCATCATTCAGTCTGGGGGCGTTCCTCTGAGGGTTCCTCCGAGCTGAAATCCGTAATTAGCTGTCATCAGATGCTGTAGTAGTCTTTGGGCGACGCGGTGGAGTAGCCGAGCGGTCTAAGGCGTCTCACTGCGGAGCGCGTGGTTGCTCGCCGTCGGATGTTCGAGTCCTCCTTAGGGCATGGGCGTGTTGTGTTGTACTTAGGTTAGTTTACGTTAGTTTAAGTAGTTTGTAAGGTGCGGACTGATGACCCCGCAGTTTGGTCCGATAGATTTACAAACAATTGTTAAAAAAAAAAAAAAAAAAAAAAAAAAAAAAAAAAAAAAAAAAAAAAAAAAAAAGCTTTTGGCCGGCCAGAGTTAGGCGAGTAAACGAGAGTTTGTAATTATTGTCTTTCGTTGGTGTTGTCGTCAATGTTAAACTTAAGTTCCACTATTGAAATTTAACAAACTGGGGAATATTGCAATGAATAATAATTTTGAAGAGCGGTTCAAATGTTTGTAAAGCTTATGGGAACAAACTACGGGGTCATCAGTCCCTAAACTTACAAACTACTAATGAACTAAATAATACTAAGGACAGCACAAATATCCAAGCTCGAGTGGGGATTCGAACGCCCGACCGTAGTGGCCGCGCAGACCGTGACTGGAGCGCATCAGTCCCCTCGGCCACCGCGGCCGGCTTGAAGAGAGGTACGCTGAGAAAAAAACATCAGTATTTAGCGGTAGTAGCGGTTAGCATAAAAACAACACCAGTAAGCATCATTACAAAAGAAAGTGGCGGAAACCGCTCTTTGCCTGCCGAAAGAAATCAGGTTGTATCGCAACCATATCACTGTAGTCGAACCTGTACATAATTTTTTTTCCACTGTAAACTGATGTTTGGTTACGTAAGCTTCGCTTACAAAAGTTTCATGACCATGTTTAATTCCAATTACGATTAGTGGTTAAAATTGCAAAATTACCAGACTTCGTTTAACGAAAAGAACAATTACTGCAGGCCTTGAAATAAGTGCGTAAGTGAAGGTCGCATCAGGAATGTACTTATACAATCGCGAAGCGATTCGTATCAATGGCCAAGCATCATTTTACGAATTATGCGTCTTGCTGGAAACAAAGATTACAAAATTAGTGAATATGGGGAAAGGCGTTTTGAATGAAATAATTATTTCAAATGAATTCACATTAACGTAGTCAATGTTGAAAGGACAAAGAGGAGACATCCGGTCTATTCAACAGTAAAAACACGAAAGACGACGAGCGATTCCGGTTTCCCTCCAGCCCGGTAAAAAAAAATTGAAGGTGTGTTTTAAAACAAAATAATCAGAGATATACTGGAAGAGAGAACAGGTGCTAGCGACAAGCGTCGCAGATATAATTTTAATAATAATATTAAATGTAATGTTACAAGTTTCTATATCTCTGCACCTCCTCTACGTTCGAATAACATCGCTTCGGTTCACTCCTAGACCTCTGCGAACGTCCCTCGACGAGAGCCCCTGATGGCACAAAGTAACACTGCGAATATGATCAAACTTCGGAGTTAAACGTCTAGACATGACACTACTATAGTCGACATAAGCAGTATACTTCTTACCTGGTTTCGGAACGTCCCTTGACGAGAGCCCCTGATGGCACAAAGTAACAATGCGAATACGATCAGACTTCGGAGTTAAACGTCTAGACATGACACTACTATAGTCAACATAAGCAGTATACTTCTTACCTGGTTTCGGAACGTCCCTTGACGAGAGCCCCTGATGGCACAAAGTAACAATGCGAATACGATCAAACTTCGGAGTTAAACGTCTAGACATGACACTACTATAGTCAACATAAGCAGTATACTTCTTACCTGGTTTCGGAACTGATCGGACTGATTGAGTTCACAGTATGTAGCAGAAACTCGGGACTAACGCTCTCAAAAACTCATGCAGGCACGAAATTTTAGAAAAAAAAAGGGAATAGTTTAATCACGCGACTTCAAGGTTTTCGTGTGCGACACAAATGTTTAAGCAGGTACCAAACGTAGGTTCCAAAACCCTTGGCGCAATATATTAGGTGACTTGTACATCAAACTGGTCTTGTGGATTACTACCGAGCGAGGTGGCGCAGTGGTAACACACTGGACTCGTATTCGGAAGGACGGTGGTTCAAATCCACCTCCAGATTAAGGTTTTCCGTGATTTTCTTAAATCACTCCAGGCAAATGCCGGGATGGTTCATTTGAAAGGGCACGGCCGATTTCCTTTCACATCCTTACCCGAACACTCCGAGCGTGAGCTCCGTCTCTAATGACCACGCTGTCGACGGGACGGTAAACACCAAGCTCCCTTCCTTCCTCCTTGTGGATTCCTGGGATTGTTATGCGAAGTGTCTACTCCAGCCATCAACAGCTACTGAGAATTCAGTTTCATGCACAAGGGACCTAATACATTGAGCCCAGGGTTCTAGAACTTCCGCGTGGTTTATGCATACGGGTCTGAGGCGGCCGAATCTGATAGCCAAATAAATTATTTGATATACTTTTTCAAACGTGGTTGTTGTGCAGCATATAAAAAATGTCTAAATGTTTGTTAAGCTTATGGGACTTAACTACGAGGTCATCAGTCCCTAAACTTACAAACTACTTATGAACTACTTACGAACTAGTACGGCCGAGGGGGGATTCGAACCCCCGACCGTAGTGGCCGTGCAGACCGTGACTGGAGCGCCTCAGTCTCCTCGGCCACCGCGGCCGGCGTGAAGCATATATTCCACGGTAAATTTCAAAAGGTTGAAAATTAATCATCCATCCAGTTTCTACCCCTGACGTAGGTTTCTATAGAATAAATTCCAACTTCTTCAGAAAGGTCCTGCCAGAAATAAAGCAAAACCTCTGCCGAAACGTCTGAAATGAGGCCGCAAATGTATGCTGCGGACGCATTAAGTCGCAGTGTTATTTTTAGGTGACACCGATGTTTTGAGCAAGGGCGGGACAGTTTGGAAGATGATGTGCATTCTGGTCGGTCACGAACACTTCAAATGGAAAGCGAGGACCAGGAAATTGCACCGATGGCGCGTGCTAACCGCTCCCAATCGGCAGAAGCTCTCGCAGCAGCAGTAGGGGTCAGGAATGGTACTTGCCACAACATTCTGACAAGTCTCATGTTACTCAGCTCAGTGTGCCACGAAACCTGTCACAGGACCAACGTAATGATTGCATGACCATGATTGCGGTGGCCTCATCAGTTGCACGGACGATAATCCGATGTTTCTCAATGGTATAATAACTTGAGATGATTCGCAACTGAAACGACGGACACCAGTAATGCGCCGCGGTGGAGTGGCCGAGCGGTCTAAAGCGTCTCACTGCGGAGCGCGCGGTTGCTCGCCGTGGAGGTTCGAGTACTGCCTGGGGCATTGGTGTGTGTATTGTCCTTAGGTTAGTTTATCTAGGCTTAAGTAGTTTGTAAGCTACGGACTGATGACCACGCAGTTTGGTCCGATAGATTTACAAACATTTGAACCTGTAATGGAGCAGCCCGTGCAACATTTTGGGTAGTGTGGGTGCCTATCTTCCAGGCGTCTAGTCTCAGAACTTACTGACTGTATCACATACTGTTCACTGGACCTTACTTTTGAAATACCTCGTGTTTAGTCTAATGTGAACAACATGCGAGTGACCAGGTCCTTCCTGACAGATTTCATATCCCATCCTTGTTAAAAAAAAAAAAAAAAAAAAAAAAAAAATCCGAGCTCGTGGTCTGTCTCAAATGACCACAATGTCGTCGGAACATTAAACCGTGATCTTCCTTACTTCCTCCCTTTGTTCTAAAAATAGGTGATAATTCTACATGACATTTCTGGCCGTTGGATCCCAGCTGGGATTGTGTTCGGCCTGGCTGGTGCAAGTCTTTAGGTGACGCCACATAAGCGACTTGCGCGTCGATGATGATGAATTGATGGTGAGGATAACACAACACCCAACCCCCGAGTAGAGAAAATCTCCGACACGTCCAGTAATCGAACCCGGGCCCCCTGCGAGGCAACCCACCACGCTGTCCATTTTTCTTCCCCTACAAGCCGTCCTTCCACTCACCAAAATCGCCTTCTTCGGCCTTTTTATAAATTTATTTTAATTCTTTCTTCCATCCTATACTTGGAAATAAAAGTTCTTCCTGCGCGACCTTCGTTAAGAATAAGGAAAATGAAACTGTTTTGCCGAATTGCCATCTTGCCACGACTCAGCTTTATAACCAACCAAACAAAAAGCAAAGTCACTTCTTCGGCACCAAACATAATCTATTCTCCTTCTATTTATTATTCGAGAAACAAACTTTTTTCTTCTTTTCTAAGGCCATGCCCTCCGTCTATTTCAAAGTTCTTTTTGTATTCGCAGATTTGCGTGTCTGGTTGAGGTTCAGTTTCTTTGTTGCTTTCTTTTATTTACTTATTCTAAAATGCTTTCTTCTCTAACTCTGTAACACGTCAGTCGGTTGGAACACAGAATATATATATATATATATATATATATATATATATATATATATATATAAATCTTGTTTCAAAACAAAAACGTATTTTGAAATATAGCTCGTTTTCTTCTGTAACATTCCTTTTCATGAGTAATTCGTTTGTATAGTTTATGAGACTTAACTACGGGGTCATCAGTCCCTGAACCGTGACTGGGGCGCCTCAGTCCCCTCGGCCACCGCGGCCGGCGAGTAATTCGTTCTTCATTTGTTCATGTTATCTTGATTTGGATTTTTGAATTTTGTTTATTTATGTAATTGATGTGTCGTTCCTTCTACAAATCCCATCGTGAATGATGTTGTTTCATGTGCAGCTTACATGATAGTTCTCTTAAGGAAATTTGCGTACTGATGATGATAATCGTTTATTTGCAGAATGTTTTGATGCTGGGTCGTTATATACGTTCAAAAGTCTTTCCGCTCTTTTCAGTGTTTGTCAGTATGTAAAAGACTATATGCCGCCTTAACCAGTTAACGGCATTTTTCTTCGTGTTGGTATAAAATATTTCATCGGGTAAAAAGAAGCTCGTGGGTGTTATTGTATGCTCTGGATGATTGCTAATATTCTTGTGACTGACTGTCAAATGTTGTTAGCATTACCGTAAACAAATTAGTATTCATCAGTGTCATTTAGATTACAGATGATACACAAAGGGGAATGTGAATAGAATGAAATCGCTCGTTCGTTGACACTTTTCTATTAACGAAATAGTACCTCGTTACCCTCACGTTAGTTGGGAAGTCCAAATGATGTATGATTTTTCCAGATATCTGACGAATTGAATGCATTGAACTGTTTTCTATGATATTCTTGTTGTGAAACTTCATTAGGTTTTGTATACTTCTTTAACTGCAGAAAGGTTAAAATATATGTAGATTGGACATGGGTAAATTGAAAGAACCTAAACTTATTGAGAATTTCAAGGAGAGATTTAGGCAACTATTGACAAAAACTGGGGAAAATAAAACAGTAGAAGAGCAATGGGTAGCTTTACGAGATGAAATTGTGAAGGCAGCAGAGGATTAAAGAGGTAGAAAGGCAAGACCTACGAAAAGTCCTTGGATATCGCAGAAAATAATAAATTTAATTGACGAAAGGACTAAATATAAAACTGCAGTAAATGAAGCAGGTAAAATGGAGTACAGACGACTATGAAATGAGATTGACAGGAAGTGCAAAATAGCTAGGCAGGAGTGGCTAGAAGGCAAATGCAAGTCTGTAGAAGAATGTATGACTAGGGGAAAATAGATATTACCAACAGGAAAATAAAAGAAACATTTGGAGACAAGAAAAATGAATATCAAGAACTCAGTTGGGAAGACCTAAGTCGAAACAAAGTCCCTGGAATGGATGACATTCCCTCAGAGCTACTGAAGTCTATGGCAGAACCAGCCACGACAAAAATGTTCAATCTGATGAGTACGATGTATGAGACAGGCGAAACACCCTCACCCAAAGAAAGCAGGCACACACAGGTGTGAAAATTCCCCCCAGGGGGCCCACAGTTCTTTTGTGGGTACGTGTGTGGCGCGCACGGGGCCCCGAGCCGGAGCAGCCTTTCTTCTGCCCCAGGCTGCTTCACTTTCCCTCCCGGTTTATGCCTTCGCCCGGAGACGGGCGTATTTCACGAGTTCAGGTGTTTTCTTGTTGTCGTTTCTCTTATTCCTTGGTTCCTTCCTTTCTTACCCTTTGTTTCTGTCTCTCTCTCCTTGTCCTCTCCTCGCCTTCTTCTCCTCATTAGTCTCCGCCTCGGCGTTTGAGACACCTTTCCTTCTTTCTCTTCACTTCCTCTATTCTTCTTCTTTCCTCCCTGTGCGTGTCTGAAGGCCGACCCACGCATTATCATGCGTAGCAGGTGACGGGGTAACGCGTAATTCCCCGCCCCGGGTTGACAAGTAGGGCACGTACGTACCCCCTGGTAAAGGCCAGGCCCAGGGAGGGGTGATTACCCGAGCTGGTACCTTCCGAACATGCCAATTGGTCCCTCCGTCAGTTCTCGGGAGGTGTGACCTGAGGTGTGAACAATCACCTAAGGCGGGTAAGCCCTCGAAGAGGGCCCCCACTAGGAAGGAGCGCGCCATCGGAGACGCCGGTAATCACGGGGGACACTTCCGCAATGACTTCCTTCTCTTCTTCACTGACATTGACCCAGAAACGTAAGATAGATTCGCCTCAGCAAAAGAAGACTCTGCCTAATTTGCCGAAATTTCTTGTTGTGTCGCGCACCGACGGAAAAGACTTCAATTCTGTCAATCCTTTCGTTATACAGAAAGGTGTTGATGCAATTGCTGGCCCTGTTAAAACCTGTTCGCGTCAGCGCAATGGCTCATTGTTGCTGGAAGTGGACAGTGCTTTCCAAGCCCAGAAACTTATCCGGACTACGTTATTGCACACGTTTCCAGTCAAAGTAGAAGCGCACCGCACACTCAACTCGTCACGTGGGGTCGTTTTTACGAGATCCCTTGACGGGTTGTCTGATGACGACATCCGGTCCTATATGTCCGATCAGGGTGTGACAGCCGTCCACAGGGTGATGAAAAAGGTAGATAACCAGCTGACACCGACTCGTACTGTGTTTTTGACATTCGACAGAGTTGACCTCCCGTCGAAGGTCAAAGCAGGGTACGAAGTTATCTCAGTCCGCCCTTATATTCCAAACCCAACGCGCTGCTACCAATGCCACAGGTACAACCATACCCGTGAACATTGCCCACATGCAGCAAAATGTGTCACTTGTGGTAGGGACGCCCATGAGGGGGATTGCCCACCTCCGTCCCCTCACTGCCTTAACTGCAACGGCGACCATGCGGCTTCCTCTCGCGACTGCCCTGTATATAAGGATGAAAAAATCATTCAACAAATTCGGGTTACGGAGAAGGTATCGACATCTGCCGCTCGTAAGTTGTTGGCGAGTCGAAAGCCCACTGTCCTCCCAGCGGGTACATACAGTAAGGTACTCACCTCACCTCGACCTGCCAAAGATTCCAGTACCCAGACATGTGATTTCACTTTCGCTGACACAGTTGTGCGATCCGCCAGCCCGAAGATTGCCCGTTCCACGTCCCCGCTTCCTCCTGCTGCTTCTAAGGTACAGTCTTCGTCAACATCTAGTAAACCGCGGGCACCTAAACAAGATGCCCGGACCTTGAAAAAGGAACCCGTCCGTGAGGATTTTCTGCGTTCTGAGGCTTCCCAACCGTCAACTGCCTCTTCCCGCCGTCACTCTTCCAGAAGAGCTGACAAGAAAAAGAGTTCCTCTCCTTCCCCGCCGAGGCGTGACCCATCTGTCGCGCCGTCCAACAGTTGCCGGCCTCGGCCGTCTTCTGTTTCACCGGGACGCTCCGTTTGCCGGGCACCCGGCCCTTTACCGGCGGTGGAAGCTGCCCCTCCTGATCAACTCAGGGAGGTGGCAGGCGCGTCGGTCGAACCTATGGACCACGACCCTTTGCCCCTGGACAGCGATAGCAGTGCTCCCTCGAAATCCGGTCCTCAGCGGCCGTCGAGGTGACCCCGCTCGCTACTTGGTTTTTATCCTTATTTCTTCTCTCATTTTTATCATGGCGCTCCTTCAATGGAACATTCGCGGCATTCGTTCTAATCGGGAGGAGTTAAAACTACTCCTTCGATTGCACTGCCCGCTTCTAGTCTGCCTCCAGGAAACTAAGTTGCGTCCACGTGATCGTGCAGACTTTCCACACTACACCTCTGTGCGGTTCGACCTGCCACCCGTGGAAGGTGTCCCAGCCCATGGAGGGGTTCTGATGCTCCTTCGAGACGACGTCTATTTCCATCCCATTTCCTTGCACACTCACCTACAGGCAGTTGCCGTCCGCATCACCTTATCCACATTTACCTTCTCCCTCTGTAATATATATTCGCCATCGTCATCTGCCCTTACTAGGGCAGATGTGCTAAACCTTGTCGACCAGCTCCCTTCACCTTTCGTGTTGGTAGGCGACTTTAATGCCCACCACCCCCTATGGGGCTCTCCGGCACCTTGTCCGAGAGGCTCCCTTTTGGTGGACCTTCTCCAACACCTCGATCTTGTCAGCCTCAACACCGGTGCACCGACCTTCCTTTCTGACACAACACACACTTATTCCCATATAGACCTCGCAATATGCACTCCTCAGCTTGCCAGTCGGTTTGAGTGGTATGCACTTTCTGACACGTACTCGAGTGACCATTTCCCTTGTATCATCCACTTCCTACATCATTCCCCATCTCCACGTCCCACCAGTTGGAACATTTCTAAAGCCGACTGGGGGCTTTATTCTTCCATGGCTGTTTTTCACAATCAGCATTTTCCCAACTGTGACAGTCAGGTCGAATACCTCACAGAGGTTATTCTCACTGCTGCTGAACGTTCCATACCTCGTACATCCTCTTCTCCACGTCGTGTGCAGGTCCCTTGGTGGACTGCAGCCTGCCGCGACGCGCTTCGAGCCCGACGCCGTGCCTTACGCACCTTCCGCCGCCACCCAACTTTGGAGAATTGCATCAATTACAAACGTATGAGAACGCAGTGCCGTCGTATCATAAACGACAGCAAGAAAGCTTGCTGGACAGCTTTTACTAGTTCTTTTAACCGTTTTACTCCCTCCACGGTTGTCTGGGGTGGCCTCCGCCGCTTGTCCGGCATCAAGGTCCACTCCCCGATTCCTGGCCTGACCGTGGAGAACGCGGTCCTCGTGGACCCAGCTGATGTTTCAAACGCATTGGGTCGTTTCTTTGCGGAGGTTTCGAGCTCTGCCCATTACCACCCTGCCTTTCTCCCTCGCAAACAGGTAGAGGAGGCAAGGCCGCCTTCTTTCCGCTCTTTTAATCGTGAAAACTATAACGTCGCCTTCACCATGCAGGAGCTAGACCGTGCTCTCGCCCTGTCCCGGTCCTCTGCTCCCGGGCCCGATTCCATTCATATTGAGATGCTGAAGAACCTCTCTTCTGCGGGCAAGTGCTTTCTTCTTAGTACCTACAATCGCATATGGACTGAAGGTCATGTTCCCACAAGTTGGCGTGAAGCCATTGTTGTCCCCATCCCCAAACCAGGGAAGGACAAACACCTTCCTTCCAGTTATCGTCCCATTTCTCTGACGAGCTGCGTCTGTAAGGTGATGGAACGCATGGTTAACGCTCGGTTGGTCTGGCTCCTCGAATCTCGCCGCCTCCTGACTAATATCCAATGCGGTTTTCGTCGACACCGCTCTGCTGCTGACCACCTTGTTACGTTGTCGACCTTCATTATGAACAACTTTCTGAAGAAGCGTCAAACAGTAGCAGTGTTCTTCGACTTGGAGAAGGCATACGATACCTGTTGGAGAGCGGGCATTCTCCGCACATTGCACACATGGGGCCTTCGGGGCCGCCTTCCTCTTTTCATTCAAGCGTTTTTGGCGGATCGCAAGTTCCGGGTACGGGTGGGCTCTGTTTTGTCAGATACCTTTTGCCAGGAGAATGGGGTACCACAGGGCTCCGTCTTGAGTGTGGCGCTCTTTGCCATTGCAATCAATCCGATCGTGGACTGCCTTTCAGCCGACGTCTCCGGATCTCTTTTTGTTGACGATTTCGCAATTTATTGTAGCGCCCAGCGGACGTGTCTCTTGGAGCGTTCTCTCCAACGCTGTCTTGACCGTCTATATTCCTGGAGCATCGCAAACGGCTTCCGATTCTCCACTGAGAAAACTGTGTGTATCAATTTTTGGAGATACAAGGAATTTCTTCCACCTTCTCTACGTCTCGGCCCTGTTGCTCTCCCTTTCGTGGAGACTACGAAATTCTTGGGACTCATGTTGGATCGGAAACTTTGCTGGTCCACACACGTGTCCTACCTGGCTGCCCATTGTGCCCGATCCCTTAACGTTCTTCGTGTCCTCAGTGGCACGTCATGGGGAGCGGATCGTACCGTCCTGCTTCACCTTTACCAGGCCATTGTTCAGTCGAAGCTCGACTATGGAAGCCTTGTGTACTCTTCAGCACGGCCGTCGATTCTCCGCCGTCTCAACTCTATCCACCATCGTGGATTACGTTTGGCGACCGGTGCATTTTATACCAGCCCTGTTGAAAGTCTGTATGCCGAGGCTGCTGTATTACCCTTGACCACTCGACGTGACATACTCTTGTGTCGGTATGCATGCCGCCTATGGTCGATGCCCAACCATCCCTCTTACAGATTATTTTTTTACGACTCACTCGATCGCCAATATCAGTTGTCTGCGATTGCCTTGCTTCCACCGGGAGTTCGGTTTCGCCGCCTGCTACAGCGGCTCGATTTTACCCTTCCTTCCACCCTTCGGTTGAGCGAAAGCCCATTGCCACCGTGGCATCAGGCCCAGGTTCACACATACCTCGAACTTAGTTCGCTCCCCAAGGAGAGCACTCCGGATTTGGTATACCGCTCGAGGCTTGTCGAACTCCGTTCGCGGTTCGATAATGCCGTATTTATTTACACTGATGGTTCCAAGAGCACTGCCGGTGTCGGATCTGCCTTCGTCGTCGGGGACAACCGGTTCCAATACAAGCTCCCTGACCGGTGCTCGACCTTCACGGCTGAGCTTTTCGCCCTCCACCAGGCCGTTTTGTATACCTGCCGCCACCGCCAACCTTTCTATGCCATATGTTCTGACTCCCTTAGTGCCCTGCAGAGTCTTAAGGACCCTTTCTCGAACCATCCTCTCGTGTATCGAATCCAACGCTCCCTCCAGTTGCTGGCGGATGACAGCTGTCACGTTTCTTTCCTGTGGGTCCCTGGCCATGTGGGTGTGCCCGGGAATGAGGCCGCCGACACAGCAGCCAAGGCAGCAGCTCTTTTACCTCGCATGGATACCTTTTGCGTCCCATCGGACGATGTTCAACGGGCTCTTCGCCGGAGTATCGTGTCGCAATGGCACAGTGTGTGGCTTTCACTGTACAACAATAAATTGCGAACTGTCAAACCGATCCCGACCGCTTGGAGGACATCCTCACGCCCCTCTCGGCGGGAGGAGGTCATCCTGGCTCGGATGCGGATCGGTCATTGCCGTTTCAGCCACCGTCACTTGCTATCCGCCGAACCTGCACCGCTATGCTCCTGCGGTGAACTGTTGACAGTGCGACATGTTTTACTGACTTGTGTTAATTTTAATCATCTCCGTGTAGCCCTTCACTTTCCGTCTACTCTGGAGGAAATTTTAGCTGATGACACACGAGCAGCTGCTCGAGTTTTGCGTTTTATCAACTTGGCCAACTTATCCAAGGATATTTGACCCTTTTAATTGTCTTTTATCTTTCTTTTTTAGCCTCTTGTTGATGTTCTGACAGTCACCTTTTTTATGAGATAATAGCGAATCTATGTTCTTGGCTGGGCGCTAATGACCATAGAAGTTGTGCGCCCTAAAACCACAAAAAAAAAAAAAAAAAAAAAACAGGTGTGAAAATTACAGAACCATCAGTTAATAATTCATGGTTGCAAAATTTAAAAGGAATTATTTACAGAAGGATGGAAAGGCTGATAGATGCTGACCTCGGGGAAGATCGGTTCAGATTCAGGAGAAATGTAGGGTCATAGGAGGCAATACTCACGACTTATCTTAGAAGATAGATAAAGAAGAGGCAAACCTACATTTCTAGCTTTTGTAGACTTGGAGAAAGCTTTTGACAATGTTGATTGGAAAACACTCTTTGAAATTCTTAATCCAGAGTGGGTAAAATATAGGAAATGGAAGGTTATTTACAACTTGTATATTAATGATACAGCTGTTATTAGAGTTGAAAGGAATGAACGGGATACAGTGGTTGGGAATGTTGTAAGGCATGGTTGTAGCCTTTTCCGTTGTTATTCAAATTGGTCATTGAGCCTGGTGTGAACGAAAGCAGAGAGAAATTTGGAGAACGAATTAAAGTTCAGGTTGAAGAAATAAAAAAAAAAAAAAAAAAAAAAAAAAAAAAACATCGTGTCAGAGGATATAAAATGCAGAATGGCAATGGGAAGAAAAGCGTTTATGGAAAAGAGAAATTTGCTACCATAGAATTTTTATTTAAGTGTAAGGAAGTATTTTCTGTAGGTGTTTCTGAGCAATTTTGCCTAGTATGGGAGTGAAACTTGGCCGATAAATAGTTTAGACAGGAAGAGGATAGAGGCTTTTGAAATGTGGTGCTACAGATGAATGCTGAAGATTAGGTGGGTAGATCAAGTAACTGATGAAGAGGTACTGAACAGAATTGGGGAGAAAAGTAATTTGGCATACCTTGACTAAAAAAAAAAAGGATCAATTGGTAGGACACATTGTTACACATCAAGGAATTGTAAATTTAGCATTGGAGGGAAGTGTGTGGGGTAGACAAGAACAAGACACGTGTATAGTAAGATTGAAATGGATGTGTATTGCCGTTCTTATGAGGAGAGGAAGAGGCATACTCAGAATAGGGTGGAGAGCTGCACCAAACCAGTCTCCGGACTGAAGACCACAACAACAATAACATGTCAGTTACTGTAATAAAAGGTTCTTAACAAATGTTAAGTTTGATTCAGTTTGATTGCAATAGCGTGGAATGATTGCCATAGAGAGCAGTTTTCTCTAGTGCATCTATTTTGGTCGAACGACTATAGCTTGAAGCGATTAACATACCCTCAAGAATGTATGGTACTTGGGGATGCATTCGCAGAAGGCGGAATGCATTTGGGGTTCTTGGGATACTTTTGCCCATGGTAGTAGATCCTGGCCAACGACCATGCCGCAGTGGATACACCGGTGCCCGTTAAATCACCGAAGTTAAGCTCTGTCGGGCTTGACTAGCACTTGTACGAGTAACCGTCTCGATCTGCCGAGCGGGTGCATTCAGCCCCTGTGAAGCGAATTGGGGTGCTACTTAGCTGAGAAGACTCGTCGCGAAAACCGACCGAACGATCGGGAGTGTGGGGTGTTGACCACGTCCCTCTCTATACATCCAGTGAATGAAATAAATCGTAATTTGCGATCAGTTATGGCCACCAAAGTGCGGCGAATGAAAATTTGTGCCCGGCCGGGATTCGAACCCGGGATTTCCTTACTAGGCTGACGCGTTGACCACTCCGCTACCGAGGACACAGTGAGCAGCCCGACTGCAGAGGACTCTTCCATGCACGTCTCCCGCCACACCCAAATCTCCATTCGCCACGCTGTCTCTTTCCCATACCACAGCCTATTTGTTCTGTAATGCTCGCAACCACAATACTGTATTCCCGTATCAGGGAGAACAGACCATGAGGTGTCGAGACGCAATTAATTGTTGTCAGGAGTATTACAGAACAAATAGGCTGTGGTATGGGAAAGAGACAGCATGGCGAATGGAGATATGGGTGTGACGGGAGACGTGCAGGGAAGAGTCCTCTGCAGTCGGGCTGGTCACTGTGCCTTCGGTGGTAGAGTGGTCAACGCGTGTGCCTAGTAAGCAAGAGATCCCAGATTCGAATCCCGGCCTGGCACAAATTTTCATTCGCACTTTGGTATTCCATCTAAACCTAGTACAGTGAAACCATAAATGATCGCAAATTGCGATTTATTTCATTCATTGAACGCTGTAACGTCGTCAAATATATACAGGGTGTCCCAGCTATCTTGTCCATCCAAAATATCTCTGGAACAATAACAGCTATTGGAAAACGACTTTCACCGGTATCAATGTACTGCTGGGGCCCATGAATGTACATATTTGGAAATATTCTAACACGAAATCAAATGTATTTTTTAACACAAACTTATGTTTTTTTTTAAATATACACCCTATACTTTTTCTTCAGCAATTCATAGCATGACAAATCACATAAACAATGACGTTGATTGCATCGCAATATTCCAATTACATCCCGAGATATTGCGACGCGAAGTTGACGCTTGAAAAACCCGAAATACGCTGAGGGCCAGGTGTGAACCCCATGCTGCCCGTAATCGCGATGTGATTGACATGCGTAATCGCTCTTCCATACTTACCAAGAGGTCCGAAACGAATTATACGGTCTGCTGCCATCCTGCATTAAAGTCGAACATTCCAGCAGGTATTTCCCATGAACCACAGACATTGCCGAGGTGGGGTGGCTTGCGTGTCTCAACGATACAGATAGCCGTGCCGTAGGTGCAACCACAGCGGAGGGGTATCTGTGGAGAGGCCAGACAAACGTGTGGTTCCTGAAGAGGGGCAGCAGCCTTTTCAATAGTTACAGGGGCAACAGTCTGGATGATTGACTGAGCTGGCCTTGTAACATCAGCTAATGTGGTTTTGCCACACAGCTACTGCGAACGGCTGAAAGCAAGGGGAAACTACAGCCGTTATTTTCTTATTCATTATCAATCCTACTCCTGTGATACCCCCAACTGACGACATAGTAATTCTGTCAGATACAGCAAAGGACCTGGAAGAGCAATTGAACGGAATGGACAGTGTACTGAAAGGTGCATATAAGATGAACATTAACAAGAGTAAAACTAGGGTAATTAGATTAGGTAACGAAACAATAAAGGAGGTAGATGAGTTTTGTTACTTGGGCAGTAAAATAACAAATGATGGTCGCAGTACAGATGATATAAAATGCAGAATGGCAATGGGTGGAAAGGCGTTTTTGAAAAAGAGAAATTTGTTAACATCGAATATTGATTTAAGTCTAAGGAAGTCCTTTCTGAAGGCATTTGTATGGAGTGTTGCCTTGTATGGGAGTGAAACATGGACGATAAGCAGTGTGGACAGAAAGAGGATAGAGGCTTTTGAAATATGGTGCTACAGAAGAATGCTGAAGATTAGGTGGGTGGATCGCGTAACTAATGAGGAGGTACTGAACCGAATTGGGGAGAAAAGAAATTTCTGGCATACCTTGACTAAAAGAAGGGATAGATTGGTAGGACACATTCTTAGACATCAAGGAATTGTGAATTTAGCGTTGGAGGGAAGTGTGTGGGGTAAAAATCGTAGAGGGAGACCAAGAGACGCATATAGTAAGCAGGTTCAAGTGGATGTGGGTTGTCGTTCTTATGAGGAGATGAAAAGGCTTGCTCAGGATAGAGTAGGGTGGAGAGCTGCATCAAACCAGTCTCTGGACTGAAGACCACAACAACAACAGGGGTGATGCGGTTCTGTAACATATCTGCGTACAGCAACGCTAGTCACAAAGTTAACTTCGCTTATCGTTAATCCGTTACTAAAAAGGTAATGCCATTCAACGTTAAAACTTTACTTTACTGTAGATATAGCGTAAGTGAAAGTGAATCATTCACGCCTGAGCCTCAGAACTTGCGCTAGCAGCGTATTTCGGGTTTTTCAATCGTCAATTTCTCGTCGCAATATCTCGGGATGTAATTGGAATATTGCGATGCACATCCAGTGACGCCGTTGGGCGGAGGATGACACAGCGGCCGGTCGGTATTTAGAAACCGGTCGCGAAAACCGACACAAAGGCCGTGAATGTGGGGGACTGATCACATCCCCCCCCCCCGTCGCACCCAGTATTGCCGGGTGGAGGATTACACAGCGGCTGGTCAGTATTGAGAGAACCGGCCACGAAAATGGACACAACCGCTGAGAGGGCAGGGCACTGACCACGTCCCCATCCATACCTCATCCAGTGACTCCTTTGGGTGAACGATGACACAGCGGCTAGTCAGTATTGAGAGAACTGGTCGCGAAAACGGGCACAACGGCTGGGAGAGTGGGGCACTGACCACATTCCCATCCGAACCACAGCCAGTGACTCCTTTGGGTGGAGAATGACATAGCGGCCGATGAGTATTGAGAGAACTGGTTGCGAAATCCGGCACAACGGCTGGGATGGCAAGGCACTAACCACGTCGCTGTCCATACCACAGCCAGTGACTCCTTTGGGTGGAGGATGATGACACAACAGCTGGTCAGTATTGAAAGACCTGGTTGCAAAGACGGGCACTACAGCCGGGAGTGCGGGGCACTGACCATGTCCCCATCCATACCTCATCCAGTGACTCCTTTGGGTGGACGATGACACAGTGGATGGTCAGTACTGAGAGAACTGGTCACGAAAACGGGCACAACGGCCCGGAGGGCAGGGCACTGACCACGTCCCCATCCATACCACATCCAGTGACTCCTTTGGGTGGACGATGACTCAGTGGATAATCAGTACTGAGAGAACTGGTCACGAAAACGGGCCAACGGCCGGGAGTGCAGGACAGTGACCACGTCCTCGTCCATACCACATCCAGTGACTCCTTTGGGTGGACGATGACACAGTGGCTGGTCAGTACTGAGAGAACTGGTCACGAAAACTTGCACAACGGCCCAGAGGGCAGGGCACTGACCACGTCCCCATTCATACCACATCCAATGACTCCTTTGGGTGGATGATGACACGGTGGATGGTCAGTATTGAGAGAACTGGTCGCGAAAACGGGCACAACGACTGGGAGTGCGGGGCACTGACTACGTCACCATCCATATGACATCCTGTGATTCCTTTGGGTGGAGGTTGACACAGCGGCTGGTCAGTATTGAGAGACCTTGTAGCGAAAAAGGGCACAACGGCCGGGAGTGCAAGGCACTGATCACATCCCCGTCAATACCACATCCAGTTACTCCTTTATGTGGAGGATGACACAGCAGCTGGTCGGTATTGAGAGAACTGGTCACGAAAACGGGCACAACGGCCTTGAATGCGTGGCACTGACCATGTCCCTGTCCATACCACAACCACTCACTCTTTTGGGTGGAGGATGACACAGCGGCTAGTCAGTATTGAGAGACCTGTTCACAAAAACGGGCACAAAGGCCGGGAGTGCGGGGCACTGACCATGTCCCCATCCATACCTCATCCAGTGACTCCTTTGGGTGGACGATGACACGGTGGATGGTCAGTACTGAGAGAACTGGTCACGAAAACGGGCACAACGGCCCAGGAGTGCAGGACAGTGACCACGTCCTCGTCCATACCACATCCAGTGACTCCTTTGGGTGGATGATGACACGGTGGATGGTCAGTACTGAGAGAACTGGTCACGAAAACGTGCCATCGGCCGGGAGTGCACGACAGTGACCACGTCCTCGTCCATACCACATCCAGTTACTCCTTTAGGTGGAGGATGACACAGCAGCCGGTCGGTATTGAGAGAACTGGTCACGAAAACGGGCACAACGGCCTTGAATGCGTGGCACTGACCATGTCCCTGTCCATACCACAACCACTGACTCTTTTGGGTGGAGGATGACACAGTGGCTAGTCTGTATTGAGAGACCTGTTCACAAAAACGGGCACAAAGGCCGGGAGTGCGGGGCACTGACTATGTCCCCATCCATACCTCATCCAGTGACTCCTTTGGGTGGACGATGACACGGTGGATGGTCAGTACTGAGAGAACTGGTCACGAAAACGGGCCAATGGCCGGGAGTGCACGACAGTGACCACGTCCTCGTCCATACCACATCCAGTGACTCCTTTGGGTGGACGATGACACAGTGGCTGGTCAGTATTGAGAGAACTGGTCGCGAAAACGGGCACAACGACTGGGAGTGCGGGGCACTGACTACGTCACCATCCATATGACATCCTGTGATTCCTTTGGGTGGAGGTTGACACAGCGGCTGGTCAGTATTGAGAGACCTTGTAGCGAAAAAGGGCACAACGGCCGGGAGTGCGAGGCACTGATCACATCCCCGTCAATACCACATCCAGTTACTCCTTTAGGTGGAGGATGACACAGCAGCTGGTCGGTATTGAGAGAACTGGTCACGAAAACGGGCACAACGGCCTTGAATGCGTGGCACTGACCATGTCCCTGTCCATACCACAACCACTGACTCTTTTGGGTGGAGGATGACACAGTGGCTAGTCAGTATTGAGAGACCTGTTCACAAAAACGGGCACAAAGGCCGGGAGTGCGAGGGACTAACCACGTCCCCATCCATACCACATCCAATGTCTCCTTTGGGTGGAGGATGATGACACAGCGGCTGGTCAGTATTGAAAGAACTGGTGGCGAAAATGGCACAACGGCCGGGAGTGAGAGGAACTGACCACGTCCCCATCCATACCACATCTAATGACTCGTTTGGGTAGCGGATGACATAGCGGCTGGTCAGTATTTAGAAAAATGGTCACGAAAACGGACCCAACGGCCGACAGGGCAGGGCACTGACCACGTCCAGTGACTCCTTTGGGTGGAGGATGATGACACAGCGGCTAGTCAGTATTGAAAGAACTGGTGACGAAAACGGGCACAATGGCCGGGAGTGCGAGGCACTGACCACGTTTCCGTCCATACCGCATCCAGTGACTCCTTTGGGTGGAGGATGACATAGCGGCTGGTCAGTATTTAAAAAACCGGTCATGAAAACGGACCCAATGGTTGGCAGGGTAGGGCACTGACCACGTCCCCATCAATACCAGATCCAATGACTCCTTTGGGTGGAGGATGAGACAGTGGTTGGTCGATATTGAGAGAACTGATCGCGAAAACGGGCACAACGGCCAGGAGTGTGGGGCACTGACCACGTCCCCATCCATACCACATCCAGTGAATCCTTTGGGTGGAGGATGACACAGCGGCCGGTAAGTATCTAGAAATCCGGTCACGAAAATGGACACAACGGCCGCGAGGGCAGGGCACTGACCACGTCCCCGTCCATACCACATCCAGTGATGCCTTTGGTTGGAGGATGACATAGCGGCCGGTCGGTACCCTGTGAGTCTCTCGAGATCTTTGTGGGACGGAAGGTTTAGTACATGCTCACTTACCGTGTTGTGCTTTTGGTGTGTACAGGAAAGGGCCTGCAGCATGACGGAAACGACGCTGGACACGACGCCCGAGTGGCTGGACCGCGAGTTCGTGGCGAGCTGCCTGAGCGGCGACGAGGAGGCGCGCGGCCTGCGCGTGCGCTCGTTCCGGGCGACGCCGCTCAACACGGCGGCGCAGGTGGCGGGCAGCCGCGTGATGCGCGTCACGGCCGAGCTGGAGGCGCCTGACGGCGGCCCAGCGCAGCCGCGCTCGCTGGTGCTGAAGACGCCGGCCGTGGGCATGAGCGCGCAGCTGCAGCAGACCTTCCGCCGCGAGGCGTTCGTCTACTCGCGCGCGCTGCCCGACGCCGAGGCGGCGCTGCGCCGGGCCGAGGGCGACTCGTTCGCCCCACTGGGCGCGCGCTGCCTGCTGGCGGGCGACGCGCTGGTGCTCGAGGACCTGTCGGCGGCCGGCTTCCGGCTGGCGGCGGGCGGCGCCTCGCTGGACCTGCCCCACTGCGCGCTCGTCGTCCGCGCCGTCGCGCGCCTGCACGCCGCCTCCGCCGGGCTCGTCGACCGCGAGCCCTACCTGGGCGAGCTGTTCCGCGACTCGGCCTTCTTCAACGAGGCGTCGCGCCCCGACATGCAGCACTTCACCGAGAAGAACATGCTCGCCGTCGCCGAGGCGCTCGACGCCGTGCCCGGCTTCGCCGGCTACGCGCAGAAGTACCGCCAGCTGGCCGTCAAGATCTTCGACCGGCTACTGGCGCTGCACCGCGACCAGGGCGGCTGCATGCGCGTGCTGCTGCACGGGGACCTCTGGCGGAACAACCTCATGTTCCGCTACTCCGACGACGGACAGCCCGTCGAAGTCAGGCTGGTCGACTTCCAGGTAAATGAAGGAAATGAAGTACGGGAAGTACAGAAGGAAGCAAGACTGCATTGGCTCGGGGCCCAGTGCTCGCCAAGCACGCACTCACGAAAGAACCGCGAACCCCTGAGGGTAGGAGCGGCGTGACAGTGACTACATTCGTACGAGACATACAGCGTCAAGGGGCTATGGTGTGGGGTACTACTGGGTACAAACACACACCACAGCGCGAGTGCAAGTCACTGTGACTAGTTTGACGTACGTGAATGACTCAGCCATACTCTTTTCTTCACAACACCTCAGAAGCCACTTATCAGCAGGACAATGCCCGACCACGCGCTGCTGCACTGACACATAGCTTCTTGGTGTCAAAGGATGTCAAGTCTTTTGGCCTGACCTGTCAGATCAATTGATTTGTCGCCAATCGTAAATATCTTTTATAGAATCTTTTATAGAAGGGTCCGCTTTAGCTGTTTTACTTTTTTTTTTAAAGTCGACCGGTTTCGTGACTTAAAGTCGCATTTTCGGTTCAAATACAGATAAAAAACATAACAGGGGGTTCGCCAATACAATCAACAACAACCCCGACTGTCAAAACACTTCACACAGAACATCAAGGCGACAACCGCCCTCGTCGATCAAACCATCTGATAGAGCCAGGCGGCACGGACAGAGACGCGGCTAGACGTCTAAAGTAAAACAGATGAAGCGGACCCTTCTAGCCGGCCGCGGTGGCCGAGGGGACTGAGGTGCTCCAGTCACAGTCTGCACGGCCAGTACGGTCGGGGGTTCGAATCCCCCTTCGGGCATGGACATTTGTGCCGTCCTTAGTATTAGTTAGTTCATAAGTAGTTTGTAAGTTTAGGGACTCATGACCCTGTAGTTACGTCCCATAAGCTATGCAAACATTTGAACTATTTTGGACCCTTCTATTAAAGATGTATCATCTTAGCTGTGGATGTCTGTCAACAACGGTTTTATGTTCATTTCTAAGAATGCATTTCACGTAGTTCAGTGGCCAATAAAACGTCGGTTTAGTCGCTTTGACTACACGCTCTCTGCCCACCTACATCAGACCTGCAACCTGGCTGTAAGTTCCTCCCTCGAGGCGTGAGGCCACCTGTAGGTGGGGAGCAGATCTGAAGTACTAGCCGTTCAACTAGAGCGGGTCCTTGGGTGGCAGATACTACCAAATAAACTGAACAGGTAGTCTCGTTAGGACCACGTCCCAGGATGATTGGCTGGAGCCATCATCTGAAGATTCGGGCCATGTTCGTTAACAAGGGACTATGTAGTAGCCGAGAGCCAACAGCCCAAGGGCTGGTCACGATGATACCCTGGCGATCACCCTCAAAAGCTACCCATCTTCCGATTCCTAATTGAATACGTAGAAAGGGGCAAACACAGTAGAGATATCAGTACAGTAGAGGATTCCCATTGGCGCTCTCGACCGGTTACTCGTCGCATGGAGAGGAAGAATTCGTGCTGACATGATTAGTGTGGTGGGAAAGCTGTTGAGGTGTTGCGTCATGTGAACCTAGACTGGTAAACCCTAACCTGACCAGCAGCAGCTTCCATGAGCTGGGCTGGAGTTCGGATATGTCCCAAGGCAAATCAAACTATCCGATCCGAGAGACTGAGTAAAATATGTCTCCCAGTGTGTATAAGAGAGGCGGTAGAAGTCTCACAAATAGCATCCTCGAACAGTGACTCATCTTTGTGGTGAGAGGAATCTTGCCAAAACGAGTGCCCATTTTGGTGATGGGGAGGCATGAGATATACGCTTGGGAAGTGATATGAGCTGTCAGGCCACGTGTGAGCCTAGTATCCATGATCTCCTGCGGGAAATATGATGCACCCATTGGCGGGACAACATGGCCTGAAAGTACCAAACCCCACTCCGTTAATAGGCAGGTACTTCTTAGTGAGTAACGGACATTCTCAGGTATGTACTTAGATGTGCAGTAGAGGCTTGCTTAGGCACCCTCAGTGGCGAATCATCAAACGTGGCAGGACTTGAATAGGCCAACACGAGTAGTAGAAAACATCATGCATGCCTGACTAACTGGCCTAGAACCCGGAACAAACATGGGCATAGCTGGGCTAATTCCTGGTGAGCTCGGGAGCACCTGGGCTTGACGGTGGGTACATCTGACCAACTACGGACTGGTACTAGATTACGAGTTTCAGATCTGATGCCGAGTGATCGACTAGGAGGCACCTCATATCCTCGTTCTGTCCCTGTGGACACCATCCAGCTGGAATCAACCACAGATGGTAGCTAACAGCGCTCCTGGTATGAGGATCATTCCGTCTGGCAGACTAGCCAGGCAATGGATCATGGCAGTGTCGAAGGTAGCTAGATAGTGGAAGCCGATATGGAACAGAATCTTCTGATGGGAGCATGTCTGGTGTGCTGACACACTTGTCAATGTTAAATCAAACACAATTTACTGATTAATTACATAACTGCTTAGTAACATGCAGTTCCAAGATCTCCTCCCCACTTGTGCTTTCCTCTCTGTATTATAACGATCCTTGTTTATTATGGTATCGTCATAAAGCCATCTACCTTGAGCATGCCGAACAGGGTATGTGCGATCAATACTTCTAGGGGCATATGGGAGTCCTTCCTCAGGCCTTTGTCGCTTGTTTATTGGCCATACGTGGCTATGCCATCTTCTCTGTCGTGAGGGCCAGTCTAAGTATCACAATGGCGCTCTCCTGACAGCAGCCCACATCCTGCTGGATTGCCCCCTTTCAGCCACTTTGCGTCAGTCCTTTCGTCTAGCCACTGCACTCCATTTAATTCTCAGGGACGATGCATCTGTCGTTCTGTTTTACCTATTATTCATTTGCTTTAATGGTGGGCATCTTAGCCTGATCTAGCAGGCACCCACCACTCCAACAATTTTACTGTGTAGCTACTTTTCTGTTGTCTGTCCTGCTTTTGAGTGGAGGTTTTATGTGCAGAGTGGTTGGCTCATCCTTTATTATTATCGTGATCAGTCAGCCCCGGTATTGTGCTGCAATGTTTTATTTTAGTTCCTCTCTAGGTCTGGGTCTTTTGTATTTTATTACTTTGTTTTTCTCTTTTGTTTTATCAGTAACACGGTCATTGTCGCACACTGCACCCAATGATCTCTATATTACCTGTAAGTTGAACTACAAATTTCAGAGTGTGTCAGCCAAAGATGTTCATAGTCTGTACTTAACTAATCACAACATAGTTGCTATGAAGTATTACAAGAAAACGAAAAGGAAATATGTTTCAATTCCATACTCGCACGAGTCTGTTACTTCGCATATTGAAATAAATTTCAAATCCAGATGTAATCTAGCTATTATTTGTAGTGTACGAACGGATGAAAATTCGTTTGACTAATTGCAACATGGTGGACAATGCAAATCGTACGCAAAACATATGAATGTGCAGGAACGCTACATTTCTATGCTCAAACACAAGAATTAATATCGAGGTTATATAGAGATCACTGGCTACACCTAAAGGTGCTGGTTGATGGTTTTATCTTTATACAGTTTTCGTTGTAATGTCTTCGATCGGAACAGTGGACTAATGACGTTGAGTTTAGTGCCCTCAAAATTACAACAACATAAAGTCATCAAATATTTTATTCTTTATTTTGTAGTTATACTAATCTTTTATTAAATCCGGGTGGTGTAACAATAAAAATGCGAGACTAACTAATTTCTCCTTCGTGAAATTTATTAACAATTAATTTACAAGTGACAACTACAGATTGAAGATTCCAGACTAGACTTATTACAGACTCCAGCCTTCACACCATATATTTCTGACTGACTAACTGACGCGGAGCGCCTTCTGTACATAAGTTTGCTAACAATATTTGTTTATTTATTCACTCTCATTAGTGTACTCTCATTGAATGACAACCTGATATGCTGAGGTATATAAAAGGAACTGATTATGATTATGTTCGCGGTCTCGGTGCGTACTGACATGTTGCATGAGTTTTGTTTCAGCGAATTTCGGACATTGTAATGTTTTGAAAAGTACACACGATTTTTACGTTGTAGGGGACTAGATTCTACATCGTGTTTAAACCATCTTTTCACCTCGTCCTTGCTTCTGTGCCTTTCGTATACCAATCACAATTTTTTAGCTACTTGGCAGGTAGCAAACTGAATATCTTCAAGAATGTGACGTGCTAACATTAACCGCGTATATATGGACATATTATTTATTTGTAGCTACATATTTACTTTATCAAACTAGTAGGTAACCGACAAAATATGTTAGTATAGTGGGTTATCATTTTTGTGAAGCTGAGGTACGAACCTAAGCAGTCATTCAGCAGTAATATTATGAAATAGTCGTCAAGTATTTGCGATTCTCATTAACAGAATTGTTGAAGATTTACTTGTATGCCTAAAAGTAAAACTAACCACAGTAACGAACACCCGTTATTCATAACATTATTCTGTTACTTCTGAGCATCCTTTGCAAATGAGAGATTTGCGAGTTACGTTTTTGACAGTTGCTACAATTTATTGCGCCAGAAAAGCTCGTACATATGAAGTTATTTTGAAAATGCTGCTTCAGTCCACGTACACATTCCTTACTCAATCGCTTCGCGGTGTGATTTTACGACCCGGCCGCTTGGCAGCGCTGCAGTCGCGAAGTTGCAGAAAATTACTGAGAGTTTCCCGACTCTTATGTTCGACTCTGATGTTACTAACACGTTAACTCCGTAAACATTATTGAACAGAGGCGGGGATACTCCTCATCTCGGACGTTTTTGCGAATAAAATGATGATAATTTCTAAACTTACCTCACAAATCTGATGCAGAAGCTGCTGAAGACTACGCTTCACATTGCGAAGGCTTTCTTGCCGCACTCCATTTGAAGGCATCAGTTTTACCACTCTTGTCTAATGCGCGTAAAAGTTCTTGCTTGTTCCGACGTATAACTATAACATGTTTTTCTGTTAAGTATCGCAAATTTTACATTTATGTAATCTGCTAGAGCTACCAACACCTTTCAACGAAAAAAATTAGACCCATGAAACGCATCTAACGTATTCTCGCAAATCAGTGAGAAAAGGGAGAAATGAGGCCCCGTTTTGAAACAATAGTGATCTAGTCTTCCTTTAGATTTAACTAGCTACAACTAAGGACGCCACAAATATCCATGCCCGTGGGGGGATTCGAACCCCCGACCGTAGTGGGCGTGCAGACCGTGACTGAAGCGCCTCAGTCCCCTCGGCCACCGCGGCCGGTCAATATCTATGGCCTAAGAGACATTCATTAATGTATGTCTGTGTTTCCACCACGCTTCCACGACAGTGATCAATGTTCCACGAGTATTTTTATCTTTGAGTCTATCTGGATTTTTACCTTTGTTTTGTGTCTCTGTTCATAGTCGGTAATGTGTGATTGACGGAAACATGTGACGATCGGGGGTTCGAATCCCCCCTCGGGCATAGATATTTGTGCCGTCCTAGTTCGTAAGTAGTTCATAAGTAGTTTGTAAGTTTAGGGACTGATGACCCCGTAGTTAAGTCCCATAGACTGTACAAACATTTGAACATTTTTTTTTTTTTTTTGGAAACATGTGATGTATTAAAAAAATTGCGTATTTGCTATTCCTCGTCGTTATTAAAGTCTGAAAGGATCGCATTGTCTGACGATTGAAAGAGTAAACAGATTTTGACTCGTCCTTAAAGTTCGTAAGTCACAGAGTATATAGCTTTTCCTAAGAGTATTTATTGCATATTTTGCGAATTTTTGCTCGTCACACTCACCCACTGCCACGCACCGCGACCAAACTCCCTTACTAACAACATTAGACCAAGGGCTATCTACCACCACAACCACGAGTGGATGGCAGTATGTGGTCATGGAGAAAAGTCTGTCAGCACGTACACACACAAGCCTTTTATATATTGATATAGATTATGAATCATCGAGACACTTTTTTACTGGATTTTCCAAACTATTGTCGATGCTTCTGCACTTTAATGCTACGTATTCTGCTATATATTTTGAATGTGAGAAGAGTGGATTTTCGTCTTTGTACCAACGCAACATTATTTATCAATAACACTGATGCATAAATCACTTCAGCGTAAACGTGCCAACTCTTCTTCAGTTTCATTATCAGGTGTTGGGTAGTTTTCAGAAGCAGAATTATCATTTTGTCCTTTGTAATCGGAGCACCAAGACACAAGTGTATTTTAGTGGCATTTCCGGTCAGTAATAATAAACGAATTCTGTTTTCTGCTCGAGAGGTGCGAGTTGGTTGTAAAATACACCAAGGCCTCGAATTCTATAGAAGATACTTTCTACACAATCCTGATTTGTTCTGGCTGTCAATATGTAAACTGTGCCAGAATTTTTCAAGTCATTGTAAAGTCCAAAAGTGAATTTATTGATATAATGAATACCTTATGAATCGGAAGGAGACTGTTTCTTTCCAGTATACGCATACCTGACTTCTGATACTAAATCCGTAACCATTCTAAGTGGAGCTTTCTGATCTTGATGATATATCGAATTAAGCACATTGAAAACTTCATTCACCAGCTGAAATGTTTCCTCCGAGATCTTAATGCGGGACATGTTTCACAGCTTGGGCAGTGCGGCGTGAAAATAGCTATGCAGCCATTAGAACATATGACGATCACGTCCAGTAACGTTAAGGTAATCCTCGGATTTGTCGAAAGATCACCTTCCTGATGTTGCAAAAAATCTTCTATCACAGTTTTGGTAATCATAGTATCATCAGGCAAAATACTTCCTTCACCAAGAAAATGGTTTCGTAAACAGTGCAGTCCTGGTTATCAGACGCAAACGGGCTTCAAGGGTGTCGAATTACCTGGAATATCGCTTAATAGGGAACCAAGAAACAACAATATCGTAAATTAAACCATTTACTCGTGTTGCTGGGTGTGATATCTTTTTATACGAAACCTTGTTAATGTTTTGCTAAGATCGCTTCTCTGTTTACTACATTAACCGGTTTCGACTGAGCTTGTAGTCATCATCAGATCTATAAAGGGAAAAGGAGACCAACCAGCGTACCTGTCTCTTTACTATCCATGAACGCTAAAAATCATGGCTTTATACAGTTTATTTTGGATATCTACATACCTGTGGAACTGTGATTAATTTAGTCATACCTATAAAACTGTGTAGCTCTGTCTATAAGGCGTTATGTGATTTTGTCAAGTCTATAAAATTCCATGCTCACATAAGAAAACCATTCATGGCCCCCACAAAATACACATACGGGAAGCAGTTACCACACATGCAGCTAGGTGGTGTTCATGGTTCGTGATGTCACTAACACTTAACATTACTTAACGGAAACAGTATCTAACCATGTAGGGGGTACTCCTATTCTCACAAAACCCCATCAAAAACATTAAAAAATTATTATCCACCATCTCCAACTGATCGTTGAGAACAATTTTCTTGTGATGTTTTAAATGTTTATAAATCTGCATATTCTCTATGATGTTTAATTTCTTTCCTTTGGGCGCTTTATGTAGCATTTTTATACTTTGTCAAATGTCATAGATTTTATTTTTTGTTCTCTCGTAGGTGTTCACCAAAGACAGTTACACGGCTTGATGCTCACATCCCCACAGACTCCTCCCAGTATTGGAAAGCCTTCCACCGCCTCACTGGATCTCAACCCACCCCACCCCACCTATCCCCTCCTACACCGTGCCCAATGATGCCAGTAAGGCAGACCATTTCGCTTCCTTCCTATCAGACATCTTCACCATCCCAGACTTCAATTATGCCATTTTTCCGGACGTTCATGAGAAAACAAAGGTCTCACACCCTCCCCTAGGTCCCGGCTTTCAATACCTGGGACACATTTCCCCATCAGACATGAACACACCCATCACTGCACACGATCTACAGCTAACACTCCGCACAAAACACAACACAGCTCCCGGCCACGACTATCACCTATCGCCACCTTCCCTTCCTCACCTCCCTAGCTACCCTCTATATCACCATCCTTTACACTGGTTACTACCCTCCACCTGTGGAAAATTCCCATGTCCTCATGTTCCTTAAACCCAACAAACCCCGTTCCGATGCCTCCTCGTATCGTCCAATTTGCCTCACCCCAGTGTTCATCAAGGTCTTCGAATCTATCCTATCCCGTTGCATCCATCACCTCCTCCAACTTCACTGCCTGCTCTCTGAGACCCAATGTGGCTTTCATCATTCCTTCTCCATCGATGACCAATTCCTCTCCCTCCAGCTCAATTCCAATCATGCTGTCATATTTGTATCCCTAGACCTCAAACGGACCTATGACCAGGTCTGGCATTATGGCCTGCTCTTCAACCTCCAAACCTACGCTATTCCCATCAACCTTGTCGGAGTCATTGCCTCCCTCCTCTGCAACCGCCCTACCTATCTTACCATCCGCAACACCGATTCCCATCCCTCTGCTGGCATGCCCCAAGGTTCCATCCTTTCTCCCCTCCTTTATCTTCTGTATACCGCAAATATGCCTAAGCCTGCCCCTCCCTTACACCTCTTCCAATACGCTGATGACAGTTTCCTTGCCTTAGCTCCCACCGCTTTCTCCAAGAACCCCTTGACCTTTTCACCACTTGGTGCAACCAGTGGCTCCTATCTATAAATCCTACCAAAACCCAGGCGATCACTGTAGGTTGCACCACTCCTCCTACCACCCTCGTGATTTCTACCTCACCATAACCGTCCCGTCCACCTCACTCCCACCCTAAAGTACCTGTGCCTCACTGCACCCTCTCCTAGACCCCCCACCTGTGCACCATCCAAGTAAAAGACCACTCCCACCTTCGCCTCCTCCTTGTTGGCCGAACCTGGGGCCTGAACCCTTCCACCATCCTCTATACCTACAAGTACCTCATCTGCCCTATCCTCTGCGTCTCCCACCCTGCCTGGATATTTGCCTCCTCCTCCCATCCTTCCTCAAGCCCTATTGTCCACCCTCTCCTTTGACACGCCATTACCAATGTATCCCCCCTGCTCTCCACATACTCACCCGTCTTAGGCTTTCCCGTGGCAATTTCTGTACCATCCCGCTCCCTGACGATGCTCTCCACCCACCACATCTATCCCCCTCGTACCAGCTCTGATAACCCCTCTTCTCCTCCCCCTCCTTGGTCCCCCCTAGAGGGCCCCACTTCCTCACTTCCTTCCTCCCTCCCCTTACAATTACTGGCCCTTCTGGTATCCCCCCACTCCTTACAGCTTCATGGGAAATCCCACCCCCACTTCTTTCCTGCATGGTCCTGTGGCCCCTCTTTCCTCCTCCACCCATCCCGCCGCTCCCCCTCCTCTGCTACCTTCCTCCCTCAAACAGTCTCGCTCTTCTCGTTCCTCCTTCCCCATCCACATTCGTTATAATCATTTAACATGTGTGTGTGACCTGTCAGTGTTCCATCGTAGTTACACTTTTCATTGAATTTTTAACCAAACTGCGAACGGCCATCTCATGGCCCTTGTTTTGAACAACCCTTAAAACATCAGATTCTTGTTTAATTTTATTTTTATTCACTTAAGTCATGTTGTAGGAATTTATGTTTGTACCGTTGTATGCTATTTATGTTTCCTTTTTTCAGTACTGTTAATTTATAGATTTCATTCAAATATTTATTTGCACTGTAACTGGTCCATCAAAGAAGTTAATTTACTTTTCTGTAAGTAACATGTCTTCTGGTTTACTGACAACACAAGTTCTTTGACTGAACTTCAGTAAATGTCTGATGATGACCTAATAACCCGAAAATCGGTTCACAAAATAAACAAAACCGTGGAACAAACACAAAATTGTGTATTTTAATCTTCATAATGAATAAGTTCTACCAATAAGCGACGGAAGAATCAGTAAACATGGAAAGCTTCCTTCCTTCCAGAAGGACCGTAGCCTCTACTTCTCAATCTATCACCTCCTCAATTCGCCTCAAAAGGACTGAGTGCACCACGTCTTGCCAACAGCGCATGGCAGAGCCGGACGGCTACCCATCCCAATGCTAGCCAAGCCCGACAGTGCTTAACTTCGATGAACTAACGGGAACCGGTGTATCCACTCCGGCAAGCCTGTTGGCTTTTCCCCAATTAATAAGAAAATGAAAATGACATAAAAGAAATAAAGCCCCGACACTCACGACAACTTAATTACGTGTGAACTGCCATTAACTTTACATCAGAACACACAGTAAATGTTACAGGCCACACTTCAGAGTGCACTTGGTCTTACACATCGTCGGATTCACGCAAGTCGACCCAAGTGTATCAGCGGCGATAACCACGCGGTACCAAGGCCTGATCCCACTATCAGCCGCCGCCACAGGCTATGACTTCAGTGGACGCTGAATACCGAGAGTGCCGCCTGAAGTAGTATGCCGGAAGTTACGTTAAATCGTCTCTGTGGTCACTTGGAGCAGTAGTGTCTGCGGTCTCTCCTTTGCAGACGAAATATGAAATGCAAGTCATGAAAATATACCATTTTAATGCGAAAGTACATTGAAGATTTATCACTCACGCTTCACCATAGTTCATTAAATGTCAATGAAGAACAAATATCTATCAGTGATGCAATAACGATGAAACCGAAAGCAAAACATATGAATAGAAATGTCCAACTGTGGATATGGTATCAGTCTGGTCTTGTGGTTAGACGATAAGAAAAATTTATGGTTAGAGTCGTGTGAGAACTGAAATAGCTTTTCTTTCGTAACAGAATCTGGGAACGTAATCTTAATGTATTACAAGTATGCTATACAGTATTCGGCAGTTTTTTTTCCTAATGCTTTCGACACCCAAGTGTCTCGTTATGCAGGAACCTAACAGTACAAGTTAATCAAAATATCCACGGGTGTACTGCCGGTCTATAGTGTCCAACGGGCACAATATTTCGGCGATCATACATGTCGCCATCAACAGGTGAACTGACGGACTGAGCTCCTGGAAACGCGCCGGCACGGAGATCCGCACGCTACGGCTGCTCGAAGGGAACTGGGTTCTAGCCCGGTAGCGGGCCATTTAAATACCCGCGGCCCGCGGAGCGACCCGTCCGCGGTCCGCGCCCCGCGCCGCGGCCGCGCAGTGGAACCGATTGCGCCGGCGTCTGAGAAGACGTCGGTGTGAGGGCTCTGTCCGCCGTGGTCGTCACTTCGTTACGTTTGCTAGATTTACTCTTAATTAACCCAATCGCTGGTTCCCAAGCTTTGCTAAGATTATAGCCAGAGTCACGGTTTATGAGGTCGTCACTTGTGCGAATTTCAATGGCCTCTCTAACGACGCAGTCCCAGTATCTCGACGTCTGTACCAGAATCCTAGTGTGTTCATACTCCATGGCGTGATTCTCCGACAAACAATGTTCAGCGACCGCCGACTTGCTCGGATACATCAATCGTGTGTGCCTCTGGTGTTCAACGCATCGACCCTCGACGGTACGCATCGTCTGTCCAATATATGACTTTCCACACTGACACGGAATCTGGTACACGCCCGCCTTCCTCAAACCGAGATCATCTTTAGCGCTCCCCACCAGTGCACGAATTTTATTCGGCGGACAAAAAACAGTTCCAACCTTGTGTTTTCTCAACTGAGACTTCCCTGAGACTGCGCCGGTATATGGAACGAACGCAGTGTCTACATCCTCCCTTGCGTTTTCATCCGTTTCCACAGGTTGTGTTGTAGTGGTTGGGCGGAGAGCCCTCTGAATCTGCCACTCTGAGTACCCATTTTTTCGAAATCAGTTCTCAGGTGTTCCAATTCCTGGGGTAGACTCTCTGCGTCGGAGATGGTGCGCGCCCTATGTACTAGAGTTTTAAGTACCCCATTCCTCTGTGAAGGGTGGTGACAGCTGTCTGCGTGTAAATACAGATCAGTGTGCGTTGTCTTCCGATATACACTATGACCCAGGGTGCCATCAGCTCTTCTCTTAACCAAGACGTCAAGGAACGGCAATTTACCCTCCGTTTCAGTCTCCATAGCGAATTTGATGTTGGGGTGTATGGAGTTCAGATGTGTAAGGAAGTCAAGGAGTTTATCCATACCATGTGGCCAGATGACGAAAGTGTCGTCCACATAACGGAAAAAGCAAGTGGGTTTCCATTCAGATGATGCCAGGGCTTCCTCCTCGAAATTCTCCATGTACAAATTTGCGACCACAGGGGAGAGTGGGCTACCCATGGCGACTCCCTCCGTTTGTTCATAGTATTCGCCATTGAAAAGAAAATACGTGGAGGTCAAGACATGCCTAAAAAGTTCGGTGGTCTTCTCGTCAAATTTCTGACCAATCAAATCCAGTGACTCTTGAAGGGGCACCCTCGTAAACAACGAAACGACGTCAAAACTCACCATGATATCTGACTCATCCAGCCTGAAGTTGTTAAGGCGTTTCACAAAATCCACGGAATTACGGATGTGATGAGGGCATTTACCCACATAAGGACTTAATATTCCCGTCAAGTATTTGGCCAACAAATATGTAGGTGCTCTGATGTTACTGACAATGGGACGTAACGGCACCCCATCTTTGTGAACCTTAGGGAGTCCATAAAGTCTTGGCGGTACCGGACCTTGAGGTAGCAGTTTCTTAGCGACACCCTCCGGTAAATCCGCATCCTTGAGAAGCGCCCTCGTCTTGTTTTCCACCTTCTTTGTGGGGTCAACGCTGATCTTCCGGTAGGAATCGTCATTTAGCAGGCTCTGCATCTTTTCACTGTAGTCCTTATGGGAGACAACAACCGTAGCATTGCCTTTGTCAGCCGGTAAGACAACAATATCAGGGCGCTCCCTCAGGTCACGAATGGCCGCCCTCTCTTTACTAGTGATGTTCGACTTCATGGGCTTGGATTTCGTCAATGCACGACACGACATACTGGGACTGCGTCGTTAGAGAGGCCATTGAAATTCGCACAAGTGACGACCTCATAAACCGTGACTCTGGCTATAAGCTTAGCAAAGCTTGGGAACCAGCGATTGGGTTAATTAAGAGTAAATCTAGCAAACGTAACGAAGTGACGACCACGGCGGACAGAGCCCTCACACCGATGTCTTCTCAGACGCCGGCGCAATCGGTTCCACTGCGCGGCCGCGGCGCGGGGCGCGGACCGCGGAGGGGTCGCTCCGCGGGCCGAGGGTATTTAAATGGCCCGCTACCGGGCTAGAACCCAGTTCCCTTCGAGCAGCCGTAGCGTGCGGATCTCCGTGCCGGCGCGTTTCCAGGAGCTCAGTCCGTCAGTTCACCTGATGATGGCGACATGTATGATCGCCGAAATATTGTGCCCGTTGGACACTATAGACCGGCAGTACACCCGTGGATATTTTGATCATCAAATACGCCGGGAGAAACTGAAGAATCATAGTACAAGTTAAGTTTGTGCGACTGAAAAGAATGTTATTTATATTCGTCCTTCTCACAAATACGTTGCTGACGATCTATTTCGGGATATGTTGCGATTTTCGAGTTTCTATTAACGTAGGAACCCAAGAAGAAAGTTTAAATCACTGCAGCTGAAACCTGCAGGTGACATTTAAATTCTGCCTATTCACAAAGAGTTGGCTGTTTATAGGCGAATATGTGCCGATTGCGGTAATCAGGCATAAACATTAGAAAATAACTTTAGTTACTGCAAGTGAAACGAGTACAGTACCAATGACGTTTGTATTATTTCTTGTAGCTAAATAGGTACCTGCTTGATCAATTTCATTTGTAGAGGATAACTCAAATACATATTTTAAGGACATTAGATTTTCATCAACTATTTGTAATTCACGGCTAAGATTTCTGTTGAAAAGTCTATTTTCATGTGCCACATAACAATTTTAAATTGTTAGACATGCCTGAGAAACATGTCATTGGCACAAGACTGTACATTTAGCTTCACAATACAGATTGTCAAGTTCCGTAACTGAGCACATATCGAAAATTTACTTCATCAGTGCACGGATACGAGACATTACAGAAAAGTAAAACCTATTCCGTGGTCAACATACCACACGACTTGTAGCAGCACCATATACAGTAATGCACGCTGGAACCATAAATGTGAATTTAGAAACAACTCATGGCAGGTACCTGGCATTCCCTTAAAAGAAAAAAGTTCGAAGTTTATTTCCGAATAAGTAGCGATTTACGAGTTTGTGATTAGGTTTGAACCTAACATCATTTTCGAGTGAAACTAGTTGCAACAAAATTCGTATTCGTGCATGTCACAAATCGTCGTCTGTTTTTTTACGTGTATGTCGTGATTATGGCGTCGAGTGCCATAATTCGACCACAAAACTCGATAGTCGATCTAAATTCACCCTCTGGTAACTTCCAGTGGCACTTTCGGTATTTAGCGCCGAGTTATAACTTCGCTCGGCAGATACAGAGCCGCACCACAGCCCATCACAAACTGGCTGCCTCGCCGTAACTAGCTGTAAACACTTCCCTCTCCTCTCATGCGACTGTTGTGGGCGTGACATTTGCCCGTAATGTGTGTAGTTTTAACGCTTCCGGGTTCCGCCCACCAGTCTGGGGTGCACTGAAGGCTAGGCACTGCCCTGGTTTGGGTGGCTTCGTGTTCCGGTAGCGCCTCATCAGTGTGCGGCGCCCACTTTCCTTTTCTGGGTGTTTACCTGTGTATGTCCTTGATGTACCAGCGTCCTGTGACACTTCAACCTCTACTGGCTACCTTGGTTTATCCAAAATGGCTGGTTTGGTGTGGCGTGTTATTGGAGTTGGCTAGTAAGATGTTCGTGAAAAGTATTTTAAGGAGATTTTATGGTGATGATGATGGGTTTAGTGAGGGTGAGATGTTTACTTATAGCCTAAATTGCCGATGTAATGTGCTGGTGCGTGTTCTGTGATCAGGATCTTCGTCTGGCACAAGGGAGTTGGTGAAGTTCTAAGGTGAATTACGACATGTTTCGATAATGTTGTCGATTTTTGTTCAATAATGTGGCTGAGCGGAGGATGTCCGACAGCATTTCTAACGTCCTCATTGCTGACGAACCGAGGCGCATCTGCAATGATTCATAGCGTTTTATTTCGAATGATTTCATATTTCAGCGGCAATGATCAGGCTTCTGAGCTGTTCAAAATGTTCACATGTTTGTCAAGCTTAAGGGATTTAACTGCGGATTCATCAGTCCCTAAACTTACAAACTACTTATGAACTACCTTATAATAAAGGTAGCTCAAACATCCATGTCCGAGGGGGGATTCCAATCCCCGACGGGGAACGGCCTCGCGCATCGTAAGCATAGCGCCTCAATGCGCTCCGCCGCGGCTTCTGAGCTGTATAGGAGTGCCGAGAGTCCAGATTCGCAGCTTTTCCTTTTGAGACAGCCTCGTGTTTTTTAATAATGGATACATTTGTATCATTCTGCCCATTCCTTTGTTGGAGGTATATGTGATGGGTGGTTGGAACGTTACTTTCTTATGTAGCTTTAGTCCTAGATAGGTAACTACATTTTTCATTGTACCTCTTATTCATTGATTACGATGTTTCTGAATGACGGTGTCCTGTTGGTAAATATGGAGGACTGTCTTCTGCGGCGCGCCAGTCACGGTCTGCAAGGCCACTACGGTCGGGGGTTCGAATCCCCCCTCGGGCATGGATATTTGTGCCGTCCTTAGTGTTAGCTATTTCATAAGTAGTTTGTAAGTTTAGGGACTGATGACCCTGTAGTTAAGTCCCATAAGCTCTACAAACATTTGAACATTTGAATTTTGACTGGCATCTGTCTGAATTAATTTTTATTTTCCATTTAGTGCACCATTTTGCGATGCTATCCATGTGTCACCGTAGTCTAACTGTGAAGCGGTTGATGTTTTTGTCACTGTAGCACAGAACAGCATCGTCTGCGTATAGTGCTACATGCCCTCCTAGTTATATCGGCTCATTATTGGTATAAATTAGGTAGGCCTATAGGACGGGACCTAGCACTGAGCCCTGGGGCAATCCTGTTTCTGTTTTCCTGTTGTCGTTACTTGCACCGTCCAGGGAATGATTTTCAAAATATCCACACGTGTACTTTCGGTCTATAGTGTCCAATGGGCACAATATTTCGGCGATCATACATATCGCCATCATCAGGAGAACTGACGGACTCAGCTTCTAGAAACGCGCCGGCACGGAGACTCGTAGGGAACTAGCTACAACTAAGGACGGCACAAATATCCATGCCCGAGGGGGGATTCGAACCCCCGACCGTAGTGGCCGTGCAGGCCGTGACTGCAGCGCCTCAGTCCTCTCGGCCACCGCGGCCGGCGGTAGTTAATAAGTAGTTTGTAAGTTTAGGGACTGATGACCCCATAGTCAAATCCCATAAGATTAAAAAAATTGACAAAAATGAATTGAGTAATAAATGAGATTACCCATTCACTGTGATGACGAAGGAAGTTTCAACTTAACTCTGTAGTATGCAAAGCCAGGAAAGTGGCCGTCTCAGAAACAGAAAACGAAAACATTAGTGGCTAATGTACAAAGTTCCAGCACGATGACTAATTTCTAAAGAAAACATTTGCGGCTGACGTTCAAAGCGCAAGCAAAAAAGGAATGAAATATTAGTTTCTTTTCTTACGTCCCTGGCGAGAGATATACGTTCACTGATAAGCGTATTGTGACATACAACGCTGTTTACTACTCTAACGGTTTTTCTTACAATTCATTCAGCAAAACATTTTCCTGATACTCAAGAATTTAGATTCTACTGAAATAGGTGTTGGTAATTTCTGGAAGGCTGCCTACAAAATTTGCGCCTTTGAGAATCAGACTTAGCAAACACTCTTTTGAACTTTACTGTGACGACACGTAAAGATCCTTACTGGAATAAAACGGAAGCGCTGACTAACGTAATAGCAGGCAGCTTTCGTAAACAAATTATTCGAGGAGCTTAAATAGTCAGATTCTATCCGTTAAGGTACTTCAGTGGCATATCACCGTACTATGTTTTATTACTTGGCAGTGAAAATGTGTCCTGAGCCGGGATACGAATGCACGACTTCCGCTTTTGGACAGCGATTGCCTTAACCATTTGGCTACCCGCACATCTGTGCACTGGAAAAGTACCAAAAGCCGAATACTATGGCTGTAGCGTCCCTATAGTCCACGCTGTCTTATGATATCCGCAGTCCCGCACGAGAATGGACAACATCTAATATATAAAGCAGAGTGTTCGTATATTTGTACGTATTGCATAAAAATCTACAGTTTTGTTCCAATCTTTATCAAATTTTGTACACGTAAGCTTCAATCCGTGAGGACGGTCGCCGTAAGTGTAAGAATCACATACGATATATAGTTCACGAGATATGACGTCATAAACAATGAGATGCGCGAAAAACAGCTGCATTTAGCGACAATGATGCTCATTTTAATCTAAACCATTGGACCGATTTAAACCAAATTTGGTACACACGTTCCTTATCGTGAGGTAATAACTGCTACAGGGATAAGACTCAAATACGACACATGGTTCAGTAGATATGACGTCATAAACAATAGAAATCACAAGAAACTGCCACATAATCCGGCGAGACTTTTAAAATACGCTGTATGAGAATGAGAGTACGTAGCGACATACGTAGCGTAAACATAACTTCAAACCTTTAATAAACATTTTCTCGCTGACAACCATACCAAAATGATGAAAGGGAAAAAGTTTCTCGCTTACTACTTTCACGCTGTTCATGGAGTAAAACTACGGCATTCGGTATGACGTTAAAATTTATTATTTGTACACCACAAATTTTAGCCGCAGGAAATTTTACATGCAATATACACACATATACATGAATGTACCTTCTAAATTATATCACTTTCTGACTCGTAGTTCATGAGATATGAGCACATAAACTGTAACGTTCCGCTGTTCATGGAAGAAACTTCGGCTTTCGGTATGACGTTACAATTTATAATTTCTACACTACAAATGGTAACCGCAGTAAATTTTATAGACAATACACACTTATATAGTTGAGTGTACCTTCTAAATTGTGTCACAGTATGACACGTAGTTCATGAGATATGAGCAAAAAAACAGTAATGTTCCGCTGTTCATGGAAGAAACTTCGGCTTTCGGTATGACGTTTCAATTTATAATTTCTACACTACAAATGGTAACTGCAGTAAATTTTACAGACAATACACACTTGTTTAGTTGAGTTTACATTCTAAATTGTGTCACATTACGACACGTAGTTCATGAGATATGAGCACAGAAACAGTAACGTACCGCGGTTCATGGAAGAAACTTCGGCTTTCGGTATGACGTTACAATTTATAATTTCTACACTACAAATGGTAACCACAGTAAATTTTACAGACAATACACACATATATAGTTGAGTGTACCTTCTAAATTGTGTCACAGTACGACACGTAGTTCATGAGATATGAGCAAAAAACAGTAACGTTCCGCTGTTCATGGAAGAAACTTCGGCTTTCGGTATGACGTTACAATTTATAATTTCTACACTACAAATGGTAACTGCAGTAAATTTTACAGACAATACACACTTATATAGTTGAGTGTACCTTCTAAATTGTGTCACAGTACGACACGTAATTCATGAGATATGAGCACAAAAACAGTAACGTTCCGCGGTTCATGGAAGAAACTACGGCTTTCGGTATTACGTTACAATTTATAATTTCTACACTACAAATGGTAACTGCAGTAAATTTTATAGACAATACACACATATATAGTTGAGTGTACCTTCTAAATTGTGTCATAGTACGACACGTAGTTCATGAGATATGAGCACAAAAACAGTAACGTTCCGCTGTTCATGGAAGAAACTTCGGCTTTCGGTATGATGTTACAATTAATAATTTCTACATTACAAATGGTAACCACAGTAAATTATACAGACAATACACACTTATATAGTTGAGTGTACCTTCTAAATTGTGTCACAGTACGACACGTAGTTCATGAGATATGAGCAAAAAAACAGTAACTTTCCGCTGTTCATGGAAGAAACTCCGGCTTTCGGTATGACATTATAATTTATAATTTCTAGACTACAAATGGTAACCGCAGTAAATTTTACAGACAATACACACTTATATACTTGAGTGTACCTTCTAAATTGTGTCGCAGTACGACACGTAGTTCATGAGATATGAGCACAAAAACAGTAACGTTCCGCTGTTTATGGAAGAAGCTACGGCTTTTGGTATGACGTTACAATTTATATTTTCTAAACTACAAATGGTAACCGCAGTAAATTTTACAGACAATATACACTTATATAGTTGAGTGTACCTTCTAAATTGTGTCACAGTACGACACGTAGTTCATGAGATATAAGCACGAAAACAATAACATTCCGCTGTTTATGGAAGAAACTTCGGTTTTCGGTATGACGTTACAATTTATAATTTCTACACTACAAATGGTAACCGCAGTAAATTTTACAGACAATACACACTTATATAGTTGAGTGTACCTTCTAAATTGTGTCACAGTACGACACGTAGTTCATGAGATATGAGCACAAAAACAGTAACGTTCCGCTGTTCATGGAAGAAACTTCGGCTTTCGGTATGACGTTACAATTTATAATTTCTACTCTACATATGATAACCGCAGTAAATTTTACAGACAATACACACTTATATAGTTGAGTGTACCTTCTAAATTGTGTCACAGTACGACACGTAGTTCATGAGATATGAGCAAAAAAACAGTAACTTCCGCTGTTCATGGAAGAAACTCCGGCTTTCGGTATGACGTTACAAATTTATAATTTCTACACTACAAATGGTAAACGCAGTAAATTTTACAGACTATACAGACAATACACACATATAGTTGAGTGTACCTTCTAAATTATGTCACAGTACGACACGTAGTTCATGAGATATGAGCACAAAAACAGTAACGTTCCGCTGTCCATGGAAGAAATTTCGGCTTTCGGTATGACGTTACAATTTATAATTTCTACGCTACAAATGGTAACCGCAGTAAATTATACAGACAATACACACTTATATAGTTGAGTGTACCTTCTAAATTGTGTCACAGTACGACACGTAGTTCATGAGATATAAGCACGAAAACAATAACATTCCGCTGTTTATGGAAGAAACTTCGGCTTTCGGTATGACGGTACAATTTATAATTTCTAAACTACAAATGGTAACCGCAGTAAATTTTACAGACAATACACACTTATATAGTTGAGTGTTCCTTCTAAATTGTGTCACAGTACGACACGTAGTTCATGAGATATGAGCACAAAAACAATAACGTTCCGCTGTTCATGGAAGAAACTTCGGCTTTCGGTATGACGTTACAATTTATAATTTCTACACTACAAATGGTAACTGCAGTAAATTTTACAGACAATACACACTTATATAGTTGAGTGTACCTTGTAAATTGTGTCACAGTACGACACGTACTTCATGAGATATAAGCACAAAAACAGTAACGTTCAGCTGTTTATGGAAGAAACTTCGGCTTTCGGTATGACGTTACAATTTATAATTTCTACACTACAAATGGTAACCGCAGTAAATTTTACAGACAATACACACTTATATAGTTGAGTGTACCTTCTAAATTGTGTCACAGTACGACACGTAGTTCATGAGATATGAGCACAAAAACAGTAACGTTCTGCTGTTCATGGAAGAAACTTCGGCTTTCGGTATGACGTTACAATTTATAATTTCTACACTACAAATGGTAACCGCAGTAAATTTTACAGACAATAAACACTTATATAGTTGAGTGTACCTTCTAAATTGTGTCACAGTACGACACGTAGTTCATGAGATATGAGCACAAAAACAGTAACGTTCCGCTGTTTATGGAAGAAACTTCGGCTTTCTTTATGACGTTACAATTTATAATTTCTACACTACAAATGGTAACTGCAGTAAATTTTACAGACAATAAACACTTATATAGTTGAGTGTACCTTTTAAATAGTGTCACAGTACAAACACGTAGTTCATGAGATATGAGCACAGAAACAGTAACGTTCCGCTGTTCATGGAAGAAACTTCGGCTTTCGGTATGACGTTACAATTTATAATTGCTACACTACAAATGGTAACCGCAGTAAATTTTACAGACAATAAACACTTATATAGTTGAGTGTACCTTCTAAATTGTGTCACAGTACGACACGTAGTTCATGAGATATGAGCACAAAAACAGTAACGTTCCGCTGTTCATGGAAGAAACTTCGGCTTTCGGTATGACGTTACAATTTATAATTTCTACACTACATATGATAACCGCAGTAAATTTTACAGACAATACACACTTATATGGTTGAGTGTACCTTCTAAATTGTGTCACAGTACGACACGTAGTTCATCAGATATGAGCACAAAAACAGTAACGTTCTGCTGTTTATGGAAGAAACTTTGGTTTTCGGTATGACGTTACAATTTATAATTTCTACACTACAAATGGTAACCGCAGTAAATTTTACAGACAATACACACTTATATAGTTGAGTGTACATTCTAAATTGTGTCACAGTACGACACGTAGTTCATGAGATATGAGCACACAAAAACAGTAACGTTCCGCTGTTCATGGAAGAAACTTCGGCTTTCAGTATGACGTTACAATTTATAATTTCTACACTACAAATGGTAACCGCAGCAAATTTTACAGACAATAAACACTTATATAGTTGAGTGTACCTTCTAAATTGTGTCACAGTACGACATGTAGTTCATGAGATATGAGCACAAAAACAGTAACGTTCCGCTGTTCATGGAAGAAACTTCGGCTTTCGGTATGACGTTACAATTTATAATTTCTACACTACAAATGGTAACCGCAGTAATTTTTACAGACAATACACACTTATATAGTTGAGTGTACCTTCTAAATTGTGTCACAGTACGACACGTAGTTCATGAGATATGTGCAAAAAAACAGTAACTTCCGCTGTTCATGGAAGAAACTCCGGCTTTCGGTATGACGTTACAAATTTATAATTTCTACACTACAAATGGTAAACGCAGTAAATTTTACAGCCTATACAGACAATACACACATATAGTTGAGTGTACCTTCTAAATTGTGTCACAGTACGACACGTAGTTCATGAGATATGAGCACAAAAACAGTAACGTTCCGCTGTCCATGGAAGAAACTTCGGCTTTCGGTATGACGTTACAATTTATAATTTCTACACTACAAATGGTAACCGCAGTAAATTTTACAGACAATACACACTTATATAGTTGAGTGTACCTTCTAAATTGTGTCATAGTACGACACGTAGTTCATGAGATATGAGCACAAAAACAGTAACGTTCCGCTGTTCATGGTAGAAACTTCGGCTTTCAGTATGACGTTACAATTTATAATTTCTACACTACAAATGGTAACCGCAGTAAATTTTACAGACAATAAACACTTATATAGTTGAGTGTACCTTGTAAATTGTGTCACAGTATGACACGTAGTTCATGAGATATGAGCACAAAAACAATAACGTTCCGCTGTTTATGGAAGAAACTTCGGCTTTCGGTATGACGTTATAATTTATAATTTCTACACTACAAATGGTAACCGCAGTAAATTTTACAGACAATACACACTTATATAGTTGAGTGTACCTTGTAAATTGTGTCACAGTACGACACGTAGTTCATGAGATATGAGCACAAAAACAGTAACGTTCCGCTGTTCATGGAAGAAACTTCGGCTTTCGGTATGACGTTACAATTTATAATTTCTACACTACAAATGGTAACCGCAGTAAATTTAACAGACAATACACACTTATATAGTTGAGTGTACCATCTAAATTGTGTCACAGTACGACACGTAGTTCATGAGATATGAGCAAAAAAACAGTAACGTTCCGCTGTTCATGGAGGAAACTTCGGCTTTAGGTATGACGTTATAATTTATAATTTCTACACTACAAATGGTAACCGCAGTAAATTTTACAGACAATACACACTTATATAGTTGAGTGTACCTTCTAAATTGTGTCACAGTACGACACGTAGTTCATGAGATGTGAACACATAAACAATAACGTTCATGGAAAAGCGCCCCTTCCCGCACCAAGTTGTAATCTATTACTTCTTTACTACTAACTGCATTCCCAAGAGATTTTACAGACATACAGCTCTTATACAAATGAATATATACCTGAAAAATGGCAGGAATACATGAATAAATACCCTGGCATCGCCGTGTATATATATATATATATATATATATATATATATATATATATATATATATATATATATATATATATATATATCGGACTGAGGGCCAGCGATGACGTTTGCGACTGTATAGAAAGGAGTTTACATGCAGCAAAACGTGATGCCAGAGACCATATCTTTGGTATATGCGTGCTACAATGTCTTCAGCTCTTTCTCTGTAAGGATAAGCATACGAATAAGGAAATATAAGAATAAATAAATAAAGAATTAAAAAGAAATTTATTTTAATACATCTCTTTAAAAAAATCAATTTGTCGTTTCGCGCATTACCAGTCTCATAGCACACTGCTGAAAGATAGCTTATCTATCATGACCAACCAACACGCGAGCGGAGCCGCGGGTTTAAGCTAGTAAATAAATAAATAAAAGGGGGATCTAAGGCGCGTTGCTGCGGAGAGAGCTGTTGCTCGCCGTCGGCGGGTCGAGTCCCCCCTCAGGAATGTGTGTGTGTGTTGTCCTTACGTTACTTTAAGTTAGTTTAAGTAGTTTGTAAGCCTCGGGACTAATAACCAAAGAACTCCCATAGATTTACAAACGTTTGAATTTTTGTCAATACCTACCCGCTCTCTGCAAGTCTCCCTCTGTCCTCTCTCTCTCTCTCTCTCTCTCTCTCTCTCTCTCTCTCTCTGTACATCCCTTCCCTCCCCGGTATATGAAAAATTGTAATTACTTCCAAATTCATGGTGATCGCTCAAACGGTGTAAAACTCTGAGTAAGGTACTCTGTACAATGTGCTGTACGAGATCTCTTGTAGGCAGTGATGATTATCTAGTTTTGAAGGTCAAGTGTTCAAAATGTCATCAAGTTAGCAATAAAACTGTAGATTGGTGTAGAAGTCTGTTGTAAAGTTCCCTTCACCATGCACCGCGCAAATTATTATGTAGACAGTGCCGATCCTCTTCTTTTGAAGCTGAAGTCTGCAAAATTTTATCGCAGTCGGCTGAACCGTATGGAAGCGCATGAGATACGAATCTCATCCGAAATGAAGATCCCCACCACACCATTATTAAAATGAATAAAAGTTATACAATTCATGGTTATGAATCCATTTATGAGATCTCATAGATCGCTTATTGATTTTTACATGATGACTTGTTTCGAGCCGCGGTGGAGTAGCCGAGCGGTCTAAAGCACCTCGCTGCGGAGTGCGCGGTTGCTCGCCGTGGAGGTTCGAGTCCTCCCTGGGGCATGGGTGTGTCTGTCCGTAGCTTAGTTTTCCTAGGTTTGTTTGTAAGCTACGGACTGATGACCACGTAGTTTTGTCCGATAGATTTACAGACATTTGAACATTTGAACTAGTTTCGACTCGTTAAAAAGTCATTATCAAATCTTACTTGACTAGGCATGGTAAGAAATATACTTCAGATGAACCAACAAGTAAGATTTGATAATGACTCTTTTTAATGAGTCGAAACTAGTCATTATGTAAAATCAATAAGCGAGCTGTGGCAAATAAAGATCTGGTAAAGGGATTCATAACTATTACATTAAAAGATCGCCTCCTGTAATACAACCTGAATAAGATGTCAGGTAATTATAATATAACATAATTGGAGGGATGGAAGCTTAGTGTTTAACGTCCCGTCTCTAGCATGGTCATTGGAGACGAACCTCACGCTCGGATTTTTCGTTGGGGGTAGGGAAGGAAATCGGCCGTGCCTTTTCAAAGATATGATACCTGCATTTGCATGGAATGATTTACAAAAATCACGGAAAATCTAAACCTGGATGACCGGAGGTGGATTTGAACAACGGTCCGCCCGAATACTAGTCCAGTGTTTTACCATTGCGCCACCTCGCTAGATACAATTTTTGTGAGCACTTCTGACTTTTGCGAGACTAAGACACAGCAACTGATTATATATTTACAAGGCGTTACAAAAAGGTACGGCCAAACTTTCAGGAAACATTCCTCACACACAAAGAAAGAAAATATGCTATGTTCCATGTTCGAGCTTATTTTATTACTTCTCGTCAAATCACATTAATCATGGAATGGAAACACACAGCAACAGAACGTACCAGCGGGACTTCAAACACTTTGTTACAGGAAATGTTCAAAGTATCCTCCGTTAGCGAGGATACAGGCATCCACCCTCCGTCGCATGGAATCCCTGACGCGCTGATGCAGCCCTGGAGAATGGCGTATTGTATCACAGCCGTCCACAATATGAGCACGAAGAGTCTCTACATTTGGTACCGGTGTTGCGTAGACAAGAGCTTTCAAATGCCCCCATAAATGAAAGTCAAGAGGATTGAGGTCAGGAGAGCATGGAGGCCATGGAATTGGTCCGCCTCTACCAATCCATCGGTCACCGAATCTGTTGCCGAGAAGCGTACGAACACGTCGACTGAAATGTGCAGGAGCTCCATCGTGCATGAACCACATGTTGTGTCGTACTTGTAAAGGCACATGTTCTAGCAGCACAGGTAGAGTATCCCGTATGAAATCACGATAACGTGCTCCAGTGACCGTAGGTGGAAGAACATGAGTTCCAATCAAGACATCACCAACAATTCCTGCCCAAACGTTCGCAGAAAATCTGTGTTCATCACGTGATTGCACAATTGCATGCGGATTCTCGTCAGCCACACATGTTGATTGTGAAAATTTAGTTTACATTTAAAGAGAAATACTAAAATGAGCTCTAAGATGGAAATTAAGCGTTTCCGGATACATGTCCACATAACATATTTTCTTTCTTAGTGTGTGAAGAAAGTTTCCTGAAAGTTTGGCCGTACCTTTTTGTAACACTCAAATCTTAGAATAAAATGAAATAAACGGTCTTTGGAAAACTGTGTAAATTATAGCATCAAACTGTTGTTGTAGTTTTCGTGTAGCACATCTAGACATCGAAAGTGTGTTTGTTAAGATGGAGACACAAGTCGCTGTTTGACTTGTGGAGGTCGCTACCGTTACATTCTGTCTTATCTGTCGCGCACGGTTTGCACTTTGCGGGGCCAAGATTTTTTTTTAACACGTCCGTCGCTTGTTGCATACGTAGTCTATACGGAGACCTTGGTTGGTGGCAATGTAAGTACTTGCGCACACACCTGTGACAGATGAAATTCTTTATTATGTCTTAACATGCAAATTTTGAATACCAAGGAGGTTGAAATTGTATTACAGTACTTACCAGAGTGCATTAATCTATAGTGTATAATTATTTTGCCCAGAGACCTTAGGTGGCGAACGACTCCCAAAAACGAAACATTTTTTATTTATTTATTTTTTTATGGACTCTCACAAATGTTTGACTTAGGTTAAATTTTTTTAAAATAACTATCGATAAATGTACGTAGGTTTTTTATCGACCTTCCAATTAGATTTCAATGTAATGGCAGTTAGTGCCAAAAATTACAATTTTTTTCTTCCTGCCATAGAAAATTAGGTGTTGCATGGTTCTGACCAGGTTTCGAACCCAGGACTCTTGATTCAGTGTCCCTACCTGACCTCCTCATCACGCTTCCGTTCCTTCAATCGATCTACCGCCAAACACCCTTGAAATTATTGCACACACAATTCCCTTGACTTTACTGGTATTTGTTTATAAACAACTAGCTTAACGCCCGCTGCTTCGCATACGTAGTCTGGTTGGTCTGTACCAGTTGTTTCTACCTCTTAATATAAATTTTCATATATATAGCTTAAGTACTATCATAATGAAATGTTGCAATACCACTTATAGCCGCGGCAGAATGACCGTGCGTATAGAGGCGCCATGCTGCTGTACGCGTTGCTGTTCGTCGTCGGGGGTTCGATTCGCCCCTCGGGCATGCGTGTTTCTGTTCTCCTTAGTCTAAGTTAGTTCAATTAGTACGTAATCCTCGGGGACTGATGACCCCGTAGTTAAGTCTCTTAAGATTTGCAAACATTTGATTTTACTAGTTGTAACCACCTATGACACCCCTTAATAGTTGAATTTCGAAAAATACCCCAACATGGGTCTTTTAAATTGCAACCAAGTATGCAAATATCATTTTTTTGTATTCGGGGTTGAAAATTGGCTTAGTAGTGACTTATTTTCAAAAAATGTTTCATCCCCTATTTCACCCCCTACATTATTAATTTTATGAAAGTACCGAGACACGTGTCTTTTTAATTCTAACCAAGAAAAGATATACCAATTTATCTGGTTGTAATTTCAAAATTACCTTAATAGCAAAAGATTTTCGAAAAACATCCCCTCATCAATTTAACCCCCTTGATGGTTGAATTTCCAAAAATACCGAAACACGTATTTTTTAAATTCTAACGAACAATACAAATACCAATTTTTGCAGCTCTAGCTTCAAAATTGAATTGACAACAATGTATTTTCGAAAAGAACTTTTGATCTATATTACATCCTCAGTTGTTGAATTTCCAAAAATACTGAAACTCGTGTCTTTTTAATCCTGCTCAAGAGTCCATATCCTAAGTATCGTAGTTATAGCTTGAAATTTGAGTTAACAGCAACATATTTTTGAAAATCTATTTTTGCATCCCGTATTTCACCGCCTTATTGGTCGAATTTCAAATGTTCAATGTTTGTAGAGCTTATGTGACTTAACTACGGGTTCATCAGTCCCTAAACTTACAAACTACTTATGAACTAGCTAATACTAAGGACGGCACAAATATCCATGCCCGAGAGGGGATTCGAACCCCCGACTGTAGTGGCCGTGCAGATCGTGACGGGAGCGCCTCAGTCCCCTCGGCCACCGCGGCCGGATCCAAGTGTCCGGACCTTTCGTCGGATAGTTACGTTATTTAAAGAGACAGGAAGTGTTCAGCCACAAGTGAAACGTCAACCACGACCTGCAACAAATGATGATGCTCAAGTAAGTGTTTCAGCTGCAGTTGCGGCTAATCCGAACATCAGTAGCAGACAAACTGAGCGAGACTCGGGAATCTCAAAAACGTCGGTGTTGAGAATTCTACATCAACAGAAATTTCACCCGTACCATATTTCTATGCACCAGGATTTGCATGGCGAAGACTTTGAACTTCATGTACAGTTTTGTGCGACAAGTAGAACATCAGCGACCTTGGCGGATTAATGTATGGGAGGAAGGATAATTGGCCCCTATTTTATCGATGGCAAACTAAATGGTGCGATGTATGCTGATTTCTTACGTAATGTTCTACCGATTTTACTACAAGATGTTTCACTGCATGACAGAATGGCGATGTACTTTCAACATGATGGATGTCCGGCACATGGCTCGCGTGCAGTTGAAACGGTCTTAAATAGAATATTTAATGAACGATGGATTGGTCGTAGAAGCACCATACCATGGCCCGCACGTTCACCGGATGTTACATCCCCGGATTTCTTTCTGTGGGGAAAGAAATGCCTGAAAACATGCGTCAGCGCATTCTCAATGCTTGTGAGAACATTACTGAAGGAGAACCACTCATTGTTGAGAGGAATTTCGTTACGCGTATTGCGAAATGCATTGAAGTTGAAGGACATCATTCTGAGCACTTATTGAAGTCCTGATGTAATTACAGGTAATCACGCTATAACAGCATGCGTTCTCATAATGTATGATAACTTTACAAAAGTCCATGTATCACATTGGAACAACCGAAATAATGTTCAAACGAACCTAAGTTCTGTGTTTTAATTTTAAAAACCTACCTGTTACCCACTATTCGTCTAAAATTGTGAGCAATATGTTTGTGACTATTACAGGGTCATCTATCACAAAGCGACAAAAGTGTTCCAAATAAAACATTCATATTTATTTATTTACTAGACGAATAAATAATAATAAAGTGGGTACCTATTTAAAAATGCAGTTGATATCCGTTTGACCTATGGCAGCGCAAAGTAGCGGGCCAACCCCCTTCAAGCTAGAAAAGCTTTGTGATTCCTTAATTTTTCCTGGCGAATAACAACTTCGAAAAACTTACGGATGTGCTGCCACGTATCAAAATCGACGACGGCCGATATTTCGGCACGAGACCACCCTGCCATTTTCAAGGCGAAACTGCAGTGAGGAAGCAATGGGCAACGATCGTTAAAACCTCGGTTTTCAATGAGTAAACAGGAAAGACAACACACACCGAGCAAGAAAGCACACAGCACCGACACGACCAAAGATGAAACCGGTCAGAATATCGGTAATAAACATCAGTTCTCGACGGATGAGGTCGAATTAGTTTCGTCCCTCTGTTTCTTGACAAGTGAGAGAGCAGGATCCAGAGCGGAATTTAAGCAGAACCCTCCATCCCTATTCATAAGGTTGTCACCTAGTTTTGTTTCTATCGCTTCCTTGATAACACAGTCCCAGTAGTTGGAAGTGCATGCCAGAATTTCCGTGTTGTATTCCATAGGGTGACCTGTGTCAAGACAGTGTTCGGCCACAGCAGATTTGTTTGGCTGTTGTAAACGTGTGTGACGTTTATGCTCAATACAACGGTTCTCAACAGTCCTAATAGTTTGACCAACATATGACATGCCACAGCTACATGGGATACGGTAGACACCCGCCTTGCACAAACCGAGATCATCCTTAACGGATCCCAACAGTGCCTTAATTTTAGAAGGTTGACGAAACACACATTTTACATTGTTTTTATGCAAAATGCGGCCAATCTTGTTGGACGTGCTGACAACGTATGGCAGAATGGCTTCTGACGTGGGTGCCGAAACAGTGTTATCACTAGCCCGTTGCACATGTGGTCGATAGCGCAACGCTCTTTTAATCTGCCCTTCACCATAGCTATTCTGTCGAACACGTCATACACGTTTACAACAGCCAAACAAATCTGCTGTGGCCGAACACTGTCTTGACACAGGTCACCCTATGGAATACAACACGGAAATTCTGGCACATCCAACTACTGGGACTGTGTTATCAAGGAAGCGATAGAAACAAAACTAGGTGACAACCTTATGAATAGGGATGGAGGCTTATGCTTAAATTCCGCGTGGGATCCTGCTCTCTCACTTGTCAAAAAACAGGGGGACAAAACTAATTCGACCTCATCCGTCGTGAACTGATGTTTACTATCAATATTCTGACCAGTTTCATCTTTGGTCGTGTCGGCGCAGTGTGCTTGCTTGCTTGGTGTGTGTTGTCTTTCCAGTTTACTCATTGAAAACCGAGGTTTTAATGATCGTTGCACATTGCTTCCTCACTGCAGTTTCGCCTTGAAAATGGCAGGGTGGTCTCCTGCCGAAATATCGGCCGTCGTCGATTTTGGTACCTGGCAGCATACCCTTAAGTTTTTCGAATTAGAAAAGCTTTGTTCTTTGTAGTTTTTTCGTTTGATGCTTATTTCGTGAGATATTTGGCCCGGTCACTATCAATGGACCACGCTGTATACGTAACCATTTGGAATTAAGAGTTGTTGTTGTTGTGGTCTTCAGTCCGCAGACTGGTTTGATGCAGCTCTCCACGCTAACCTGTCCTGTGCAAGTCTCCTCATCTGAGAATACATCCCTTTGAATCTGCTTACTGTATTCGTCCCTCGGTCTCCCTCTACGATTTTTTACCCCACACACTTCCTTCTAATGTTAAGTTGACAATTCCTTGATGTCTCAGGATGTGTCCCACCAACATATTCCTTTTCTCCCCAATTCTGTTGAGCACCTCCTCATTAGTTACGTGATCTACCCATCTAATTTTCAGCATTCGTCTGTAGCACTACATTTCAAAAGCTTCTATCATCTTTTTGTCTGAATTCCTTATTGTCTACGCTTCACTTCCATACAATGGTACACTCCAGACAAATGCTTTCAGAAAGCACTTCCTAACATTTAATTTAACATTGGATGTCAACAAGTTTCGCTTCTTCAGAAACGCTTTTCTTCCCATAGCCATTCTGGATTTTATATCTTCCTTACTTCGGCCATCAGAATTTATTTTGCTACCAAAATAACAAAATTCATCTACTACTTTTATTGTGTCATTACTTAATCTAATTCCTTCAGCATCGCCTGGTTTTCTGACATTGCATTCTTTTGTGTCTCAGACTCGTCGCCACTTTTGTGTCTCGTCCGCCGGTTGTCGTAGGTGTCGGTGGCCGAGTAGAAAGAGACCGACACAGGAATAAAGGATGCACGCGTGTGCAGGTACGGAGGTGGCCAGCCAGAGGGACAGCAGAAACTAGAAACACAAGAGTAAATTAGAACGAGATATATTACATAGAGACTTAGCAATACTTAACTTTTACATAGTTCTCGACTGCAGAATGCTGATACATAGATTAGATAGAGGCCTCCCTACTAATGATTCCTAGTGCCTATCTGATAGCCAAGTCTTAACTGATGCCTATCTGATTCCGAAGTGTTAACCGGTTCCTATCTCGGTCCCAAATGACGATGCAGTTAGTGGTGGCCACGAGCAGAGTTGCAGCAGAGGGCGCTTGTGGTTGACGTCGTAAGAACGCCGCGCCATGCGTGCGTGGCGGCGCGCGGCGAAAGTAGGTGGCGTGCACTTCATAATTGTGCGCCGGCCGCGGTGGCCGAGGGGACTGATGCCCTCCAGTCACGGTCTGCACGGCCACTACGGTCGGGGCTTCGAATCCCCCCTCGGGCATGGATATTTGTGCCGTTCTTAGTTGTAAGTAGTTTGTAAGTTTAGGGACTGATGACCCCGTAGTTAAGTCCCATAGACTCTACAAACATTTGAACATTTGAATACTTGTGCGACACCACACCCCTCCCCCCCCCCAAACCGCCACGCCGTCGTGGCGTAGGGCAGAGGGCCACGGCGACGGCACTGGGAGGAGCGCCTGGGCGGGGGCGTTACTGGTGGGACGGGCGTTGTAGCTGAGGTTGGGATCGAGACGCCGTCCGCGTCCCGGTATCCACCTTGCGATCCCCCGGGAAACCCACCAAAACGAGGGGAAGGGCGAAGGATATGTGACAAAAGCACCCAGTGACATTTGCACCCAACCCCAAATCTGCGACATTTGCACCCTGTCTGACCTGTCTACTACGTCACGACCTACCTGCAGCCCGTACCCTCCCTAAGCCGGCCCTGTTTTCTCGGTAATGCCACGCCGCCCAGTCCTCGTTCACCGGAAACGCTCTCTCGACACAGTCTGCCTGCAGTGCTGAGGTCCTTGTCCACCTCAGCGGATGACTGCTAACTGTCAGTACGATTATGAAGATCGTAGTGTTCGGTTCGTGTAATATGTGTATTTGTGCCAGCTGGCTTTGCCCATTCGCAGTTGTCATATACTCTGTGAATATGTTCTTTTTTTTTTTTTTTTTTTTTTTTTTTTTTTTTTTTTTTTTTTTTTTTTTTTTCCTAAGCGTAACATACAATACTGAAGAACATCCTTTTCATATACAGTTAAAAACTAAGGGGTCATCAGTCCCTAAACTTACAAACTACTTATGAACTAGCTTATACTAAAGGCGACACAAACATCTATGCCCGAGGGGGCATTCGAACCCCCGACCGCAGCGGCCGTGAAGACCGTGACTGGCACGCCGCAGACCACTCGGCCACTAAGGCCGGCTACAGCACTACATTGTGATAATCAATTCGGATGTTATTTTCTCGCTACTTTTATTTCTGTTACTTCTTATGACTTTCATCTTTCCTTGGTTTACCTTCAGTCCATGGTCTGTGCTCATTAGTCTTTTCATTCTATTCAACAGACCCTGTAATTTTCCTTCACAAAAAAAAAAAGTTTGTTAAGCTTATGGGACTTAACTACGGGGTCATCAGTCCCTAAACTTACAAACTACTTATGAACTACTTACAAACTAGGACGGCACAAATATCCATGCCCGAGGGGGATTCGAACCCCCGACCGTAGTGGCCGTGCTGACCGTGACTGGAGCGCCTCAGTCACCTCGGCCAACGCGGCCGGCTTTCCTTCACAGATGATAGCAATGTCATCAGCAAATCTTATCACTGATATCCTTTAACCCAGAACTTTTATCATAGCCTTGAATATCTTTATTTTCTACATTAAGTCTCTTCATTGTGCAAGTCGAACAGTGATGGCGACAGTCCACAAGCTTTTCTTGCCCCCTTTTTAATTTGAGCATTTCGTTCTTGACTTTCGACGCTTATTGTATCGACTTCGTTCTTATACAAACTATGTATTTTCCGCCTTTCCCTACAAGCTTACTCCTATTTTTCTCAGAATTGCGAACATCATCCAGCACTTTACATTATCGAAGAATTTTTTCAGGTCACAAATCTTATTAATATGTCTTGGTTGCTCTTTAGGCTCGCTTCCATTATAAATTGCAGCAATGCTATTGCCGTCAAGTACGGCCTTGTGTCAATGCGACCTCACAGCCCTCGGCTCTTCTACCTGCCGAACAGAGACTGGACGGGGTGATTAGCGGGCCGCCCCTCGACCAGAACTGGGTGCTAATGTCACTGGGTGCTTTTGTCACTGGGTGCTTTTGTCAGTGGGTGCTTTTGTCAGGACACCAAGGGCGAACACCTCCGTCCAGAGGGAGCAGGTCATCTTCTGAGGTGCGTGACGCAGGCGGCGGGGGCACGCACGGTCCCGGAGTCCCCCTCGATGACGCTGGCAGCTGAGGCGGCGACCACTGCGTCGGAGGCGCGTCGACGTCCATGGGGATCTCGTAGTCCGGGGACGCTGTGCCCGGCGGCGAACGATGTGGCTGTGCTCCCTGGCGGTGACCTGGGTCTGGAATCAAAAAACCAGAGACAGGATCGCGCGGCCTGTGCAGGCGCAATTGGTTTGCGTGGCACCGCAGCTCCGACCCTGTGGGAGAACGTACAACATACATATTGCGACCGAGCACGCGCTGAATGGTGCCCGGAAGCCATGTTTTCTTTCCAGCAAACACCCTGTACAGCACCGGCGTAGAAACCTGAAAACGCGAAGCGCCATACGAACCGACTCGGTGCGCGGGAGGCTGGAGCAGGTGAAGGAGAGTGCGGTGACGGCGACCGTGTAGCATTTCGGCAGGAGACGGGCCGTCACGTGGCATGCACCGATACGTAGACAGGAAAATTTGAAGAACTTGCTCCCTGGAGTGCTGACCTTTCATCTTTTCCATGTGAGACTTGAATGTTCGAACGAAACGTTCTGCTCCACCATTGGACTGAGGGTGAAAAGGTGCGGTGGTGATATGCTGAATGCCATTCACACGACAAAACTGTTGAAATTCCGCACTAACAAACTGAGGTCCATTGTCACTGACGATAGTTTCCGGCAAACCTTCGATGCAAAACACTGATGTTAAGGCACTGATTGTACTAGACCCCGTCGTTGAGATCATGGCAATCACAAAAGGAAACTTGCTGAAAGCGTCTACAACAATTAACCAGTGCGTATTCCAGAAGGGTCCGGCAAAGTCAATGTGTAAACGTTGCCATGGTCCCTTGGGGCGTGGCCAGTCTGAGAAATGTTGCGGAGGAGCCGCCTGATGCTCCACACAAACCGTACACTGTGACGTCATGCTCTCTATCTGTGCGACCATACCAACCCAGGTACAATGACGTCTGGCCAGTTGCTTTGTCCTAACAATACCCCAATGTCCTTGATGCAGGAGGCGTAATACTTCTCGTTGCAGGGAACGAGGAACAATCACTCTTGTTTGCTCGTTGTCGGTATGTAACAACAGAACACCCTGACTTAAAGACAATGCATGACGTTGTGTAAAATAACGTCGAACAAGAGGACGATCAATGTCTTTGGCTCTGGCAGGCCACCCTGAGCGAACAAAACGTGCTACCATACTTAGGTCTGCATCCGCACCCTTTGCAACCCGGCGAAAGTTCAAAGGAAAGTCTGTGACAGCGGAAGCATCTCTGGAGTCTATCTGACAACAAGCCATTTATGAAGAATCAAATGACACATCCTGGCCAATCGGAAGTCGGGAAAGAGTGTCCGTGTTGAAATGTTTAGTGGTAGGTCGGTACAAAATCTCATACCGATAATTTGACAATATCAAGGATCATCTCTGAAGCTTTTGTGCCGTTCGTGGCGGAATTGGCTTTGTGGGTGAGAACAACGACGTGAGAGGCTTGTGGTCTGTCAACAAATAGAATTTTCTGCCATAGAGATAATGATGAAACTTTGTGACGCCGTAAATTATTTCTAAGGCCTCCTTTTCTATCTGACTGTAATTCTGTTGCGTTGGCGTCAGTAGCTTGGATGAATCAAGACGATGTGACAATATTGCACCCAGACCGTACGACGAGGCATTCACTGCTAGCACTACAGGCTTCTGGGGGTCAAAGGGAATCAAACATGCATCACTGAGTAGTGCAGACTTTAATTTGTCAAAGGCAACCTGGCAATCTTTTTACCATAGAAAACGAAAATTCTTCCTACGTAAGCGATGCAGTGGAGCGGCAATCTGAGAGCCATTGGGAATATATCTGAAATAATAGTTAAGCTTTTCCATTACTGCTTGCAATTCCTGCACATTCTTAGGAGGAGGCAAGTCTTTGATCGCTTGAAGATGTGACTGTAAGGGATGGATTCCTTGGGCATTATTCACATGGCCTAGGTACTCTATTTCAGTTTGAAAAAATGAACACTTTGCTTTATTGCAACGTAGACCTGCTGCAGTCAACATTTTGAAAAGGCACCCCAGGTTTGCTAAATGTTCTTTAACTGTGCGCCCTGAGACCACAATATCATCTAAATAGCTCGAACAGCACGGTACAGAAACTGTCAGCTGTTCCAAAAAACGCTGAAAAATAGCGGGGGCGGAAGAACTACCAAAGGGTGGGCGTGGAAATTGAAAAAGGCCCATGTGAGTATTAATGACGAAAAACTTTTTTATTCGTCATCGAGCGGAATTTGCAAGTATGCCTCTGCTAAATCAATCTTAGAAAAGAAGCGAGACTGTCCCAATTCGTCCATCAGTTCGTCAGGTCTGGGCAGGGGATAAGTGTCTACAATTGCTTGACCGTTCACTGTTGATTTGAAGTCCGGACAGAGACGAAGTTTTCCTGATGGCTTGGTGATAATTACTAAAGGCGAGGCCCACTGACTCGCAGAAACAGGAGAAATCACCCCACTATCCTGCCAACGTTGAAGTTCTACAGCAACTTTATCACGAATTGCGATAGGCACTGGTCTAGCTTTTCGAAATTTTGGTACTGCAGATTCTTTTAAAGTTACATGTACCACGAAGTCTTTTGCACAAACTAGTTCCGGCGAAAACAAGTCACTTTATTTTTCACACAATGCATTGATTTTGTCCTGAGGCACTATTGACGAAATTTGAAGCACATCTCTTTGAATAGATAAGCCACACAAGTCGAATGCATCTAGTCCAAAAATGTTCTGTGTAGATTTGGCCTGAAGAACTACAAAAGCAACTGTTTTTGTTACACCTTCAATAGAGGCGGGCAGGTTACATGTACCTAGCACGGGAATATTTTGCCCTGTATACGCTGTTAACACTTGCTGTGACGGCGACAATTTTGGCGAACCCAGAATTTCAAAAGTATCTTTATTAATCAATGTGACAGCGGAACCAGTATCGAGCTGAAATTGCACAGTCTTATTTTCTATCGAAAGAGTCACAAAAAGTTTTTGCTTGTGGCGCTCGACAGGTGCGCGAATGTGGGCAACGTCTGCTACAGTTTGGTTACTGTACTTGCGCATGCGCGGGCCGCGTAGTGAAGGAAGCGGCGCAGAAGCGGCACACAGTGGATTAACAACACTGTCGCTAGATGGCACTACCGCCGGATCGGCGTTCACGCAATGCGAGGCTACTGCACTAAAATTACTTTGAGTAGCTACATCAAGTCTACTATCACTAGCTACACATTACTGGGCACTATTACAAGGAGAAGTTGCAGAAGGCACTAGGTTCACTACAGGATTACACTGTACAGAGTCATTTTGTTTGTCCCAAACCCTTTTCAGTTGCACTGATTTACGCGCTCGGCGACGCTTGCTACGTGGCTCACTGCATAGTTTTGCCTTAGGTGCAGAAAAACTTACTTGCAATTGAGATTCAAGATAAGCACTGTCCAAGGTCACAGCGTGTATGACATTTACTGCATGAACTGTTCCTAATGGCATTGTTCTTTGAATTTACATTCTGCATACACACTTGCTGAACATGTCCCAATTTGCCACATTGATAACAGGTTGCGTTGCAACTAGGGCAATGCGCACGCTTGGGGCGAGATACACACTGAGGGCAAGACTTACGAACGTTTTTCTGAAATGAACGTTGGCGCCCGTTATTCAAATTACTGTTTCTAACACGACGGGGCGACCTTTGTGTCGCACTTTTACACTGACTACTGTTCACTGTGTTCAGCACGGCTGGTAGAAAAATAAGAATCACTAGGGCTAGACTGAGAACTACGGCTAGGAAAGCGTCTGTTGCGGCGCACTGAGTTAACACTGTGGCTTTGCATTTCTACATCTGCTAAGTCAAAAGTATCATGCGCTTCTATAAGCTGTCTAATGAGGGGTCAGACTGTTTTAGAATTGCTGCCCTAATTCTGGGGTCCTGAATGTTCTGTGTGATAGCATCTCTCAACATAACGTCACTATAAGAGAGTCCACAAGAGCACGTAAATTTACATTTGCAGGTTAAGCCCTTCAACGCAGTTATCCACTGCTGGTGTGACTGCTCCGGTAATTTTTTTAGTCAGAAAAATCGGTACCGCGCTGTTGCTACCAGAACTTTTCTCTCGTAATGAGCATTCAGTGCATCCACTATTGCATCAAATTCTAGATCATGAGGAGATGCGTGGGGGAAAAGTTTCTTCAGTAATATGAAGGTTTGAGTGGCCACGAAGGAGAGGAAGAAATGTTTTACGGTCTGACCTGTAAGTTGATGAGCTGCGACGAGTTCTTGAAATTGAGCGAAGTAGTCACTCCATTCTTCCTCACCTTCGTTGTACTGGCGAAACGTAGGAAGTGGTGCGGCTGCAGATGTGGGCGGGTGAAGCGACAGCTGGTTTTGTTGTTGGTGAGCCTGTGCCATCAACGGCGACATCGCTTGAAGTAGTTGCGTGAGTTGCGCCATCTGTAACTGAATAATGTCCATTAACTTTGGGTTCGGGGTAGTGGCCATGCTGACCGATTAGGCGCCGCACATACAAGTAAATTAGAACAACACACAAATGCAACAAAAAAGTCCACAAAACACTTAACAAAATATCTTCCCCCAAAAATCTTATTATAAGGGTGGGTGGGCGGGAGCAATTTCTGCGTGCTCCAACTGCTGCTGTCTGCCTGCTGCAAGCGGGCTGGTCCACGGTTCTTCTATCACTTCTCGTCACCACTTTTGTGTCTCAGTCTCATCGCCAGTTTTGTGTCTCGTCTGCCGGTTGTCATAGGTGTTGGTGGCGAAGTAGAAAGAGACCGACACAGGAATAAAAGATGCACGTGTGTTCAGGTATGGACGTGACCAGCCAGAGGCACAGCAGAAACTAGAAACACTAGAGTAAATTAGAACGAGATATATTACATAGAGACTTAGCAATACTTAACTTTTACATAGTTCTTGACTGCAGAATGCTGATACATAGATTAGATAGAAGCCTGCCTACTAAGGATTCCTAGTGCCTATCCGATAGCCAAGTCTTAACTGGTGCCTATCAGATTCCGAAGTGTTAACTGGTTCCTGTCTCAGTCCCAAGTGACGAGGCAGTTAGTGGTGGCGACGAGCAGAGTTGCAGCAGAGGGCGCTCGTGGCTGACATCGTAAGAACGCTGTGCTGTGCGTGCCTGGCAGCGCGCGCAGCGTAAGTAAGTGGCGCACACTTCATACTTGTGTGACACCACACATTCCATTACCTTCGTTTTGCTCTTGTTAATGTTCATCTTATATCTACCTTTCAAGACACTGTCCATTCCATTCAATGGCTCTTCCAGATCTTTTGCGGTCTCTGACAGGATTACCATGTCATCGGCAAACCACAAAGTTTTTATTTCTTCTCCATGAACTTCAATTCCCTCTCCAAATTTCTCCTTGCATTCCTTCACTGCTTGCTCAATGTACTGAACAACAATTGCGAAAGGCTATAACCCTTTCTTATTCCCTTCCCAACCCCTGCGTCCCTTTCATGCCCTTCGACTCTAATAACCGCTGTCTGGTTTTTGTATAAGTTGAGTATAACTCTTCGCTCCCTATATTTTACCCCTGCTAGCTTCAGAATTTGAAACAGTGTATTCCAGTCGACATTGTCAAAAGCTTTCTCCAAATCTAAAACGTACGATTGCCTTTCCCTAGCCTATCTTCTAAGATAAGTCGTAATGTGAGTATTGCCTCCCGTGTTCCAACATTTCTCCTAAGTCGAATTAACCCTAGAACGGTCGGGCTGGGTCTGTGAGACCCACTAGTTATTGTTTCATTGATTTTTTATTCTTATAATTGCTGATTTGACTCGAGCGGTCCGCTAGCTTCCTGAAACAGCCGAGAGAAAGCGTTGACAGCTTGAAGGAGATTTTTCATAGTTTAGTCATTGTTTGGCAGTCTTTCAAAAAGCGCACGGGTCTGTCAGACCCTGCCCGACCGTCTACGTAACTTATTTCTGTCAGTGCGATCCCGCTTACATTTCGTTGTATCATTGAGTTACTAGTTACTTTGCGGACTATTTGTGATCTCCTAACACCAAGCTATCAGTCAATAATTTCTAGTATAAAATGGCTCAAGAAAGTCTCTCGTACAGTGAAATATACAAAATTTTATATTACGATGACATTGAAGTGAATGATACTGATGCAGACTTTGAAATAAACAGTGACCATGAAAGCAATAATGAAGTTAGTGGTGATGAAGTGGAAGATGTTCAGCCTTTTGCTAGCATTGATGCACCTACTGTTGTTGATTCAAGTACAGCTCATCTTTCTGACTCAGGTATGTCACCTATAAGCTTTTACAAAGGAAGGAACGGAGCAACTAAATAGAGAAAAACTTGTCCCACAAAGCGTTCGTCACAACATATTTACCATGCATTTGCCAATGGAAATGTTTGAGTTAGGAGAGAGTACCTGAGAACGCTAGGGAAGTCTCTCGTAACACAATATTTGATAATGCGTGCAACCCATGCAAACCTTCCGCACTAAATTCGCATCCTTGCTTCTAACCTCTCCGGCACCCTAGAACAAGGCATAGTTGAAGATCCACAACAAGGGAGAAGGGGAAGATGCTAAAAATGTAAAAAAAGCAAAACAAAATACTTTTGCAAAGTTTGCAAGGTGTGGTAATGCTTGGCGCATGCAGAAATATTTGCGGTGAATGTTTTGAAAAGTGACGATTTTAGAGACCTATACCTCACAAACTATTCATATGTTCACAGTAGTGATAATTCAACATTTTTGATTCTTAGTTATTGTACTTATTCTCATTTATATTCATATTTCAATGAAACTTTCTTGTATATTATGTTTACTAACATTTGTTACCACAAAGTTGAATGTTTTTCAGTTTTATTTTATTATAATTATTGTACAATTCAGACACGTAAAATAATGCCACTGTCTCATTTAGTACTAACTGAATAAAATAAAAAAAATAGTCATTTTTTGCAGCTCTACTGTATGAACATATGATGATGGCATCCTCTCGGGTAAAATATTCCGGAGGTAAAATAGTCCCCCATTCGGATCCCCGGGCGGGGACTACTCAGGAGGATGTTATCATCAGGAAAGACAATACTGGCATTCTACGGATCGGAGTGTGGAATGTTAGATCCCTTAATCGGGTAGGAAAATTAGAAAATTTAAAAAGGGAAATGGATAGGTTGAAGTTAGATATAGTTAGATATAGATAGTTAGATATAGATATCCTGTTGCCGTTCTTATGAGGAGATGAAAAGGCTTGCTCAGGATAGAGTAGGGTGGAGAGCTGCATCAAACCAGTCTCCGGACTGAAGACCTTAACAACAACAAAAGTCATTTTATGAAAATATCCATTTCGTAACTTGTTAAAAGTTAAAAGTTGATGAAACTTTTTTCGCCCGACCGTTCTAGGGTTAAGAGGCACAGTGATATCTGGCACAGTGATATCTGGCGTTCCAGAGGGAAGCGTTATTGGTCCCCTACTCTTCCTCGTGTTTATAAACGATTTAGGAGATAATCTGAATAGCTCCGTTAGACTGTTCGCGGATGATGCTGTCGTTTATCGGTCAGTGAAGTCAACAGAGGATCAAAAGCAACTGCAAAGCGATTGAGACAAAATTTCTACTTGGTGCGAAAAATGGCAATTGACACTAAATAAAGAAAAGTGTGAAGTAATACACATGACCACTAAAAGAAATCCGCTGAACTTCAATTACACGATAAATCAGTCAAACCTTAAGGTCGTAGATTCTACCAAATACCTAGGAGTTACAATTACGAACAACTTTGACTGGAGAGAACACATAGAAAATATTGTGGGGAAGGCGAACCAAAGGTTACGTTTCATCGGCAGAACGCTTCGAAGATGCACCAGCTCCACCAAAGAGACTGCCTACATCACACTTGTGCGTCCTCTCTTGGAGTACTGTTGCCCCTTGTGGGACCCTCACCAGGTGGGACTGACGGAAGATATTGAGATGGTTCAGAGAAGGGCAGCTCGTTTTGTTTTATCACGTTACGGGGGGGGGGGGGGGGGAGCGTCACGGAAATGTTGCACGAATTGGAGTGGAAATCATTAAAAGAAAGGCGTTATTCATTGCGGCGTGATCTGTTTTCGAAGTTTCAATCACCGACTTTTAGTTCTGAATGTGAAAATATTTTGCTAGCACCCATCTACTTAGGGAGACACGACCGTCCCAATAAAATAAGAGAAATCAGATCGAAAACGGAACGATTTAGGTGTTCTTTCTTCCCCCGCGCTATTAGAGAATGAAACGGTAGAGAAAAGTTATGAAAGTGGTTAATGAACCCTCTGCCAGGCAGTTGAATGTGATTTGCAGAGTATCTATGTAGATGTAGATGTAGTACGTGTGCCTACTGAGTGAGCCCGGCGCTGTCTTTGTGCCCCACAGATGGCGTACGTGGGCTCCCCGGCGCAGGACCTGCAGTTCTTCCTGTACGGGAACGCGAGCGAGCAGGTGCACCGGCACAGCCTGGAGTACCTGCTGTCCGAGTACGACTGCGCGCTGCGGGCGGCGCTGACGGCGCTGGGCAGGCGGGAGCTGGCGGCCGCCTACCCGCCCGAGCAGCTGCGCCGCGACATGGACGAGCACGCGCTGCTCGGCCTCTACTGCGCCTGCAACGCCATGGGCTTCACGCTGGCGCCCTCCGGCTCCGCCGCCGCCATCGCCGCCAACGCCTCCGACAGCCCCGCCGTCCACCGCAGGGTCTTCACCAACCCCGCGCTGCTCTCCTACATCAAGCACGTCACGCCCATCTTCGAGGAGAAGGGGCTCCTCTGACACACACGTACTCACAACACACTCCTCTCGCTCGTACCTGAAACCGGGACGAACTTGACGAGAAACAGCTGGGATAACATCACCTTTATTACGGATGTTTGCTCTTGGTGGCAACACACATACACAGTGTGCCCCAGTTCTCTTACGACTGCATATAAAAAAAAACATAATTCATCAATTACATTCACAAAATCACCGTATTTATTCAAAACATTGACATTACCTGACATCTCAGGTTTTGGAGGCTATCTGATAGTTTAATATTTTCCAAACGCAAACGCGGAGATCGCGAAATATTTTATTTATTTAACTAGTCGACCCGGCAATGCTTTGCAACTGCTAATATGTATGTGCTCTTGCTTTAACATCAAATGTGCAAAATTTTATCGCTATCGTACGAATGGTATCGATATCCCAAAGAAAAGAGATCTTTCAGTTTACCACTATTTTTTCCTATTTTCTGGCCAACTAATCTAATCTTTTACTTCATTCTAACCTTCCTCTCGCTATGAGCGACGAATGTGCAAAATTCTATCGCAATCAGATGAATGGTATTGATATTTCATTAAAAAAAAAAAAAAAAAAAAAACCGACCCTCTTTCTATTTTATCTGAATTTTAAAAACATTCGGGAAACTTTTCCAAATTTTTATTTCATAAGAACGTTACTCTTGCTTTGAACGTCAAATATACAAAATTTTATCGCAATCAGACGAATATAATTGATATCCCATTGAAAGAAGTTCTTTCAGTTTCTCGTGAATTTTCAAAATTTCTGGTCAACTTTTCTAGATTTTTACTTCATAAGAACGTTCATCTTTCGTTGAACGTCAAATGATCAAAATTTTATCGCAATCGGATGAACGGTTTTCAGCTTATACTGTTGATTACATTTAGAAACAAATTGAAAAGGGAACTTGGTTCGAATTTTGCGACTTTCCTTTAGCTGTGCCTGTCGTGCGAATAGTCAGTTATAGTGCGGAATTCAATCAAAAACACATTGTAAAACGCACTTTCACTTTTTTTTCAAAATTTCCCGTAGATTTTACAAAAAATTTAATTCATACCACCTTGTCCTATCAAGCCGTACTTAAGTGATGCACTTACAACCACGTAAGAATTGATTTTTATCAGGGGAAAAATAGCTTTTGGTTTTTTCTAAATTTTCCTACTTTCCGGACGACTTTTCCAAATTTGTACTTGATGTGAACCTTCCTCTTGATTTTAAAATGAAATATGAAAAATTTTATCGCAATTGGACGAACGATATTGATAGCTCAATGGAAAAAGATGTTTCAGTTTTTCCAGATTTTCCTCTTTTCCGGACAACTTTTTCATATTTTATAACCGTTTAAACCTTCCCTGGACTTACACGAATATTTCAAGACAAAAAATTACTCAAATCGGTTCAGCCATTCTTGAGTTTTAGCGTGACTAACGAACAGCAATTCATTTTTATTTATATAGATGACCACCGGTTTCGGAGAACTGTCCCACCATCATCTGGTCATATCACATTTTATAAGTTGGTCATCTTAGATTATTTAAAAAATGGAGAGAAAATAATAAGTGCAACATAGCACTTAGTCTACATACAAAAATACATAAGCTGTGATGTTTTAATTTACGTATTTTTATATGTACACACAGTGCTATGTTGCACTTATTATTTTCTCTCCATTTTTTAAATAATGTAAGATGACCAACTTATAAAATGTGATATGACCAGATGATGGTGGCATAGTCCTCCGAAACAGGTCGTTAAATAAATATTTCGCGAACTTGGCGTTTCACTTTTGCAAAAATAATTATTCAAAACAGTTTTCCCCCGAATCAATAGAATTCAGAAAATGTGTTTTTCGAATTGTCCTTAGTACTGCGATAGAGTACTGCCTTCGATATTCTGCACTGCGTCGCTTCGTTGTCCTTTTATTGAGAACATCAATTTGTAAAATTCGGCGAATATGGAGGGTCGGTCATTCAGGGCTGCTCGCTGACCTAAAACTCACAGGTGTTCGCCGCGAAGGTTCGAGTCCTCCATGGGGCATGTGTGTGTGTGTTTTGTCCTTAGGTTAGTTTACCTTAGTTTAAGTAGTTTGTTAGCTACGGACTGATGACCAAGAAGTTTGGTCCAATAGATTTACAAGCACTTGAAAATTTTTTTTTTTTGTTTTGTTCGCCGCGCGGGGACGGCCATGCGGTACGTATTGTGAGGCTGATCCCGCCGGAGATTCCACTTCTGCCTCGGGCACACACACACACACATAGAAAACGACTTTCACCGGTATCAATGTACGGCTGGGGCCCATGAATTTACATATTTCGAAACATTCTAAAACGAAAGCAAATGTGTTTTTTAACACAAACTTATGTTTTCTTAAATGTACACCGTATATTTTTCTTCAGCAATCCATAGCATGACAAATCACATAAACAATGGCGTTGATTGCATCGAAATATTCCAATTACATCCCGAGATATTGCGACCCGAAGTTGACGCTTGAAATACGCGAAACGTGCGGCTAGCGCACGTCCTGAGACTCAGGCGAGAACCCCATGCTGCTCAGAACGTGCGCTAGCCGCGCGTTTCGCGTATTTCAAGCGTCAACTTCGCGTCGCAATATCTCGGGATGTAATTGGAATATTGCGATGCAATCAACGCCATTGTTTATGTGATTTGTGATGCTATGGATTGCTGAAGACAAAGTATAGGGTGCCCATTAAAAAAAAAAAAACATAAGTTTGTGTTAAAAAACACTTTTGCTTTCGTTTTAGAATGTTTCCAAATATGTACATTCATGGGCCACAGCCGTACATTGATACCGGTGAAAGTCGTTTTCTAATAGCTGTTATTGTTCCAGAGATATTTTGGGTGGACAAGATAGCTGGGACACTCTGGAATAGTTCTAGTGTGAATTCGTCTTCGGAATCAAATAAAAGTCCAAGGACTTAAGTCCGGGGAGAAGGGTGGATGGTACAGTACTTCTAAATCCCATCTGCCGAACAGAGCAGCCACAGCTCGCGCTGTATGCGCCCGCGCATTGGCGTGGGTGCGTTGCACAGAAATGTTGCCACTTCTTTGGCAAAGCTTGTCGCAGGTGATGATCCTGACACGAACAGTAACACTATGCGTTGACGGTCTGCCGTGGAGGAACGTAATGCGTTAGGATAACACCATCACAGTCGTAATCGAGAGTAACCATAACTTTCGACTTTCGCGGCGACCCATAATGCTGTACGACCTCTGGGATATTCAATCTTGATAACTCCGTTGTTCCTGTTTCAAAACCATGCTGGCACGCATTAGATCGCTCGCTCACAAGTGCCTGTGTTTCTCTCGATTGTCCGCACACCGGTGACGTGGGACGGGCGAGTCCATTTGCCAGGACGTAACGTTTGCAATCAGCTACAATAGTAGGTTCCATTGCATAGTGTCTCCATAGAAGTGTTGCTACTCTTTAAATTCCAAACCTCTTAGTATGTGTTGTATTTAAATAAGTTTAAGTACTTACTACGTTTAGGCAGTGATGATTCTAACAGTTTGATCTCTTACTTCCACAAACTTTGAATTTTGCATACGATCTTTGCTTTCTGGTGGACTGGGGCGTTCTGGTTGAGAAAAGACCGGCGAACTACGTCTCGGTACTCGGTCGAAATCGTCGAATTCGAGCCCACAAAAGATGGAGAATTCTTAGACTGTACTCAGAATTAAGGGTTTGCCCTTCTGGTTGAAACACCTGTTGAAAGTATGGGCCTGACGTCATTTAAGCCGGAGCGTCGACCTAATAACTTGTAATGGGAATTTGCGTAAGCAGAAAATCCAGTAGAAATAGTTTCAAAATGCTTTATTTAGACCGGTTTCGGGAATTCTATGTTGTCATCTTCAAGTCTATTAACATTTAAATACCACCTTGTAATATTTCGTCATGTTTACTTTCCGTTCTTGAATATGCGACTTTCTGAATCCGCGCTTGATGGGTATCGAATTATGTGGGCTCAGTCACGTTGTACTCTGCCGTTTTATAAGCGGCTCAAATAGAAAACACCATCACTCGCCGGCAGTTACTATTGATTTTGTAATAGCAGCGTCGCTTTTGGCTGACTTTAAGACGTCTTTGAAGTGTGGCACTCGCCTATGATTTTCAGACCCTTGTAGGGGCGTTCGGCAAAGACCACACAAATCCTTGGCCAAATCCTCGGTCAAAATTCTGTGCACAATAGTTTTTGGTATCCCTGATAGAAGCTCGATGAGTCATGCATAAATGCATCTGTCTGCTACAGTTCCCACCGTGCGACTTGTTCTGCTTGCTTGGATGCTCGTGACACAACGTTAATGACCTCCCTATCGTCACGAAACAGAGCGTTTCATCATTTAAAGTACATAAAAAAATAACTGCCGTGAAAAATCTTTCATCATATCAAAGTTTCACTAGACTCTTTGATCCATTGCCATTTTGCGCAGATTGTCAGGTACCGTAGGTAGTTATACATTCGTTGCAAGGACGCCTGCTGCCGCAATGCTAGCGGATTGATTATCTACTCGGCTGTTATTGAAACGTCAAGGATTGTAATGCTTCAACCTCCCGCGAGATAGCATTAGTGTATAGAATATCACCCAAGCAGTACTAACCGAACTGGAACACGCAGTGTGCAATGGGTGACTAGAACTTGAGTAATCTTGGTGACAGCCACTTGAACTCGTACACCGGCAGAAGACGTCGAAATACTACGTACTAAAAACATGACCTAAAAGTCTAAGGCATAAAAATACATCTGTAACTTTGTTGACATCATATAGAGACCACCCTGTATAACTTTTGCTGAGCACCCCTTACACGCACTCCATTCCTGATCACTCCTATGCGATTTACGTATTTTTGAAGCCCAGAAGAAAGACATTCGTGGTCGTTGATTTGCTTCGTTAGGATACAGTCATGTTTCGGAAACAGTTTTCTATGAAGGACTTGATCTCTAGTCTCACAGTGGTGTAAATGTATTAACAAAATAACAATTCCTGATAATTCTTCAAGAAGCGATTTATATATGTAAATTGTTGAATAAAAAATTCAGTCAGAATTTATGATACCAGTTATAGAAAGTGAGTCAAACCGAAGAAATGTTTGTTTAACATGAACTGTGTTTTGAATCTATTACCCTGTTCAATAGACTGACTTGAGAGAATACATTAGATATATGGACATACCAAGATAACTTAACAGAGGCATTTTTTAGCCTTTATTGTGTCTGCAAAATCAGTTTATAGGTTTTTAAGATGTGATCGACAATGGAGTCTTCCAATTTCGATTCACTGGAGACATCTTTCAAGAGAGGAAACAGATTTTTTCTGTGTTTTAAAGCAGGTATAGTAAGTAATATAAAGACATTTTGTAGGTAAATTACTTAAATATTAGTCCAGACTACTAATAGATACAGCTGTAAAACATAGTAACTTATAAAACAAAAAAAGTAATCAACTGACAACTGATTTGGAGAAATATGGACAGAAAATTACTTAATTTAGATTATGTGTTCCAGGCTTTTCGCAAGAACAAGAGCTTATTACTTATGACTACGATCCAACAAATAAGTGAATAAGATCCTTAAAAAATTAAAAGGCATTGTTTGTAGTTTACCGTGCTTAATCCGATTTATCTTTGTGACTCATGTGAAAAATGTGATCTTATTTGTTTACAAACGTCTAAAAATGTTATTTTAATATGTGTGTTTTATGTTAAATAAATAAAAAATAAGCTACCTTGTACATTCTAATCAGGTGGAAATTCCGAAAGGTAAGCTTGTATGTTATCACCACTGGAATAAACTTTAGATGGAATTCAAGAGACGGTCACAGTAGACGAGAGTAAAAGATCAAAGAGGGTATTCAGGCCACTTTAATTTATACCTCCCCGGTCCCCCAAACCCACACCATGCCCTTTGCAATCTCCAACCCACAAACTTCACGGTCTACGTTACACCCCCTCCAAAGGGCTGGTGCACTTCGATAAATCGACTTAAATTTATTGACCTCTTAATTTAAGCGATTAATTACTTAGTTTCCCTTCTCCCCCCCCCATCTAGATCACCCAAAATCCTCATGTTTCCTGAAGTGGCGAGAGAGTCACAGATCTATCTGGGTTTTGACCACACAACCTCACAGTTCAGAAACCATTTCCATTCCCCCTTAAGGGGAGATACATGAGAATATGAGTACACATTGATTAACAGATCCAATTAAATCAGTTGATTCCAATTAAGGGGAATGCTGGAACAAAGTCACCTCATTAATGTATTTGGTGGGAAATTAAAAACAGTCGTTAAATTCGAAAAAATGCCATCAGACTTGTTAAAGAAAAAATCTGGAAATTCAAGAAAAAGCCTCATTGGGTATGTTTCTACAGCAGTTACATCGATTCGAATGTATTATCAACGCTAATTCAATGAAAAACTATTTCTGACAACCTTTAATTGAAAGGTAATTAATTAACCCATCTTTCATGCAACGACGGTGCAATCTCTCCAATGAAGCACACAAATAAAGGTTAGGAGAGGGGACTACTTTGCTTAACGTTTCTGCGATGGAGGAGTATCGATTCGCAGGAAACTTGGAATATTGGCAAAGGCCGAGATCCCTGCTGCGAGATTACACAGTTTTGTTAGGTAATTAACTATTCAAGATCAAACGGCGCCAAAAATGTGGGAACATTTTCTCTCATGAGAAGGGTCTCCAGCAGTGAGCGGTTCTGGCATGAAGGAAGGAAGCTCTGAGGTTTAACAGCGAGTTCCGGCATTAACAACTACGCGACAGAAAGCACAGATCACCCTGTGTGGAGTAATCAGTGGCATGCGAAAGTTAATTGTGAACTACACAGTGGGTGTTCTTATGACAAACGCTATGGTTTACTTGATATTGAAATAAAACTGATAGCATCAAAAGCAGTAAGCCTATTACATATGCACTACTGGCCATTAAAATTACTACACCAAGAAGAAACGCAGATGATAAACGGGTATTCATTGGACAAATATATTACACTATAAATGACATGCGATTACATTTTCACGCAATTTGGGTGCATAGCTCCGGAGAAATCAGTACCCAGAACTACCACCTCTGGCCGTAATAACGGCCTTGATACGCCTGGGTGAGTCGAACAGAGCTTGGATGGCGTGTAGATCAGCTTCAACACGATACCACAGTTCATCAACAATAGCGACTGGCGTATTGTGACGAGCCAGTTGCTCGGCCACCATTGACCAGACGTTTTCAATTGGTGAGTGATCTGGAGAATGTGCTGGCCAGGGCAGAATTCGAACATTATCCGTATCCAGAAAGGTCCGTAAAGGACCTGCAACATGCGGTCGTGCATTATCCTGCTGAAATGTAGGGTTTCGCAGGGATCGAATGAAGGGTAGAGCCACGGATTGTAACACATTTGAAATGTAACGGCCACTGTTCAAAGTGCCGTCGATACGAACAAGAGGTGACCGAGACGATTGATACGCCGGGTGATACGCCAGTATGGCGATGACGAATACACGCTTCCAATGTGCGTTCACCGCGATGTCGCCAAACACGGATGCGACCCTCATGATGCTGTAAACAGGACCTGGATTCATTCGAAAAAAATGACGTTTTGCCATTCGTGCACCTAGGTTCGCCGTTGCCTACACAATCGCAGGCACTTCTGTCTGTGATGCAGAGTCAAGGGTAATCCCAGCCATGATGTCCGAGCTGATAGTCCATGCTGCTGCAAACGTCGTCGAACTGTTCGTGCAGATGGTGGTTGTCTTGCAAACTTCACCAACTGTTGACTCAGGGATCAAGACGTGGCTGCACGCTCCATTACAGCTATGCGCATAAGACGCCTGTCATCTCGACTGCTATTGATACGAGGCCGTTGAGATCCAGCAAGGCGTTCCGTATAGTCCTCCTGAATCCACCGATTCCATTTTCTGCTAACAGTCATTGGTTCGCGACCAACGCGAGCAGCAATGTCGCAATATGATAAACTACAATCGCGATAGGCTACAATCCGACCTTTATCAAAGTCGCAAACGTGATGGTACGCATCTCTCCTCCTTTCACGAGGCATCACAACAACGTTTCACCAGGCAACGCCGGTCAGTTGCTGTTTGTGTATGAGAAATCGGTTGGAAACTTTCCTCATGTCAGCACGTTGTAAGTATCGCCACCGGCGCCAACCTTGTGTGAATGCTCTGATAAGCTAATCATTTGCATATCACAGCATCTTCTTCCTATCGGTTAAATTTCGCGTCTGTAGCAAGTCATCTTCGTGGTGTAGCAATTTTATAGCCAGGAGTGTAGTTTCAGACTGATCCACCTATTCCAGGTCCACTGTAGGAATCTTGAGTCACCACAAAATGTGAAGGTAGCTATTTAAAAACGTTTATGTCCTTGATATTGAAGTGAAGAGATGACTTATTGACCAAAGTGGATAAAACTCAGGAACTAATGTATCAAATCAGAGAATTCAACAACAAATGTTTGTATAGCTTATGGAACTTAACTGCGGGGTCATGAGTCCCTGAACTTACAAACTATTTATAAACTACCTTATACTAAAGACAGCACAAACATACATGCCCGATGGAGGATTCGAATCCCCGACGGGGAACGGCTCGCGCATTGGAGCAGAGCACCTCAATGCGCTCGGCCACACCACCGCGGCCATAGAATTCAACACCGACATAAAAGGAATTTCGAAAGCCGTATTATCAAACTTTAAGAAGGCGGAACAATGGGCGGTTTTCCCAGTGCAAAAAATGTGAGGGAAGCAGAGAAGCAATACGCCAAAGGTGTCGAAGCAAGTGAGGCCGAGGTCTGCTTTCGAGTATGTCACATTTGTTAAAAATGGTATAATTATGTCAAATATGGCCACAGATCTCATACTTCACATTTACGTACATATTACACATTTTTGCAATTGTTGAATTAAGTAGAGGAAAATTTTCTCTCCGCAGAATGTGGTCAGTGGAGATGGAGTGACCGACTATTGTGGATGATCGTCGAAGTCAGTGGGGGAATGATTGCCAATGGTCAGTGGAGAATGGTGTTCAATGTAGAATAATGGTTAGTGGACACTGATCGTCATCGGAAATGAAAGTAATAGAGAATGATGGTTAATGGTAATTTGATAATGACAAGGTGGAAGAGTGGTTCGTTGCGACGCTGATCAATGATCAGTGGAGATAGTAGTCAGTAACGAACAGTGCTGATGACCAATAGTCAGTAGGGAATAGTAGTGAATGTAGCTGATGTTCAGTGGTTTGTGGGGGTGGTAGTCATTGTTCAGTGAAGGATGACTGAAAAATTTCAAATGTTTGTAAAGTTATGGGACTTACTACTTAAACTAACTTATTCTAAGAACAACACAAACACTCTTGCCTGAGGGAGGTTTCGAGCCTCTGACGTGGAACGGACGCGTGCAGCTTAGCAGGGCGTTTCAGCACGCACGGCTATTCCGTTGCGGTGAAGGACCTGTCATTGGACGTGAGGATCATTGGGCAGTGAAAACGATGGTCACTGGTCAATTGTGATGATGATGAATGATCTGTTGGGTAATGGTGGTCAATGTAGAACAATGTATGACAACAATGGTCAGTAGAGGATGATGGTCAGTGGTGATAATGGTCTATGTTGAAGGTCAGTAAAACGTTGTGGTCAATCGAGAATGACTGTTAGTGGGAATGATAGGTGTTTAGACTGCTATTATTGCACAGTGTGATTGCCATCACCCAATGTCTTTAAAAATCGTTGGTTCTAATGAACAACAATGTGACTCAACGTAGCTCTCACCTTTATAAAGGGTAATTACGAGGGTTTGAACTACAGCTACAGCTACTACGCTGGAAGTACCGCTTTCGGGTACTCTCTGTGTTTTGCTTTTTTTTTCATCAGAATAGTCTGACATTTTTCCATTTTATATTACAGAATATCAATATACAGAGAAAATTGTGTGAAATTAGTATGAGCTATGAACTGAGTAGGCTCGGTCAAACAGAAAGCAGACTGTTCGCGCTGACATCCGGTATGAACTCGTGGATCGTGACAGTGTATCGCCCTGGTCACCGCCTTTTATTTGGCGACGCCGTTATAATGTCATGATACACTGAGTTGAAACGGACAGTCTTCTGTGTACCTATTATAAACGTGTAGCGCTATGGTCAAACAAACGGCGGTGACCTAGCTCCTGAACCGGTAGTTTACGTTTGTCTTCAATGTTCGTTGCTTGTAACGCGTTGTTAGCGCCGTGCGTGTTCGAAGAATACAGTTAAATGGACGATCCAAGTGTAGCCAGAAGAACATACATCAGAGGTAGAGGAGTTGAATGAACTAACGAGAGGTGAAATCACTAACGCCGTCACATACACCGAAAGCCGAAAAGTTACGAAAAATGTCGGACTGTTTCGATTAAAAAAAAAAAACACACACAGAGATGGGCTGAACACGGTACCTCCAGCCTGATATCTGTAGACATTCATTAACCCATTGCTTTCCAAATTTTCCCTCATGGCGACACCCTTTTATAGCTTACAGTTTTGCGCGACAGCCTTTTACAAATATAAATACATATTCCTTCAGTAAAAAACCGTCTTGATTGCAAATTATTTTATTAATTAATGACGCGTTTCGGCCTTTAGCAGGGCATCTTAAGATTATCTGCATGGCAGATAAAGGGCGAAACGCGTCATTAATTAATAAAATAATTTGCAATCAAGACGGTTTTCTACTGAAGGAATATTTATTCTCACTGATTGCTGTACACCATGGACTGGAAATCATTTTATAAATACATATGGTAGAATTTAGATGGTTCTAGCATAGCATGTTTAATGTTCATCCTGATTGCAGCAATTACGTACACTCATCGCAAGAAAAGGAAGATGTACAACAGAGTAACACCGCAAACAACAATGCCTAACTCCTCACAGTAATACTTGCTTCTTCTACAATCGACCCAACTTCCGAAACACGAAAACTGAATTTCGGAAACCGTTTTCCGCTGTCGTGTGTACATGTCAGGGCCAGATACGGTTTTGCTGGATCGATTGAAAACGGCATCTGGAAATTAGCTGCTCGGATTTTTGATTTAGACAGCACAGCGTCTGTTCCCTTATCGCATTATTTTCAGAAATAGGAAGGATGTATTTTTGACAAGTGATGAATTATTATTTAAGTTCTACTTTTAGGTTCCTGCTTCATCATAACCTCGGAAGTCCCTTACGGTGGACTGCGGAGTATGTATGTAGATGTGGATGACAAGTAAGAATATGAATGTCACTTCTGGTCCCAGAATCTGTTACAAACAGGAAACTGAGAGAAAAAAATGTTAACGCATACCAGGGTTCGAACCAACGATCACTGCATTTAAATTACTACTCTCCGTTAATTACCCGGCCATACTCCATACTAAACAACGCTACTGAATAGCTTTAGTCAGTGGACAATTGTGACTGCTTTTAAAATCTGTGACAGCTTTTACAGCCACTGTGTCATTGATTGACATTTAATTGTAAGAAACGCTACCGAAGGTGACGTGGCTTTGATAAATCCATTAAAAACGCCCAGGTGCAGCTTTTTGAGGAGGAAAGCAGACTACAGTGAAGGTTCGTTCAAGCAGCTGCCGGTTTCCAGTTTCAGCAAATTGCGCATGGGAAGAGCTGTGATCGAGTATCAGCAGCAGCTCTGCGCGTTTGCTGTAATCTGGCAACTGGCAGCTGCTTGAATGAACTAGCGATGGGCAAACCGAGTACTGAGAATGCAAAGTTCTCGATTCCAAAGAGTTCTCGTTGTTCTCGAGAACCTGAGTCGGTTCTCGGTTTTGACTATTCGCTTTTTAATGTTAGGAAGTTGTCGATACAAACATTTATTGTCCTACCGTTGACATATTTAGAAGTAATGTAACATTTAGTTATGTTTTGTAGCATAAGCCACACAGGTTGTTCTCTGTGCCCGTGATCGTGTGCTGTAGTGGGTTAAATCATTATGATGCTATGCTGTAGGGTAAGGCTTGGAATCCTGACAGTGCAAATAAGATTTTGATTTTTAAATTATTATCAGAACTACTTTAAAATCTTTTTTGAAACATGATCAATCATTGGTTTTATTGAAATGATTGGTTTAACGTAACTTTTTAAATTCTAATTCTTGGCTACATCATTTCAATCAGCATAGTAACTTTTCATTTCCTCTCGTTTATGCTTCTTATCGTTCTTTATTTATCTGGAATATTCGTCTATGAGATTTTAATTATGTTATGCAGTAACTTCAAAATAATGTATGCCGTTTTATCATTTTATATTTGTGTTTGTTGCAATCATTATTTATATTCCTCATTTCACTTTAATTATATTTATAACACTGTACCCGATCTTCGTTATTATACTCTTAATGAAAAACGAATTAAAGTTTAACATGTTTGTATCACGATTACCAAACAAAAGATCTCAGTTCTCGCTTCTCAGAACTCGCTTCTTAGTTCTCGTTTCTTAGTACTCGCTTTTCAGTATTCGTTTCTTAGAACTCCATTCTTAGTTCTCGCTTCAGATCTCGCTTCTCAGTTCTCGCTTCTAAGGTCTCGGTTTTCGTGTCTCGCTTTAGAGTTCTCGCTTTTCAGTTCTCGCTTCATGGTTCTCGTTTATGGGTTCTCGGTTATGATATTCGTTTCTGTTTGAGAAAAGTGAAACGAAAATTTTCGGTTTCGTTTGTATGTTTCAGTCTTGCGGCTGCTATCTTTTATTATATCCAGGCATTGTCACTAATATCCTCATTTTTCGAACAAATGAAAAGGTTTAATTGGAGTATCTATTAAATCACCCAAATGTTTCTTATCTCTGTATGTGTAAAAGCGAATGATTACACACTCACTCACTGAACACGGAATCACGAAAACTACCTATAAACAACATAGCTGCCTAATTTCAGTTTCATAGGTGAAGTAGACTACTTCAGCCGAAAAAGGATTTTGCGTCAGGGTCGAATTAAGGCACATGGCGGAGAATACTTTAGCTACAGACATCGACACAATCTACAGGTTTTTTGATTTTCTTAAAATTTTGTATGATTGGCTATCAGAACTATTGGAAGGTCCTTTCTGCGCAAAATTTTGTATGGTGCATGGCGGAGGGTACTTTAGCCACGGACTTTCGCAAAATCTATAGTTTCTTTCCGATCTATATGAGATTTTGCACTCTTTATTTCCAAACCATGTTTTTCAAGTAAATGTTGAGAACGCTTATTTCACATCAGAACTCGTCCAGAGCGTTAATAATGGCATCTAGTAGATTTGCCTAGGCACCTATTATTTTTTAAGTTCTCGGTTTGGTATTCGATTCATTTTGGTTCTCGAGGACAGAGTTCTCGATTCCTGAAAGTACTCGGTTTTGCCCATCACTAGAATGAACCCTGAGTGTCTACTGCTGCTGAGGCAGAGCTGCCGCCTAGCGGCTGAGCACGCAATTAATGTGCACCGATCATTCCTGTAATACGTGATCTGTGGTGTACTGAATGAAGAGAAGGATGATTAGCTGCAGGCGAGTCTTCATGGTAGTATGAGAGAAGGATCTTTTGTGTTATTTTATGAAAAGTTTTTTTGTCTAGAGTCTAAATTTGTTAGTCTCGCGACACCCTTGATGCCACTACGCGACACCCAGTTTGGAAAGCTCTGCATTAACCGCTCACTTGGTTGGAACGTGGCTACATTACGCGTCAAACAGCGCGCAGTGAACTTCAGCATCAATTTTCTCGGAAGGGAAGGTCCGTCGCTAAAAAGTGTGTGTCCTTCCACAACGTTTCCGAGGCCCATCTATCCGTTATTTACATTTGTAATGGTCTCCTTGTAAGTACGCACCCTCTCATTGAGGGCTGAAGGAGTGAATAGAACCACAATTTACTTAAATATGTATTTTAATTTTCTACTTGCCCTGCAGCAAGACCTTCTCAAGGTCAGGTTGTGTTTTGTATCTTGTTGTTTGTAGTTGGACCCACGAACGACGGTGGGTCGCACATATCTAAAGAACGGCATTTTTTTCCGGTTTCAAGCGATAGTTGAAGAACGCATATATGCGTGCTTTGTGCTTGAAGAAACCTTATAGCCCGCAAATTATGGCTCTTGATTGCTTAGATAGAACTCGTTACTTGCTGTCACCATCAGCGATGATAACATCTAACAAATAGACTAAAATACACCGAATAGACTGCTACATTGAAGTTTAATTTTGGTAGAGCGTCCAGAACATTACTGAACGTTCATTGGCTGTCGTCGAATGCATGACGTAGATGCGCAGTCCAAGCTTAAACTCGACCGTCGTCGATCTTGGTTCCAACTATAACAAATGTAACAGCCTATCTCACCTTTCAATGTGTCAGTTTCAGCATGCAATGACCATTTATTTTAACCGAACTGTCTGCCTTTTGGTCTGTAGTCTTCCCCTCTCGCCATCATTTTCAACCATTAAATAACATAAAGAAACACCTGCTAGAAGAGAGGAGGTGGGATGTGGCAACAGAAGATGGCAGCACAAGATTCTCAGGTAAGCCTACCTTTTAATCGGGGAAAAGAAGTTAGGCGAGTTTGTGAATTATAAACCTTCGTAGTTTAGCGACCATCGAAAGTCGCAACAGCTACAAACCGTTCGGCACCATATTTTACAGTCATATTTGTTGGTCACCAGCGACCACAAACTCCATGGAGGAACAACTGGGCGTCGCAAAGGGAAGGCACTAAATGCTAACTCTGCTATTACACATCGTCTGTTTTAACGCCATCACACAACTGTTTCGCAATTATTATTGTATTTCACGCACCAGTTGTCAATAACAACATGTCGTGTTGCCATTAGGGTTGCCAGATCTCCGGGCGCCGCCCGGAGTGCCCGGGCTTGGAATGAATTCTCCGGGTCTACGGGCCAATCACTCTCATCTCCGGGCTTGAATATAACCTTCATCATAACTTTTTTTTTCGACGCTTTTTAAGTACTATGCTCATGTAGCGACGATCTACATCGCACTTAACGTAACTTAAACGAAGAACGAACACAGCGTCCATGCCCTAGGGGGGGGGATTCGAACCTCTGGCGGGAGCAGCCTCGCGTACCGTGGCAAGACGCCTCAGTGCGCTCGGCCATTCCCGGCCGGCTCATCTCTAGTAATTATGAATAACTTTATATAAATGTCAATTTTTTATTGCAACAAAACGCTACTTTTCTGTTCTTCCTGTGAAAACTTTTCATTGCTGCGTCGGTAGTAATCGGCTACCGCATTTTTAAGTAAACACTGTTGCCGCAACGTGTCAACTGGCGACGTCCATTATTTGTGTTCGTTCATTGTTTATTATCAGTTTACCGGCAAATTTTTTAGGAATACTCGGATCGTGTGAGAACAGACAAGCTTACATTAACTCAGATTAGTGAGTAATAACAGTGAAATGAAGAGACGATATCTTAAGTTCGTTCCGTGAAGAATGGTTGCAGAAAGAAAATTATAAAGAGCGGCTACAAAAAGTCGATACTGATGAGTGTATGTGTGAGTGCAAAATATGCAGTATCTGATTTACTGTTAAGTACGGCGGAGTGAAAGCGAATATTACTACACAAAAGAAGAATCAGTCGCTTCTTAATTTCTTGCTGAAACAATTTTCTGCAGAAGACGACAATCCTGGTTGGGGAGGGGGGGGGGAGAGGGTGAGTCATTGGGCAAGGGGGAGGGGGGCACGTCTGGTCTCCGACGTCTGGTCTCCGGGCCTGCCTCGTGTTCAATCTGGCAACCCTAGTTGACATATATATTTTATTATTGACAACCGGTGCGTGAAGTACAGTAATAATTATTACACATCGGATCGGAAAAATTTCAAGTAAACGTAGTTCAGAAATTTAATATCGAGTTCTTTGGAATTTTTTCTGATATTTCGACTCTGAAAGCTGTTACACACTATAAAGTTATAACTCGTCACACGACTCCCACCTTATTCTTTTGTTGTAACATTTAACGGAAATTGCAAGAATGCCTGAGTTTGATATTACATCTACAGTTGACTATATCACAGGAAAATCTATATCTATAAATGTGAATGTCTGTTCGGTGTACGTTTATCACGTCTGAACCACAAGACAAAAAGAGCTAAAAATTTGTACAGTTACTAATGTCTACCCGGGGAAGGCTTTCGTTACGGTTTTATGACGATCGAATAACTGTTTATCGATATATATTAATGTGAATGTCTGTTCGGTGTACGCTTATCACGTCCAAACGACAAGACGCAGAGACTTAAATATTTGTACAGTTACTAATTTATACCTGAGGAAAGTTTTAGGCACGGTTTTATAGCGATCTGATAGATATTTAATAATTTGAAGAATATAACGCGAAATGCGGAGCAATAATGATTCTTTGAAAATTATATTTACTCTTTGAAAATGGTTTTATTGGTTGCATTGTTGCTTGAGGGTTGATAATGATAAAAGGGTGGACTATATTGGGATGGAAACTTATCGGTCTATATTAAGTTCTACGTTTGCATGTTAATATTTCGCTCTGCAGCGAAAACTACAGAACGCAAACGAATGATCTGTGTGTAATTGTTGACCGAAGTCTCCCGTTGTACACCATAGCATTTTCATGCCGAGAGCTATAAGGGGGTGGAAGATTTGGTGATTGAAAACCGTCTAATTATAACAAAATTCGGACTGAAGTCCAGCGATGACGTTTGCGACTCTATAGCAAGGAGGATACGTACAGCGAAACGTGATGCCACAGACCATATCTTTGGTCTATATGTGCTTCAATGTCTTCAGCTCTTTCTCTGTAAGGATTAGCATACGAATAAGGAAATATAAGAATAAATAAATAAAGCAGTAAAAAAGAAATTTCTTTTAATACATCTCTTTAAAACAAATCGATTAGACGTTTCGTGCATTACATCAAGTGATCCATCTGTGATATTGTTGCGTTGAAATGGAAACAGGCTTGACTTCGAAGGCAACTGAATACAGCACTTATACTGAAAGCACGTTTATTACGAACTCAACATACACGCAGCACTGACTGACTCTCAGTCAGAGTGCTCTGTTATTTATACACAGACAGAATTTACCAGAAATTAGAAGAACAGTTAACATAAGAAACAAGTAGAATTTACATGTGAACATAAGAAAGATGTAGAACCTTCTGGAATTGTTAATTGCAAAGAAATAAAATTTTTGCTGGAAGGCGTGATTGAACCGGCGACCTTCTGCACCGCAGTCCGTGACGCTATCCCCTGCGCCACGCCGGCAGTCAGTGTTCGTGGTCTCACGCGGCATTGCTCCCTCTCCTGGAGAAACGCTGTTATGATCCCTGTGGAGCCAGCTGCAATGTCCTGGATCTTGACCGTGTCATGGGTCCTACAGGGGTAAAAATCCATACCAGATCTCCTGGGCTGTACACAACAGGTCGGTGCTTGTCGTTATACCGCTGACGGTCCTTCTCCTTGGTGTCCAGTGTCCGTATGCGAGTCAGTTGTCTTGCTTTTTCGACCCTGGTGATGAGCTGTCTAACATAGTCATCATGAGTGTCGTCCTGTTGGAACGGGAACAGCGTATCCATTGTCGTCTCAGCTTCACGGCCATGGAGCAGGAAAAACGGAGTGAAGCCTGTGGTGTCTTGTCTTGCGGTATTGTAAGCAAATGTCACGACTGGCAGAATTGTATCCCAATCCTTCTGCTCAACATTGACAGCATGCCGGCTAACGTCTTGTTGAAACGTTCCGTAAGACCATTTGTCTGAGGATGGTATGCAGTTATCATTCTGTGGACAATGTTGCACCGTGACATTACCTCTGATACTAGTTTTGACTGGAATACTTTCCCACGATAAGATATCATGACACGTGGTTCTCCATGCTTCAAAATAATATCTTCTACAAGGAATTTTGCGATCTCTGGAGCTTCTGCAGTCGGCACAGGTTTGGTGGCAGTGTAGCGTGTGAGGTAGTCAGTGCAGACTATTATCCAACGGTTACCGGTTGTCGACTTCGGGAACCTCCCTAAAAGATCGATCCCAACTCGGTGGAATGGAGCTGCTGCCGGCGGAATCGGTACGAGATGTCCTGGAGGTAATTGCGGCACATGCTTCCGTCGCTGGCACTCTTTACAGTGACTCACATAGTGCTTGACAGATCGGTAGAGACCTTTCCAGTAATACCTGCGTCTGATTCTGTCTAGGGTCTTCACGAATCCCAGATGACCGGATATTGGAGCATCGTGGAAATATTTGAGAATAGCTGGCTGGAGATGAGCTGGAACAACAAGTAGCCATTTGGGGCCCAGTGGATCGTAGTTGCTCTTACACAATGTTCCGTTTATAAGTTGTAACTCTCCATTGGTCGGTTCTACTTTCTCCAAGGCCTCTATCGTTTTAATAGTGCTGGATCTTCCCTCTGTTCAGCTGTAACGTCATGTAATTCAGTGAGAGATGAAATTTCATTAATGCTGTTTTGTTCTACTAATGGATTCCTCAAAAGGCAGTCGACAGCAGTTTGCGCCCTTCTTGAATACCACTGTGACATCGTACTCTTGGAGTCTTAGTGCCCATCTTGCTATTCGACCTGATGGATCCTTCAAGCTAGTCAGCCAACACAAAGAATGGTGGTCTGTCACGACGGTGAATGGTTTGCCGAATAAATACGGCCGGAACTTGTTGATAGCCCAGATAACCGCGAGACATTCTTTTTCAGTTGTAGAGTAGTTTATCTCGGACTTTGAGAGTACTCTTGACGCATAGGCTATCTCTTTTCAGCACCTTCCTGAACTTGTACAAGCACTGCACCAATCCCATAACCACTGGCGTCTGTGTGAAGTTCCGTTTCTGCATTCTCGTCGTACAAGGCTAGCACTGGTGCGGAAGTTAGAGCCTCCTTAAGTGCTCGGAAAGCTCTTTCTTTTGTCTCATCCCAGTGAAACTTGGCGTCTCTCTGCAGACGTTCTTGTAATGGACGTGCCTTGTTACAAAATCCTTTTATGAAACGTCAGTAGTATGAGCACAGCCCGAGAAAACTTCTCACATCACGGATGTGCTGAGTAGTTGGAAATTCTGTGACTGCCCTTACTTTATCTGGATCAGGACGGACACCATCTCCGTTGTGTAGGTGCCCCAGGATTTTTATCTCCTTGGCGACGAAAAGGCACTTCTTTGGATTGAGGCGGAGTCCTGCAGTCTGAACACACTTCAACACAGTTGACAGGCGACTCAGATGTTCTTCAAACGTTTTCGAGAAAACGACAATGTCATATAAATAGCAAAGACACGTCGTCCACTTAAGGTGTCGAAGTAAGTTGTCCATCATGCGTTCGAATGTGGCCGGAGCATTACATAATCCAAATGGCATTACTTTAAATTCATAGTGGCCGTCAGGTGTAATAAAAGCCGTCTTCTCCCTGTCAGCTTCGTCAACCTCGATTTGCCAGTAACCGGTCTGCATGTCCATAGTTGAGAAGTACGTAGTTCCTTTCAAGCAGTCTAAGGTGTCGTCAATACGCGGCAATGGGTAGACATCTTTCTTTGTGATTCTGTTCAGCCGCCGATAGTCGACACAGAATCGCCGTGTGCCATCCTTCTTCTTTACGAGGACCACCGGAGACGACCAAGGACTCTGCGAAGGTTGAATAATGTCATCTCGCAACATCTTCTCCACTTCCTCCAGAATTATCCGTCTTTCAGCTGGCGACACTCTATACGAACGCTGGCTAATTGGCGGATGATACCCAGTATTGATACGGTATTGATTCCTTGGTCAGTCCAGCCCTATTGGCAGTTCTACGTTTGTTTCCTCCAGCGCGTTGTCTGTACTAACAGCAGGGCATGAACCGGCGACCTTCTGCACCGCAGTCCATGACACTATCCCCTGCGCCACGCCGGCAGTCAGTGTTCGTCGTCTCTCGCGGCAATATTATTACAATCATTAATGTTGAATTTCGTGATTGGATTCTTCGAAACGAGTGTATTTTTACCTGTGATTTCTTATATATTCTCTGATAAATGTAACATGTTTTTAGAAAAAAGAAGATGGACAGAGAGAGAGAGTGGATAGAAAAAGTACTAACTCAAGGTTCGAATAAATAAATAAATACCCGGACAACGCCGGGTTTTCAGCTAGTACTTTATAAAGTATCATTTAACAGAAAGGGAGAAGTCTTTAAAACCGTATTTATAAGAGGGCAAATATTTCGGTCAAAAAGTAATAAAATATAAATAATTTAAATTATAATTAATATAAAATTATTTAGTAATAATATACAGTCGTGGTTGCAACTTTTTTATTGATTTTTTAATGTCTTTCACCCTTGTGGGGCATCCTCAGAAAGTCTTATAATATCAGTTGAACTAAAACTCTTACTAGTTCAACTCTTGCTAGTCCATCTGATGTGATATTTTAAGACTTTCTGAGGATGCCCCACAAGGGTGAAACGCGTTAAAAATAAAAAAAAGGTGCAAACACGACTGTCTTTTTTTACTAAACAATCTAATTGGTTGCAGTGCCAGTCGGCCATAATGGAGTGGACAGTATTTTAATATAAAATTAAATGTATAAAATGTATTATTTTATTAAATAATATAATTTTTATATCTTTAATATTATATTATTTATATTTTATTATTTTTGTTCAACATATTTGAAAAATCGTAAAACTACAGGAAAATCTAGTGTGTGCTGTAAAACACGTCAGCGAAAGAGTTTTATTAAGCCACCAGCAGTTTCTGGACGATAGTCAAATCTTCACGTGAATAAATAAATAGCCGTGGTGGAGTGGCCGTGCGTTCTAAGGGGCCTTGCTGCAGAGCGCGCGGTTACTCGCCGCCGGAGATTCGAGTCCTCCCTCGGGCAGCGGTGTGTGTGTTATCCTTAGTATAGGTTAGTTCAAGTTAGTTTAAGCACTTTGTAAACCTAAGGACTAATAAACAATGTACTTAGATTTACAACATTTGAACAATTGAATAAATAAAGGGTTGTGGGCAAGTATATGGTAACACACAAAATAGTTCTTATGAGAAAAGTGAAGAAAACTACTATTAATTCTGTATTCTGCCTAAAAATATGATTTTATCATGTGTTAATGAGAAGAAGGGTTCAAGGTATTTGTTCCAATCATATGTTAATTTCACTGTTAAGTTAACCCTGTTCATGTGGGTTACCATACTTTGCGTGATTTTACAACGATGTAATGAAAGAAACAAACTTTCTTCAGTTATTTGTGTTTATTGAAATACACTACTGGCCATTAAAATTATTACACCAAGAAGGAATGCAGATGATAAACGGGTATTCATTGGACAAATATATTATACGAGAACTGACATGTGATTTCATTTTCACGCAGTTTGGGTGCATAGATCCTGCGAAATCAGTACCCAGAACAACCAGCTCTGGTCGTAATAACGGCCTTGATACGCCTGGGAATTGAGTCAAACAGAGCTTGGATGACGTGTACAGGTACATATGCCCATGCAGCTTCAACACGATACCACAGTTCATCAAGAGCAGTGACTGGCGTATTGTGACTAGCCAGTTTCTCGAACACCATTGACCAGACGTTTTCAATTGGTGAGAGAGCTGGAGAATGTGCTGGCCAGGGCAACAGTCGAACATTTTCCGTATCCAGAAAGGCCCGTACAGGACCTGCAACATGCGTTTGTGCATTATCTTGCTGAAGTGTAGGGTTTCGTAGGGATAGAATGAAGGGTAGCGCCACGGGTCGTAACACTTGTGAAATGTAACAGCCACTGTTCAAAGTGCCGTCGATGCGAAAAGAGGTGACCGAGACGTGTAACCAATGGCACCACATACCATCACGCCGGATGCTACGCGATGAAGAATACACGAATCCAATGTGCGTTCACCGCCAAACACGGATGCGACCATCATGATGCTGTAAACACAACCTGGGTCCATCCGAAAAATGGACGTTTGGCACCGAGGTTCGTCGATGCGTACACAATCCTAGGCGCTCCTGTTTGTGATGCAGCGTCAAGGGTAACCGCAGCCATGGTCTCCGAGCTGTTAGTCCATGCTGCTGCAAACGTCGTCGAACTGTTCGTGCAGATGTTGTTGCCTTGCAAACGTCCCCATCTGTTCACTCAGGGATCGAGACGTGGCTCAACGATCCTTTACAGCCCTGCCGATAAGATGCCTGTCGTCTCGACTGCTAGTCATATGAGGCCGTTGGGATTCAGCATGGCGTTCCGTATTGCCATCCTGAACCCACCGATTCCATATTCTGCTAACAGTCATTGAATCGCGACCAACGCGAGCAGCAATGTCGCGATACGATAAACAGCAATCGCAATAGACTACAATCCGACCTTTATCAAAGTCGGAAACATGTTGCTACGCATTTCTCCTCCTTACACGAGGCATCAAAACAACGTTTCACCAGGCATCGCCGGTCAACTGCTGTTTGTATATGAGAAATCGGTTGGAAACATTCCTCATGTCAGCACTGTTGTAGGTGTCGCCACCGGCGGCAACCTTGTTGTGAATGCTCTGAAAAGCTAATCATTTGCAAATTCTTCCTGTCGGTTAAAATTCGCGTCTGAAGCATGTCATTTTCGTGGTGCAGCAATTTTAATGGGTACAATGCTTAGGAATTTTAAACAATTTATTTAAATTAAAAAATTGGCCTAGACCGTAAGGTGTAAGGTTTTTTTTCTTTTTCTTTTTTTTTATAACATCATAAAGTGGCGACCATTTTCGACCTTTCGGTCATTATCGAACCTGTAAACAAGCCAAATGGAAGAAGACATCAGAACATGACATGTTAACATACGACTTTTACATGGTTGAATGACATATGACACCTTTTAAAGCATTTACAAACTTTCGTCTAAGCTAAATTTACAACCACTCATTTCAACGACATAAAAGAAATTCTAACCCATTTGGCAAAAACGTATTAACTGCACAGCGTAAAAGATAATTTTCAAAACGTGTGCTTATAGAAACATTTTAAATGAATGTTAAAAGTGAAATAGTACTGAAGGGCAAAACAATTAAAACGTAGCATTGTATTCTACTTTAATGCTTAAGGCAAAGAGTATGGAAAGCCAAGCTATTACTGAAAACGTACCACTGTTCTTTGATTGAGACCGTGACCCGTGACATAGGAGTGAAACTGAGCGGTCAAAACTGATGAAACTGCTAATTTTTGACCGCTTAGTTTCACTCCTGTGTCACGGTTTCAATCAAAGAACAGTGGTACGTTTTCAGTAATAGATTGGCTTTTCATAGTCTTACCTTAAGCACTTAAGTAGAATACAGTGCTATGTTACTATTTTATTCCCTTCAGAAATATTTTACTTTTAACATTCTTTTAAAATGTTTCTATAAGCACACTCTTTTTATTAAATAGGCATAGCGCTTCATACTTTTTGAAAATTATATTTTACGCAGTGCAGTTAATTAGTTTTTCCCAAATGGGTTAGAATTTCTTTTATGCCGTTGCAGTGAATGGTTGTAAATTTAGCTTCGACGAAAGTTTGTAAATGCTTTAAAAGGTGTCATATGTAATTCAATCATGTAAAAGCCGTATGTTAACATGTCATGTTCTGATGTCTTCTTCCATTTGGCTTGTTTATATATATATATATATATATATATATATATATATATATATATATATATATATATATTAAAAAAAAAACCACTTGCTCTTTGCGGTCTAGGCCAATTTTATTAATTTCAAATAATTTTAAATAAATTGTTTAAAATACTTAAGCATTTTATCTAATTATAAGACCGCCCATCTCCGTTCTGACAAAGATTTTACAGGCAATTTTAATGGCCAGGAGTGTAATTAAACAAGAAAAATAGATTGCACTTTTAGAATTTAATGTTTTACAGCCTTAAGATACATTATCATCATCATCATCATTTGTTTGTCTGCTGTACGGCAGGTTTAGACTGCACCCCTCCATGATTCTCTGTCTTTTGCGATCATCTTCGTTCTTTGGTACCCTCCTAATGGCTTGCTGACGTCATCCAGCATAAGATACATTAATTAGTGATTAAGATACACACACTTTTTTTATTTTAAGCAACCTTCTGAGGAACCAAATTCGATTTTCTGGAACAAAACAAGGGCTCCCACATTTTATATTACGATGAACACAAGTGGAACTTACTTCTTCTGCATCACTGATTTATCTCAGAGTCTCCATCTTCTGCAAACCTCAATTCATTCCTTTTTTATCCTTCCAGAAATAACACTTGTAGTACTGGTAACAACCATCTTGATCTGTGGGTTACCGACTTCTCTAAATGAGGCCAATGTGGGATAACGTTTGTTGGCGATAGAGAGTAACCGCTTGGAGGGTGGATAGGATAGGAATGAACAGTACGTGTGCCATCTGAACTCAAAAACTACTTACATGTGGGATGCCATGCTCTTGTCCACAACCCTTCAAATAAATTTTGTCATAAAATCGTAACTGAAGCCAGTCAGAGCACGCCCCGCGACCCAGTGTGTTGCCTGGGGGTATCTGCAGCGCCGCGGTGGAATGACTGAACGCTCTAAGGTGCCTGGCTACAGAGCGCGTGATGCTCCCCATCGGAGGTTCGAGTCCTCCTTTATCCCTGAGTGTATGTTTGTGCCGCGGTGGAGTAGCCGAGCGGTCTAAGGCGACTCGCTGCGGAGCGCGCGGTTGCCCGCCGTCGGAGGTTTGAGTCCTCCCAGGGGCATGGGTGTGTGTGTTGTCCTTAGGTAGGTTTACCTTAGTTTAAGTAGTTTGTAAGCTACGGACTGATGACCATGCAGTTTGGTCCGATAGATTTACAAACATTTGATTTTTGTATGTGTGTTATCCTGGGAACTGATATCCTCCAATAGATTTACAAACATTTGAAGACTTTGTTTCTGCCGCGGCTAACGGTTTTGTCCGAACGTATGCGAGACCTTCGCGCTGTGTTGTAGGGTGTACTCTGGCCCGAATCTCACAGTATAGTACCTAATTTATTTGTTCGTCTGAAGATGGCTCTAACGTTCAAAACCGGTAGCGTAACAAGACAGTCTATATACAGGGTGTTTCACTATGTGTCTTTGCCTCTGTAACTTATAAAATAATAGGTGACGGGAAATTTTAATGCAGTAAGTCAACACAAGAAATGTTACACTTTCTGCGGAGCTATGAACATAGTTTATTGTATCATTTTCCAAAGAGTTACAGTACAAAGATATAATTTTTTTCTATTGTGCATTGGATTCGTTGAAACCATCCTGCGTCCAAATCAGTTTAAACTACATTCCTATCACTGTTAGTTTGGGAACTACAACCCTTCAATGTTTCAGGTGCAGATATCACAAACGCTGCGCATAATGCAATGCGCCTTCTAAATGTGGTGCGGCCGAGTTGTAACGTCGCCGGTGTCACGGAGCGAGAAGCTTCCTCGATGCGCTGTTAGACTGCCGACTGTCGCTGCACACGGCCGTATGCCCGACTGTTGGAGCCACACAAACAACCGGGGCTCAATATACCACAGTTACTGACATCGTATGACGATGCCATACACGAATAACGAGTATGTTTACATGTTGCTGATGCTCGGCGAGTGCCGACACGATGCCACCGAAGCAGCCACGGCGTATGCAGTGAGATATCCTAGGCGAAGAGCCCCGGCAGCCATTACGTTCATACTTGCCGAAAAACGACTTCGGAAAACAGGCAGCTTGGTAATGCGCCGCAGTAACAGACGACGACCTGCAAGAAGTGAGAAGACGGAGGTGTTTGTTTTAGCTGCACTACACCACGATCCTCATGTCAGCTTACGAGCAGTTGCTGCACAGGTTTCACCCGTACCGCTTGTCACTGACCCAGGAGCTGCATGGGAACGATTTCCGTGCAAGAGTGACATTCTGTGAGTGGGTCATGCGTAATTCCACGCTGATGTCTTTACAAAGTGTTATGTTCTCTGATGAGTCCACGTTCACAAATTATGGTGCAGTGAATCCCCATAACATGCACTACTGGGCCGCAGACAATCCTCGGTGGGTACGACCTGTTGACCGTCAACGTAGGTGGTATATTAACGTGTGGTGTGGAATCCTTGGGGATGAAATCATCGGTCCACACTACTTCCCAGGTACACTGACAGGTGAGTTATATCGCGCTTTTGTAGCCGACAGTTTGGGTGGTCTCCTTGAACATGTGTGTCTACACACGAGAGTCCATATGTGGATGCAGCACGATGGTCATCCAGCCAATTCTGCGCGTGCTGTTGTGGAAGAACTAAACAACAGGTTTGCAGGAAGATGGTTGGGGCGCCATGGTCCTCATTCATGGCCCGCAAGGTCGCCCGATTTAACCCCAGTAGATTTCTTTTTGGGGGGATATCTGAAGGATCGTGTTTATGTCACTGAGCCCACATCCCCAGATGATCTAAAACGGCGCATCGAGGACGCATGTCGCTCCGTCACACCGGCGATGTTACATCTCGTCCGCAGATCCTTTCGACGGAGCATTGCATTATGCATTAAGGAACATGGACACACATTTGAACATCTCATGTAAATCAAGTTCCCACCGCCATAACATCCATCACCCACCACACAGCCATGTATTATGTACAGCGTGTGGTATCGGCCCCTGAAACTTTGAACGGTTGTAGCTCCCAAACTAACAGTGATAGGGATGTAGTTGACATTGATTTGCACGCAGCTGGTTTCAACGATTCCAATGCACGATAAAAAAACTATTGTTCCACTTAAAAAATTATATCTTTGTGCTGTAAATCTGTGGAAAATGATACAATAAACTATGTTCATAGCTCCGCAGAAAGTGTAACATTTCTTGTGTTGACCTACCGCATTAAAATTTCCCGTCACCTATTATTTTATAAGTTACAGAGGCAAACACACTTAGTGAAACACCCTGTATATAAATTGAGGTGTTTGTGCCTATATATCTCACTGAAGACAAAACTTCACATCGCAAACGAATAATGTTTGTATGTAGTACCATGGATAGGAAAAAGTGCTTCTTTCAACGGGTATCATCTTAATATATATATATAAATTGAGGTGTTTGTGCCTATGTATCTGACTGCAGACAAAACTTCACATCGCAAAGGAATAGCGTTTGTATGTAGTAGTAGGTATCAGTCTTCCATTGTGCACTATGGCGGTAGAGGGTTAGTAACGATAAGGGGGTGGAATGTATGGGAGTTGAAAGTTACCGCCTCATATAAAATTCTACGTGTGGGTGTCAATATTTTGTTCTTTAGCAAAAATTAAACAAGGGAGACGAACGATCTCTCTGTGTTGTAGTAGTACAAATTCTCCCGTTGTAAACCATAGCACTTCCGTGTCGATAGCTATAAGAGGATGGAAGATATAGTCGTTGAAAGTCGTCAGCTTGTATGAATTTCGGACTGAAGACCAGCGATGACTTTTGACACTATAATAACAAAGAGGTTATACACAGCAAGACGTGATGCACATTCTTCAGTTGTTTTTCTGCAACAAGCGTACGAATAAAGAAAAATAAGTACATGTTGCAGTTTGAAAAGTAAAAATACCAAGGAAGATGCTAAAGCGCAAGAAAGAAATTCCGCGTTCTCGATCCGTTTCTAAAAGACAGAAAACGGCGCTGAGAAGTGAATCTCCAGACGATAGAAATTTGACATTAGTAGACGTTGTTTATCTTACACTGTAGGCATCAGCGATTTTTCGATATTCCCATCCCTAAGGGGTGAAATAGGGGATGAACGTTTTTTTTTTTTTTTTTTTTTTTTTTTTTTTTAAATACGTTGCTATTTAGGCAATTTTGAAGCAAGAAATACAAAACTTCGGATTTAGGTTTTCTATTGAAATTTTAAAAACAAGTGTTTCGATGTTTTTTGAAATTCAATCACCAAGCGGGTGAAATAAGGGAAAATATTTTAAGGATGCTTCTAAGACTATTTTGATGCTAGAAATGCGAAAATTTGGATTTGGAACCATGTTTTCCTTTGAATCTTTGAGTATGTAGCTTTTCCCAAAAGTATTTGGTACAACTACATTTAATGCGGCCCGACTACTGCTCGCTAGGTGGCACAAAGATAATACCTCTCATTCCCTGTGAATCGGTTTGCTGTTCCTGCTCTATGGTTGGCCAGTTCTCGATGTACCCTTGCCCGGTTAGTATATTAGTAAATTAGCCGGATCGCGTTAAATGCAGTTCAACCATTTATTTATTGCTCTAGAAAAACTAAAATAGAGAATACAAACACAGATGTTAATTACTCACCTAACTGAATGTTATTAATCTGTTAGTAACGTGATACTCTCCGCTAAGCCAAAGTAACCTATGACTTGCGAACTTTCCGTCACAGACAGACGTTAACGTATGTCTACAGTCTGTGTATCGCAGTGAGATCAAAGATAATATGAAGATGGTACTATGTATTATGGAATCGGGACGCTCGACGTATTTTTGTCTCTCTAATTCAGGTTTCAGTAGTTTGATCCTAAGCACTACAGTTGTCTTTCCACTGTTTATATTGAGCTCATTGGTGTATTGTTCAAATGTTTGTTAAGCTTAAGGGACTTAACTACGGGGTCATCAGTCCCTAAACTTACAAATTACTTATGAACTACTAACAACTAAGGACGGCACAAATATCCATGCCCGAGGGGGGATTCGAGCCCCCGACCGTAGTGGCCGTGCAGACCGTGACTGAAGCGCCTCAGTCCCCTCGGCCACCGCGGCCGGCCATTGGTGTATTGCCAGTGTAGTTAATGCTCAGTTAATGTATGTCTGTGTTTCCCAGGGTTTTATCTTTGAGTAATTTAATCTTTGAGCATCTGTTGATATTGCTCCACATTTTACGGATTTTTGTTCACCACACTCACCCACCGCCACACACCAAGACCAAAACACCATAGTGCACCGGCGCGTACCTAAAGGCTACTATCATGCATAACCGCCATTGGTCTGCAGTGAATAATTTTGGCTAGCAATTGAAATATACGGACACACGTCCCACGTTCCATTTTTATATATGTATATTGATTTAGGAGACAATGTGAGCAGCTCCCTCTAGGATGACGCTTTCATTTAACAGTTAGTAAAGTCACCAGAAAATCAGAAGCAACTGCAAAATGATTTAGATAAGAAATCTACATGGTGCAAAAATTGTCAATTCTACACATACATCTACATGGGATACTCTGCAAATCACATTTAAGTGCCTGGCAGAGGTTTCATCTAACCACCTTTGTACTATTTATCCCCCATTCCATTCTCGAATAGCGCGCCGAAAGAAAGAACACCTGAATCTCTCCGTTCGAACTCTGATTCCTCGTATTTTATTCTGATGAACTTTTCTACTTATGTAAGGGGAAGTCAACAATATATTTTCTCATTCGGAGGAGAATGTTGGCAACTGGAGTTTCGTAAGTAACCCACGCCGCAGCGATAAGCGCTGTTGTTGTAATGATTCCCATTCCAGATACTGTATCATTTCCGTAACGCTGTCTCCCCTGTATCATGACAATACAAAACAAGCTGCCCTTCTTTGGACTCTTTCGATGTCCTCCGTCAAACCCACCTGATAAGGATCCCACACTGGACAGCAATACTCCAAAAAAGGACGGACAAACATAATGTATGCAGTTTCTTTAGTAGTTCTCTTGCATCTTTTAAGGGTTCTGCCAGTAAAACGCAGTCTCTGGTTCGCCTTTCCCATGGCTATCTACGTCTTCTTTCCAGTTTAAGTATGAAGTAATAGCTATTCCAAAGGATTTAGTGAAGTTTACGGCCTCCACATTTGATTCATTTATCTTGTAAACAAAGTTTAACGGACTTCCTTCCGTATTCGTGTGTACGACTTCACACTTCTCATTATTCAGAGTCAGTTGCTAATTTTTAAATCATAGTGATGTCTTATTTAGATATTATTATTTACCATTAATAATGATAAGTGCGAAGTCATCCATATGACCACTAAAAGAAATCCGTTAAACGCCAGTTATATGATAAATCAGTCAAATATACAGGCCGTCAATTCTACTAAATACCTCGGAGTAACAATTAGGAACAATTGGAAAGAACACACAGAAAATACTGTAGGCAAGGCAAACCAAAGACTATGTTTCATTGGTAGAACAGAAGATGTAACAGTTCTACTAAAGTAACTGCCTACTCTACACTTGTGCGACCTATTTTGAAGTATTACTGTGCATTGTGGGATCGATACGAGGTGGGACTCATTTAGAGAAGTTTCAGATAAGGGCAGCTTGTTTTGTATTATCGCATTATAGGTGAGAGTGTCACTGAAATGACGTACGAGTCGGGGTGGAAATCATTAAAAGAAAGACGTTATTTGTTACGGCGAGATCTATTTGCGAAATTTCTTTCACCAATATTCTCTTCAGAATGCAACATACATTGTTAGTTGTTAGAGAAATCAGATCGAAAACAGAAAGATTTAGGTGTTCCTTTTTCTCACGAGCCATTAGATATTGGAACTATAGAGAAATACGTATCATAAAAGTGGTTCGATGAACTCTCTGCTAGACTTGCAGAGTATCCATGCAGATGTAGTAGATGTGGAGGTAAATTGCTTCCTTGCAGCAGTATTGGCTTGGAATGGTAGGGTGTACTCCTGCCGAAATATCGGCCGATGCCGACTTTCATACCTGGCTGCATACCAGTAAGTTTTATGAATACGTCATACGTCGGGAGAAATTAAGGAATCACAAGAATGAGGATCAACATCGTTGCTCTGACGGTATCCAGATAATATCTGGACGCCTTACAACACGGAAAACCTACCTTCTGTAACACACAGTAAATTTTACACACAGTATTGAAGCGACTTAAATAAGATCTCAGCAGTGAGGGCCGGACGGTACCACAGAGTAACATATACAGAGAAGAAACCACCCCTACACCACTGACCTACGCTGTCCTAGTAGTTCAGTAAGATGCTAGCAGGTGTCAGGCGGATCGCTGGCTTAGGGTGCCTCTCGCACGTCAGAGGGTAGCGTGGAGGGGAGACTGAGGGGAAAGCTTGTGCCGCCTGCCACGAGGCCACGGCTGTGTCCGGCTTGCTGGCGTTTGAGGGGAGGTGGTGGTGGGGGCAGCCGCTACCTGCCGCCTGCTCTGTTCAGTTTAAAGGGCTTCTTCTGACCGCAGTGCCATCATGGGACATCTTACGGAACTGCTGGAAACCCTCTCGCCCCGCACCCCTGAGCGTAGGACCGGGCCATTACCGAGGTTTCCCGTCTGTATATATTTGTCTGTGACGGTACAGAGGCTATAAAAGCCAACTCGAGCAAATACACCCAGAGAAATAACTTAGGCTGTCCGTTGCTGAAGACACTGGAATTGAACCAAACTAATAAGACAGGATGCTTATTTAGTGTAACAGACTAAGGGAAATTTAAAGTGCCACAATGAAATCTAGATTTAGGAAATACCTCTTGACGTGAAGTATGCCAGTGGGGGAAAAACACGCTTGAGTAGCAAAGTAAAAACATTATCACCTTTTCAGTGGGAAGAAAACAAACCGCACTGCTGATAACACCAAAGGAGGAAATGGCACCTAGAAACAACCTTCCTTATACAATCTGGAGTACACTAAACAGCCTGAGGGCTGGTGCATCCAGATGTAAAACTAATCTGCGCAGGTGGGGCCTGCTGACTAACGATGACGACGCTCTTTGTGAATGCGGAGAGGTTCAGGACGAGGCACATCTGCTTACGTGCCGACTATTGCCGGAGCCCTGCAGTTTCAGTGACCTGCTACAAGCCAATGACAATAAATAAGTAAATAAATAAAAAAATAAAAATAAATAAATAAAAAATAATAATAAAAATAAAAATAAATTGATCTGGACACGGAAATGAGTGAATGAATGAGTGTCAAGAAAGAACAATGATATTACAACACCAAAGCAAACTCATTAATTAAACCAACTATGAAGACAGAGGCTCCGCGGAGCATCTCGGTTCACAGTTGATGTCTTAAGGAAAACAATGAACATTAACAAGAGCAGAACAAGGGTAGTGGGATGTAATCCAAGAAAATCAGGCGATGTTGAAGGAATTAGATTAGTTAACGATAGAACAAAGATGATGCTTGAGTTCTGTTATTTGGGCAGTAAAGTAACTTACGATGAGCACAATACAGATGATATAAAATGCAGAATGTCAATGGGAAGAAGAGAGTTTCTGAAGAAGAAATATGTATTAACATCAAATATTAAGGCTAGTCTACTCGACGACACTTGGTTGCGACACTCGTTTCATGAAATGAGTTGCGCGCAACTGGTTTCGTGTGTGACTGTAGACACGGCGCCAAAACTATACACTTCAGTTTCGTTGTTTTACGAGTGCCGTAGTCGCCGTAGGATGAAAGTTTTGGTAGCTTAATAGTTGTGGCGGAGCTATTGCTTCTCTACTTGAAGTAGCTGCAAAATACTAAACATAAAAAGAATAAGGAACGTGCTTGGGTTTGTGACTGGATTAAAAAAAGACCTCAGCTCGGTTGTTTAGCGACCTTTCTGAAAGAAATTGTGATCTAAGACCCTATATTTTATTTTAATGAATGTAGAAGTTTACGTTCCTTTTAAACAGAGTTAGTAATGCAATAACCAAACAAGATACTGTTACGCGTGAAACATTGTTACCAGAACTGAAATTACAAATTGCATTACTTTTCTTGTCAAATAGATATTCGTCTCTACAGTACCCAAATCCACAATTGCCATAGTTCGTTTGTATAGGTATTTGGAATTGAATGTACTTTAGTTTGCAATGCACTAATCGTCAACCCATCAATATTTATTTCACGAATAATTGCTTCAAGAGCACTAACACGCCGCTGCTTATTCCTGAGATTTTCATCGTTAAAATGGCACAAACACATATGCATCGTATATATGTTCAAAACATAATTATTTCTTCCTTTCCCTCCTTTATGTTGTGTTTTGTTCTGTATTGGTTATCACCTAACCTAAAAACAAGCGCAATCAGTTTCGGCAAAGTTGGAAGGTGCCGAAACTGTTTAGTTTCGCCAACGAGCTGCGCGAACGCCTTCCGCGCATGCGCACTGGTCAGTAGCGCAGTTTCGTGAACGTAGTGTCGTCGTGTAAACTAGCCTTAAATTTTCTACGATGTCTTTTAGGAAGGTATTTGTGTGACGTGGATCCTTCTAATGGAGTGAAACATGGCTATAAATACAGGAAATTTCAGAAAAGTGGCGCCACAGGCGAATGTTGCAGATTAGATGGATAGATCGATATAATAATGAGAAAGGATTGGACAGAATTGAGAGAAAAACAAATTTATGGCATGCATTTACTAAAATAAAAGATATATTGGTAGGACATATTCTTAGACATCAAGAAGTCGTGAATTTAGCATTGGAGGCAAGTGTGTGAGGTAAAAATCTCAGAGGGAGACCAAGAGGCAAATACAGTGAACAGAGTCAGATGGATGTGGGTTTCCGTTATTATGAAGAGATGAAGAGGCTTACTCAGGACAGAGTAGGGTGGAGAGCTCCATCAAACCAAATTGAAGACCACCTCACTGAAACCACCAGCGGACCTCCACTTGAGAATATTAGGCAGCTTATAAATGACGGTACTTAAAACTCGAGTCAATATGGGTGCAAATATAGTTTTGGAACAAAGCATAAGGATGTGGCTATAGCGCCGCATTGGCTGTCTTTGTGGTTTGTTTTCTGTTTGAATATGGGATTGGCATCTTTGTTTTGCTTGAGCTTAAATGGACTAAGCTTCGGAAGTAATTGTACATATTTGATACTATTAAGGATAAAGGGGCGATCTAAACTGTTATTTGTTGTGAAATATATATGCCAAGATCGCTGTTGAAACCTTTTATTTCAGATTACCGGTTCTGACAAAACTTTGTTGTCATCTTCAGATCTGCAACTCTAAATTTTAAAACTTAGCACCTCTCCGTACATCAGTAACAACAGCACAGTTCAATCATGCTGTGTTTTAATGTACAAGAATTTACACCCGCTCGTAACTTGTAAGATCTAAAATATCATGTTTTAAAATAATGTGGCTCAGCTCGTCATTTTTAAAATCATCCCAACACAAATTTCCCACTCTTTCACACTTCTGCCAATGTGTAGTGTGATAGATTTTAAAAGTGACGAGCTGAGGCACATTATTTTAAATTATGACAGCTCGTGTATGCGACGTTATGGATGTTATAAGAAACGAGCAGAAGCAAATTCCTGTAACTCAAGAAGCAACACGATTGAACTGTACAGTTCTTAATGATGAATGGAGAGGTAGTGTATTTTAAAATGTAGAATTGCAGATTTCAAGATGATGACAAACTTTGGCCAAACCGATAATCCTGAATAAAGTATTGAACAGCGATCTTGGTGTATATATGTATTTCCCAACAAATCGAAGGTAATTTGTCGCTTTTGCATTGGCACCCGTTGTTTCCTGTTATTTCGTGGCATGGCATAAGGAATTTTTCTTTTATATTTACGGCGTGATGTGGCGTATTGAATTTTGGAGGAAGGAATCTTAAGCCCTTCTTAAACGATGGACGAAAGTGAACAAGATAGATAATAGTCTAATGAAGCGCTCCTAGCCTACTTGTCCTGAACTACAATCTGATGCAAGATCTTGTGGCAGCGTGTTTAGACGATAAACGTAATTGAACAGTAATGCCCGATGTTGAAAGTGAGGTTATGACAGGCGATCTGTTATGTAGGAAACAATGCTAAATGTTATTGACGACCAAAGAAAACCTTGCAGTCTATATTTTTGGCCAACTTAGTGTGGTAAAGTTCTGAGAAGTGAAACAGCATTTCAAAAATTCATATCTATTTTCAAGCGAAAAAAAAATAAAAAATAAAAATAAACTTATGAACATATCAAACAATATTTATAAGAGCATAAATAGACCTTCTTTACTTTATCTACTACGATTTGCCCACTGACATTGTTAATAACGTCATGCACAACTGAATTTTTGTCCTTCATTTGGACTGACTTTTTCAATTTAAAATGCTATTTAATGAAAATTGCATCATCAAATTACAATCTTATTCATATAAACAATTGGCTTCAGTCTTTTCTGTTACAATATTGTAAAACATAAACCATTTTTCGGTTTCAGATGTACGACCTCGCTTTTCGGTGGACAATAATTGAGATAAAATATTGAAGTCATCATGAAACATTTGCAATTTACCGCTAAAGCAAAGTATTATAATAATAAAATAAAGATTAATAACACAAATCTGCGTGCAAACCGTGTAATTGTCGACCACAATATGAAAATCGCGTGATGAAAATAGGTTAACTTCCGATGTCAGCAGACGACCGTTCAATCAAAACAATCTTCTCGAGAAAGCTTAACGTGACGTTGACATTAGGTGACGGTCTGGTGAAGGACACTGTGAATGCCGTCATTATAGCTACATTTTTTAATACATTCTGATCATAAACTTCGACATTACTCAAAATATACGTAAATACGAAGGAAAATGGCGGACTAAACTGGAGCGATGACTGCAGCTGACAGCTACTAGCTCACGCATGCGCAGTGAACCCACTAGTACCGAATTTAGTACTGGCCCTATTTCGTTATCGCTACGATTATCCCGAGTCGATACTAGCGCGATGATACTAGTCGAGCCGTTCAAACGACAGACGGCCGCCATTAATGCAACTTGTTATCAATCTGTTACAAGTGTGTTGATCGTCTAAAACGGGCTTTAGAGTCCCGACGATAGCGTGCTCGTTAGAGACGGAGCTTACGCTCGGTTTTTTGGGGAAGGATGTGGGGAGGAAGTCGGCCGTGCCCTTTGAAACGAACCATCCCGGCATTTGCCTGGACTGATTTAGGGAAATCACGGAAAACCCGAATCTGGATGGCCGAGGTGGATTTGAACCACCGCCCTCCCGAATGCGAGTCCAGTGTGTTACCACTGCGCCACCTCGCTCGTTTGAATTTTGGATGACAGTATGGTTGAAGTAAATACTCTGTGTGAAGGTATGCAACGGTGCTGGTAGCGCCACGATTTGGCAACGTGAATGGCTTTCGGAACCGCGTGGGAATGGCCGTGGGCTCTAAGGCGCCTTGCTGCGGAGTGCGCGGCTGCTCCCCGTCGGAGCTTCGAGTCTTCCCAAGGGTTGTTGTTGTTGTTGTTGTTGGGTGTTTAAAGGGGACTCAACTGCCGGGTTATCAGTCCCCTGTTCCCAGCTAAGAGTTAACTTTTAAAGGTTTCCTTTTGTCGCTTAGTACTCGAAGTCCAGTATACTCCTAGTACAAAGAGACAGTCAGTGGTAAAATGACGTAACAAAGAACAAGACAGGAGTTGACAAAAATAGATAGAAAACTAAAACAAGGCAGCAGAAGCGTGTGGCTGGCTGATCACAAGGATAATACAGGATGAGCCAGCCACTCTGCACACTTTAAAATCCTTAATTGAAAGCAAGTCATAAACCGTAAAATGACAGCGGCCTATTGTTCTGGAGGGGTGAAGTCCGACAAGGCGGGCCTATAGGCCCCACCATTAAATAGACCAATAAAAGCCAGTTGCGCGAATAAAACCTAAAACACGGTCGATCATAGTGACATCGTCAGATAAAATCGATGGGAGCTCACAAGGCAGCGTAAAAGCCTGCCTCAAGTCGGCTAAAAGTAAGCAGTCCACCAGAATGTGGACCACAGTCAATAGGGCACCACAACGGCAAGTCGGTGGGTCCTCTCGTCGTAGAAGGTAGCCGTGTGTTAACCACGTATGTCCGATACGTAGTCTGCAGAGGACTACAGATTCCCTACGAGAGGCTCGCAGGGAGGATCTCCACACAGCTGTGGTGGACTTGACTGTACGCAGCTTGTTTGGAACGTTCAAGGCATCCCATTCCGAGGTCCAAATCCCCAGAACCTCACGGGTCAGTTGTAGTTGGAGATCCCTTCCTTGAAGTCCTATCTTCAAGGGCCGTGATGTGGTGGCCTGCTTGGCGAGGCGATCAACCTGTTCATTTCCCGGGATGCCTACGTGGCCCGGGGTCCAAATGAAAACCACCGAACGTCCTGAGTCGCTGAGGGTAAATATGGTGTCCTGAATGGACCGAACCAAGTGGTGCTTTGGCATAAACTGGCCTAGCGCCATCAGGCCACTCAGGGAGTCACTACAGATAACTATGGACTCCCCGGGGCAGTCGCGGAAATGTGAAAGAGCGCGTGAGATGGCCACCAGCTCAGCTGTGAAAACGCTAGTCCCACAGGGTAGGGAACGCTGCTCAACGTGGTCACTATGAACATACGCGTACCCAGCACGTCCGTCAACAAGGGAGCCGTCAGTGTAGACGACTTCTGCACCACGGAAAGTATCAACGAGTGCCTGGAACTTTCGACGAAGGACCATTGGCGAAACCGAGGCTTTCGAGTCACTGGACAAATCTAATCGAAGCTGTAAGCGAGGTACGAACCATGGAGGTGTAGGTGAAATGTATCGGAATGTGGTAGGGATGGGAAGGGATGTGATGGACGAAAGAAGGGAACGAACACGAACCGCAATCGGGAGACCCGACCATGGACGTCGTCGTGGGGAAGGGAGGACAGCAGCTGGGAACAGAAGCCTGTGGTTCGGGTGGTCAGGTGAGGCATGAATATGGGCGACATATGAAGCCAGTAGCTGCTGCCGGCGGATTCGGAGGGGAGGAACCCCAGCTTCAGCAAGGAGACTTGTCACGGGACTTGTACGGAAGGCACCCGTCGCTAAACGGACGCCACTATGGTGTACTGGGTCTAAGGTCTGCAATGCAGATGGGGCTGCCGAACCATACACAAAGCTCCCGTAGTCTAACCGTGATTGAATCAGCGCCCTGTAGAGCTGCAGAAGACTCGAACGAGTGGCTCCCCAACTAGTGTGGCTGAGGCAGCGTAGAATATTGAGGTACTGCACGCACTTCTGCTTGAGCTGGCGAAGATGGGGCACCCAAGTGAGCCGGTTGTCGAAGAGCATGCCAAGAAATCGGTGAGTCTCTTCGACACGAAGAAGTTAATTATATAAATATAGCTCTGGGTCCAAATGGACAGCTCGACGGCGGCAGAAGTGCATAACCCGGGTTTTAGATGGAGCAAACTGGAACCCATGCGTTGATGCCCACGACTGCGCTTTTCGAATGGCTCCCTGTAGACGCCTTTCAGCTACCCCAATCCTAGCTGAGCTGAAGTATAGGCAGAAGTCATCGGCGAACAAGGAAGAAACCGATAACCCCACTGCCTCAGCAAGTCCATTGATGGCAATTAAAATAGGGGTACTCCAAGGACAGAGCCCTGTGGACACCGTTCTCCTGGACGCGAGAGGAGCTGAGGGAACTACCAACCCGTACTTGAAAAGATCGGAGGGAAAGAAAGTTCTGAATAAAAACCGGCAGCGGACCTCTCAAGCCTCAACCGTGCAGTGTAGCCAGAATGTGGTGGCGCCAAGTGGTATCGTAGGCTTTCCTGAGGTCAAAAAAGACGGCAACAAGGTGCTCACGCCTGCTAAATGCCGTACAAATGGCGGACTCCAGAGCCACTAAGTTGTCAACAGTGGAGCGGCCTTGGCGGAAACCCCCTTGACGTGGGGACAACAGACCCCGATGTTCAAGTACCCACACAAGCCGCTGGCTCACCATACGTTCGAATAGTTTGCACAGAACGTTGGTGAGGCTGATTGGGCGATAACTATCAGACTCCTGTGGATCAGCACCAGGTTTGATCACCGGAAGAACGATGCTTTCTCGCCATTGTGACGGGAAAGCCCCCTCCACCCATAAACGGTTCAACAGGGCGAGAAGCTGGTGCTGAAACTCCACGGAAAGGTGCCTAATGAACTGGCTGTGGATCCTGTCCGGACATGGAGAGGTATCGGGGCATGCAGCAAGGGCAGTGTCGAATTCCCATTCACTAAAAGCAGAGTTGTACGATTCTGTTCGACGTGTGTGAAACGACAGCCGTCGCTGTTCTACCCGCTCTTTCAGTGCACGGAAGTCTGCACTGTATGCCGCAGTTGCGGAATTGCGAGCATAAAACTCCGCCATATGCTCAGCAATCCCCGTAAGCTGGGGATTGCTGCTGACGTTCGGTACCCAAAGAGGCGCCTAACGTGGGACCACACCTGAGATGGTGAAGCACGAGAGCCGATGCTAGCGACATACCTCTCCCAGCTGTCCTGTTTGCACTGGCGAATGAGCTGTCGAGCTCGGGCCCAAACCCGTTTGAAGGCTATCAGGTTGTCCAAGGTGGGGTGGCGTCGATGGCGCTGTAGAGCCCGTCGATGCTCCTGAATGGCTGCAGCAATCTCTGGCGTCCACCAGGGCACAGACCTGCACTGAGGGGTGCCAGAAGTGGTGGGAACAGTGGCCTCAGCAGCAGTGACGTGACCAACCGCCGTGTCCACATGGGCAGGCACTGGTACAGGAAAAGTAGCAGCGGAGGTGTAATCCTACCAAGTAGCTCGACAGAGGGACCATCGAGGTGGGCTGCCTGCAGGTTGGAAGTGCAGGTGCGACACAAGGATAGGAAAATGGTCGCTGCCGCAAAGGTCATCATGGGCCCTCCAGCGAAAATGTGGGAGCAAACTCGGACTGCATAGAGAGAGGTCGATTGCCGAGTAAGTGCCTCGCGCCACGCAGAAATGCGTGGGGGCCCCAGTGTTTAAAAGACAGATGTCCTGCTGTGACAGAAGTGTCTCGACGTCCCTACCACGAACCGTCGTCTGCGTCCCACCCCATAATGGGTGGTGGGCATTAAAATCCCCCAAGAGGAGGAATGGTGGGGGCAGTTGCGCTATCACTGCAGCAACATCAGTAATGGAGACGGTTGCATCCGGGGGAAGGTAAATGGAACAGACGGTGATTTCCTGTCCCGCCCGGATGCGAACAGCAACTACCTCTAGGGTCGTTTGGAGAGGCACAGCAGCGCTAGGGACAGTTGCGAGGATGTAAACAGCGACACCACCTGAAGCCCTATCGCATATAGCCCAGTTACAGTAAAAGCCCCGATAGCCTCGAAGGGCCGGGGTCCTCTGATCAGGAAACCATGTTTCCTGCAGTGCTATACAAAACACTGAGATGTGGCATAACAACTTCTGCAACTCAGCTAAGCGGTTGAAGAAGCCGCCGATATTCCATTGTAGAATAACTTTGTCTCTTAGCTGAGAAGTCATAAATAATAGCTGACGAGCAGGTTATTCCACTGCATCGCCGTCTGCCTTGTGTTCAGCATCAATGGTGTCATGATCCATAGGTTCTATCGGATCAGTAAGTGCAAGATCCTCGGGGGAAGCGAGGATCTTGACTTCTTTCTCTGAACCAGAGGATGTGGGTATATGTGGCTTTGGAGCCACCAAGGGTTCTTTTTTCCTTGCGGATTTTTTCTTAGCCTCTCGCTGGCCCTTAGGTTTTAAGGGCTGGGAGGGCTTCTCAGGTATGGTCTTGGGGGCTGACGAAGAGCAGGAGACCCTTCGGTCAGCAACAAGGGGATCCTACAGCAATTTGCTGGGATCCTCTTTGTCACGTGGAGAAGCCTCAGAAGGGAACGTCCCAAGGGACCCCTTCCGAGCGAGAGGGGCCGGAGAAGGCTTCTCCTTCTCCAACTTAGAGGTGGGAACTCGTGTCCCCAATGTTTGTGCGGTTGTTGCTCCCTCTGTGAAAAGAGTGGGAGCCACCAAAGAGGAAATGCCCCCAGCTGGTAAGGGGGCAGGGGTAGTTGATTGGGCGTGGGAGCCCACTGGCAGTGGTTCAGTACGCGGTAATCGAGGCACTATGGATGACGATAAGGCTGCTGTGGCATAGGAAGTGGTCAGATGTAGGGGATGGAGCTTTTGATATTTCCGTTTTGCTTCTGAGTAGGTCAGTCTGTCCCGGGTCTTATATTCCATAATCTTCCGCTCTTGCTGCAGTACTGAGCACGTAGGTGAGCAAGGGGAGTGATGTTGGCCGCAGTTTACACATACCGGAGAAGGGGTGCAAGGGACGTTTGGATGGACTGCACGTCCGCACTCCCGACATGTAGGATTGGCATCGCATTGGGAGGACATATGCCCAAACCTCCAGCACTTGAAACAACGCATAAGGGGAGGAACGTACGGACTTACGTCACACCGGTAGACCATCACCTTGATCTTCTCGGGTAATGAATCACCTTCGAAAGCCAAGATGAAGGCACCGGTGGCTACCCTATTGTCCTTCGGACCCCTATGGACTCGCCGAATAAAATGTATTCCCAGGCGTTCCAAGTTAGCACGTAGTTCTTCATCAGACTGCAGCAACAGGTCTTTATGGAATATTATCCCCTGGACCATATTCAAGGTCTTGTGTGGCGTTATCGTTACGGAAACATCACCCAGCTTGTCACAGGCAAGCAAGGCCCGTGACTGGGCTGGGGATGACGTCGTTATTAAGACTGACCCAGAGCGCATCTTGGACATTCCTTCAACCTCACCGAACTTGTCTTCCAAGTTCTCAACGAAAAACAAGGGCTTTGTGTTCTTGAACGATTCTCCATCATTACGGGTACAAACAAGGTATTTCGGAGCATAAGCCTCTCCCTTCTGTTTTGCCCGACGTTCCTCCCATGGTGTAGCCAGGGAAGGGAACGTTTGGGGATCATACTCTACCGCATTAATGTCATTCTTACCACGCTTTGAGACGCCATGTTTGCGTGTGGCGACGCTATTGATTGCTCGTTTCATCCTGGTCCCACGAGCAGCTAGGGAACTAAAGGTCCACCCAGGCAGAGCCCCGCTTGCCTGGGTAAGCCTTATACAACTGAGGAGCGGCAGGTTCCTCAGAGGTTGCTCGCTAGCTGCTGTTCAACCTCAACAGCCATGCATCTCCTCGGCACGTAGCATACTTTGAGATTGAGGTTTTTTTTTTTTATTTATTTATTTTTTTTTTTTAATTTTTTTTATAGAGGTTTGTACCGTCCTCGCGACCCGGGCGATTAAGTCAAGATCCCCGGGCTCTGAAACGTACAACGTTCCACCGTTGCGCCGAACGATGGTCGTTGAAGCACGAACAGAGCTTACGGTGTAGCGGACTGTTGGCGCGACACAGCCCACAGCTCAGGACCCCGGGTTCGCCAACCCCGTAATCGGCAAATTAATGCTGAGTCCCTGAGGGGTTCCCACGGGTATGGGGTGTTTATGTTGCCCTTGGCGTAAGCAAGTTAAAGTAGTTTGTAAGTCTAGGGACTGATGACTACTGCAGTTTGTTCCCACAGCTTTATAAACATTTTAAAAGTTTTTTGAACGGTCTCCTCTAGCGTGTTTACCAACGAACGGGCTACTGCTGCTCGTTAGTTTCCAAATCAAATGTTCAAATGTTTGTTAAGCTTATGGGACTTAACTACGGGGTCATCAGTCCCTAAACTTACAAACTACTTATGAACTAAGACTAAGGACGGCACAAATATCCATCCCCCGACCGTAGTGGCCGTGCAGACCGTGACTGGAGCGCCTCAGTCCCCTCGGCCACCGCGGCCGGCCGTTAGTGTTCCTGTCGCACCATGGTTCTGGTCTTCTTGAGCATATTGTAATGTACAGCAGTTAGGTGTACACCAGTATGTTTCAGTTTGAATCGTTGACTGATCACGTATTCGATACTTTCTTTTTAAGGTTGTGCCAACTTACTGGTTTTATCAGTGTGCAATTCAGATTTAATACTTTGGTTCTTTCTACGAGGCGCGTCCAGAAAGTAAGTTCTACATCTACATACATACTCCGCAATTCACCGTAAGGTGCGTGGCGGAGGGTACACTGTACCACTACTAGGCTTTTCCTTTCCTATTCCACTCCCAAATGGAACGAGGGAAAAAAGAATGCCTATATGCCTCCGTACGAGCCCTAATTTCTCTTATCTTGTCTTTGTGATCTTTACGGGAAATGTAAGTAGGCGGCAGCAAGATCGTACTACACTGAACTTCAAATCCCGGCCCTCTAAATTTACTCAACAGAAATTCACGAAAAGAACGTCGTTTTTCTTCCAGCTATCCCCAATTGAGTTGCCGGAGCATTTCCGTGACACTCGCGCATTGGTCGAGCCTACCGGTAACAAATCTAGCTGCTGGCCTCTGAACCGCCTCTATGTCTTCCTTTAAACTGATCTGCTGCGGGTCCCAAACACTTGAGCAATACTCAATACGTGGTCGTACAAACGTTTTATACGCGGTCTCCTTTACAGGTGAAGTACATGTTCCCAAAATTCTCCCAATAAACCGAAGTCGGCTGTCCGCCTTACTCACAACTGTCCTTACATGTTCGTTCCATTTCGCATCGCTCTGCAATGTTACGCCTAGATATTTGAACGACGCGACAGCATCAAGAACCTCACTACTAATACTGTATTCGAAGATTATAGGATTGTTTTTCCTACTTATTCGCATCACCTTACATTTTTCTACATTGAGAGTTCCGTTTTGTAATAAAATGAAATTGAATAAAGATACAGAAGAAATTTTCATTGCACAAAATTCTACAACTCTTGAACTACTTTTCCACATAACTGCCGAAATTTTGTAGTCACTTGTCGTAGCGTGTCACAAGTTTTTGCATGCATCCTTCACAGATTAAAGTCGCTAGGAGAGAGGTCCGAGCTGTATGGAGTATGATCAAACAGGTCCCATTGAAATTTCCGTAAGAATTGTTCGATCACATTCGGTGTGTGAGGTCAGGAATTATAGTGAAAAAAAATCTTTTGACAGTAATCCTCATCTTACACCTAAAATATGTCCTTTGTGGACAGCACTTCAACGATGATGATGAGCTGAAAGAACATGTTAACACATGGTTGAATACACAGGCGGCAACATTCTATGAAAACGGCACACAAAACCTTGTGCCATGCTATGACAATTGCCTACAAAATTTCGGCAGCTATGTAGAAAAGTAGTTTAACAGTTGTAGATTTTTGTGCAATCAATATTTTTTCTGTGTCTGTACTCGTTCGTTTTATATAACAGAACGGAACTTACTTTCTGGACGCGCCTCGTATTATGACATATGAAATGGAATTTTATGCCATTTGTAATCCTTTTGTCCTTGAATTTTAGGAGTTGGTCGGATGATAGATGTGATGCGGCATTGGAAAACAATAATAAAATGGTATATGTTAGCAACTTTGAACGAAAATCAACAACATAATAAAATGAATAAAGTTGCCAGCCCTGCTCCTACACGATAGTTATTTCCAAACCATTAATTAGGGTTGACGATGAGGTTAATATACACATGCGAAAAGTTAACATAGGTCAAGATTGGGACACGAATCTGAAAGCCTTAGTTGGCTTTGTAAACTATTAATATTTCAGTCTTGATGTCCGGATGGAAGCCCGCTCTTCTGGAAGACTAGACCTTCAAAAATGCATTGTCGTCTTTCACTTCATTCTCTGAAAACTGATTTAGGAATTCATCTACGACACTCACTTTGTGCAGTCACATCACAAAGAAGGAAATTGACTGATAAATTCCTTCGAAATACAGGACAGATCGTCGATAGCAGTTTGGGACGAAATCGGATAGTTTTCTGGATCCATTCCATTCCGTTGGCGCTGGTACCTGCTGCATGCCGCGTTCCCCACAAGTGCAGCTGTCGCTGTTTCAGCAAAGCTCACACGTTGTGGCACGTGGCACTCATATCGCGCCGCTAGCACTGTTTCGCTGCAGTGCATGTCTGTCGACTCCGTCCTAGCAGATAACGCGTTAAACGTTGATGATACGCGTATCTTATCGCGCTTAGTCGTAAATTCAAGCCTTATTACATGCCAGTTCACCCGTGTCAAACCAGCTTCAAGGGCAACGAAAACTCTAGAAAAAGATGGTTTTGTTTCCTTTATGTCCTTGGTCGCATTTGCAAAAAATGAGACCACCTAAGCTAGATAAGTAGCCTACTGAATGGAAATTGCTTTCTTATCTATACGTTAATGTGTCTCTCTGGAAATGAAGGCTGCTTATTTTGATCGTATTTGTTCCTTGCACTCAAAGAAAAGTTTACACGCCTTATCTGACGTGGCAGTAGGAATTGCAAATCTGTGTTGCGAAAAGAAACCTAGACTTCTGAATCCCTCCTCGCCGTCACACTACATAACACGAGGCATAGTTCGATAATTGCAATTTCATGAAAGTATTTAGCATATAACGTACGTTGTAGAAACTGGTTGAAACGGACTTCGCAAAGGATCAGTTTGGACTCTGAAGAAATGCACCAACGCGGTGGGCAATTCAAATGTTCAAATGTTTGTAAACCTACTGGATCAAATTGGTATGGTCATTGCTAATCAGTCCCCAGACTTACAAACTGCTTGAACCAACTTACGCCAAGGACAAAACACACACACACATACACACACACACACACACACACACACACGCACACACACACAGCCGGCCGCGGTGGCCGAGGTGACTGAGGCGCTCCAGTCACGGTCAGCACGGCCACTACGGTCGGGGGTTCGAATCCCCCCTCGGGCATGGATATTTGTGCCGTCCTAATTCGTAAGTAGTTCATAAGTAGTTTGTAAGTTTAGGGACTGATGACACCGTAGTTAAGTCCCATAAACTTAACAAATATTTTCTATTTTTTTTCTAACACACACACACACACACACACACACACACACACGAGGAGACGAGGAAGGACTCGAACCTCCGGCGGTAGCGGCCGTCCGGTTCGTAGTGCAGGGGGTCGAGCGGTAACTGGCGCACCCCTTGGTTGGCGCGCACTCAGACGGTGTTGGAGAGCGGGTTACTTGCCAGGAGGTATGCCCTGCAGAAAGAGGTAGGGGCGTTCCAGGTGCCGCCGTTGGCGTAATGAAAGAATATTGTTCTGTAAAACATTTATTCTGCAGTGGTACACAGTGCTGCGTACTACATGCGACAGGGTCGACGGCGTCAGCAGCCTCCTGCCGTGCTGTGCGCTGTCAGTGCGGCTGCGTCCGCACTGGCTCGGCGTGCGGAGGTAGGCGACCCCTCTGACAAGCCGTTCGTCGTGGAACCGTACGGAAGTACGGTGGAACGTGGGAATGAGGGATTGACACGTCTGGACTGGTGGTTCTCGGTCCCCACCCCAATTGCTGTCTCGCACCACCTTCATACTGGACCGCGTTGACGGTTGTCGTGTGGTCGTGATGTGCGCTGACTCCTGGCCTACCGGCAGGTAGGCGTCTTCTCCAGGAATGCTGGAATTCCAGTGTGCAGGACATGGAAGTCCTCCTAGATACTTCCTCTGCATACGTAGTTGGTTGTAGCACAGGAGTCGAACTCGGAGCCGTGCATGAGTCGACATCTCACCGGTTGTCAGCTGATGTAGAAGAGTGCCGGAGTTCTTTAACAGACTTTTACCGACGTTAGAACATGTCAGGGTATCGAGTGCTACCAAGTGTAAGCCATCGATTCTTATGACTGGCTATGAACTCAAGTGCTGGAAAATATATAGTGTGTGTTGCGGCTGATATTTGCCCTACGTGTTCTGTCATGACCGCATCGGCCCTGTCAAACGAATTTGTCGGCGTTTTACATCTTGCCGTGTTCACTTAACAGGTTGGCTGGTCGTTCCAGAAGGCTCCGGATACGCTTTGTTGCGTTAGACTTAGGCATTGTTTCCTCACGTAACGAAATGACGTGATACTGCAGGCTCGTACTGTTCCATTTAACTTCCGATGATGCGTGCTATTCAGTCCGGCGCGTGTGCGTCCATTCCTGTCAGCTTGACCCAGTTGGTATGACACAAAGTAGCTGCTGTTTCTTTCCCCGTTCTGTCGACACACTGCCATGTTTCTACAACAACCAAGACTCGGAAAAATTTACCGCTATACTTCCTCTACGGATTTGGTGTGGAACAGTAGTATGACGCCTTAGACCAGGCGGCTACTCCAGCGCGGCACGGAAGATAATACTGACCCTAAGACTTATCTTGGGAGATAAAGAAAGGCAACAACAACAACTAAAATATTCCAACTATCGTAGGCCCTGCTGTCCACGCGTTGCTTTCACGAACTGCCTCCATTCCCTGTTTTGCGACCAGTTCCTCTAGGTGTCTCCAACCCCCAGGTCTGCTAGGTGCTTCGCCAGGTCGTCCATCTAGCGCTGTCTTGGTCATCCAGTGGGACGTTTAGTGTTTGGTTTCCCATCAAGTGCCATCATCGCCTGTCTTCCTTCTGGCATCAGGCTACATGGCCTAGCCACTGTATTCCCTTGCTCTTTCCCTTCTGTAAGATATTTGGCTGTCGCATTAGAATGTAGATTTCCTCATTCGTCCTCCTCCCTCATTTTCCTTTATCTAAAATTGGTCCACATATCTTCCTCATTTCTTTCAAATATGAATAGTGTGTGTCACACAAGTCTAAAGTACACGCCATGTACTTTCACCGCGGGCTGCCATGCACGCACGGCGCGGCGTTCTTACAACGTCAGCCACGAGTCCCCTCTGGTGCAGCTCCGCTCGTGGCCACCACTGAACTGTACAGTTTCTGTACCGTGCTGTTTGAACTATTTAGATGATATTGTGGTCTCAGGACGCACAGTTGAAGAACATTTATTAAACCTGGACTGCCTTTTCAAGGTGTTGACTGCAACAGGTCTACGTTGTAATAAAGCAAAGTGTTCGTTTTTCCAGACTGAATAGAGTATACATCCCTTACAGTCACATCTTCGAGCAATCAAAGAGTTGCCTCCTCCGAAGAATGTGCAGGAATTGCAAGGAGTAACGGGAAAGCTTAACTACTATTTCAGATTTATTCCCAATGCCTCTCAGATTGCAGATCCACTGCATCACTTACGTAGGAAGAATGTTCCTTTTGTATGGTCTAAAGACTGCCAGGTTGCCTTTTACAAATTAAAGTCTGTACTACTGAGTGATGCATGTTTGATTCCTTTTGACCCACAGAAGCCTGTAGTGCTAGCAGTGGATGCCTCGTTGTACGGTCTTGGTGCAGTAATTTCACATCGTATTGGATCTCACGATCGTCCTATTGCCTTTGCGTCCACGCTACTGACGCCAACGCAACAGAATTACAGTCAGATAGAAAAGGAGGCCTTAGTAATCATTTACGGCGTCACAAAGTTTCATCATTATCTCTATGGCAGAAAATTCTATTTGTTGACAGACCACAAGCCTCTCACGTCGTTGTTCTTACCCACAAAGCCAATTCCGCCACGAAGGGCACAAAAGCTTCAGAGATGGTCCTTGATACTGTCTAATTATCAGTATGAGATTTTGTACCGACCTACCACTAAACACGCCAACGCGGACACACTTTCCCAACTTCCGGTTGGCCAGGATGTGTCATTTGACACTTCAGAAATAGCATGTTGTCAGATAGATTCCAGAGATGATTCCACTGTCGCAGACTTCTCTTTGAACTCTCGTCGGGTTGCACAGGAAACAGCTGTGGATGCAGACCTAAGTGTAGCAGCATGTTTTGTTCGCTCAGGGTGACCTGCCAGAGCCAAAGACATTGAGCGGCCTCTGGTTCGACGTTATTTTGCGCAACGTCATGCATTGTCTTTAAGTAAGGGTGTTCTATTATTGCATACCGACAACGACCAAACGAGTGTGATAGTTCCTCGTTCCCTGCAACGAGAAGTGTTACGCCTCCTGCATCAAGGACATTGGAGTGTTGTTAGGATAAAGCAACTGGCCAGACGTCATTGTACCTGGGTTGGTATGGACGCCCAGATAGAGAGCATGACGTCACAGTGTACAGTTTGTGCAGAGCATCAGGCAGCTCCTCCGCAACGTTTCTCAGACTGGCCGCGCCCCAAGGGACCATGTCAACGTTTACACATTGACTTTGCCGGACCTTTCTGGAATACGCGCTGGTTAATTGTTATAGACGCTTTCAGCAAGTCTCCTTTCGTGATTGCCATGAACTCAACGACAGCGTCTAGTACAATCAGTGCCTTAACATCAGTGTTTTGCATCGAAGATTTGCCCGAAACTATCGTCAGTGACAGTGGACCTCAGTTTGTTAGTGCGGAATTTCAACAGTTTTGTCGTGTGAATGGGATTCGGCACATAACCATCGCACCTTTTCACCCTCAGTCCAATGGTGAAGCAGAACGTTTCGTTCGAACATTCAAGTCTCACATGGAAAAGATGAAAGGTCAGCACTCCAGGCAGCAAGCTCTTCAAATTTTCCTGTCTATGTATCGGTGCATGCCACGTGACGGCCCGTCTCCTGCCGAGCTGCTACACGGCCGCCGTCACCACACTTTCCTTCACTTGCTGCAGCCTGCCACGCACCGAGTCGGTTCGTATGGCGCTTTGCGTTTTCAGGTTTCGACGCCAGTGCTGTACAAGGTGTTTGCTGGACGTACGAGATGGATGCCGGGCATCATTCAGTGCTCGGTCGCAATATGTATGTTGTACATTCTTCCACAGGGTCGGAGCTGCGGCGCCATGCAAACCAGTTGCGCCTGCACGGGCCGCGCGATCCTGACTCTGGTTTCTTGATTCCAGACCCAGTTCGTCGTCAGGGAGCACAGCTTCATCGTTCGCCGCCGGGTCCAGCGTCCCCCGACTACGAGATCGTCCCCATGGAGGTAGACGCGCCTCCATTGCAGCCGCCGCCGCTGTCGCCGCCGCAGATGACTGCGTCACCGAGAGGAACTCCGGGTCCGTGCGTGCCCCTCCAACATGGGCCACGCACAGCAGAAGATGACCTGCTCCCTCTGGGCGGATGTGTGCGCCCTTCCCCTCGTTTTGGTGGGTTTTCCGGGGGATCCCAAGGTGGATACCGGGGCGCGGACGGCTTCTCGATCCCAGCCTCTGCTACGACGCCCGTCCCACCAGTAACGCCCCCGCCCAGGCCCTCCTCCCAGTGCCGTCGCCGTGGCCCTCAGCCCTACCCCTACGCCACGACGGCGCGGCACTTTGGGGGGGGGGGTGTCGCACAAGTATGAAGTGCGTGCCACGTACTTTCGCCGCGCGCCGCCATGCACGCACGGCGCGGCGTTCTTACGTCTGCCACGAGCGCCCTCTGGTGCAACTCCGCTCGTGGCCACCACTGTACTGCATCGTTCACTTGGGTATCAGATAGGCACCAGTTAAGACTTGGCTATCGGATAGGCACTAGGAATCATCCGTAGGCAGACCTCTATCGAAACTATGTAGCAACATTCTACTAGTCTGCTGCTCTCCGAGTTAAGTAATGTATTATTTCTATGAAATATATCTCTTATACTAATCTAGCTTAGTGTTTCTAGTTTCTGCTGTCACACTGGCTGGTCACCTTCGTACCTGCACACACATGCATCTTATTTTCCTGTGTCGGTCTCTCTCTACTCGGCCATCGAGACCTAGGACAACCGGCGGAAACGAGATGCAAAAAATAGTTTTTCCTTGTCCCGTTTAGTCATTCTCCACATTTCGGAGCCGTACATTACCGCTGGGCATATCACCGTGTTACAAATTTTCATCTTAGTGTTCACTCTAGGTGATTTAGAGCAGAGCGTCTCTTTGAAGGAATGCACGCATTTCATTCCCACTGCTATTCTTTCCTTGATGACCATTTCTATTTTACTGTCGTGGACATCCAAGGTCCCAAGTATTGGAATTGGTGTACTCTCTTGACTCTCGTGCCATTTGTCTCCAGAAGTTCTTCTTACTGTTGTTTTCTTACTAATTGCATGAACTCTATTTCATTTTGATTCACTTTCAGCACAACGTTCTGCGCATAGCTGACCATTTGTTGGTATATTGCTTTCAACTCGTGTTATGATTCATTTAGCAGAACAAAGGCAAACCCTACATTTATAGTTTTTGTAAGTTTTTTAGGAGAATTCTGATAATTAGTGAGTGGAATATCTCTTCGGAATTCTGAAGGTAGTGTGGCTAAAATGTAAGGAGCATGACGTTGTCTGCAACATTTAGAGGAACCAGTGTCCAGTTATATGAACAGGAGGACATGGCAAAAATTAAACAGTAGTTGAGATTTTGGCAGGATTGTAGACCACCTCCAATGATGTCAAAGCTGTCCAGTGAACAAACAGTAAAAGAAATCAAGAAGAATTATGATGTTCGAGGAGGAGAAGTTTAGTGTCTGAAGTTTGCCGGCGTCATTCCAGTTGAATCAGAAGTGTGAAAGGTCCTGGAAAAGTTGTTGAATGAAATGTAAAGTCTGTTGGAAGAATTTTTTAAGACAGTCATCAACGGAAGTAGAACGAGGCTAATGGAAAGAAGTCAGGTTAAATTAGGCATGATTAGGCAAACTTAGGTGTTTAAATAATACACTAAATGTAATTTGAAGAACGAAATAATTTATGATGGCGAAGTAGAGAATACATAAAATGTGTAATGGCAGTGGCAAGAAAAGTGTGTTTGAAGAAGACAAATGTATGATCGTCGATTATAAATTTCATTGGTACTGGGCATATCAGAAGGAAGTTGTATGGATGATAATAAAAAGTTGAGAGAAGAGGAGAAGCTTTTGGACGGTGGTGCTACAGAAGAACGTTGAAGTTTAGATGCAGACATTGAAAACAATTGAAGAGAAGGGAATTTTGTGTCATAACTTGACTAAAAAAAGGATCGTCATCTTCATAATTGATGGAAACAGGGGTGTTAAAAACTATAGACGAAAACCAGTTACTGCTTACAGTAACTAGGTTGGAATAGAAAATACTCTATCAATTGGACGAGTTAAGCTATTTTAATACTATAAACTTAAACTTTCAAAATCCTGTAAAAATAACACCACTGATCAGAATGACGTCAAATTGCAACGGAATATTGTCGGAGAAGGGAAAAACGTATGGCATAATAAAAATAAATACTGAAAAAATTGATCAATAGATGTCACTGTACGTGTCAGTATTTAAGTGAAAATTTCAAATGTTCAAATGTTTGTATAGTCTATGGGACTTAACTACGGGGTCATCAGTCCCTAAACTTAAAAACTACTTATGAACTAGCTAATACTAAGGACGGCACAAATATCCATTCCCGAGGGGGGATTCGAACACCCGACCGTAGTGGCCGTGCAGACCGTGACTGGAGCGCCTCAGTCTCCTCGGCCACCGCGGCCGGCTGTAAGTGAAAACACCTGTCATTCGCACGACCCATTGAAGTTGGTATAAATATAAGCACGCCGGATATACGGCTTACCCGCATTTCGCTTTGAGACGTCCCCCATGTCTGTGTCAATGCGGGATCGCGCTCTGCTTGTGAAGCTGTTTTACAAGAGTCATGATTGTACAGAAGCCTCTCTGCAGGAGTTCCGGACACAGAAGAATTTGAAAAACGGGATTGTTCCCAAGACTGCCGTGGGCCTGGAGAAAATGATTCGGAAATTGGAGAAAAGACGGGCCCTTTGGTTTGCAGCCTGGTAGAGGGAGGAAACGAACTGATTCGTCGTCAGTGGAAGAAGTGGCCACAGCAATACAGGAGCAATCGAGTGGTGGTGTGCAAACGTGTAGTGCGCGGAGGATTACCCAAACACTGGACAAAATCATGAGCTCGGTGCGTAAAATCCTACGATACATCCTTCTTTGCTAGCCATTCAAAGTTACCCATGTGTACGAGTTGCTTCCTGTAGTTATCAGGAAGAGAGACTTTTGCTTTAGATTTTCTTGCTCGCATGGAAGTGGACGATGAATGGCCATGGACGATTTTGTGAACAGACGAAATCCTCTTCCATCTGATAGAATATATCAATACACAGAATTGTCGAATATTTGCAACAGAAAATCCACGCGCAAATCAACGAGTACCGCTTCATCCTGAAAAGATCAGTATGTGGTGCAAGTTTACGGCATCACTTATCATAGGGTTGTATTTTTTCGAAGAGACTGCTGCTTCTGGTCCTGTTACCTGTGCTGTCACTACTAAGCGCTGTGAGCGACTTTTGCGGAACGACATTATTCCAGCTCTCCAACATCGTGAATGTGTGGATGGGATAATTTTTATGCAATATGGCGCATGTCCATACACTGAAAATCCAGTTAAGAAGCTGCTGAAACGGAAATGCTAAAATTATCAGCCGCCATCTCCCTACAGCCTAGATCTTAATCCGTGTGACTTCTGGCTGTGGGGCCATCTGAAAGATGTTGTATTCAATGTTTTGACTGCCAACTTAGCTGCACTGAAGACACGCATTGCGCAACACATTCTGAAAGTGACTACGGAAACAATTTGAGCAGTAGTGGAAGATGTTGTTTCTTGAATTCAACGCGTTGCAGAAAACATTGGACGGCCAGTCAGACGGAAATTAAAAACCTGATTTGATTTTGATTGATGCTTTTTGTAGGATTTGTGACCTCAGGAGCATTAAAACTCGATGTGATTGATGATTTTTGTGCGGTTTCTGGCCCCACCCAATTAAAACAGATTTTCGCAAACGATGTGATATGACCTTGCCATGGTGGATGAACTTACATAACTAATAGTATCACACCTGTACACCCCTGCATACTGAGTAGTACAGTTTGTTTAATGTAACTTACACCTTAGGAACTGTTGTAAGATTAATTTGTCATTCATAGTCGAGCCACAGTGTAACATTTACAATCACGGCACTCTCACACAATTTTGTTATACACTGCGACAGTAGCGCTTCAAGCGGGCGGCAAGCAACTTTTCTGAATACGACATTGGATGAGTGAGAACAGTAACGTTTACATTGATATTAATATTCTTTTTAAATTAGGAAACATATATGGGCCATTTACATTTCTTTTGGAGTTGCTATATTTCTTAGTTGTAAGTGTTTAAAATATACCCAAATAATCTTGAGAACATGATTTCTCTAACAATATAAATACCAATTGATTCTTCGGATACTTTCTGTCTGAATCTGTTGAATAACAGCTGCAACAGTACAATACGTTTTCGATATATGTAAACATGCTAATCTCACGTCCTTCAGAAAACTTTACTGTAAAACTTCTTTATAATTTGACCGTGAGTTAGATATATGGAAGCTGTTGTAGGGTAGTGAGTAGGGCGATTCGTTGCCGATTTTCTAAAAAGTAGAAGAGGTTTTCCTCGAACTGCAGAGTGTGCTGCATGGACATTTATATTGAGGAATAGACTGATGACCTAGATGTTTAGTCCCCTTAAAATAACAACAACAACAACGACATATTGAGGAATACTAAAGGAAGATCTACATCCTTCCAGGAATGCCTCCAGAAAGCAAAGAAGCAACTGATTTGTATCAAGGGAGATACAAGGGAGGAGCATCGTTGGGAACTGGCAGCTCTTGTTTGCAAACAACATCGAACGTAGAAGAACATAAAAACGTTACATGAATGAGAAGTCCTAAAATTTGTTAGAAATGCGATGATGAAAGTAAATAAATAACATAATTATTTAGATCCTCTATTACACACAAGATCAACATCGTCTATGATGTCTCTATAACTACAGAACAGATTAATAATACATTCACCTACTGAAAATTTCCAAAGTTCCTTCCATAGGAAAATAACCTAAAAAGTAATCCTTTCAAAAGTATCTTTCTCAAAATGAATATTCGTTAATAATACTGCCTTCACTGCTTGGTAGGCCAGAATTCATATGCAAGACATGTTATCACTGTGACTCTCTGCACACAGCCAACCACTGTGAACTGCTACTGTTACTACAGGAGAAGCAGTAACTTCTCAGATTTATACTGTTCGCGCTTTAACACAGTAATTTTGCTGACACTGATATTACAAATGTAACCAAATAGTAGACCCCTTTCTGTATAAGTGAAACAATTTACGGTTAATGAAACTGTAACAGTTTCACTCCAAAAAACACAAAGATAGGCCATTGTACTTACAGTCTGTATTTATCAACTGCAAAATGATTTAGATAAGACTAGCTGAAAACCCGGCGTTGCCAAGGTATTTATTTATTCAAGCCTTGAGTTAGTACTTCTCCTATTCCTTCTCTCTCTCTGTCCATCTCCTTTTTCTAATAACACGTTATTGTTATCAGAGACTATATAAGAAATAAGGCTCTCTTGCATAAGGTACAAAATTATAAGTGCAATATCCAAACAAACAAAAAATGGTAATCAAAATACAAATGATATGTAACATTCATACATTCATTTAATTCACAACTTTACTGTAAACAACATTTCTTGTCCATGACTTGTCCAGGATCTAATATGAATAATGTCTGAGAAAGTGACTTAAAACTGTCCGTCTGAGAAACACGGAGATGTCAAATCCACTCCACAGTATTGAACACATAACCGTGTGATTTATTGTTATTTGCGGCTGTTTGCTGATGATGCTGTGGTGTATGGGAGGGTGTCGTCTTTAACTGACTGTAATAGCATACAGAATGACTTAGACAAAATTTCTAGTTGTGCGAAGAATGGCTGCTAGCTCTCAATGTAGAAAAATGTAAGGTGATGCGCAAGTGTAGGAAAACCAATCCTATAATGTTCGAATACAGCATTAGTAGTGAGGTTCTTGATGCTGTCGCGTCGTACAAATATCTAGGCGTAACATTGCAGAGCGATATGAAATGGAACGAACATGTAAGGACAGTTGTGAGTAAGGCGAACAGCCGACTTAGGTTTATTGGGTAAATTTTGGGAAGATGTACTTCACCTGTAAAGGAGACCGCGTATAAAACGCTTGTCCGACCACGTCTTGAGTATTGCTCAAGTGTTTGGGACCCGCAACAGATCAGTTTAAAGGAAGACATAGAGGCAGTTCAGAGGCGAGCAGCTAGATTTGTTACTGCTAGGTTCGACCAATGCGCGAGTGTCACGGAAATGCTCCGGCAACTCAATTGGGGATCGCTGGAAGAAAGACGACGTTCTTTTCGTGAATTTCTATTCAGTAAATTTAGAGGGCCGGAATTTGAAGCTGAGTGTAGTACGATCTTGCTGCCGCCTATTTACATTTCGCGTAAAGATCACAAAGACAAGATAAGAGAAATTAGGGCTCGAACGGAGGCATATAGGCATTCTTTTTTTCCTCGTTCCATTTGGGAGTGGAATAGGAAAGGAAATGCCTAGTAGTGGTACAGTGAACCCTCCGCTACGCACCTTACGGTGAATTGCGGAGTATGTATGTAGGTGTATTAATCGTAATAGAAAATACAAGTCACACTGGAAACTGCAGTCTCTAGAAGTTAGAACTAGATTTGTCGGAAATAATGGGTATTCGTTGGATGTACACTGTTGCATTCTCTTCCTTTCCTTGTAGCTCTATAGAAGTCTACTACTTTCACCTGCAGAAGTGTGCGCTTCACAGTTCAAAGTTTTCAAGAACAGTCAGCTTTCAGGAATTTCCTTAAGCTGGCTGCAATACAAGAGTGTTTTAGCGGCAAATGCGTAAATGTATTAATACATGGTGCATGATTTGACAGATTTTAATCTATTGCAGAGTATATGGTCTCATATTTAGTGTATTATATGTTCTAAAATTGTATAAGTACGCAGTTACATAGTCATTAGTATAAGTCTTGTATGTCGGTAAAATACGTTGCGAACAGAGTTAGTTGTAAAGAAGCAATAGATTAAAACCTGATGCGTGATGGTGCGGTTTTATGTTTATGTCTTTATATCTCATGAAACACGTGTCGTAATGTAATACAATTACGAAATTACATTCAGCTGTATGTGTGTATACTATCTGCACAAATTCGTGCGACTAAAATTTGTAATGTAGAAATTGTATATGGTAACGTCATACCGAATGCCGTAGTTTTGCTCCATGAACAGCGGAAAAGTAGTAAGCGAGAATTTTTTTTTCCTTTCATTATTTTGATGTGGTTGTTAGAGAGCAAAAGTTTTTCGATATTATGTTTAAAGTTGTTTGCAAGCCGCTAAGTACTGTCATTCACAATTTCACATACAGTGTGTGAATAGTCTCGTCGCGTTATATGGCAGTTTCTTGCAACTCCTATTGTTTATAACGTTATTTCTCCTGCACCATTTGTCGTACGTTGTTCTTACCCCGACAGCATTGTTACCCCACGGTAAGGAATATGTTTATCAAATTTAGTTGAAATCGGTCCAGTGGTTTAGGAGGAAATCTGCATCATTTTTGTTTGATGCAGCAGTTTTTCACGCATCTCATTGTTTATGACGTCATATCTCGTAATTACATATTACGTAGGTGTGTGTGCATGTTACATATCTCCTAAACTACTGGACCGATTTTAACCAAACATATTCGTTACTATCAGACAATTCATGTGGGATTAAGAACTACGACGCATAGTTCAGAAAATACGTCGTAATAAAAAATGAACTTCGCAAAAATCTGCCACAGCATGTGGTAATGTTCTACATCTCCTCCGAAGCAAATCGTCCTATTTTAAGAATCCTGGGAGAGATGTTGGTAAAAAAGGTAAAGCAGTTTTGGTTTGAACACCACAGTGCTTTACTAGGCATGGTCTTGTTTGGAGGTGGTATGCCGTTGCCTTCCTCCGACCTTCGAACTGACTTACCCAGCCTGTTATAGGGGGACCTACAGTTTAACGTGGATTCCGAACCACGGGGAGAGATGTTATGTAATAGAAAACAATCGCTGTGGAGGTAGAAACCACCTGCGACATACAATGACATCACAAACAATGAGTCACAAAAACAGCCCCATCGGGCGACGTAAGCGTATCCATACCTTATTCATACACTTTTTGACAACGAGAGCACTTAGCGACCTGGGAAAAAAAACCCTTACACTTAATTTTAAAGTTTTGGAAAGCTTTTTATCGCTTACAGTTTAAAAAAAAATGATGAAAGGTAAGACGTTTAGCGCTTACCACTCTTTTCCTGCTTGTAACTCCCACCTATTGTTGACCAATTAGACTGTATTTTTAGACGTTTTCTAGTTTACGGGAGACCTATTCCATAAGACGGTCCGCAAGTAAATTGGACAATATAGATGGGGACAACAAAATCAAAAGAACAACTTAACTTGTGAAGATGTCTTGATATGACGTTGCGTTGTGGCAGTCACTTCTGCGATCCTGGTTTGCTGTAAATTTCAGGCGTTGGATCCGTTTAAATGACAAATCAGACACTTACACTTATTGGCATTTCATTTGTTGATCGTCCTTCTGTAGTTTCAGGTAATTTTGTAGCCATTTACTAAGAGACAACTTCAACTCGTCTCTTTACAATGACACCTGGTTAAACGGTGCTTTTAACATAGCTGCATGTCTTTCAAGACTATAAGTACAATACTAATCGGAGAAACATTTTATTAATGACTTTTAGTTTAAACATTCTACTTCTGTTCAGAGACTGCTAATAAAATTTAACAATTTAATTATACAGTATTTCATACTTTCAGTACATTATAATTCATTCTGATATTAAATATTTATTATTTAATATGGTTGACATTTCAGTATTTAATTTTTCTTACTTTTCGGAAGTTTTGAAAGAGCAATTTAAAGTTATGTTTTTTTTTCATAACTAACACAATTACCTCAACATACGATAAACCTTGTTATTAAAATGTTTTAGATTTTATGAACCAATATTTCAAAGGTTTCAAATACAAATTTACAGAAAGTTAACAACTGAATATTAAATTGTCTATTTTACAATATATTTGTTTATTACGTTGTTATTTGCCAAATGAGTGACTGTAGCGTGTTCATTTTGTCCGAGTGCTGATACGGTAATACTATTCATAATAATTTTTAAACATCGACCAAATTCTTCTCCCTGTGCGAATGTTGTGCAATATGACGTGAAATATTTCATACCAATCAGTTTCAGTAATATTATATTTTTGCAGATATTATGTTGTATAACCAATATTATGAATGTTTATGTTCAGGAGGTTGGTTTACTTTGTAATGTATATTTTAACTACAGGCTAGTTTCGGTTTCAAATTCAGTTTTTTGTTAATGTTAAAGGGACATAGCATATTTCTACTTTATATATTCGTGTATAGTTACTTTGTTCATTTATTTAGTAATGTTGAAATAACTGCTGAAATGTAGTATAGTCCTCTTGGTAATTTTCGTGTAATGTTGAAATTACTGTGTATACACAGAAGGTGAGCAACCTACATAATCGTTACATCCTCACGCAGTAACACTGGCGTAACAATTTATTAATTCTACATTATCGATTACAAACGTTTGACATTTGACATACAGTGTAGACTTATTCCACTAAATGAAATACGCCTCATAGTTTATATTACGTCAAAAACAATGTAATGGGAGAAATTCCACTCCATCATGGCTGAGGCTGTCACTTACTACGTCTTTAATACTAATTCCATTCGCAGCACATTTCGTAGACAGTTTCCTCATTTCCCACTCTACGAAGGTGAAAAATTTTATTATTGTAGGACATACAGTTCAGGAAGGAAAAGGGAGCGTACAGTTTAACGCTCGGAATTTTGGGTAAGGATGGGCAAGGAATTCGGTCGTGCCTTTTGAAAGGAACCATTCAGGTATTTGACTGGAGTGATTCATGGTGTGAGGGGGCTGATATGGAGATGTTTATTTCGCATCTCAATGTATTAGGTGTTAAAGAAGTTTTCTTGGTTGGAGAACTGTGTGACGTAATACAAAGGGTGTGTGTGTGTGTGTGTGTGTGTGAGAGAGAGAGAGAGAGAGAGAGAGAGAGAGAGAAAGACAGTAGGTGAGCTTGTATCCCGTGGGAAAGCTCCGCTCCTATTGCTAGTTGACATCTGATTGGCTTCCGCCTATACTAGTTGTCTGCCAAAACTTCAAACTTCTTTTATTAATATTTAACTTTCCTATGTTTATTAAAAACTACCTGAATACTTTCTGTAATGCTTTTGTGCTAAGCTATATTTCGGTTACTTCAAAGATTGAATTATTTGTATATTTTGTAATAAGTTGAACAATGTCAGTCTAGAAGTTTCGCTTGGCGCCAAAACGGTGGCTTGTGGCGCGCAGCGAGGAGCGGCGGCAGTCAGTCGAGCGCCGACCGCGATACCTTGCACATTCATGTCAGTTCAGTGCGGGCCAGGGACAGTTTATACGTTATGTATCGTTTATATATTTAATATTACTCAGTCTGTATGTTTGTGCTTACATATACACTGGCATTTCTTCAATGAAAACAAGCACTGGCATCCTACAAAAGCTAAAGTTATTCGTAGTGTAGTACTTCCTAGCCACATTTCATCATGTCTTTTAGCATCACTTCAAGTATAATGGATGCACTACATGTGTGCTTCACCTGCGCAATGGGACATCAACTACGACAGAAGACACAAGGTTAGTAAAAGAGTGATTTTAGACACGCACTGAAGTTGCATGTCGACACGGCACCTGGCGTGCAGTGCTGCCCCGTTTACAAACCAGGGCACTGGCACGAAGTGCGTTGGTAACATCGCCGAGGGAAGGCATAGAAGAGGGGAGGTGTTTTAGGGACTTTGTCAACTATGCACTGACTTTCTCTCTTTTTTTTAAGAAGCCCCGCCAGTAATTGAAAACATGGGAAACCTGAATCTGGATGGTCGGAAGTGGAAAGCTAAGGTTGTTATGGAGGTTCGATTCCGAAATTCGGAACTTCTGATTCATTTTGCTCCTTCGATTCCAATTTCAGTTCAGATAAATTTTAAGCGGAAATCATATCGGATCGTTTGCCAAGTCATATCGGAGGAGTCCCTGGTCTGTCAATTAGAGGTGGGACTGCATCACCTTCAAAAGTCCCAGGCACTTTGCTCTGATTGTTGCCAGCATGATATTGAAGTACCTAGGAAGCAGGTTGCTAGCCTTACTTGCCCAGGGCTCCACTGGGTTTTACTCCTAACGGTTGAGGGACTAATCGGTGGATTTCGTAATCTTTGCCGTCTGAGCATAAGGGTGGCCACGACTCAGAATATGTCCGAGATGCCTAACCTTATTCCAATGTAACTGGTATCCCAACTGTCAGGTCCACTTACTTGGCCACTCATACGTTGCCCGTGGTTCATGAACTAGGACATGACTACAGGAACCCACACCATGAACCATGAAGCAGTTAGAGCGAACATACTGAAATGGTGGGGTCATGTTACACGCATGGGAGAAGCAAGGTTACCTAACAGACTCATGAGCCCGGCAGCGGAGGGTAAGAGGAGTCGAGGTAGACCAAGAAGAAAGTACTTAGATTCGGTGCAGAATGATTTTGAAGTAAAAGGCATAACATCTGGCGAGGCATCAATGTTAGCATTGAATAGGGGATCATGGAGGAATTTTATTAGAGGTACTATACTCCAGACTGAACGCTGAAAGGCATAATCAGTCTCTAATGATGATGATGATGATGAATCATATCGGAGGTTGATGTACAGTGGCAACGGCGGCGGTGGCCACAGTCAGCGTGTACAACGATTTTCTTGCCCAAGACAGTCTGAATTAACTATTGTTTCATCTGTAATGACATCTAGACATCTAGGACTAACGCTGGAATTCCATTATTTGTCAGAATGCACTGGTTTAATGAAAGATTTAAAACTATAATAAGACATATAAGCTATATATTTGGACATGTCCGAAAGAACAGACGCCATTTTTGATCCTGCAGTTATTATATATTCATATTCAAGGAATGTATGACATTAATTGGGAATGGGTAAAGTTAAAAATGTGTACCCAGCCGGGATTCGAATCCGGATCTTCTGCTTTCCAGGCAACTGCCTAGATCCGGGTTTGAATCCCGCATGGGTACACATTTTTAACTTTACCCATTCGCAGTTATTGCCATACATCCCGTGAATGTATATATAATAAGATGTACCATAGAACAACTGAATTCAAGATTTGGAGATCTTCAATCTAACAAATTATTTGCAGTTGCTAAATATCTGGATCCTCGTTATGAAGGAAAATTTTTCAACGAAGTTACTAAAGAAGAGATAGAATCTGAATTGGCGAGTTTATTTGTTAATGGTAATAAATCTGCAAATGAAGTTGAAAATACTGACGCACCTGCAGAGAAATTGGCAAGGTTGGCATCACCATCAGCTGGTCAGTCACTAATAATTATAGCAATGTCCAAGCGATTTTAACGAATATATTATTCAGTAGCGATGGTGATGATGATATTGATAATACTACATCCGACAAACATGCTGTTTTGTACAGTTTTTTCCTATTGAACAATTTACTTAATTAGTACAATAGAGAAAAACCTTATTCCAATCAGTGACGATCCTTTGTTATGGTGGAAAGTGAATACAAGATTTCAACCCCTGCACTCGATTGTCCGCCAATATTTGTCGTCTCCACCAAGTTCAGTAGCCAGTGCACATCTGTTTAGTAGCGCTGGCCGAATCCATGACTCGTTGAGGAGTAGATTAGACGGAGAAAAAGTTGCGAAGCTTCTGTTTATGAAATATAATTTAGTTATTTTTGGGTCACTTCGTTTGGGATGATTTATTATTAAATGTTTAAGACTTTTGTTTTTATTTTCATCTCCCAGGTATGCAGTATTAACATACTTGTATTACTTTTTGAACTAATAATAAATACATAACTGATGAATGACGCGTGTAATTTTATTTTATTAAACCTACCCTCAACAGTTTAACATAGCACTCTTCTGCCTCCAGTTCCGATTTCGGTTCCGATTCCGGAAAACCAAATTTAAAAATTCCGCTTCCGAATTCGGTTCCGATATAATCGCTTTCGTTGCGTCCCTGATTTAAACTACCTTCCTCCCGAATGCAAGTCTATTGTGCTAAACACTGTAGCTCCTCGCTCGGTACGGTTCAGGAAATATGACGTCATGAGGATAGAGCTGCATGAATACGGAAATGAATATGAAGGGAGAGCAGGGCTGAAGACGATGCCATCGACAGAGAGGGGAGAAGGAGATGGACAAATATAAGAGAGAAAGCAATACACACCCGGCAAACGCCGAGAACTAAAAGTAATATTTAAATGAATGAAATAAATCGCAATTTGCGATGTTATGGCATCACTGTATTAGGTTTAGATGGAATACCAAACTGTGGCGAATGAAAATTTGTGGCCGGCCGGGATTCGAACCCGGGATCTCCTCCTTACTAGGCAGACGCGTTGACCACTATATTTTTTTTTTTTTTTTTGCTCTATGGGTAGTTCTGTTCGTTGCGGACGCTGATCATGTTTGTTCGTAGTTGTTCGTTGTGTTGTTGGTTCAGCTTTTTTACTGCAGAGGGCGTTCAGCCCTCTGACCGGGCGCGCTGAGCCACGGCGCCCGGCTAGACGGCACAAATATCCACGCCCGAGGGGGGATTCGAACCCCCGACCGTAGTGGCCGTGCAGACCGTGACTGAAGCGCCTCAGTCTCCTCGGCCACCGCGGCCGGCCAACCACTCCGCCACCGAAGACATAGTGACCAACTCGACTGCAGAGGACTCTTCCCTGCACGTCTCCCGCCACACACAAATCTCCATTCGCCACGCTGTCTCTTTCCTATACCACAGCCTATATTTATTCCATAATGCTCGCAGCCACAATACTGTATTCCCGCACCAGGGAGAACACACCATCTAAACCTAATACAGTGATGCCATAAAATCGCAAATTGCGATTTATTTCATTCATTTGAACGCTGTAATTCGTCAAAAATATATATAATTTTATATTGACGACAATTAATTGTGTCTCGATACCTCATGGTCTTTTCTCCCTGGTGCGGGAATACAGTATTGTGGCTGCGAGCATTATAGAATAAATATAGGCTGTGTTATAGGAAAGAGACAGCGTGGCGAATGGAGATTTGTGTGTGGCGGGAGCTGTGTAGGGAAGAGTCCTCTGCAGGGGGGCTGGTCACTGTGTCCTCGGTGGCGGAGTGGTCAACGCGTCTGCCTAGTAAGCAGAAGCTCTCGGGTTCGAATCCTGGGCGGCCACAAATTTTCATTCGCCACAGTTTGGTACTCCATGTAAACCTAATACAGTGATGCCATAACATCGCAAATTGCGATTTATTTCATTCATTTGAATGCTGTAATTCGTCAAAAATATATATATAATAATATTTAAATGTTAAATATTATCCTGATATTTAAAACTAACAAGTTTTAACAATGGAAAATCCGATTGGAATGTCAATAATGGAGGATAGGTAACAACTCGCTGAGCCGCTGACAGGCACGATAGTAGATAATAAACAAACATACATAATCGAACACTACCTTTCTCAACGGCCTTCAGACTCCAAGCCCAATACCTCATTCTGTATAACCCTTACGAATTACATCCTAACAATTACTTTTCCTTTGAAGAAAAAGTATACAATCAAATCTGCGGCACAGCCATGGGCACCTATACGCCATCCTCCTACGCCAACTTATTTATAGGCCGTTAGGAGGAAAACTTCATAGCCTTACAAAAGCCCACTGATGATATTTTTCACTCAGGGCAGGGCAAGGACACTCTGTCCTCATTCATTCACAATCTCAATTCCTTCTCCCCCCATCAGTTTCACCTAGTCCTTCTCAACACACCAAGTCACCTTTTTGGATGTTAACTTCCACCTCACTGACGGCTCTATCCACAACTCTGACCACATTAAACCTAATAATTATCAACAACTACCTGCACTTCATTCCACATCATAACGTCCCTCCCATACACCCTTGCCACCTGTGGACGGAGAATTTGCAGTGACGAGAAGTCCCTTACCTATTATGCCGAAGGTCTCACAAAGGCCTTCCCAGACAGATATCACCCTCCTGACCTAGTCTGTAAACAGATTTCCCATGCCAATCCTCCCTCGAACCCCAGTAACCAGCCACAGTGTCCTTGTCACCCAATACCACCCCAGACTGGAAAATAAATCACATCCCTACACGTAGGTACTTACAAACATTAAAACCATGCGGGGAACTATCATCCAAAAGCCCCCAATGCATAGGTACTTTGGTAAAATTTTACAATCGCCAACACAGGCCTAGCGGGTAATGTTGGCAACAGAACAGTTGTCAGCACGCGGAAATGAAGCTGACCAATTGTGGCAAAGTTTGAAGTAGCCAATGATATTTTAGACGGCATAGTTGTTTTCTGTTCATAGTAGACAATATGAATTTGAAAACTTAATTTCAGACACACTGAAATCGATGCGAAATATGATGATTTCAATGTATATCAGTGGAATGGAGAGTCGTCTTGGAAGTAGTGTTAGACAATGTCGCCGGCCGCGGTGGCCGAGCGTTCTGCGGCGCGCCAGTCACGGTCTGCACGGCCACTACGGTCGGGGGTTCGAATCCCCCATCGGGCATGGATATTTGTGCTGTCCTTAGCATTAGCTAGTTCATAAGTAGTTTGTAAGTTTAGGGATTGATGACCCCGTAGTTAAGTCCCATAAGCTCTACAAACATTTTTGAGAAAATGTGAGAACAAGAAAAATTTACGGTGTCAATGAACAAAAGACGTTTTATTACCTTGACTAGACTGTTATTTATTTACGTCAGGGCGATATACTAGTTAGTACTTGTAAATGAGAATGAAAGCTAAAGCATTTACGACAGCCAACGTTAAGTTATAATGAACAAAGCACTAGATATTCGTTCTCAACATAGCATTACTCTTTGAAAATCGAATCATGTTGAGTGACGGACTTACTTTTTTGTGCTGACTGTGACCTAAATTTCTGCTGTTCCTACTCAATGGTTGATAGTGTCTCGGTGTATCCTTGTGTGGTCAGTAAATCAGTTATCCTCGTGTAACAGTGCACTCGGACTTAGCGGCATATTTGGAGAAGCTAATTAATGCTGTTCCTCTCTATGTTGACAGGTTCTTGATGTTCCCTGCTCCGATCGATAAATCAGTAATCCTCTTGTAACAGAGCTCTTGGAATTCGCGGCATAATCTATACTTGACTCCATCAATCAGTAACGATCAATCACTGAAAAACGTATCTAGCAAGTGAAGCATGATGCCAAATATTTATTTTAAAGTTTTTTTTTTTTTTTTTTTTTTTTTTCAAAATTGTAACTTAGTACATTAATCAATTGGTTAACCTCTGCTGGCCGGACTCCTGGATTCAGCCCGTTCCAGACGCAAATCCTGGCTGCGATCCGGATGTTGGGGCATTAATGAGGTGGTGGGGAGAAAGTAGGGAAAACGTAGGTACATTTTTGTGAGACTGTAGGTATTTTCTCTCTCTCTGTCATCTGGCAACACTAGTCAGGGCTTTGATTATCTGTCATAATGCCCTGAAATAAGAGACATCTTACCCAAGATCCTTCCGACCCCTCCTAAAGTGGTGTTCTGTCGCCCACCCAAACTCCAAAACATTCTAGTCCATCCCTATGCCACTCTAAAACCCAACCCCTTACCATAGGGATCATACCCCTGTGGAAGACCCCGATGCAAAACCCGCCCAATCCACCCACCCAGCACTTCCTATTCCAGTCCTGTCACAGGCTTACCATACCCATCAGAGGTCGGGCCACTTGTGAAAGCAGCCATTTGATATAACAACTCTGTGCAATCATTGCACAGCATTTTATATTGGTATGACGACGAACCAGCTGTGTGTCAGGATGAATGGCCACGGCCAAACTGTGGCGAAAAGCAAGTTGGACCACCCTGTGGCACAGCATGCAGCTAAACACTGCCCTCTTACTTTAATGGCTGCTTCAACACCTGAGCCATCTGGATCCTCCCCTCCACCACCATCAGATGGGAGTTGTCCCTTGCCGCGGTGGAGCGGCCGAGCGCATTGAGGTGCTATGCTACGATGCGCGAGGCTTTTTTGCCGTCGGGGGTTCGAATCCCTCCTCGGGCATGGATGGTTGTGCCGACTTTAGTATAACCTAGTGCATAAGTAGTTTGTAAGTTTAGGGACTGATGATCACGCAGTTAAGTCCCATTAGATTCATAAACACAATTCATACAATAATTATCACAGCTATACCTTAGCAAAAGATCTTTCCGAGAACCCGAAAAAATTCTGGTCCTATGTAAAATCGATATGCTGGTCAAAGCACAAAGTAATAGAAGAAACCAAACGGAAAGCTGAAATTCTAAATTTAACCTTTAAGAAATCTTTCACGCAGGAGGACCGCACAAATGTACCATCATTTGATCAACGTACTAATTCCGAAATGGGGGACATAGCAATAGGTATTTCCGGTGTAGAGAAGCAGCTGAGAGAGCTAAATACGAAAAAGTCTGCTGGTCCGGATGGAATACCAGTTCGGTTTTACAAAGACTATTCCGCGGCGTTGGCCCCCTACTTAGCTTGCATTTATCGCGAATCTTTAATTCAGCGCAAAGTTCCTAGTGATTGAAAAAAAGCGCAGGTGACTCCCGTTTATAAGAAAGAAAAGAGAACTGACCCACCCAATTACAGGCCAATATCGTTGACTTCAGTTTCATGTAGAATTTTGGAGCATATTCTCAGTTGGAATATAGTAAGTTTCCTTGAAACGGAAAAGCTTCTTTCCATGAATCAGCACGGGTTTAGGAAACATCGTTCATGTGAAACTCAGCTTGCCCTTTTCTCACATGACATATTGCGAGCCATGGACGAAAGGCAACAGGCGGATTGTTTTTCTCGACTTCAAAAAGGCGTTCGACGCGATGCCACACTGCAGACTGCTAATGAAGATACGAGCTTATGGAATAGGTTCACAGATTTGTGACTAGCTGGAAGACTTCCTAAGTAATAGAACGCAGTACGTTGTTCTCCACGGCGAGTGTTCATTAGAGACGAGTGTATGGTCAGGCGTGCCCCAGGGGAGTGTGATAGGACCGCTATTATTTTCTATCTATATAAATGATCTGATGGACAGAGTAAGTTGTAATTTGCGGCTGTTTGCTGATGATGCTGTGGTGTATGGGAGGGTGTCGTCTGTAACTGACTGTAATAGCATACAGGATGACTTAGACAAAATTTGTAGTTGGTGCGAAGATTGGCAGCTAGCTCTCAATGTAGAAAAATGTAAGGTGATGCGCATGAGTAGAAAAAGCAATCACATAATGTTCGAATACAGCATTAGTAGTGAGCTTCTTGATGCAGTCGCGTCGTTCAAATATCTAGGCGTAACATTGCAGAGCGATATGAAATGGAACGAGCAGGTAAGGACAGTTGTGAGTAAGGCGGACAGCCGACGTCGGTTTATTGGGAGAATTTTGGGAAGATGTGCTTCAACTATAAAGGAGACCGCGTATAAAACGCTTGTACGACCACGTCTTGAGTATTGCTCGAGTGTTTGGGACCCGCAGCAGATCAGTTTAAAGGAAGACATAGAGGCTGTTCAGAGACGAGCAGCTAGCTTTGTTACCGGTAGGTTCGACCAATGCGCGAGTGTCACGGAAATGCTCCGGGAACTCAATTGGGGATCGCTGGAAGAAAGACGACGTTCTTTTCGTGAATTTCTATTCAGTAAATTTAGAGGGCCGGAATTTGAAGCTGAGTGTGTACGATCTTGCTGCCGCCTACTTACATTTCGCGTAAAGATCACAAAGACAAGAGAAATTAGGGCTCGTACGGAGGCATATAGGCATACTTTTTTTCCTCGTTCCATTTGGGAGTGGAATAGGAAAGGAAATGCCTAGTAGTGGTACAGTGTACCCTCCGTCACGTACCTTATGGTGAATTGCGGAGTATGTATGTAGATGTAGATGTAGAACTTAAGTTGTCCCTTCAACACATTCTACAGTCCCGCAACCATCCTGGTCTCACCCTAAGATAACTTCCAACGCTAAACCCATGCCTAACATCTTTCCCCGTCCTTCCTTCCCCCTCATTATCCTTCACCTTTTAATTTGTCTTCCTGGCAACAATGTTTCGCCCCTTACAACATACCACTACTTTTTATTTTATTTTTTCCTATCTTTTCCCTGTTTTTTCCTATTTTTATTTTCCTTATTTTAATCGTTTTAAATCCCCACACTTCTCTACACCTCCCTTTTATCCTTTCCTGCCCCTTTCCTCCACTGTATTCAATGCCACAATTCAAATTCCCGCCTATCAGAGTTTTTACACTGCACCAGGGTACTTTTCATCCCCATCTTTACCCGGCATCCTTTCCCCTACCACAGACAAATAAATATACAGACGGGAAACCTCTGTAAGGGCCCGGTCCTACGCTCAAGGGTGCGGGTAGGGAGGGTTTCCAGCAGTTCTGTAAGATGTCCCATGATGGCGCTGAGGTCAGAAGCAGCCCTTTAAACTGGCCAGAGCAGGCGGCAGGTAGCGGCTGTCCCCACCACCACTTCCCCTCAAACGCCGGCACACCGGACACAGCCGTGGCCTCGTGGAAGGCGGCACGAGCTCTCCCGTCAGCCTCCCCTCTGCGCTATCCTCAGAAGCGCCTCTAGTGTCGTCTACCAGTACTAGGCTGGGGAACTGCCTGACACCTGCTAGCATCTTACGGAACTACGAGGGGAGCGTAGGACAGTGGTTTAGAGGGGGCTGCTTCTCTGTATATGTTACTCTGTGCCCCTACACTCCCTACCTCACTCACAGTCTAGATCACCAGTCGGCAACTGGCGGACCGCGGTCCAGGTCCGAAACGCGGAAGGCCAAAAACTGAATTGTAAAAAGTATTTTGAAAGTGAAAGTTACGTTCTGTAATTATTAAAAAAAATTGTAGATAACAACCCCGACCTACAAGGTAATGGGACTAAATGAGGTGGCACAGTGGAAAGACACTGGAGTCGCATTCGGGAGGACGGTGGTTCAAATCCACCTCCGGCCATCCAGATTTAGGTTCTCTGTGATTTCCCTAAATCACACCAGGTAAATCCTTTGAAAGGGCACGACCGATTTCCTTCCCCATCCTAACCCAACCACTCCGAGCGTAAACTCCGTCTCTAATGACCACGCTGTCGACGGGACGTTATACCCCAAGCTTTCTTCCTCTCTTCCGTGGTAATGAGAAATTAAAAGATGATTTGGTTCAAAGTGTATCATCATTCCTTTGCAAGCAGGTTCTTTGAAAGAGATGCACCAATTTTTGAATGTAAAGATAATCCTGAAATAGACATGTCCATATTATAAAATTTCTTGTCAGATCTTAACAAGGAATTTGCAGTAAGATTCAAAGACGTTTCGCAAATAGACATGTTGTCATGATTCTTAATATTACCTTCTGAGGTTTCTGCTGTATCAGAATGAACGGATGTAGTTGCGAACTTGTTCCACCTTTCAAAGCCTTCATTCCAAATGGATATAATAGACTTGCAGGAAGCCATTGCCTTGCAAACATATCAAAGTGTATCCACTGAAGAATTTAGGAGTCAACATGCCCCTGAAAAATATAAAAATTGCAAAAAAAAAAAAAAAAAAAAATGCTAGTTACCTGGCTGCTATATTTGATTCCATATACATTTGTGAAATTTCATTAAAAATGAATTTCTTGGAGAATAATTTTTGCTCAGGTCTAACGACCGATCACTTTGAAGACACTATTCGCATAAGCTCCGCACGTGAACCTAACTTTAAGCACATCCTCAAGACCGCACTTTTCCCATTGATTTTTTAACACACATACGCACACTTCATTGTATTTCATACTTTCTTAGTTAAAATTAAAGTAAAAAATAGGTTGTGTAATGCACGATCTCTTTCTGGACTTTTCAATGAAAGATTGGCTATCCATTTTATTTCATACTTTTTGCGAGTGAAAATAAAAATAAACAAATAGCAAATGATATAAGTTTTTATGGATTTTTTACGTTGTTATTTTACATATGTTATATTTCAAAGGTTCAAATGTTTGTCAAGGTTATGGGACTTAACTACGGGGTCATCAGTCCCTAAACTTACAAACTACTTATGAACTACCTTATACTAAAGACGGCACAAATATCCATGCCCGAGGGGGGATTCGAACCCCCGACCGTAGTGGCCGTGCGGACCGTGACTGAAGCGCCACAGTCCCCTCGGCCACCGCGGCCGGCTGTTATATTTCATATTAGTTGGAGAGTGAAACTTAAAATTAAAAAAAAAATATTGAAGAATATGACTTCATCTTAATATTAGAATGCAAATATGTCTGTCAGTGTGTGCCTCGGTTGCAGAGTGGTGTAGTGTCTGCCTCCGTAGCTCAGTGTCAGCATCGCTGACTACCACGCAGGAGGCCCGGGTTCGATTCCCGGCAGCGGACTGGGTGTTGTGTGTTGTCCTAATCATTACTGTAATTAATGGTTAAATGATGGAAGGCAAACAAAATAATTGAATAACTCGATACTGACGTCATTCGACCATAACTTCGACCCGCAACAACAAGATCATCTTAGGATTCTTCCACCGAACATACGAAATGGCAACAAAGTGAAGACTCGTCTCAGAAATTATTTTCTTCTTCCTTCTGGAAAAATGATTTTGTTTTCATTTAATTTTTTATTTGGATTCCAGTTCAACAGATGCGCCAAACATACACATTCATCATGGAATGATTTCTACATTAAATGTGGTCCCTATCCAATCAATAGAACAGGAACTGAATTATTTGTTTTTTTATTTCACCAATGAAGAGGTGACACTACTGCCAGGGTGGCCTTTATGTTCTGTTATTTGTGTAATTACGTTACTGTGGATTTTGTTTTTTTATTTCGCCAATGAAGAGGTGACACTACTGCCAGGGTGGCCTTTATGTTCTGTTATTTGTGTAATTACGTTACTGTGGAGTTATTAAAAAAAAATCATCATCATCTCATTATCATTGGCAAGTTAGTCGCCCATGCGGCGTCAACTAAAAAGACTTACACTAAGGCGGCCGAACAATCCCGCAAGGGATCTCCCGGGCAAGAAAGCCATACGCTCATTTCCAGTGGTGTAGTGCCAGATTACAAAGGTCGCGGGTTCGATCCCCACCAGGTCCTAGAATTTTTATCTGTCACTTTCCACTTATTTCACCTCTGGCAGTATTGCTCATGTGAAAAATACCGAGTAGCACCGTGGTTCGGAACCCACGTTAAACTGTAGGTCCCCGTATAACTGGCTGGGTAAGTCAGTTCGAAGGTAACGGCATACCACCTCCAAACAGGACCATGCCTTGTAAAGCACTGTGGGGTTCAAACCAATCTTCGGATTGTTGACTGCTTTACCTATGCCTGTCAGTTGTAGTACATACTACTTTGCGAGTGAAAATTAAAATAAAAAAATTAGTAAGTAATATGAGCTTTTACTTCTGGACCTCGACAAAAATTTGCAAAGTATACGGATCCCATCTAAGATTACTTGCCGGCCTCTGGCCTAGATGCTTGTGGCGCCGTGGAAGCCGGACATGGTGGCTGTATGTGTTTAGTTGTCTGAGTAATTGTGTGATTGTTTGTGTTTCTTTTTCTGACGAAGGCCATTGCCGAAAATTTAAGTCGTGTGTATGTGATTATCTATTTTCGTGCCTGTCAGCAGCTCAAACTAGTAGGTTTAGAATATTTTTCCGTTTCTGTATGAAGACGTTTGGGTTGATATCTGACGTACCAAGTTCTCTCAAGAAGAGAAAATAAACGGTTCATGTATAATCCTCCTACTACCACTGGGGTCAATATGACCCCATAGGCACATTTTAAATATATATCTCCCTTATTTTCAATGCGATTATTTTCAAAATTTATGACTTTGTATTTCTAACTTGCTTGTATGCAATGACATATTATTCAGTTTTTACATTTACAACATATTAAAATTTATTCATTTGCTATACACTGAGTACCACTGGGGTCAGCATGACCCCAATCTAAATTATCTATATCTCCCTTATTTTCAATGCGATTATTTTCAAAATTTATGACTTTGTATTTCTAACTTGCTTGTATGCAATGACATATTATTCAGTTTTTACATTTACAACATATTAAAATTTATTCATTTGCTATACACTGAGTACCACTGGGGTCAGCATGACCCCAATCTAAATTTTTTGTTTTGTTTCTTGAATATAACATTATAAAAACAGAACAGCGAATATTACGTTGAACAGATGTTATAGGAAACACCTGCAACAATGAAACTAACACTTTCCACTTCTTATTTATACCCATTGTTGTCGTTTCTTGCCTCAGCAGTTGTTGTGTGTTGCCTCAGTTGTTGCTAGTGCTTTGTCTCAGTGTGTGCAAAAACCTACATTATGTCTAGAAAACGTCTGAGTAGTGCTGAAATACAAGCAATTGTGAATGAAGAAGAGGAATTAGGAGATACAGCGTCTGATGACGACGAAGAGATTGATAGTGTTTTTTCTGAAGGTAGTGAATTAACTGAAGATTCTGATGAAGACGTTGGAGATTTGGAAACTGGTGAAGCTGATGGCATATCAGATCAGAATGTTTTCAAGTAAGTATAAATAATTTGTCATATGTTTGCAAAACCCGATACTACTGCTATTACTACTACTACTACTACTACTACTAATAATAATAATAATAATAATAATAATAATAATAATAATAATAATATGTAAGTAATTCCATTTTTTCAGGCCAAGAAATGGAAATGAAACATGGGGAAAAATCCTGTTAGATTACATGGGAGACAGCCAGCACGAAATATATTGAAGACAGCTCCAGGTCCCACGAGACATACTGTAAGGAACGTAAATACTGTGCACTCAGCATTTGAATTATTTACGAAGTCCAGCATTTTCCAGATTATTTTGAAGTGGACCAACAAAGAGGGTAACATTACTTTCGGTAAGAAATGGACAGATATTGATAGAGAGGAATTTGAATGCTTTCTTGGCCTGCTTATTCGTGCGGGGGTGTACAAAGGTCACAATGAGGGCATAGTGAATTTATGGAACGAAGAGCATGGCCGACCTATTTTCAATAGTTCTACGGCTAGGAACCGTTTTACAGAAATATCGCACTGTCTGTAAGGGATATATTTGAGCGGGTAAGCACATTGCATGTTGCATACGAATCACATGAGAATATTACAGTTGATGAACAACTGGTAACTTTCAGGGGTAGGTGTCCATTTCGCCACTACATCCCCTCAAAACCTGGAAAGTGTGGTATAAAGATTTAGGCTGCCTGTGACAGCACTAATTACTATGTCACACACCTGCAGGTGTACACAGGAAAGGGCGAAGGCCAGCATAGAGAAATAAATCAGGGGAAAAGAGTAGTGTTAGAACTGACAGAACATTTATTTGGAAGTGGTAGAATTATCACAACAGATAATATCTGTATAAGTTTGGAGTTGGCAAAGGAACTAGAAAATGTTCAAATGTTTGTTAACCTTATGGGACTTAACTACGGGGTCATCAGTCCCTAAACTTACAAACTACTAATGAGCTACCTTATACTAAAGACGGCACAAATATCCATGCCCGAGGGGGGATTCGAACCCCCGACCGTAGTGGTCGTGCAGACCGTGACTGAAGCGCCTCAGTCCCCGAGGCCACCGCGGCCGGCTTTAGTCAGAAATTCATATTTTCATGCAAACCCCAGACAAAAAGTCAAAATTTGTCGACCTGTGTAACTTAACAAATACCGTGCGTGGGAAATTGGCGCGGTAATTAGAAGATAGGTGGCGCAAAAGGAAAGTCGAAGGACAGCAGTGTTATCAGCAGTCTCTACGCGCGCGGTAAAGCAGTCATAAAAAGGCACGTACATGCCAGCATTTGCATTTTAACTCACAGTGCGGCGTCCAAGAGGCTCAGTGAAGTTAGCGGCGCTCACCGAGGACAATCTTCTCTGGGATACCCTCAGCTCCTGGTCTTCTTTGCTACTTTCTCACTGCTGTACTAGGGGGTACAGGGTACTACACTAACACCTGTAGAGCTGAGCGTCTATTACTTTTGGCATTAAATGTGAGTGCCTCTAATATAAGTTAAAAAGCTAAGTTTTTTAATTTATTACTGTGTACATAAACCATTTATTTGGCATACACAGAAATCACGAGAAGAAAACGTATTATGTTACTTAAATTAAATGTGTAGGGCCATGTGAACAGATTTATACGATTGTTTTCAAAATGTAGTTTCTGGTTCGTAAGTAACATTGCCCAAAAACTTCGTATTGTTGTACAGTATCAATACTGCAGTGTTGTTCTTATGACTGTAGAAATTATTGTATTTTTGACTTCTTCAAGTGAAAAGTATAAAAACAAGTCGTTTTTAGTCCAACGTTCAGAAAAGTCCCATGATTTCCACTTTTTTACAGTCAAATAATGAATGCCGTCTTAGAAAATCAGGTAATGCTGAAGGAATCAGATTAGGTAACGAAACAATAAAGGTGGTAGATGAGTTTTGTTACTTGGGTAGTAAAATAACATGTAATGGTCGCAGTACAGAGGATATAAAAGGTAAAGCAGTCAACAATCCGAAGATTGGTTTGAACACCACAGTGCTTTACTAGGCATGGTCTGTTTGGAGGTGGTATGCCGTTGCCTTCCTCCGACCTTCGAACTGACTTATCCAGCCAGTTATAGGGGGACCTACAGTTTAACGTGGGTTCCGAACCACGGTGCTACTCGGTATATTTCACATGAGCAATACTGCCAGAGGTGAAAGAAGTGGAAAGTGACAGATAAAAATCCTAGGACCTGGCGGGGATCGAACCTGCGATGTTTGCATTTGTAGTCTGGCACTCTACCACTGTGCAACCGAGGCGCACACAGTGGATATAAAATGCAGAATGTCAATGGGAAGAAAAGCATTTTTGAAAAAGAGAAATTTGCTTACATCGAATATTAATTTAAGTGTAAGGAAGTCTTTTCTGAAGGCATTTGTGTGGAGTGTTGCCTTGTACGGGAGTGAAACATGAACGATAAGCAGTGCGGACAGGAAGAGGATAGAGGCTTTTGAAATGTGGTGTTACAGAAGAATGCTGAAGATTAGGTGGGTGGATCGCGTAACTAATGAAGAAGTACTGAACAGAATTGGTGAGAAAAGGAATTTTTGGCATACCCTGGCTAAAAGAAGGGATCGCTTGGTAGGACAACATTCTTAGACATGGGGGAATCGTAAATTTAGCATTGGAGGGAAGTGTGTGGGATAAAAATCGCAGAGGGAGACCAAGAGACGCGTATAGTAAGCAGATTCAAGTGGATGTGGGTTGCCGTTCTTATAAGGAGATGAAAAGGCTTGCTCAGGATAGAGTAGGGTGGAGAGCTGCATGAAACCAGTCTCCGGACTGAAGACCACAACAACAACACAGTCAAGTATGCCTGAAGACAAAACTTGCAAATTCCTTTTGGCCCGTTCTCTGTCAAGTGACAACATATTGTTATATCTGTCGTACCGTACATCATTGTCTGGTATAGGAGATGCTGTTTCATTACACTTGTGGAGTTATTGCCAATTTTGTAGGGGTCTACCAGGCCGCCTCTTCCCAATAAATATAAGTCCGTTTTCAGTCTCCCATATAAGAACTTGTCAACAATTTTCCCTAAGAATTTAACTTCAAGGCTTCCTCTTTCCCTTTTATAAGCAGATTTTCATGTATTACGAGAAACATCGTCACAAAATTGAAATGAACCTAGAGAACCTATAGAGGGGTACTACGCTAACACCTGCAAAGCGAAAGGAGAGCTGAGCGTCGATTTTTTTTGTCATTAAATGTGAGTGCCTCTAATATAAGTTAAAAAGCTAATTTTTTTTTTAAATTTCTTATTGTGTACATAAACCATTTATTTGGCACACACAGAAATCACGACAAGAAAAGGTATCATGTTACTTAAATTAAATGTGTAGGGCCATGTGAACAGATTTATACGATTGTTTTCAAAATATGAAAGTCCACGGGAAAAAGGGGGTAAATCAGTTCTCAATTTTTCAGGAGAGAAGATTTTAACACCAAATCTTATGTACCAAATGCAATTTTTAGCCAATTCTCTTGAAATTTATGTTTAGTGTAGCCTTACATATAGTCATTAGATACCTCTACAAGGTTTTCCTGTAAATGTACTGCGACAAGCTAAAGAAAATATTATATCGAATGACGTCAATTTTTTGTAAGGAAAAAGGGGGTAAGTCATTATGAAACGGGGAATGTCAGTAAATCTCGCTAACATAGGGATCAAGAATTGACATCACAAAATAAAACAAAAAGGAAGCGGCCTCGTTAGACCCTTTGTAGGCTACTGTTTCATCATACAGGAAGAAATATGATTCATCAGTTGACAATATATGAATATTAAACATGCACAACGTTAACTGTCTCTTGTAGTACATGTCGTTAGTTGTGGTGTTAGGGATAGGTAAGTTCTTCTGGAAATCCATAGTAATGCTTTCACATTCTTTTGATGCCCTGCTGTTTGCTTTAGAACGTCTTTTACGAATATAAAACTTACCATATTTTAATAAGTGAAATTTTTTCTCCGTTGACAGTTGCTAGATTTTTTTTCTACACTCGTCCTTTCTGAACTATTTTCCGGGTACGATTTCAAAGCATGTTCAGCTGCTCGAAGTTCGGGAACATGCCTATCACAGTAACTACAAGTTTCCATTCTAGGGCATCCGAAACCGACGTTAAATTCTGTGTTGAAAACAAGTCTGTATTTTTCATACGACACATTGTGTAGGGTATGATTTTTTAAATAACTCATACATCTTACTGATGTTCAGATCCGGTGGTAGATACACTTTCTTAGAGGTTTTCAAGCTGTAATGGCTTCGTTCTCCTTTAAATGAACTAATGTGTTGGCGAACTGCTTCAAGTGCCTCTGATGTCACACAAAGTTTCCGATTAGTGTGTTGGCCTCGACCATCCTTAGGATTCACACCTTTTTTCAGATAACGTTGTATTACTTCAAAATTTTTTTTAGATATTCCATGAAAAGATGTAAAGGCTTTAGAACAAACATTTACTTCAGTGACAGAATTCTCCCTCTTAACTCTAACACGGTATGAATAACTGTTGTCACGAAATTTAGCTTCATTTTCCGGTCGCCTAGGTCTCCTTTGCGATATAATATTTACATTAATTAGGCCTGCCAAGTAAGCATTCGGCTCATTCACAGTCATTTTGTTATAATTAGATATAATATACCCACGTTCTGCGTCAGTAATACTCTGGAAACATTTCAATGTGGAACATTTACAATCTGGCCCTAATTCATGAGTGGATGATAAAAGTTTATTTCTCACGTCGAAAAGTCTACCTGTTCTCTTCCTTAACCTCGCCAACAGCAGATGCTCAGCACCTGGACTACGGAACGTAAACGACAGGTGCGATCACTGCTGCCAACTGACTAACCCCCTTTTTTCCTAGTTTCACATTGACTCACCTCCTTTTTCCCATGGACGCTATATTTTTAAACCGCTGTAACTTTGAGACTATACCCCTTCTTTCCATGAAACAAGAAACGATAAAAGCAGCTTGTTGAAAGCTTTCTGAAGCTGTAATAATCTAAAATTTCATTTTTTTTTTTTTTTTACTTTCCCCCATTTCCCCGTGGATCCTTCACATAGTTTCTGATTTGTAAGTAACTTTGCCCAAAAACTTCGTATTGTGGTACAGTATCAATACTGCAGTGTTGTTCTTATGACTGTAGAAATTATTGTATTTTTGACTACTTCGAGTGAAACGTATGAAAACAAGTCGTTTTTAGTGCAAAGTTCAGAGAAGTCCCACGATTTCCACATTTTACAGTCAGCTACCCCGGAAGACAAAACTTGCAAATTCCTTTTGGCCCATAGTCTGTCAAGTGACAACATACTGTCATATCTGTCGTACCTACATCATTGTCTGGTATAGGAGATACTGTTTCATTACACTTGTGGAGTTATTGCCAATTTTGTAGGGGTCTACCAGGCCGCCTCTTCCCAATAAATATAAGTCCGTTTTCAGTCTCCCATATAAGAACTTGTCAACAGTTTTCCATAAGAATTGAACTTCAAGGCTTCCTCTTTCCCTTTTATAAGCAGATTATCATGTATTGCGAAAAACATCGTCACAAAATTGAAAGAAACATGTACCTCTGTAATGTATGCTTGGAGTGTCCGCTAAAGGTTCATTTTGTCGCTAAACGTTTCGCTAAAGACAACGTAACATAACTTCATTGGAGAGCTTAAGTGTTAGTTTCAAGCACTGTTGAGCATCCAAGGATGAAACATGAAACATGTTTCAGAAAGCCACACACAATTTTGATGTTTAATATTCACAGAATATATGACATCAACTGCGATTGGGCAAAGCCTAAAATGTGCACCCAGCCGGGATTCGAACCGGGTCTCCTGCTTTCTAGGCAGTTGCGCTGACCCCTACACCACTGGGGACACAGTGATCACCGCCCCTGCAAAGACTACCTAAGCACGCCTCCCGTCAGATACAAATTCTCAGCTTCGCCATGCCCACAGTAGCTGGGAATTTGTATTTGACGGGAGGCGTGCTTAGGTAGTCCTTGCAGGTGCGGTGATCACTGTGTCCCAGTGGTGTAGGGGTCAGCGCAACTGCCTAGAAAGCAGGATATCCGGGTTCGAATCCCGGCTGGGTACACATTTTCAGGTTTGCCAAAACGCAGTTGATGTCATATATTCTGTGAATATTAAATAATAACAAGTGCAGGATCAAAAATGACGTCTGTTCTTTCGGAACAGACGCCACATGTATAGATATAACTTTGATGTTGCTTGAGAGCAACATTGCCAAGTAAAGGGTTAAATTTTTTAACTGTTTTTGTTATAGTCGACATGATCGACTGGAGAATGTCCGCAAGTACACTGTATTATTTCAAATGTTTTTATTTCCGTCAACAGTTGCACATATATTTTTTATTACATGTTTTGATCACTTGAACCATCTTCAGATCTTATAGTTGCGTCCGCAACTAGTCCGGCTGAGTACTAATTGGAACTGAGTTTCACAATTTGATGTAAGCACTTGGGTCAGCGGCTGATATACCTGAGACTCTGGGAAAGCACAGAGGGTAGGGCTGCTCATCGGGATTGCTCATTAGGCTTAGGGAAAACAGGTCTACATCTACATGGGATACTCTGCAAATCACATTTAAGTGCCTGGCAGAGGGTTCATCGAACCACAATTATACTATTTATCTCCCATTCCATTCTCGAATAGCGCGCGGGAAGAAAGAACACATGAATCTCTCTGTTCGAGCTCTGATTTCTCGTATTTTATTCTGATGATCATTTCTACCTATGTAAGTGGGAGTCAACAATATATTTTCGCATTCGGAGGAGAATGTTGGCGATTGGAGTTTCGCAAGTAGCCCACGCCGCAGCGATAAGCGCCGTTGTTGTAATGATTCCCATCCCAGACCCTATATCATTTCCGTAATGCTGTCTCCCCTGTATCGTGACAATACGAAACGAGCTGCCCTTCTTTGGACTCTTTCGATGTCCTTCGTCAAACCCACCTGATAAGGATCCCACACTGGACAGCAATACTCTAAAACAGGACGGACAAGCGTAGTGTATGCAGTTTCTTTTGTAGTTCTCTTGCATGTTTTAAGGGTTCTGCCAATAAAACGCAGTCTCTGGTTCGCCTTTCCCACGATATTATCTATGTGTTCTTTCCAAATTAAGTTTGAAGTAATAGTAATTCCTAGGTATTTTGTGGAGTTTACAGCCTTCACTTTTGATTGATTTATCTTGTAAACAAAGTTTAACGGATTTCTTTTCTTACTCATGTGGACGACTTGACACTTCTCATTATATAGAGTCAAATGCCCATTTTTACACCATAGTGATATCTTATTCAGATCGTTCTGCAGTTGGTTTTGATCTTCAGATGATTTTACTAGATGGTAAAATACGGCGTCCTCTGCAATCAATCTAAGAGAGCTACTTAGATTTTCCCCTAAATCGTTTATGTAAATAAGGAACAGCAAAGGGCCAATAACACTACCTGTGGAACGCCCGATATCACCTCTGTTTTAGTCGATGCCTTACCATCGATTACTACGAACTGTGTCCTCTCTGACAAGAAATCCCCTATCCAATCGCAAATCTGGGGCGATATACCATAACCACGCAATTTGATTAAAAGCCGTTTGTGAGGTACGGTGTCAAAAGCTTTCTGGAAATCGAGAAATACGGAATCGATTTGCGAACCTTTGTCGATAGCACCCATCACGTCGGCAGGTCGAGAGAGTATGCCAGTATCCACTGTGGCTGTTTGTTGGGGAGCCTCATCTGAAATGTGCACTACACTCAGCAATCGTCTACAACGGTATTGGGTTAAGAGTGGCGTGCACATGTGGATTGTTTAGGTTAGAAAATTCCATCCAGAGGCCCGCAAAGACTCGTTCTGAGCTTAGAGTGGTGTTCCTAATGACAGAACGGAGAAAAAAGTGTTGTTACAGTGATAGTTATCTGGAGATGCGTCTATGGAAAGATTCCAGTATCGCACTCGCTTATCAACGGGATACTCACTAAAGAGCCAAAGAAACTGGTACACCTACCTAATATAGTGCAAGAGCCCCGCGAGAACGCGGAAGTGCCGCAGACTGAAATGGCGTGTGGACTCGACTGATGTCTGAAGCAGCTTTAGGGTGCATACATCCTTATCTTAGAAGATAGATTAAGGAAAGGCAAACTTACATTTTTAGCTTTTGTAGATTTGGAGAAAGCATTTGACTGGAATACACTCTTTCAAATTCCAAAGTCAGCAGGGGTAAAATATAGGGAAATAAGAGTTATTTACAGCTTGTACAAAAGCCAGACCGCAGTTATTAGACTCGAAGGGCATGAAAGGGAAGCATCAGTTGGGAAGGGAGTAAGACAGGGTTGTAGCCTTTCTCCATTGTTGTTCAATTTGTACATTGAGCAAGCTATAAAGGAAAGCAAGGAGAAATTAGGTGAAGGAATTAAAGTTCAGGGGGAAGAATTAAAAACATTGCGTTTTGCCGACGACATAGTAATTCTATCAGATACAGCAAAGGACCTGGAAGAGCAATTGAACGGAATGGACAGTGCGCTGAAAGGTGCTATGAACATTAACAAGAGCAAAACTAGGGCAATGGAGTGCAGTCTAAGAAATTCGGGTGATGCTGAAGGAATTAGATTAGGTAACGAAGCAATAAAGGAGGTAGATGAGTTTTGTTACTTGGGCAGTAAAATAACAAATGATGGTCGCAGTACAGAGGATATAAAATGCAGAATTGCAATGGGAAGAAAAGCATTTTTGAAAAAGAGAAATTTGCTAACATCGAATATTAATTTAAGTGTAAGGAAGTCTTTTCTGAAGGCATTTGTGTGGAGTGTTGCCTTGTATGGGAGTGAAACATGGACGATAAGCTGTTCCGACAGGAAGAGGATAGAGGCTTTTGAAATGTGGTGCTACAGAAGAATGCTGAAGATTAGTTGGGTAGATCGCATAACTAATGAAGAGGTACTGAACAGAATTGGTGAGAAAAGGAATTTTTGGCATACTCTGACTAAAAGAAGGGATCGCTTGGTAGGACACATTCTTAGACATCGAGGAATCGTAAATTTAGCATTGGAGGGAAGTGTGTGGGGTAAAAATCACAGAGGAAGACCAAGAGACGCGTATAGTAAACAGATTCAAGTCGATGTGGGTTGTCGTTCTTATGAGGAGATGAAAAGGCTTGCTCAGGAGCTGCATCAAACCAGTCTCCGGACTGAAGACCATAACAACAATAACAATTTGCAACCGTTTTTGAAGCGTTCTTGGCTAGTCAGACTGTCTTTTCTTGTTCAGAAATTTCGGCACATATGGAAAGAGTGATATTTTCTAATGTGCAATAAAAGTATAAATAAAAATGTTCAAATGTTTGTATAGCTTATGGGACTTAACTACGGGGTCATCAGTCCCTAAAATATCCATGCCCGAGGGGGGATTCGAACCCCCGACCGTAGTGGCCGTGCAGACCGTGACTGGAGCGTCTCAGTCCCCTCGGCCACCGCGGCCGGCAAAAGTATAAATATTAGAGTGAACATAAATATATGTATTTAAATCGATAAAAATAGCGATTGTGCTGACTAAATCAGCAGCTGAATCAGCTGTTTTTCAGCCGCCATATTAAGTGGGCTAGGAAATCCGATTCAGGCTATGCCATGTAAACACGATAGCGAAAAACGGTTTTCGTCTTCCGGAAGATGTCCTGTATGTAAACGTAGTGACACATCCATACCTGAGGCGGAAGAAGCCGCAGAGTTCCTGATATGGCGCCTAGAACCTCTCGGTCATTCCCGGGCAGCTCGTGATAAGCTGCCATTGTAGCAGTAGTAACCGACCTACTGCCTGTGCAGACACCTGTTGCCTTTCTCTTATACAGGTGTTACCGACCGCAGTGCCATCCTCTGAATGTTTACATATTTCTCTGTGTGTGCATATAAATGCCTTTGGTTCTTCAGCGTAAATAAGGATCAAAAAGCTAGCTGTAATCAGATGTGAATAGCAATGAAAATCGGAACCCGTACTGGAACCTAGACTGGTCAGAACAGTTTATCAGTTGAGATCTCTACGTTCTGATCTTTGTCTTCGGTAGAATGAACCAAAGTAGTTTGACGTCTCTCTGTTGTTTCTTCGAAGTGGAGACAACAAAATTACGGCACCGAGATAGTGATAATAACAGTTGCTGCAGAGGGGGGCTTGGAGATGACTTGTGTTTGCTCCACCAAACGAATTACAGGAACAGTTGGGTTCTGACAGCGTAGTGAGCAGGTAGTGCAATGCAACAAAATCTTGCCTTATCCGGAGCTATGACACGGAGAGCCATAAGGAGGGAGGTGGCTGCAACTATCGGAGCTTCCCAAAGTGTAATTTCCAGGCTGTGGACGCGATTTCGGACAACAGGAACCGTTAAAAGAAAGGAAGGCTAAGGTCGTCCACAGGTAATATCAACAAGAAGTCACGGTTACCTCTGGTGCCGGGGGTTCAGTTCACTGTTGAATGAAAATTTCGTGTTCAGTCGGACAATCGTCGTTCGTTCATTTGAAGAACGTGGATCAGTCTTGCTCATGTGCAGGAAACACCACATCATGGTGATGGACGAATGGTGTGGGCACGAGGCAGTATTGGCGTACGTACGTACCTCTATATCGTTCAGAACGATGCTTTGACTGCTCAGAGGTATAGAGACGAGATGTTTCGACCATTTGTTGTGACCTGCGCTGGTGGCACAGGAGATGGTTTACTTCTGGTGGACGATAACGCTCGTTTCCAGAGAGCTGCACTGGTGGACAATATGCTTCGAAGGAATGCAATGGCTAACTTGTTCATAGGACTTAAACCCGTTGAGCATGTCTGAGATGCACGTAGCAGACGCATTGCAACCAGACCAGCATCTCCCACTGCGATTGCAGAGCTGGTATTGCACTCATGGAAGAATGGCCAATTATCCCTTAAGAGCTGATTGATAACCTCATACTGCCCATGCCACGTAGTTGTGCCACTGTACTGGCCGTCCGAGGTGATCACACACCATGTCAAAGGACAACAAGAATGACTTCCTTCATTACGGTAACCCCCATGGTGCCTCGCAGGAAGCAAACGCCACGTAAACCTCAAGTAAAGATCTGAGACACCGAAATATCGTAATGCATCAACGCAAAATGCAATTGTAACCAACATCTGAAGAAATACGTTGCCATGTTTATATTGTGTGTGACGTATCACCTGATCCCCTAATTCTTTTGCGCAGCGTATATCGCAAATGTAGGCTAAATACGAAAGGTGGGTGCAGACGTATTTCTGTAGATAAAAACCCGGTAATATCTTGTTTGAAGACACCTTAATGAGTCGTGCGCCCAAACTACCATCATATAATAATAATTTCTTCCTGGTGGTTATGATACTGTATAAAAATTTGTATCAATAACCACCTAACGAAAATAAATATTTAATATATATTTAACAATAAATCGATTTCGTTCACTGTATAAACATCCTATGTGCAGTTTCAGTTCATTACTGAGCCATCTTCGATCTAAAATACAGTATTTTAGACCTGAAGATAGTTCAAAAATGAGCTGAAAACAGTTAAGCGTGAATAAAAATGAATTACATGTTCAACCAACGTTCAATGTTGAAGACTTTTACGTGATGTACTTAAAACTCCATTGAGGATGTTCATTCAATGAACAAAATCGATATGCTATATTTTTAAATAAATATTTTATATCTTAATCAGGAGCGGAAATTGTCTTCTTACAATAATATCTAGTGAGATCAATACAGATCTTGAATGTGAAATAGGTGAACGTCAGTGGATCAAATATGTACATCGACCTGTTTCGTAGACTTGTCTCAACAGCAGTTCTGGCAGAGCATCTGAGGAGAAACTGCGAAAATATGTCGCCTAAATTTCCAAACCACAATATACATTTAGCGGAGATTTAAATTAACTGATATAAAATGGGCGACTCATTTTTCAGACGGATGGTTGGAAACAAAACTAATGTTTTATAACAAAACCTCAATTCAATTTCTTGTTAGTAAATGCCAATACTGACGCTTATAAGAGGCAGTAACATATCTGGCAAGGAATACTGGGAAAATTTTAATTACGGCTGCGGCGGCGTAGTGTGCTAATGTTGGCAACTAAATGTTTGCTTTATAAGGATTATTAAATTACTGACAAGACAAGGGTACTGTTACATACGAAAACTTGTTAACCTTAGGGAAGGAACAGAATTATTTACTTATTCCATGGTCAACACATTCTATACGATTAGATTTTCATATGTCATTCAAAGGTTGTTGCCAACATCGGCACCGTGTGCCTCTATGACCGTAAACTTTAGATCCTGTACACTAATATTCTTTTTCGCTTTAGTGTTTGTAATACACTCTGAAACTTTCTTAGTAACATAAGAGAAGTACTTTCGGCAATTTGAGAACAAAAATCCGATGTGGTGAATTTGTCACAGCAGACAACAAACACTTACTGCAAGACGGCAAACAAACCTCGCATATTGACAGTCATTATTCAAATAGAAGCCAAGATCGCTTAAAAATTTTTATCTAGATGTCCAGTTTCGGCAGCATTAAACGTAGTACGCGATTTTTATCACAGAAATATGTTTCTTGCTCTTTTTTCTGTATTTAGACAGAAGCAGCAATAAGTAAATAAAACGCGAGATTTTTGAGTCTATTCCACATAACGATGTAAACAAGAGTGGAATGCAAGCTCAAAGTAGCACGATCTAAGGCTCTACGCCGGTCACTTTTAAAATATTTCTCTAATCTTAAATAAAACGAACACTATATACGTTGCTTGCAGTGGCCATTTTGAGCAGCAGCTGAATTGTATTTCACTGTAAGGTTTTTAAAGTAAACGCCTTTTGCTGCTGCGAATGAAGGGTTTATATTTTTAAGTCGCCCATACGCGTTTCGCCTTTCTCTCAAGGCATTATCAGTGGGTGTCAGCACTTGCTACTCCACTTCAGTCTCTTTCTGGCAACCAGGTCGAAATGTTACTGTTTGCTGAAACACATTGCAGTTTTCTGGTTCCACTGTCACCTGATGCCATACTGTGTCCACTGCTGTTGACAGTGGACACTCTATGGCAGCAGGTGACAGTGGAACCAGAAAACTGCAATGTGTTTCAGCAAACAGTGTAACATTTCGACCTGGTTGCCAGAAAGAGACTGAAGTGGAGTAGCAAGTGCTGACACCCACTGATGATGCCTTGAGAGAAAGGCGAAACGCGTATGGGTGACTTAAAAATATAAAAATAAAACCCTTCATTCGCAGTAGCAAAAGGCGTTTACTTTAAAAAACCTTACAGTGAAAAACGAACACTCTTCGTATAATCTGTGTGCTGTGTTTAGCATTCGCAGGAATAAAAATGGCGGATGCGCCAGCCTGTGTTTTTAGGTGCTCTACTTTGACGAATAACGTCATGCAACACGTCATTTTGTCATAGACGTGTTTGTATTTGTTTACCACACAGACTGGCAATGCCGTATAATGTATCATTGGTGTCAGTGAAGTCTCGCCGCCATATTTCTATACTATAAACATGAGAGCAGTCGCGTGTGTTATTAGAGGAAAATGTCGTAAAATACGGATGAACTGACGTAACTACGCTGTCTTTGGAGTTTTGACATATGGGAAATTCCTGTGTTGTGTATGGCTGTAATTTTTTCAGCTGGAGTAACATTGACACATGCAGTAATGAGTTGCACCGTTTTGCTATTATTATTAATCTCTTACTAATTTCAGTCCATTTCGGATTTTCCTTCAGTAGTATGGTAATTATAAAAGTGTTGTTTATCGTGGACAATACGTGTCATACTTTTGGCAGTTCTCAGGAAATCTATAGTCTGCTTTGACATATACACTAATGAGTCGCGTTTCCTGTTTTTATTAATCGGTTGTCAGTTTCGGTCAACTTTGGCTTTTCTTTCAATAGTATGACCACAGTCTAACATATACAGTCACGACACTCCCGCAGATTTTTGTTCTACACTGCGACAGCAGCGCTCCAAGCGGCCGGCAAGCTACATTGCATGAGTGCGAATAGTATAGTTTATATTGATTTTAACATACTTTTTACATCAGGAAACGTATATAGTGTCATAAAAATAGGCAGTAATTTAAAAATAGCTCCACCTTTGTCTTTCGTAGGTTTCCTAAGATCCCTGACACGGTACGAAACAGTACATTACAGCACAGTTTATTTACAATTATCTTGTGAGCGATCTAAAGCGTCTCGTTGCAGAGCGCGCGGTTGCTCGCTGTGGAGGTTCGAGTCCTCCCTGGGGCATGGGTGTGTGTGTGTGTGTGTGTTATCCTTAGGTTAGTTTACCTAGGTTTAAGGTTTAAGTAGTTTGTAAGCTACGGACTGATGACCACGCAGTTTGGTCCGATAGATTTAAAGAAAAAAAAAAAAAAAAAAAAAAAAAAAAAAAAAAAAAAAAAAAAAAAAAAAAAAAAAAAAACCTACAAGCTTTTACTTAATAATCTCATTTAGTATAAAAATTAGAAAAATGGCTAGGAAACACCAGAAGACGTGCCCTTTGGCAGAAAGACGTCGCTTTTCTACTCAAGAACGTCAACCCTTCTTCACTACAACTTCAGTAAAATCGATGAGGGTGGAACGTAGGAAACGAATACAGAATGTAATAACTACAGTATTTAACATAATAAATCAACCGGTACAACTGTAGCTGAAAGATAGTCGCAGACCTAACAAGAAAACGAAAAAAGCAATCAAACTGTTGTGATTCTTTAGTTTCTCCCGGCGTATTTGATAATCAAAATATCCACGGGTGTACTGCCGGTCTATAGTGTCCAACGGGCACACTATAGACTGGCAGTACACCCGTGGATATTTTGATAATCAAACTGTTGTCAACAAAGAAGAACCCAAATCTACAATTGTTGCTACAACTTAACCACAAACGGCAAGAATCTTCAAGACATTGTCTTCTTAAGCTAAAGTAATCACACTCAAAAGAATATGCGCGTATAAGAAAGACGAGTGAAGCCTACAAATGTACGAATCATTAGACGTCATACCGAAATGACACATGTCAAAAAGCACTTTGTCATAGGAAGAACACACCGTAATAGAAATTTATGTTTGTCTTATGTTTATATTCTATTTACTTTCAGCGGAAAAAGCTGCAAATATACACGTATTCGTAAGTATTGTTTCATGACGAAGTTCTTCGTTATACCACTCAATCAGTTAAATTCGTCTGTTTTTACATTAGTTTCCGTATTATGTATGTCTGTTGATATTCTATTAATGTTTGCAACTCAAAAAATATACTATCTGTTTTGTTAATTACGCACACAAATAATGATAAACAAACATTGCTCCTTTGGCAGCTTGCCCACCGCCAGGAGCGCTAGTGTCGTTGCAACTGTCAGTTGGTAACAACTTTCGCAGCAATGAGTGTCGCGACTGTATATGTTAGACTGTGGTATGACCGTGATAAATGTGATGTTTGTCGTGGATAACATATATCTTTATTCTTCTTGGTGTTTGTCGTGGATAACATATACCTTTATTCTTCTTGGTGTTATTCAGAGAACTACTTCTGCATTCACTGTATATCAAGGTAAAAATTTACCTGCTATCCCAACGGATTATGTTGGCAACATCAACGAAACGGAAGAAAGTTTTTGCCAAGACGTTAATATTCTCAAAAGCCCGCATTGAGTGACTTGATTAGTGTTTCGTACAGACGATGAAGTAAATAAATAATGCTGTTCCTGCTCTATGGTTGACAGGTTCTTGTATGTACCGTCGTTCACTGAGTAAAAGAAACTGCTCTGATAAAACGAAGATTTCATGACACACATTTGCGTTATCACTTGACAGAATAATGCCAACGTAACACGACTGACAACGTAATTAGGGCCCAAGGGCGTTAAGTAAAACTTAACCGTACGTGACACGTTCTTCTCATAACAAGATTCGATAATATATGTGTTAATTCATTGCAGAAGTATTGGCTCAAATGCAAATCCTGTTCAAACCAACTAATATGGCTTACAACGTCATATGGTGTCAGAAGTCCATACTAATAGAGAAACTTTATGACGTGAGGTGAGGCAAGATACCGGCGTCAGGCTTGTCACAGACGCTAGTTTGCCAGTCTAGTAATATATGTCCGTGGTTATCCCAATAGTCGCTGATTATATTGTAAATGTGTCAGAGATAATATTTATTAGGATGTGTATGTGTATTTATGCATTTCGTGTTTGCTTAGTAAAATGCTGCCGAGGAATACCAAATAATATTTGTCTAATAGTTCTAAGCGTCGTAAAACATTGGTTTGTTAGCTTAACTTGAGATTTTATTTATTTTTTAGTTGTATATTGATCATGGAATCGTTGTGAGTGGCATAAAACATATTTACATCACGTGGTATTTTTAATATTATGATGAGTTTGGTGTCGTTGTTATTTGCATAAAATATGGTTTGCTATCATTACGTGTTTTTCTGTGAAAGTGACACACAATATTACCTTGTCGTATTTTTAGGTCAGAATTATCTGGTATTGGTAATTAGGCATGTTTTATACAGTTATCAATTTATCGAAAAGCACAGTATAATAGCATTAGTCAGCCAATAGTAGTCATTCAGTAGTACTCTTCCTCGCTGCAGCAACATGCAAATAGGAATGGTTATCGTTCGAATTTAAATATGCATATCGTGTAGTAAGAAGCAAAGTTATGACTTCATATGCTATGCCCACCCATTTATTTGTGCGTTTGTGAAAAGTATATTTGTTTTTTACTGATACGCCATCATTTTAAAGGAAGTGTTTTACGAAGATACCTGATTTATTGACAGGACAAGGGTACATCAAGATCCTGTCAACAATAGAGTAGTAACAGTATTAATTAATTTCCCGTAATATGTCGCGAATTCCGAGGGCAGTATTTCACGAGGGTAGCTGATTCATTGACTGAAAACAGTTCATCGAGATGCTGTTAACCATTTAGCAGGAACAGTAATAATTAATTTCCGCAAATCTGTCGTTAATTCCGAGGGCTGTGTTTCACGAGGATAGCTGATTTTCTGACCGGACAAGGGTACATACATGAACCTGTCAACCATAGAGCAGGAACAGCATTAATTAATTTCACCAAATTTGTCGCGAATTCCGAGGGCACTATTACGTTGGGAAATTGCTGTGAGCAAACAGTCGTAAAGAGAAAACCTACAAATATGCAGCTTTTCTCGTCACGAATGTTCGCCAATCTTTTCCCTGAATATGTCGTGAATTCCGTAGGATGTCGTTACGTTTGAACTAAACAGAATTCACTCCTTACATTACACGTAGTAAAATGATTATCTGTAAAACAAAAATATTAATCGATAATTGACAGTGCATACAATTATTTCCTCATAATCCTGATCTTCGTTGAAACGTGTTCTGCTGTGTTGTGATTAACTCTGCGTCCTGACTGGCTAAATAGGCTACGTTCCCTCCTCTTCATTGCTTAATAAGACCCCATCGCAGAGCGTTAACTTCACTTTCACACTTCCCTAGGCTCTCGCGCCGTATTACAAGTTTCGTAATTATACTTCATTATTATTAAAAAAAAAGCTCCCCTGATGTTACATCACATTAAATAACTTCAATAAAAGAGTCGTTTTCATTGTGATTTTGTGTCCTACATTGACAAAATGTTCAAATGTTTGTATAGTCTATGGGACTTAACTACGGGGTCATCAGTCCCTAAACTTACAAACTACTTATGAACTAAGACTAAGGACGGCACAAATATCCATGCCCGAGGGGGGATTAGAACCCCCGACCGTAGTGGCCGTGCAGACCGTGACTGGAGCGCCTCAGTCTCCTCGGCCACAGCGACCGGCTACATTGACAGGAAGTGGTATATACACACAGTAAAACGTTACCATTGCGTATTATTCTTTTCGACGTTTCACTTTTATTTCAATATTGCTATTTGTATTGTTTTTCTATTTAGATTCTCCTCGTCAAAAACCCCTTAATTTCTTCGGTAGTCCCGTTACATTCGTTTACTTAACTGTAATTTTTTCGCTTACATTTATATTTGTGTAGTTGTTTATTTCATGTTGTTATGAACGCCACATTACATTGGCATTGAAATATGAATGTCGGTTATCGTAATGACGTTATGCCTGACGTCATGGGTCAAAGCAGATGGGTGGTATCGGAAGATCAAGTATTGCCGGAATTCTAACAAAGACTGGAAGATGTCTCATGTTAGTATATGCGACAAGAGATGAGTTCAGATCACCTTATTTTTCAACACGAAAATTTCATTTCCGGTTCTGGAAGTGTTGAGCATTAGTGGACGAAGATGGAGACCATAATAAAATACGCTATTGACAATTATGTGCTAAATAAAATTTTGAGAGAAGGGAAAGACCAACCACGTGACAACAGGGGTAGAAAGCTGCTACGAAAATAAACTTCACTGCAAATCTAAATGTAGCCTGAAACCTCACAAACAAGGAAAAAATAAGAGATGACAAAGCGTAAGAAGGGCTATGCATGATGTATTCACGGAATTGGAAAGCAAAATTCTATGTATCAATTTGGCAGGAAATAGGAAGCAGTTTTTGTCGTATGTTAAATCAATAAGTGGATCGAAACCATATGTGCAGACATTTTGTTAACATAATAAAGCTGATACAGGGGAGACAAGGAACGGCCAAAGTACAAAACAAAGTTTTCTAAAGCTGTTTTACAGGAGGGAGAATAGTTTCTCTCTAAATAGTCAAATTAACAACAAAATGACAGATATGGAAGTAAATGAGGAAGGGATAGAAAAGCATTTGTGATCGGTAAACAGACGAAAGCCAGTGGACTTGGCAGGATGCCAATTCGATCCTATACGGAGTGTGCGAAGGAAATAGCCCCTCTGCTACCAGCAATATACCATACGTGTTAGGCAAAGCCGACAAGAGCACGGTTTTGACATACGGCTCAAGGTTAAGCCATTCCCTCTACCCTTTTCTCCATTCCATCCCTTGACAATTCCTATTCCTAAATATTGTCACGTTGCAATGGAAGTAGGCTTGACTTCGAAGGCAACTAAACACAGCACTTATACTGAAAGCACGTTTATTGCGAACTCAACATACACGCAGCACTGACTGCCTCTTTTTTTTTTTTTTTTTTTTTTTTTTTTTTTTTTTTTTTTTTTTTTTCCTGTGTTGTACCTGGCGACTTTTTTTTGCGACTTTTTTTATTATTATCAAACAAGAACCTTTTTTCTTTTTTGTTTTATTTATTTTTTGTATCCAACCTTTTTTTTCCTGTGCTTCTCCACTTCAGGCGTTGGCACCTAACTAACCATACCCAATCTAATTGCCTCGCCTAAAAAAAAAAAAAAATAAAAAAAAAAATCTAATGCCACCGCCACTTCTTTCCTAAATTAAGTCCATCCAGAAAACAGGGTAAGGGAAATAGCGTGTTGTTATTGAGTCATGTATTTAGTATTTTATCCGATCCCCATTCTTTCAAATACAATTTTCAACATGTTACCGAACTTTTTCTTGTGATCCATATACCTATTAATTTTGTAGTATTCGTTCCGTATATACATCTGGAAGTCTATGATGTTGTCTGGTCCCAGGTTGTTGATGGCATAATTTACATAATTTCCTATCAGCCAGTACACGGCGTTATTTTTTGCGTCTGGAAAGTACCGTTCTTGAGGTCTATGAAGAACAGTTGATGTTATATTGTTGGGTGATGTCCTTGTAATAAATGCAATTTGCTCTTTAATCCAGTTCCAATTATTTATATTCCCACCGCATGTATATCTATGTGTTATTGTATCTGTTAGATGGCATCGTTGACACAGAATGGTATCACTGAGACCAATTTCGTAGAGTCTTTCGTGAGTACTAATGATGTTGTTCACTGATTTGTACCATGTTGTTCTTATATCGGAGGTCAGGACTTTTAAGTTGATATTTTCCCAGATAGCATTCCAGTCTAAATTTGGATACTGTCTTTCTATTTTATTTCTGCCTTCACTTTTCCACCTTTCCCTCATGATTGCTCCTGATGTTATCTGTTGAGCTTGTCGAAGTCCAGTACTCAAATAACTTAGTTCAATATAAAATGTTCTCACATGCTGTAGACGACTATTTATTTTTCGCACATCAATAGGGGGTTGTAGATTTTCTGGTTTAACGATTTCAAAGAGCTGACTGGTAATACTGTCTTGAGATTCTCTTATTACATTCATTTGCCTCTTGCCGAAAAGTGCCGAAGCTTTGCTTGTGATGTCAGTTAGACCTAAACCGCCATGTCTCGGATCTAAGGTGGCTACCTTGACTGCTGTTCGAAATATTTCTCCTTTCCACAGGAAGTTTGTAATTCTGGACATAATTTTCCGGGCTATCATCCTTGGTATTGGAAATACTTGGGCTATATAGTATGCTTTGGACAGGATACATAAGTTTATGTACTTAACCCTCTGAAACTGATTTAAGGAACGTGATAAGTTCTCCATTATAGCACCTCGAAGTGTTTCGGAGGTGTCTTTCCAGTTCATTGCAGCCATTTTCATGGCGTTTGTTGTTAGTGTTATTCCTAGGCTTTTATGCTGCTTCACCACTTTTGCCCATTCCATGTTTATTTTGTCAAAACCTCTAAGATTTAAGATTTTGCTTTTCTTTTCATTTGCGTTTGCTCCAGACAAACTACAGTAAGTTCCCGTTACTGTTTCTAATGTGTCTATATCTTACATATTTCTTATGACAATTCCTACATCGTCAGCATAAGCTCTTGTAACAGTTTTATGTCCTCCTAGTGTGATGCCTGTTAATTTGTCATGAACATGTCTGAGAAACGGGTCCAGTGAGATGGCGAATAGGGTCATGGAAAGGGGACTTCCTTGAGGAACACTTGTAGCAGTTTTGTTGTTTGGCCGTTGACAGCTATTCTTGCATTTATTCCTGTGGCAATGTTTCGGATCAGAGACAAGGCCTGTTGATTGAATCCCAGACGCTGTAAAGTCTGCAGCAGGTATTCATGGTTTACCACATCGAAGGCTTTATGGAAGTCCAAAAAAGTCAACGCACATTTTATGTTCGTTACAGAGGTGATTGCAATGACATCTCTAAAATCAACTAAAGTATGAAATATATTTCTCCCCGCGGCACAATTTTGATGTTGACTAATGATTTTGTGTGTTAATGATGAAAACTTTTTATTTACAACTCTAGCAACAATTTTGTAGTCTGAATTCAGCAACGAAACTGGGCGAAAGTTATTTAGGTCTTTGTTCCCTTTACTTTTAGGGACGAGTACAATTTTGCTCTCTTTAAATTCAGGTGGTATCATTTTTGCCTTAATAACCTCATTCACCATCTCAGTAATTTTCTCACCGACAATTGGCCAGTAACGAACGTAAAATTCCACTGGCAAACCATCGGGTCCTGGGGATTTTTTTAATGGTGAACTGCAGAGAGACTCATAAACGTCCTCTTCATTAACCTCAGAAAGGAATTCCTGATTATCACTTTCCGTCAGCTGTGGGACTATAATGTTAAAGAAATTATCAGAATTTTCAACCCCTCCTGCATTTCCAGAATACAATTCATTATAATAACGATGCACTTCATTAACAATATCCTTCTGGGTTTTTAGAGTAATGCCATGTTTTGTTCTGATTTCATCAATAAACGATCTCTTCCTGTTCTTAGCATGTTTTAGTAAATGATAGAGAGAAGTCATTTCATCCTCTGTAACTGATTTCGCTTTTGATTTTATTTTTAATCCTTCTAATTGCTTCCTTTTAATAGTGAGCAATTTCGCTTTGACTTTTTTAATGTCTTCCAGGGGAAGGGTCGACGCAGATGTCTGGCTATATAACTCTCTTAAGATCGAATAATAAAACTCTATATTATTCTTAATACATCTTGCCCTCTGACTACTATATTGCATTAAAACCTTCCTCAGCTTCGGCTTCGCTCTTTTTGTCCACCAATCGATAGTGGTTGCAGATCTGTTAAGCGCACGCAGGCACACTGTCCAGGCTTCCTTTAGTGTTTCTTCTAAATCACTGTCTTGCAACAACGAGACGTTTAAATTCCAGTGACTCCTGAACTGACGTATAGGCTGTGGTCGCAAATTTATGCAGATCAACAAACTGGAATGGTCCGAAAAGTACGTAGGAATAGTTTCTACTTTTGTTACGGAGGATGTAAGATCTTGAGCAACATATACCCTGTCAATTCTGCTACATGAATTTGATGTGACGAAAGTAAATTCGACAGCAGTAGGATACTTGATTTCCCACGCATCTTTTAAATTCAGGTTCGTAACTAGATGATTTAATTCATTACAAAAATTAAAATTGGGGATCTGATCTTTACGATTTAAAACACTATTAAAATCACCACCAATTATGAGTTGGCTTGGATTTCTTCGCAATAGGTATATGATGTCTTCTTTAAAAAACTTTGATCTGTCAGATCGATGTGAAGACCCGGAAGGAGCGTACAATTTGATTATTGTCACATCGTAGATCTTTAACCCTATCCCTCTTCCGGATTCCAATCGTTCCACATCTGTTACTGGAATGCCATGTCGTATTAATACAGCCGTTCCTACACTTGTTTCAAGTGAGACGTTAATGTAAGAAATAAATCCTGGTATACTAAGATCGGGCATTAAAACTTCCTGTAGCAAGGCAATATCGGTTCCAGAGTCGTATAGAAATTCTTTAAGCGCCGCCAGTTTCAATTCTGATGTTATTTTATTTATGTTTACTGTAGTAATCGTATAAGATTGCGCCATTGTAATACTACTTGTAGCCATTCTAACATTTAAATTTTAGTCACTATGAGTGAATCTTATTGATATTCATAGTAGCTACAGTATACGCTTGCATCATTAGGTAAGCGAGAGGGAAAATAATTAACTAAAGCTTTAAGTTACCCTCAAGGAATAATGGTAACAAATTAATAAACTGTTTTAAGACACTACTGTGCTGACAGTAATTGAAATCATAGAATTTATAACGAAAACTTGACTGATATAGAAAACCTGAAGATTTACAGAAGAACGAAAAAAGAAATAACAGTTCATGATCATTGGCACACTATTTGATCTACACTTAAGTATTTTCTCTAGACTCCGGTGCTTGGGATTTATCTCTTTGATCCTTGTGTGGAGTAACTGGTAAGGAATCATTTTTTGTGTTTTCTTTCGAGGCATCTGCAGTGACTATTTCGTATTTTATATTACGTGACTTCGGAGCGCCCATGGCAGGTTGTTGGTTTCCTTGATTACGAGCAACTTTCAGATTTGGTTGCGGCTTTATTCGGCGGCGGCGGCCATCCTGAGTCGCCGGCACCTCCTTCACAGTTTCCTTGTTTACGTCCGTCGGTTGCGAGGGACGCTCAGGCGGGGACTGGCGGAAACTGCCGCCCTGCTGTTCGCGCTCATGCGCGGCGGGTATCACTGCGGCCGCGGCGTCTTGTTGCTGTTTTCCTGATTCCTCTGTTTCCCCTGATTCTACCGGCTCGTCGGAGTTTACTTCCTTCTCCTCCGCGCCAGGCAGAATCGTGACAAGTTCGTCTACTACTGCACCTTTTTCTTCCTCATCCAATGCCTTTGATTCCTTCACTGCAGTTTCCACTTCCATAGCAGTGTTTACTGTGGGCTCTTCGTCTCCCGCTTTGCACTGCTTTTGTTTACGAACGGGAAGAGTGCAAGAGGAATCATCATCAGAACGATCTTCAGTTGTTTCTAGCGGTCTTTTCTTGGGTTGCTGATCATTTTCTCGGACAGATAGACTATAACTTGCAGGTGTCTCCTCTCAGGCAGAGTGCTCTTCTATTTGTACACAGACAGAATTTACCAGAAATTAGAACAGTTAACATAAGAAACAAGTAGAATTTACAAGTGAACATAAGAAAGATGTAGAACCTTCTGGAATTGTAAATTACAAAGAAAGAAATTTTTTCGGGTGGGCGGGATTGAAACGGCGAACTTCTGCACCGCAGTCCGTGACGCTATCCCCTGCGCCAGGCCGGCAGTTGGTGTTCGTGGTCTCTCGCGGCATTGCTCCCTCTCCTGGAGAAACAGCAACCCGCTGTTATGATCCCTGTGGAGCCAGCTGCAATGTCCTGTATCTTGACCGTGTCATGGGTCCTCTGTATGACAGTTCAAGAGAATCCTTCCCTTCTCCGCGATTATCGACGACAGACGTTCCTGTCGTGGCTTCATCAGGGACATTACCGTCCTTAAAGTCCTTGAACAAGAAGCCATTGTCGTCTACCTGCTCTTCAGGATCGTAGTAAGGCTTCATGCGCAGGATGTGAACAATGTCTCTTCGTTTTTGACGTTTCGACGACGGCTCATAATCCTCAACTTCGTATGTGACGTCTGACAGGCGGCGTATGACACGATACGGACCAAAGTATCGCTTCAATAACTTTTCTGACAGTCCAACCTTCCGTACAGGTCGGTGCTTGTCATTATACCGCTGACGGTCCTTCTCCTGGGCGTCCAGTGTCCTATGCGAGCCAGCTGTCTTGCTTCTTCGACCCTGGTGATGAGCTGTTTAACATAGTCATCCTGAATGTCGTCCGGTTGGAACGGGAACAGTGTATCCATTGTCGTCTCAGCTTCACGGCCATGGAGCAGGAAAAACGGAGTGAAGCCTGTGGTGTCTTGTCTTGCGGTATTGTAAGCAAATGTCACGACTGGCAGAATTGTATCCCAATCCTTCTGCTCAACATCGACGTACATCGACAGCATGTCGGCTAACGTTTTGTTAAAACGTTCCGTAAGACCATTTGTCTGAGGATGGTAAGAAGTTGTCATTCTGTGGACAATGTTGCACCGTGACATTACCTCTGCTACTAGTTTTGACTGGAATACTTTTCCACGATCAGATATCATGACACGTGCTGCCCCATGCTTCAAAATGATGTCTTCTACAAGGAACTTTGCGATCTCTGGAGCTTCTGCAGTCGGCACAGGTTTGGTGACAGCGTAGCGTGTGAGGTAGTCAGTGCAGACTATTATCCAACGGTTACCGGTTGTCGACTTCGGGAACCTCCCTAAAAGATCGATCCCAACTCGGTGGAATGGTGCTGCTGCCGGCGGAATCGGTACGAGATGTCCTGGAGGTAATTGCGGCACATGCTTCCGTCGCTGGCACTCTTTACAGTGACTCACATAGTGCTTGACAGATCGGTAGAGACCTTTCCAGTAATACCTGCGTCTGATTCTGTCTAGGGTCTTCACGAATCCCAGATGACCGGATATTGGAGCATCATGGAAATATTTGAGAATAGCTGGCTGGAGATGAGCTGGAACAACAAGTAGCCATTTGGGGCCCAGTGGATCGTAGTTGCTCTTGTACAATGTTCCGTTTATAAGTTGGAACTCTCCATTGGTCGGTTCTCCTTTCTCCAAGGCCTCTATCATTTTTAATAGTGTTGGATCTTCCCTCTGTTGAGCTGTAACGTCATCTAATTCAGTGAGAGCTGAAATTTCATTAATGCTGTTGTGTTCCACTAATGGATTCCTCGAAAGGCAGACGACATCCTTGTGTTTGCGCCCGTTCTTGAATACCACTGTGACATCGTACTCTTGGAGTCTTAGTGCCCATCTTGCTAGTCGACCTGATGGATCCTTCAAGCTAGTCAGCTAACACAAAGAATGGTGGTCTGTCACGACGGTGAATGGTTTGCCGAATAAATACGGCCGGAACTTGTTGATAGCCCAGATAACCGCGAGACATTCTTTTTCAGTTATAGAGTAGTTTATCTCGGACTTTGAGAGTACTCTTGACGCATAGGCAATCACTTTTTCCGCACCTTCCTGAACTTGTACAAGCACTGCACCAATCCCATAGCCACTGGCGTCTGTGTGAAGTTCCGTTACTGCATTCTCGTCGTAAAAGGCTAGCACTGGTGCGGAAGTTAGAGCCTCCTTAAGTGCTCGGAAAGCTCTTTCTTTTGTCTCATCCCAGTAAAATTTGGCGTCTCCCTGCAGAAGTTCTTGTAATGGACGTGCCTTGTTACAAAATCCTTTTATGAAACGTCGGTAGTATGAGCACAGCCCGAGAAAACTTCTCACATCACGAATGTGCTGAGGAGTTGGAAATTCTGTGACTTCCCTTACTTTATCTGTATCGGGACGGACACCATCTCTGTTGACTAGGTGCCCCAGGATTTTTATCTCTTTGGCGACGAAGAAGCAATTCTTTGGATTGAGGCGAAGACCTGCAGCCTGAACACACTTCAACACAGTTGACAGGCGACTCAGATGTTCTTCAAATGTTTTCGAGAAAACGACAATGTCATCTAAATAGCAGAGACACGTCGTCCACTTAAGGTGTCGAAGCAAGTTGTCCATCATGCGTTCGAATGTGGCTGGAGCATTACATAATCCAAATGGCATTACTTTAAATTCATAGAGACCGTCAGGTGTAATAAAAGCCGTCTTCTCCCTGTCAGCTTCGTCAACCTCGATTTGCCAGTAACCTGTCTGCATGTCCATAGTTGAGAAGTATGTAGCTCCTTTCAAGCAGTCTAAGGTGTCATCAATATGCGGCAATGGATAGACATCTTTCTTTGTGATACTGTTCAGCCGCCGATAGTCGACACAGAATCGCCACATGCCATCCTTCTTTACGAGGACCACCGGAGACGACCAAGGACTCTCCAAAGGTTGAATAATGTCATCTCGCAACATCTTCTTCACTTCATCCCGAATTATCCGTCTTTCAGCTGGCGACACTCTATACGAACGCTGGCTAATTGGCGGATGGTCCCCAGTATTGATACGGTGCTTTATCGTGGGCCGTTTGGTCTGACTTTTCCCCTGCTGGGGTGTGAATGCACCCAAAAATTGGCGTAGTATACCTAACACCCGCTGGCGTTGTTCCTTGGTCAATCCAGGCCCTATTGGCAGTTCCACGTTTGTTCCGTCCAGCGTGCTGTTTGTACTAATAGCAGGGCGTGGGTCTTCATTGATGACGTTGAGCTCACCGTCCTGGATTGGTTCAGCTGTACCGATACACATTCCATTGGGGATAAGTTGTGACTGCTCGTGACAATTTGTGATCCACATTTCTCCTTGACCACCGGTAATAGTTATGATAGCCACTGGTATGTAAATTTCTTTTGTGAGCCTGATAAACTTTTTCCTATCAACAAGAACTTCACAGTTTAACCAGTCATCTGTGTTTGTGACTGCAACTCTTCTCATTGTCAACGGTGGTATCGTCACATTGTCAACGACGAATAACTTGCCAGAAAATTCTGTATTACGTGTATCTGGCGGAACAACTTCTTCAATTTGCAGCTCAGATCTTCCACAGTCAATGATAGCTTGGGATGCCTGAAGGAAGTCCCATCCGAGGATGACATTGTGACTACATTCTGTTAACACGACAAATTCAAACGGCTGCTTCCTGTTGTTAATGGTTATTCTTGCGACACAAGTTCCTGCAGGATGAACGTACTTTCCATTCGCGACCTTCAGCACAGTTGCTCCCGTATCACAGAACATTGTCTTCTTTAGTGTGCGGCGGTAATTATCCGATAATACAGAAAAAGAGGCTCCTGAATCAACAAGTGCCCGGACAGGTTGGCCGTCGATTATGACGTCGATGAGATTTCCCGACATCTTGGCGACTGTCGTCCATGGAGGATTTTCATCTGCGGCGGCCTCACCTCCGTAGATGGTCGCCTCGCTTAGTTTTCCTGGGCGCGGCGGCTAGGGGAGCGGCTGGTACCTCTGTACGGCGACGGTGAACGGCTGCGGCGCGTCGGGTATCGACCTCGTCTAGGGTACGGCGATGGGCTTCTTCCCATAGGTCGACTGAACTCATCAGCAGACGGCTGACGTCTTGCGGCAAAATAATCATCGAATACTCGCCTCCTCTCTCTGCAGTAGCGTACGACATGTCCAGGGCGTCCACAGTGGAAACACAGTGGTGTGTTGTCTTCTGTCCTCCAGACGTCTGTTCTTCTGCGGGGCGTCATAGTTACCGGGGGAGTTGGCTGTGGTCGCGTCGGTCGGTTCATGGGCTGCCGTTTGGCGGCTGCAGCGTAAGTCATAGCAGGGCGACGCCATTCTTCACGTCGGGTGCGACTGACGGGGCAGACAGGAGCTAATGTTTGAAATACATCGTCCTCAGCGGCGTCGGCTCCCTCGTGACTTACAGGGCTCACATCCATGGCCATAATCTGATGTTCGCTCCGTCTAATAGTCCCGGCTGCCATGCACTGTTGTAATTCTTCTCTCACGATTTGTCGTATGAGAGAAGCCAAGTCCTGCTGGTCTTCCACAACGGCCATAGGGAGTACATTTGGGAGTCTGTCATACTTCTTGCGTCCAACCCTCCTATGTTGCATCTCTTCAATACGCTGGCACCACTTGATGAACTCTTCTGTCGTAGCGACGTCTTTTATCAGAAGAGCTTGGTACACATCTTCTGCAATTCCCTTCATCAGGTGCGTGATTTTGTCCGCTTCAGTCATGTTCGGATTGTCTACGTTACACAGGGCCAAAACACTCTGTATGTACGATTGTGTCGGCTCACCATGTCGTTGGGCCCGGTTCTTCAGTTGTTCTTCCGCCGAGCGGATTTGTCGCTGGCGGTCTCCAAACGTCTTCTTAAGTTCCTCCTGGAACGTCTCCCAGTCATTCAACTTTTCTTCGTTGTTTTCGAACCATTGCTGGGCTGTTCCATCCAGGTAGAAATAAACATTGGCCAAGCACATGGTATGATCCCACCTATTGTACTTGGCGACTCGGTCGAACCCTTTTAGCCATTTGTTGGGGTCCTGTCCAGCATCTCCAGAGAATGCCGACGGGTGTCTAATGTGCAGCTGGCTGATTGCTGGTCTCGTCTCCATCCTTCTTCTGATAATACGGACTTTTGGAAGGATGTACTCGGTGTATCCCTTGTATTCCGGTTCCAGTCCGTGTAAGCGACGGCTTTTACGTTGCCTAATCGGAGCCACGGTGATGCAGCTGTTGCACAGTGTACCCGGCGCCTCCACCAAACAATGTCACGTTGCAATGGAAGTGGGCTTGACTTCGAAGGCAACTAAACACAGCACTTATACTGAAAGCACGTTTATTACGAACTCAACACGCAGCACTGACTGCCTCTCAGGCAGAGTGCTCTGATATTTGTACACAGACAGAATTTACCAGAAATTAGAAGAACAGTTAACATAAGAAACAAGTAGAATTTACAAGTGAACATAAGAAAGATGTAGAACCTTCTGGAATTGTCAATTACAAAGAAATAAATTCTTGCCGGTGGGCGGGATTGAACCGGCGACGTTCTGCTCCGCAGTCCGTGACGCTATCCCCTGAGCCAGGCCGGCAGTTAATGTTCGTCGTCTTTCGCGGCAATATTCCTGGAAAATATCGCCTAATTACGGATAATCCCCTGTTTGCTACAAGTCCCCCTTCCTGGTCTGGTAGAATGAGTGCGTTTCATGTGTCCCACAGCCCCTACTTCGCTCCCATTGCCCTCCTGGGTGCAAGCAGACTGTTTGCCACAGTATCCTTCCCTGCCCTTTCCCTTCTGACATGCTTGTGGGATTATGCCACTTTGATATAAATTAGAATGAATTGATCAATTTATCTCCCTCTTTCAAACCTGCTTACGCTAATCCCCCGCTTCGTGTCTACTATAGCCGCCTCCTCGACTTCTCTATCCTCTGATGAAACATCACCACTGTTCAATCAGGGACAAAGTCGCGTGACCTACCGATTCTGGACGCCATTCACACCCAGTGTATAGACTAAAATTTTAACTGTAAATTAAATAGGAGAAAACAATTATTTATTTTTTCAATATTGATTCAGGGGAGCAAATGAAAATTATTTCGTTACTGACTCCTGCCTACATACAGAGAGATGGCTGATGGAAGTAAAAACATGATTCTGAGAGAAATTTCCACGGTCGTTCGCAGCATTTATCACCAACAAGTTTCATACAGCGGTAATAGAGCTACGGTGTTATCAGAAGCGCTGCTCCAGAGATTGGAACTGCTCTTACAGAATTTGATTAAGTATGAAAAGGCAGTAAGGAAGATTAGGGTTTAACATTCCATCCAGACTGGGGTACTACATAACGAGCGTTACAGAAATTCACTTGGCGGCTTAGTGCAGCTTCATTACATTTCTGAGCCCGACTTGTGCTTTAGGATCTCCTGTAGTTTAAAATCTTTCACATTTATGAAGACACTGTACAGACTAAACTGTGCTAGGACAATATGTGAGTGACTACGAGGTGACATGGTTGCATGTGGACATGAATGCATATATTGCAATGATATGTGAGGCAGGAGATTTGTGGATAAAAATCAGAGTAGGTTGAGATGGATTTCTAAAATTTAATTTGAGAAAGAAACTCATAATTAATTAACTAATTAATTTACGATAAATAAATAGACTTGAATGTCAACCAGCTAACTTATGATCTTAAAAGAATTGATAATTTTATGTGGAATTGTTAATATCCCAAGTAACCTTGTATCATTTGTTGTCACACTTATTTGATATGCAGATATTTATTGTCGTAAGAAAAATAACAAAATAATTTAATTCACGAGATATTTACAAACTTTAATCAAAGTACTCACCATAAGACAATGTTAAATAGTTTAAAATAATGTCATAAGGTGATATGTGAAATTACAATTAATGTTGTCTGTTATAGGGAATCGGATTAAAAAAAATGTTAGGAGTACTATTTAGCTAAAGGTAATAATGTAAAATTATAGTGAACGTAACAAAATTATTTATTTAATGAAAGAGGGTGTGTGAGACCAAGAAACACGACGAGTAATCGGTGTTGTCACGCATGCAGTATTAGAAGGTATTATGTTGAATGAATCTCAAAACGGGCTCATCTGTATTTACACCTTGATGTGCGACGTGGTGGTGTTAGCGAAGTTATCCTCGACGAGTAATCCAGACAGTAAACCAAACAATGAGAAAACAGCAACCACACTGTCAGCACCCAGGTCCAAGCGTATCACGATGTGCACACTCATGCTGTAAAGTTAAATGTGGTGTACCAACCCAGTATATCACGCGCTCTGAGTAGGCAGAGAAAATAATCTCCGGCACGTGGTAGAATTAAGGTGCCAGTACTGATGCGGATGGACTCAGTCTCGTGACATCTCGTGACGTCTCGTGAAAAATAAATAAATAAATAATTATTTCTGTATATGTTATTTGGATATATACGGTATATGTGTGTGTTCTGGGAGACTGATGTATGACCTTATATGTGTAACTATGTGTTGTGTCCATTGCTGGATAATTGAACGTATATATTGATCGTTTAAATAAGAGAAGAAATTTTTATATGAATGTTTGTATATAAGTGATCTGAAAGTAGAAGTGTAAAAAAAGTTTTGTTTTTCAACCTTCCTAAAGAGCCAACATGAAATTTAATACGGATGAAATTGCTATTATTATTAGTTAAAAATAATTAAATAATAAGACCTACTACTTCTTATCCAAGAAGATACTTCTGCCGTATGTGCATCACATCCGCCGGAAGTATGGGGGCGGATGTGATGATACATGAGGCAGGAGATATATGGATGTAAAGGGGAGTAGGAGAGATGGATTTTTTAAAATTTAATTTGAGAAATTAACTCATAATTAATTTACGATATATTTTCTGTCATTTAAAAAACAAAAGATAATTCATAAAATGAGTAAGGTAAGTTTTAAAACATAAAAGTAGAGTTAGTCTTCTTTAGTTATATCAAGTGGTGAGAGCAAGCCAACGTTGTAAAAGTTTCATTTATTAATGTGAAATAAAGGATCTCGGTTACTATGAAGTATTAACTCGAGTCAGAAGTCTTTTCATTTATTAGTGAAGAATGTAAAACAGATTGCCAACCTACACGCCCTGAGAGTCACCAAATATAGAAATTGTCGGTGATAATAATACCATAAAATTAATTACCTATTTTCAGTTACCAAACAATATTATTCCACATAAAATATTACGGAATATATAAAAAAATCAGTTAATTTTCATTATGTATCAATATAGTATGCTGCAGTAATTGAATTTCTATAACCCCAAGGGAACTGATTCTTTTACGAAATCACGCAAAACATCCAGCATAACGATTTATCCATGGAAACGGCTAAGAATCTTTCTAATAGTCTGACTTTAAAAGGGACAGACCAATATTAATTATGATAAGGTGAAATGACCACCTACACATGAGAATAATGTTAACTGAAGGGTTGAGATAAATACTGACTAAAATAAGTACTTGATCTAATATTTGCCGGTTTTCTGAAATACTGTACTCCTACCGCTATTTGAGATAGGCATCAACAAGATGGTACGTTTTGTGCCCGACTTCGTCGCCGCTTTTGTGTCCCAGCCTCGTCGTAGGTGTCGGTGGCCGAGTGGAACGAGACCGACACAGTAACAAGACAGCACGCCGGTGCAGGTACGGAGGGGAGCAGCCAGAAACTATAAACACTAGAGTAAATTAGAAAAAGATATATTTTGCACAGAATGTAACAATACTTAACTTTTACATAGTACTGCAGAATGTTGATACATAGTTGTTAGAGGCCTGCCTAGTGCCTGTACGATAGCAAAGTCTTCACTGGTGCCTATCTGACTACGAAGGTCCTAACTGGTTGCTAACTCAGTCCCAAGTCACCGATGTCGTCGTGAGAACGCCGCGCCGTGCGTGTCTGGCGGCGCGCGGCGAAAGTAAGTGGCGCGCACTTTGTACTTGTGCGACACCACACCCCTCCCCCCCAAACCGCCGCGCCGTCGTGGCGTAGGGCTGAGGGCCACGGCGACGGCACTGGGAGGAGGGCCTGGGCGGGGGCGTTACTGGTGGGACGGGCGTCGTAGCTGAGGCCGGGATCGAGACGCCGTCCGCGCCCCGGCATCCGCCTTGCGATCCTCCAGGGAACCCGCCGAAACCTGGGGAAGGGCGCCCGCCCCCGCCCAGAGGGAGCAGGTCATCTTCTTCTGAGGTGCGTGGCCAAAGCGGGGGGGGGGGGGGGGGGGCGCACGGTCCCGGAGTCCCTCTCGGTGACGCTGTCATCTGCGGCGGCGACAGCGGCGGCGTCGCGTCGATCTCCATCGGGACGATCTCGTAGTCCGGGGACGCTGGACCCGTTGACGAACGATGTGTTTGTGCTCCCTGGCGGTGAACTGGGTCTGGAATCAAGAAACCGGAGACAGGATCGCGCGGCCTGTGCAAGCGCAATTGGTTTGCGTGGCGCCGCAGCTCCGACCCTGTGGAAGAACGTACAATATACATATTGCGACCAAGCACGCGTTGAATGGTGCCCGGCAGCCATAGTTTCTTCTTGTTTCCAGCAAACACCCTGTACAGCACCGGCGTGGAAACCTGAAAACGCGTAGCGCCATATGAACCGACTCGGTGCGTGGGAGGCTGCAGCAGGTGAAGGAGAGTGCGGTGACGGCGGCCGTGTAGCAGCTCGGCAGGAGACGGGCCGTCACGTGGCATGCACCGATACGTAGACAGGAAAATTTGAAGAGCTTGCTGCCTGGAGTGCTGACCTTTCATCTTTTCCGTGTGAGACTTGAATGTTCGAACGAAACGTTCTGCTTCACCATTGGACTGAGGGTGAAAAGGTGCAGTGGTAATATGCTGAATACCATTCACACGACAAAACTGTTGAAATTCCGCACTAACAAACTGAGGTCCATTGTCACTGACGATAGTTTCAGGCAAACCTTCGATGCAAAACACTGATGTTAAGGCACTGATCGTACTAGACGCCGTCGTTGAGTTCATGGCAATCACAAAAGGAAACTTGCTGAAAGCGTCTACAACAATTAACCAGCGCGTATTCCAGAAAGGTCCGGCAAAGTCAATATGTAAACGTTGCCATGGTCCCTTGGGGCGTGGCCAATCTGAGAAACGTTGCGGAGGAGCCGCCTGATGCTCCGCACAAACAGTACACTGTGACGTCATGCTCTCTATCTGAGCGTCCATACCAACCCAGGTACAATGACGTCTGGCCAATTGCTTTGTCCTAACAATACCCCAATGTCCTTGATGCAGGAGGCGTAACACTTCTCGTTGCAGGGAACGAGGAACAATCACTCTTGCTTGATCGTTGTCGGTATGCAACAACAGTACCCCCTGAGTTAAAGATAATGCATGACGTTTTGCAAAATAACGTCGAACCAGAGGCCGATCAATGTCTTTGGCTCTGGCAGGCCACCCTGAGCGAACAAAACGTGCTACCACACTTAGGTCTGCATCCGCAGCTGTTTCCTGTGCAACCCGATGAGAGTTCAAAGGAAAGTCTGCGACAGCGGAAGCATCTCTGGAGTCTATATGACAACATGCCATTTCTGAAGAATCAAATGATACATCCTGGCCAACCGGAAGTCGGGAAAGTGTGTCCGCGTTGGCGTGTTTAGTGGTAGGTCGGTACAAAATCTCATACTGATAATTTGACAATATCAAGGACCATCTCTGAAGCTTTTGTGCCGTTCGTGGCGGAATTGGCTTTGTGGGTGAGAACAACGACGTGAGATGCTTGTGGTCTGTCAACAAATAGAATTTTCTGCCATACAGATAATGATGAAACTTTGTGACGCCGTAAATTATTGCTAAGGCCTCCTTTTCTATCTGACTGTAATTCTGTTGCGTTGGCGTCAGTAGCTTGGATGCAAAGGCAATAGGACGATCATGACATCCAATACGATGTGACAGAACTGCACCCACACCGTACGACGAGGCGTCAACTGCTAGCACTACAGGCTTCTGTGGGTCAAAGGGAATCAAACATGCATCACTGAGTAGTGCAGACTTTAGTTTGTCAAAGGCAACGTGACAATCTTTGGACCATACAAAAGGAACATTCTTCCTACGTAAGTGATGCAGTGGAGCTGCAATCTGAGAGGCATTGGGAATAAACCTGAAATAATAGTTAAGCTTTCCCATTACTGCTTGCAATTCCTGCACATTCTTAGGAGGAGGCAAGTCTTTGATTGCTCTAAGATGTGACTGTAAGGGATGAATTCCTTGGGCATTAATCACATGGCCTAGGTACTCTATTTCAGTTTGAAAAAAACGAACACTTTGCTTTATTACAACGTAGACCTGCTGCAGTAAACACTTTGAAAAGGCACTCCAGGTTCGCTAAATGTTCTTCAACTGTACGTCCGGATACCACTATATCATCGAAATAGTTCGAGCAACACGGTACAGAAACTGTCAGCTGTTCCAAAAAGCGCTGAAAAATAGCGGGGGCGGAAGAACTGCCAAAGGGTAGGCGTTGAAATTGAAAAAGGCCCATGTGAGTATTAATGACGAAAAACTTTTTTGACTCGTCATCAAGTGGAATCTGTAAGTATGCCTCTGCTAAATCAATCTTGGAAAAGAAGCGAGACTGTCCTAATTTGTCCATCAGTTCGTCAGGTCTGGGCAGGGGATAAGTGTCGACAGTTGTTTGGCTGTTCACTGTTGATTTGAAGTCCGCACAGATACGAAGTTTTCCTGACGGCTTGGGTATAATTACTATAGGCGAGGCCCACTGACTCGCAGAAACAGGAGAAATCACCCCACTATCTTGCCAACGTTTAAGTTCTTCGGCAACTGTATCACGCAAGGCGATAGGCACTGGTCTAGCTTTACGAAATTTTGGAACTGCAGATTCTTTTAAAGTTACATGTGCCACGAAGTCTTTTGCACAACCTAGTTCCGGCGAAAACAAGTCACTATATTTATCACACAATGCATTGATTTTATCCTGAGGCACTATTGACGAAATTTGAAGCACATCTCTTTGAATTGATAAACCAAACAAGTCAAAAGCATCTAGTCCAAAAATGTTCTGTGTAGATTTGGCCTGAAGAACTACAAAAGCAACTGTTTTTGTTACACCTTGAAAAGAGGCGGGCAGGCTACACGTTCCTAGCACAGGAATATTTTGACCTGTATAAGCTGTTAACACTTGCTGGGACGGCGACAATTTTGGCGAACCCAGAATTTCATAAGTATCTTTATTAATTAAGGTAACAGCGGAACCAGTGTCGAGCTGAAAATTGCACCGACTTATTTTCTATGAAGAGAGTCACAAACAGTTTTTGCTTGCGGCGCTCGACAGGTGCACGAATGTGGGCAACGTCCGCTACGGTTTGTGTGCCGCGTATGCGCGGGCCGCGTAGTGAAGGAAGCGGCTCAGACTCGGCACGCAGGGGAGTAACAACACTGTCACTAGATGGCACTACCGCCGGATCGGCGTCCGCGCAATGCGAGGCTACTGCACTAAAATTACTTTCAGTATCTACAACAAGTCTACTGTCACTAGCTACACAGTACTGGGCACTATTACAAAGAGCAGTTGCAGAAGGCACTATTTTCACTACAGGAATGCACTGTTCACAGTCATTTTGCTTGTCCCGAACCCTTTTCCGTTGCACTGTTTTACGCGCTCGTCGGCGCTTGCTACGTGGTGCACTATATAGTTTTGCCATAGGCGCAGAACTACTTTCTTGAAATTGAGATCCAAGGAAAGCACTGTTCAATTCTACAGCCCGTATAACATTTACAGAATGAACTGTTCTCGCACTCTGCGAAGCACTGTTTCTAACTGTAGCGTTCTTTGAGTTTTTAATTTGCATACACACCGACTGCACATGTCCCGATTTGCCACATTGATAACAGGTTGCGTTGAGACTAGGGCAATGAGCACGCTTGTGGCAAGACACACACTGGGGGCAAGACTTACGAACATTTTTCTGAAATGAGCGTTGGCGCCCGTTATGCAAATTACTGTGTCGAACACTACGGGGCGACCTTTGCGTCGCACTTTTACTCTGGCTACTGTTCACTGTCTGTTCAGCACGGCCGGTAGAAAAATAAGAATCACTAGTGCTATACTGAGAACTACGGCTAGGAAAGCGTCCGTTGCGGCGCACTGAATTTACACTGTGGCTTTGCATTTCTACATCTGCTAAGTCAAAAGTATCATGCGCTTCTATAAGCTGCAGTACACTGTCTAATGAGGGGTCAGACTGTTTCAGAATTGCTGCTCTAATTCTGGGGTCCTGAATATTCTGCGTAATCGCATCCCTCAACATCACGTCACTATACGAAAGTCCACAAGAGCAAGTAAATTTACATTGGCGGGTTAAGCCCTTCAATTCCGTAATCCACTCTTGGTGTGACTGCTGCGGTAATTTTTTAAGTCTGAAAAATCGGTACCGTGCAGCGGCTACAAGAACTTTTCTCTCTTAATGAGCATTTAGTGCATCTACAATTTGTTCAAAGTCTACATCACGAGGAGATGCGTGAGGGAATAGTTTCTGCAATAGTACGAAGGTCTGGGGGCCCACAATCGATAAGAAAAGGTTCTTCACTCTCTGACCTGTAATTTGATGAGCCGCGACGAGTTCTTGAAACTGTGCGAAGTAGTCGCTCCATTCTTCCTCACGTTCGTTGTACTGGCGGAACGCAGGGAGCGGTACGGCGGCTGGTGTGGGCTGCTGAAGCGGCGGCTGTTGTTGTTGGTTAGCTGCTTGCGCTGTGAGCTGGGACACCGCCTGAAGGAGTTGCGTTATTTGCGCCGTCTGTAACTGAATAATTTCCATTAAGTTTGGGTTCGGGGTACTGGCCATGCTGACCGATTAGGCGCCGCGCATACAAGTAAATTATAACAAAACACAAATGCAATATGAAAGAGGACGCTCTGCAACAAAAAAGTCCACAAACACGTAACTGAAAATGTTCCCCAAAAATCTTATAATAAGGGTGGGTGGGCGGGAGCAATTTCTGCGTGCTCCGACTGCTGATGTCTGGCTGCTGCAAGCGTGCTGGTCCAAGGTTCTATCACTTTTGTATCCCATCCTCGTCGCCACTTTTGTATCCCATCCTCGTCGCCACTTTTGTGTCCCGACTTCGTCGCCGCTTTTGTGTCCCAGCCTCGTCGTAGGTGTCGGTGGCCGAGTGGAACGAGACTGACACAGTAACAAGACAGCACGCCGGTGCAGGTACGGAGGGGAGCAGCCAGAAACTATAAACACTAGAGTAAATTAGAAAGAGATATATTTTGCACAGAATGTAACAATACTTAACTTTTACATAGTACTGCAGAATGTTGATACATAGTTGTTAGAGGCCTGCCTAGTGCCTGTACAATAGCAAAGTCTTCACTCGTGCCTATCGGATTACGAAGGTCCTAACTCGTTGCTATCTCGTCCGAAGTGCGAAGTGAACGATGTCCTTCAGTGGTGGCCACGAGCGGAGTTGTCGCAGAGGGCGCTCGTGGCTGTCGTCGTGAGAACGCCGCGCCGTGCGTGTCTGGCGGCGCGCGGCGAAAGTAAGTGGCGCGCACTTTGTACTTGTGCGACACCACAGTACGTATGTTGTTGTCTGGGGTAGCTATATCTTTAATTTCTCTACCTACTGCTCTGCGAATCGGTGTTCTTTGTACTTCTGAGCTGGTCGTTGCCTATGAAACGCTAATCGCCCTGCACCGTTCAAATGAACGCTCCTTTATCATCATGTACTTCTTTACAAATCTACGAATAGAACCTTCACGAATACAAAAAAAAAGTGTGAATCTCCTGCGCGTATCAAATTCAGTCGATGCTTACCTCCAGAGATTGAAGTCGTTACACATGAGTCTTTGAGTCCCTTTGTGATCAAGTGATTGTAATTTCTATATTACCTGCCATGTTACGTCCGTGGAGAGCAATTTGTTTATAGTATTAATAAAAATACACCTTCTTCAGGTTGTTTAGCCAAGATCGCCAATAAAATATTTCTCTTTACCGGTATCGTCTTCAGAAGGTTTAAACATCGTCACTTAGGAGAACATGTAAAATAACGGCTTTCTTGTAAAAATGTAGAAGAAGTAAAAAGCATGTCAACATGTTAAAATATACGTTTCAAAAATGGAATGTCATATAAGATTTTATCTTTTAATCTTATATGTTAAAAAAAGCATGATCAACATGTACGTCTCCAAAATGGATCGTCATATCACATTTTAGGTTTAGTCTGATATGACGATCCATTTTAACATGTTGACCATACGTTTTTACTCATTTTACATTTCGACGAGAGGAGATGTTAAACCCTTCTGAAGATGGCGATATAAATCACCGAACCCGGTAAAGGGAAATAAAAATATTTTATTGGCGTTCTTGGCTTAACAACCTCAAGGTGTATTTATATTCATATTGTAATTTTTACCGTGAGCAAAAATTATAGTTGAAAGGCCCGTCATGGATGTAGTTTGCATCAGAGGTCACTAATGTCAGTACGAGTGAAAGGTCGAGAATTGAACAGAATGATACTATATCTCTTACTTAATTATTGGTTTCCTTCCTTACGCCTAACATGCACTCTACAAGATATTGCAATCCATGTTTCACAGTTTTCTCCATTATTAACAGATAGATCTTTGCGATAGTACCAACAAAATTCACAAGATGTCAGGCACATGGATGGTACGAGCAAATCCCGTGATTTCGGAAACTGTGACATTTACAGTAAGAACTGTTCGAGTCATGTTCAAACGCTGCCCTACTGATTTCGAATGTAGTATGTACGAGGAGTGTTCAAAAGAAAAATGTACGAAACTTCTTAAGAATCAAACCGACTGAAATTTCAATATGCCGGTTTGGGATAACGTAGCGTGACATATAGGGACGCATACCATGCATCGTCACCGCCTTCTAAAAAAATTCAAGGCTGTGCCCTCAGAAGGCAAGGTGAAGCCCGATACTCATCGAATTAATCGAGCACGGGAAAGCCATTAACAGTTACGTGTACTGTGAGACACTCTGTAGCCGTCCATCAAGAGCAAATGGCCTGGGCTGCTGACGGTGCCAGTGATTTGCTCCGTGATAGCGCGCATCCAAACGTCTCCAAAGTCACACAAAGTGTACTGGGAAAGTTCAAGGAGGCAGCAGTTTGAGCATCCGCCCACACAGCGGATATGACGCACAGTGACTTTCATATCTTTCGTTCGCTAACAAAACATTTCAAAGGAAAGCGCTTCAACTCCGACACAAACTGAAAGACACAGTAGAGCAGTGTTTTTCATCCTGTGGGTCGCGACTTCCTGGTGGGGGCGGGGGAAGGGGGGGATCGCAAAGTCTTGCTCGGCGGGTCGAGGTCACAGGAGGATGCAAGAGCAGCATGGTCCATCACAAATCTACGTTTCGTGACCTTCAGCTACAATCGTAGAAATGACACACAGAAGTTACAGGGTATCGTGAAAGTCACTAAACTAGCAAGTCATCCATAGGTGGAAAATTGACTTTGTTGTGACACATTTCGCGTGGCCTTTAATCAGACATACAAGTGTCACAGGTACATGATGTAGGCCTAGCTTTGACACTTTTGATTTCTCAAGAAAGGCCGCCCGAAACGTGAAACAATGAAGCCATTTTTTCACCTCATGATGACTTGTTAATTAAGCGACTCAACAGCATTTATGTAGTACTGATAAGTAATTTACAATTGTCGCCATCTTCTTTTACTCAAATAATAATAATAATATTTTAATACTGGGTCGCGGTAATTTGCTGCTGCTTAAGGGTTTTCAGTATCCTTTCGAAGAAATCCAAAGTTTATGTGCATCCTTGAAAGATTGAAGAGTGATGCATCAGCTCTGATGATTTCATACTAGCACATGAGAACATGTCGACGCAAATTACATATTGCGATTTAATGTTCAAATGTTTGTCAAGCTTAAGGGACTTAACTGCGGGGTCATCAGTCCTTAAACTTACAAACTTATAAACTACCTTATAACAGCCGACATTTGTCGGTAGGAGAGTGATCTTAAATGGTTAGAATGTAACACTTGTTAAAGAAGAATAGCCTAGATCACATTTAAAGCAAAATTACTTCATTTCACTACTAGTTTCGGCAGTACTTGTTGCCATTATCAAGTGACAGGGCTACATTAAAAACTACAGTGCACATGTGCAGGAAAAGACTTCTCGAATTCGCGGTTTACCAAATGGCCGACCAATAGCAAAGGTGGTGTGAGACAACTGTTGCATATGTAGTACAATTGCTGCTGGCGACTTCAAATCAGCTGTTGTTAAATATTCAGTGGTGGTCCTCTTGATGTTAAGTGAAAGACACAAAATAATCTGTGTTGTCAAAAATAAAATAGTTACACACCACTGCTTTAGTGCCAAGCAAGCCCTCATTGACAGACAGCGAACAACTGTAATATAATTATAAAACACTAAAGTCATGGTGAGAACATAATGCGCAGTGTGAATTACAGGATAGCCCAACAGAAGCTACAGATTACCTGTACACAGTAAATGCAACAACAGGCCAGAAGCAGTTACATTCCAGTAAAAGTCCATGGTACATTGCGACTAATAATAACACATAAAAACAAGGTTCGCTGGTGCAGGTGACTGACATATACTATCGTGAGATGGTTGCCTAGCTTTGACACCACTGTTAGGCAATACGTTTTTTCTCGTGCTCTTGTAGCCACGATTGTCTGACATCTTACATGTTTTATAATAGATTTTGACATCTTTGTTATGAGCGCCTCCTATAGGCACAAATGTCGAACTCTGCTAGCAGCCATCTCACGATAGTATATGTCAGTCACCTGCAGCAGCGAACCATGTTTTTATGTGTTATTATTAGTCGCAATGTACCATGGACTTTTACTGGAATGTAGAGGACAAGCTCTTGTCACAGCCACAGGGATTATGGTAGTAGGGAATCCTTCGGCTTGTTAATCAAGCCTCTGGTGATTACACTGACCGGCCGCAGTGGCCGAGCGGTCTGCGGCGCGTCAGCCACAATCTGCATGGCCACTTAGGTAGGGGGTCCGAATCCCCCCTCGGGCACGGATGTTTGTGTCGTCTTTGGCATAAGCACAGACAAATATATACAGACGGGAAACCTCTGTAAGAGCCCGGTCCCACACTCTGGGGTGTAAGGTGGGGGTGCTGAAGCAGTTCTGTAAGATGTCCCACGATGGCGCTGCGGTCAGAAGCAGCCCTTTAAACTGGCCAGAGCAGGTGGCAGGTAGCGGCTGTCCTCACCACCACCTCCCCTCAAATACCAGCAAGCCGGTCACAGCCGTGGCCTCGTGGCAGGCGGCATGAGCTCTCCCCTCAGCCTCCCCTCCACGCTACCCTCTAACGTGCGAGAGGCACCCTCAGTAGTGCCTCTAGTGTGGTCTACCGGTACTAAGCCAGGGAACCGCCTGACACCTGCTAGCATCTTACAGAACTACGAGGGGAGCGTAGGATAGTGGTTTAGAGGGGGCTTCTCCTCTGTATATGTTACTATGTGGTATAAGGTAGTTCATAAGTAGTTTGTAGTTTAGGGACTGATGACTCCACAGTTAAATCCCTTAAGCCCTACAAACATTTGATTATGTTGAATAAAAGTTCAATTTCTGTCCACAGTGTCGTTTCGTATCTTTTTATTTGAACACCCATTGTAGTTTATTAACTTCAATTATATATATTTTGACAAATTACAGCGTTCAAATGAATGAAATAAATCGCAATTTGCGATGTTATGGCATCACTGTATTAGGTTTAGATGAAATACCAAACTGTGGCGAATGAAAATATGTGCCCGGCCGGGATTCGAACCCAGGATCTCTTGCTTACTAGGCAGACGCGTTGGCCACTCCGCCACCGAGGACACAGTGACCAGCCCGACTGCAGAGGACTCTTCCCTGCACGTCTCCCGCCACACACAAATCTCCATTCGCCACGCTCTTTCGTATACCACAGCCCATTTATTCTATAATGCTCGCAGTCACAATACTGTATTCCCTCATCAGGGAGAACAGAACATGAGGTATCGAGACACAATTAATTGTCGTCAGGAGCCCAGCCTCGGCTTGTATACAATTATATATATATAATATTCATAGAATATATGACATCAACTGCGATTGGGCAAAGCTGAAAATGTGTACCCAGCCGGGATTCGAACCCGGGTCTCCTGCTTTCTAGGCAGTTGCGCTGACCCCTACACCACTGGGGACACAGTGATCACCGCACCTGCAAGTACTACCCATGCACGCCTCCCGTCAGATACAAATTCCCAGCTTCGCCCTGCCCATAGTACTCAAACTCGTAGTTTAACTAATTCCCGTAAGAGTAAGGGCTTCAAACTTGCCCACCCCTCCCCACTAACGATAGGATCATTGCCCGTCACCGGCATATTAGTTAAACTACGAGTTTGAGTACTATGGGCAGGGCAAAGCTGGGAATTTGTATCTGACGGGAGGCGTGCATGGGTAGTCCTTGCAGGTGCGGTGATCACTGTGTCCCCAGTGGTGTAGGGGTCAGCGCAACTGCCTAGAAAGCAGGAGACCCGGGTTCGAATCCCGGCTGGGTACACATTTTCAGCTTTGCCCAATCACAGTTGATGTCATATATTCTATGAATATTAAATAATGGCAGCTGCAGGATCAGAAGTGACGTTTATTCTTTCGGAACAGTCGGCACACACACACACACACACACACATATATATATATATATATATATAAAATAGACGAATTACAGCGTTCAAATGAATGAAATAAACCTAATACAGTGATGCCGTAACATCGCAAATTGCGATTTATTTCATTTATTAACTTCACGTTTTACATTCTGAAATCTCGCTTCTGTATGTCCAGCGTTGGCCAACATCCGCCACACCAGAAAGAGATGGCACAGACTGGTGGGACGCTCAAACCGCTACCGTGGCTCGACGAGAAATTCGTGGCCGGGGCGTTGAGGAAGACAGAGAGCGACGACGAGCTGCAGGTGGAGCTGGTGGACGTCTGCGCGGTGGACCCCAGTGAGGGCGGCTTCCACAGCGAGATCCTCCGGCTGGTGGCCAGGGTGCGATGCGGCAGGGGGCCGGAGGAGCAGCGCTCGCTGATCGTCAAGAGCCTCTGCCAGTCGGGGCAGAGCAAGGAGGCCCCGCGCATAGGCCGCATGTTCCTCAGGGAGACGCTCTTCTACCAGCAGCTGCTGCCCGCCGTCAGCTCCGCTCTGCAGGCGGTAGAAGGCAGCGACTGGCGACCACTGGCTGCCCGCTGCTACCAGACTGGCTCCACGCCCACAGAGTTCCTCGTCCTGGAGGACTTGCGGGAGGCGGGCTTCAGGAGGGCCGAGAGTGGCAAACTGCTGGACCGGGAACACTGTTCGCTGGTCGTCAGGAATCTGGCGCGCCTCCACGCCGCTTCTCTGTTGCTCGCGGGTCACGAGTCCTTCGCCGGTCCCGTGTTCAAAACCCACCCGCTGTACCGAGACGGTGCTAGGGATTTTTTTCGGACTTACACGAGCAAAATTTTTGTCGCACTGGCGGAAAAACTGGCCAGCCACGCCGGGTACGAGAAGTACGCGACCAAGTACAGGGAGCTGAGTGCCGGCGTTTTCGACAGGGTGGAGGAATTGTCGACTTCGGCAACGCCGGTGCTGGCGGTTTTCCTTCACGGCGACGTGTGGAAGAACAACCTTATGTTCAGATACAGTGGTGACCGGGTGACAGACGTCAGATTCATTGACTTCCAGGTGAGTTTATGAAGTTAATCAGGCTTTTTAGCATATTAAATGACACGGTTTTCAGCAGGTTGACCGCATCGTTTGCCGGCGTACCTCCATGTGTCCGTCAGGTGCTGCCTGAGCTTAGTCCTGGAGTGGATCCGCGCGTGGTGCGGCGCAGAGCGAAGATTAGATTACTTGTTCGTTCCATAGATTCGTGTTGAGGAGATCAAAAACAAATGTTTGTTAAGCTTATGGGACTTAACTACGGGGTCATCAGTCCCTAAACTTACAAACTACTTATGAACTAGCTAAGACTAAGGACGGCACAAATATCCATGCCCGAGGGGGGATTCGAACCCCCGACCGTAGTGGCCGTGCAGACCGTGACTGGAGCGCCTCAGTCCCCTCGGCCACCGCGGCCGGCCCTTGAGGAGATCCTCGTGGATGTCAAACATATGAATTTCTCTCCCCTGTCTCTCTGTTTTATTTTTACAAGCTGATAATATAATACTAATACAGGTACATACATCGTTTTTGCAAGCTGATAATATAATAATACTAATACAGGTACATACATCGTTTTTTACAAGCTGATAATATAGTAATACTAATAGTAAGAATACAGATACATCCATCATTTGATTCTAATTAAAACTTCGTCAGTTGCGGTGCAGAGCGAAGACTAGATTAGTTGTTTGTTCCATAGATTGGTGTTGAGGAGATCCTCGTGGATATCAAACATCAATTTCTCTCCTCTCTCTCTCTCTCTTTTATTTTTACAACCTGATAATATAATAATAGTAATACAGGTAGATACATGGTTTTTTACAAGCTGATAATATAGTAATACTAATAGTAAGAATACAGAAACATCCATCATTTGGTTCTACTTAAAAATTCGTCAGTTGTGGAGCAGAGCGAAGATTAGATTAGTTGTTCTTTCCATAGATTGGTGTTGAGGAGATCCTCGTGAATGTCAGACATATCACTTTCTCTCCTCTCTATCTCTCTTTTATTTTTACAAGCTGATAATATAATAATACTAATACAGGTACATACATAGTTTTTTACAAGCTGATAATATAATAATACTAATAGTAAGAATACAGTTACATCCATAATTTGGTTCTACTTAAAAATTCGTCAATGCAGTAGGAGGTCCTGGCCACTAGAAAGTCTTTTAGGCTCCTCTTACACTGATCTTTATTTGCAGCCAAATTTTTACAGTTGTTGGTAAATTGTTGAAAATATGTGTTTTTAAGTAGTGGGTCCCTTTTTTGAACTAACGTAAATGCTTTTAAGACATTATCTAGATCATTTTTGTTTCTAGTATTGTAGGTATGAACTAAGCTGTTTCTTGGGAAAAGGGATATATTGTTTATGACAAATTTCATTAAGGGATAAATGTACTGAGAGGCACTAGTTAATATACCCAGTTCTTTGAAGAGGCTTCTGCAGGATGTCCGTGGATTTACACTACAAATAATACATATTACATGCTTTTGGACTCTGAAAACCTTTGCTTTACTTGAAGAGTTACCTCAAAATATTATACCACATGACATTAAAGAATGAAAGTAAGCAACGTATGCAAGAAGTTTTATTTTTTATGTCTCCTATTTCTGATACCACTCGTATTGCAAATATAGATTTCTTAAGTCGTTTCTGCAGTTCAACGGAATTTATTATCAAGCTATAATCCCAGGAATTTTATAGTGTCAACCTCTTTTATCTGCTCTTCTTCATACTTTATGCATATACTGGATGGGAATCTCTTACATCTTCTGAACTGCATGTAGTGAGTCTTTTCAAAGTTTAATGTCAGTGAAGTGGCTTTAAACTATTTATTAATGTTTATGAAAATATTATTAGATTTTTCTAGAACTATGCTCAACATGCTATTTATTGCAATACTTGTATCATCTGCAAATAAAACGAACTCTTCTTCTGGCAGTGTAATTGATGAGAGGTCGTTAATGTATACAAGAAAAATCAATGGCCCTAAGATGGATCCTTGTGGAGCAACACACGTAATTTCTTCACAGTCTGATGATGACTGTTGACTTAATTCAGTAGTCCCTTGCACTGACACCTTTTGTTTCCTGAACCATTTTGCAGCAATTCTCCCGACACCACAGAATTCTAATTTACTTAAAAGACGGAGTACGAGGGGCGTTCAAATGTAAAGGTACGAAAATAAAACCGGTTGAAATCTGAATAAGCTGCTTTAGGACAACAAGTGTGAGAACGAAGAACGTGAATCATGCGTCGTCAGCTCTCCCTGAAAAAAGATTGATGGCTCTGTCTTCAGCGGGCAAGGTGATGCTTACCAACTTTTTTGACGTCCTAGGTCCCATACTCATAGAATTCCCAAGGACGGAAAAACCATTGTCAGTGATGTGTACTGTCAGACACTTCGTATTCTACCCAAGTCCATCAAGAGCAAACGGCCTGTGCAGCTCACGGAGGAAATGATTCTGCTCCATGATAAGGCGCATCCACACGTCTTCAGAACTGTACTGTTTGTAAATCTATAGGACCAAACTGCGTGGTCATCAGTCCGTAGCTTACAAACTACTTAAACCTAGGTAAACTAACCTACAGACAAACACACACACACCCATGCCCCAGGGAGGACTCGAACCTCCACGGCGAGCAACCGCGCGCTCCGCAGCGAGGCGCTTTAGACCGCTCGGCTACTCCACCGCGGCTCAGAACTGTACTGGCAAAGTTCAAGTGGGAACAGCTTGAGCATCCACCCTACAACCCACACATGATGGTCTGTGAGTTCCATATATGTTGTCCACTGAAAAAATATCTCAAAGTGAAGCGCTTCAAATCGAACGACGAACTCAAGGACAGAGTAGATGACTGGCTCTTGTCACAACCACAGGAATTTCGGGAACAGGCAATCCTTCACCTCGTTAGTTGTGCCCAGGCCTCTGGTGATTACTTTTGAACAAAGACTCCAATATACCCACAGTGTCGTTTCGTACCTTCCATTTGACAATCCCACGCAGTTGATGCGCCGTAAACAAAACAAGCACCCTGTGTCATTCAGACATAAAAAGGAGACCAGATCCACTCAACGACCAACCTCAGCGAGAACCAAAGGAAGACAGCGAGTTACGGTGTCTAAATATCGTCCGAGGACGATACGAACAAGCACCATCCGAAGATGAAAGCACATTGTTGTCTGAAAAAAAAAAAGTCAAGAGGTGTCATGATCGCGACTGTCGACGAAAAACACGTTACAGACGAGAAAAGTGTAAACTTGCTGTGTGCCTTGAGTGCCTCAAACAATTTCATTTTACGAAAAATAAAAAATAGTGTACACTCTTCATCTACCCTTTGATATTATTAATGGCTCCCCCTTTAATGAAAATGTAGCAGTTTTCGTACTCACTGTCATCATTTGATGACACCTTCGTATTGGTGTATGAAACTATATTTTTTAGATAAATTATGAAGAATTCTGCACAAGATAGATCTTAAGTTACCAAATAATGTATCATAAATTTTATTCATTGTCGGGTTGATAATTCGTGCATGAGAGGGTTAAACCATTTTCAAGCCCCAACAGTTGATTAAAATGACACGTTATAAAATGTCATTTTAACCGACTGTTTAAGCTCTGCTGGCGCTTGAAAATGGTTTCAAACCGAAACCGGTAGCATTAGGCCAGTAAATAAAAGAGCTTTGGTCGACAATAATGTCATTCTACAGATATAAAAAGGCTGCTAACCCCCACCTATTCACTTATCTAACTACATTCCTGGCCATTACAATTGCTACACCACGAAGATGACGTGCTACAGACGCGAAATTTAACCGACAGGAAAAAGATGCTGTGATATGCAAATGATTAGCTTTTCAGAGTATTCACACAAGGTTGGCGCCGCTGGCGACACCTAAAACGTGCTGACACGATGAAAGTTTCTAACCGATTTCTCAAACACAAACGGTAGTTTACCGTCCTTGCCTGGCGAAACGTTGTTGTGATGCCTTGTGTAAGGAGGAGAAATGCGTACCACCACGTTTCGATTTTGATAAAGATCCGATTGTAGCCTATTGCGATTGTGGTTTATCGTATTGCGACATTGCTGCTAGCGTTGGTCGCGATCCAATGACTGTTAGCAGTATATGGAATCGGTAAGTTCAGGAGGGCATTTCGGAACGCCGTGTTGGATCCCAATGACCTCGTATCACTAGCAGTCGAGATGACAGGCATCTTATCCGCATAGCTGTAACGGATCCTGCAGCCACATCTCGATCCCTGAGTCAACAGATGGGGACGTTTGCAAGACAACAACCATCTGCACGAACAGTTCAACGACGTTTGCAGCAGTCTGGACTATCAGCTCGGAGACCATGGCTGGGATTACCCTTGACTCTGCATCACAGACAGAAGTGCCTGCGATTGTGTAGGCAACGGCGAACCTAGGTGCACGAATGGCAAAACGTCATTTTTATGAATCCAGGTCCTGTTTACAGCATCATGAGGGTCACATCCGTGTTTGGCGACATCGCGGTGAACGCACATTGGAAGCGTGTATTGGTCATCGCTATACTGGGGTATCACCCGGCGTGATGGTATGGAGTGCCATTGGTTACACGTCTCGGTCACCTCTTGTTCGCATCGAAGGCACTTTGAAGAGTGGCTGTTACATTTCAGATGAGTTACGACCCCTGGCTCTGCCCTTCATTCGATCCCTTGCAAAACCCTACATGTCAGCAGGATAGTGCACAGCCGCATGTTGCAGGTCCTGTACTGCCCTTTGTAGATACGGAAGATGTTCGACTGCTGCCCTGGCCAGCACATTCTCGAGATCTCTCACCAATTGAAAACGACTGGTCAATGGTGGCCGAGCAACTGGCTCGTCACAATACGCCAGTCACTACTCTTGTTGAACTGTGGTATCGTCTGGAAGGCACTTGAGCATCTGTACCTGTTCACCCCATCCACGCTCTGTTTGACTCAATGCCCAGGCGTATCAAGGCCGTATTCCCGGCCAAAAGTGGTTGTTCTGGGTACGGATTTCTCAGGATCTATGCACACAAATTACGTGAAATTGTAATCAGGTGTCAGTTCTAGTGTAATATATTTGTGCAATGAATACCCGTTTATCATCTGCATTTCTTCTTGGTGTAGATGACGTGCTACAGACGCGAAATTTAACCGACAGGAAAAAGATGCTGTGATATGCAAATGATTGGCTTTTCAAAGCATTCACACAAGATTGACACCTAAAACGTGCTGACACGAGGAAAGTTTCCAACCGATTTCTCAAACACAAACGGTAGTTTACCGTCGTTGCCTGGTGAAACGTTGTTGCGATGCCTTGTGTAAGGAGGAGAAATGCGTACCATCACGTTTTGACTTTGATAAAGGTCGGATTGTAGCCTATCGCGATTGTGGTTTATCGTATTTCGACATTGCTGCTAGCGTTGGTCGCGATCCAATGACTGTTAGCAGTATATGGAATCGGTGAGTTCACGAGGGCATTTCGGAATGCCTTGTTGGATCCCAACGGCCTCGTATCACTAGCAGTCGAGATGACAGACATCTTATCCGCATAGCTGTAAAGGATCCTACAGCCACATCTCGATCCCTGAGTCATCAGATGGGGACGTTTGCAAGACAACAACCATCTGCACGAACAGTTCAACGATGTTTGCAGCAGCCTGGACTATCAGCTCGGAGACTATGTCTGCGGTTACCCTTGATGCTGTATCACAGACGAACAGTTCAATGACTTTGCAGCATCCTGGACTATCAGCTCGGAGACTATGACTGCGGTTACCCTTGACGCTGCATCATAGACAGGAGCGCCCGCGATGGTGTACGCAACGACGAACCTGTGTGCTCGAATGGCAAAACGTAATTTTTTCGGATGAATCCAGGTTCGGTGTACAGCATCATGGTGGTTGCATCCGTGTTTGGCGACATGGCAGTGAACGCACATTGGAAGCGTGTATGCGTCTTCTCCATACTGGCATATCTCCCGGCGTGATGGTATGGAGTGCCATTGGTTACATGTCTCGGTCACCTCTTGTTAGCATTGACGGCACTTTGAACAGTGGCCGTTACATTTCAGATGAGTTACGACCCGTGGCTCTGCCCTTCATTCGATCCCTGCGATACCCTACATGTCAGCAGGATAGTGCACGACCGCATGTTGTAGGTCCTGTACTGCCCTTTATAGATACGGAAGATGTTCAACTACTGCCCTGGCCAGCACATTCTCCAGATCCCTCACCAATTGAAAACGTCTGGTCAATGGTGGCCGAACAACTGGCTCGTCACAATACGCCAGTCACTACTCTCGATGAACTGTGGTATCGTCTTGAAGGTGCATGAGCATCTGTACCTGTTCAAGCCATCCACGCTCTGACTCAATGCCCAGGCGTATCAAGGCCGATATAACGGCCAGAGGTGGTTGTTCTGGGTACGGATTTCTCAGGATCTATGCCCACAAATTACGTGGAATTGTAATCAGATCTCAGTTCTAGTATAATAGGGATATCCAGAATCACACACTAAAATAGTGAGTGAGGTAAATAAAGGAAAGGTTGGGGAAATGCCAGCCGACTATATTATAACCCCATACTGCTTCAACAAGCCATTCAGTATAACAATTGGAAGTAGGGAGCAGTGGGAGAAAATAGTTCGACACCGTAAGGGGGATATTGTCTGGTTCACTGACGGTTTGAAATCTGACCAAGGCATTGGGGCCGGGGTATACGGGGTGCAGCCAAGACTGGAGGGCGTCATCTCTCTAGGGAAACTGGCCTCAGTATTCCAGGCCGAAATAACTGCCATCAGGGCATGCGTGGAGAAGAATTTGCGTAGGTGCTACAAAGATCGTAGCATCTATATCTATTCAGCCAGGCAGCTCTGAGATCACTGGCAGCTCCTGCAACAAGGTCTAAAATTGTTGCAGAATGTCACAGGGTTTTGGTGGAGCAAGGGGAAAGCAATAGATTAAACCTATTGTGGGTCCGTGGCCACTCGGGGATCAGTGGCAAGGAACATGCCGACAGATTAGCCAGGATGGGGGCAGAGACTCCATTTATTGGACCGGAACCTGTCCTGATAATCACCAAGGCAATGATCAAGACTGGCTCAGAAGACAGCACATAGAATATTGGACCAAAGTCCATGAACAAAAACATGGCAAGGTAATGATGCCAACGCCATGTTTTAAAAGAAGCTCTACAATCCTGGGCCTGAACAGGAGAGAGATTAGACTCATGGTTGGATTGCTGACAGGCCAAGGGAATTTCAAAAAAACACCTATATACAATGGGAATAACAGAAGAGGACCCTAAATGTAGGATCTGTGATGACGGTGATGAAACTGCATCACATTTAATCTTCGAATGCATTGCATTGGAGAGTAAAAGGCACAGAACATTTGGGACAACCAGACCCGAAGAAATTGTGTCTAATAAAGAACTGGTAAAGGTACTCCTTGCACTGTTCAAGGGCATTGTTTGGCTTTACTAGATATACAGGGAGCGATACCGCACAATAAACTTAGTTTCGGTGCGGGCAGTGGCGGGTTGGACCAATTCTGTTTTGGCTTCCCTGGAAAAATCAAATCAAATCAATCTAGTATAATATATTTGTCCAATGAATACCTGTTTTCAACTGATTTCTTCTTGGTTTAGCAATATTAATGACCAGTAGTGTAGTATGAATGATGTTGCTTCAGAAGTGCTGGTGTTTGCAGACCTGCTTCTGGGGGCCGCCAGCCTTCGACCTGGAGCACTTTCTGTACAGCAGCGCCAGCGCGGACGTCCACCGGCACCACCTGGACGGCCTGGTGTGGGAGTACCACGGCGCGCTGCAGAAGTCACTGCGCGTGCTGGGATTCTGCGGGCAGGCGGACGACTACCCGCTGTGGCAGCTGGAGCGCGAGATGGACCGTCTGGCGCCCCACGGCCTGTGCCTGTCTGCCGTCGCGCCCTCCATTGTACTCGCGCCCCCACAGGACGCCGGGGAGGCCGTCGGCGACGTCACCGACAACGATGCGTACTTCAAGCGCTGCACCGACAGTCCCAAATTCTTGTCCCACATCAAATCCCTGGCTCCACTCCTGGAAGCAAAGGGCGCATTCCGATACGAAGACTGAACGGGCTGTGGGTTTAGCATTCTCTTCCCTCTACGTCTCTTACTTCTGATCATGTTGTGTTGTCGTGGTCTTCAGTCCGGAGACTGGTTTGATGCAGCCCTCCACAATACCCTATCCTGAGCAAGCCTCTTTAACTCCACATAAGAACGGCAACCTACATCTGTCTGAATCTGCTTACTGTATCCATCTCTTGGTCTTCCTCTGAGGTTTTCCCCCCCCACACACTTCCCTCCAATGATTCCTCGATGTCTTAGAATGTGTCCAACCAATCGATCCCTTCTTTTAGTCAAGATATGCCAGAAACGCCTTTCCTTCCCAATTCTGTTCAGTACCTCCTCATTAGTTATGCAAACCACCCATCTAATCTTCAGCATTCTTTGGTAGCAGCACATTTCAAAAGCCTCTATCCTCTTCCGGTCCGCACTGTTTATCGTCCATGTTCAAATGTTTGTATAGCTTATGGGACTTAACTACGGGGTCATCAGTCCCTAAACTTACAAACTTTCTTATGAACTACTTACAACTAAGGACGACACAAATATCCATACCCGAGGGGGGATTCGAACGCCCGACCGTAGTGGCCGTGAAGACCGTGACTGGCGCCCCTCAGTCCTCTCGGCCACCGCGGCCGGCTATCGTCCATGTTTCACTCCCATGCAAGGCAACAATCCACACAAATGCCTTCAAAAAGGACTTCCTTAGGCTTCAATCAATATTCGAGGGTAACAAATTTCTCTTTTTCATGTTGTGTTGTCGTGGTCTTCAGTCCGGAGACTGGTTTGATGCAGCTCTCCACAATACCCTATCCTGAGCAAGCCTCTTTAACTCCACATAAGAACGGCAACCGACATCTGTCTGAATCTGCTTACTGTATCCATCTCTTGGTCTTCCTCTGCGGTGTTCCCCTCACACACTTCCCTCCAATGCTAAATTCAAGATTCCTTGATGTCTAAGAATGTGTCCTACCAATCGATCCCTTCTTTTAGTCAAGATATGGCAGAAATTCCTTTCTTCCCCAATTCTGTTCATACCTCCTCATCAGTTATGTAATCCACCCACATAATCTTCAGCATTCTTCTGTAGCACCACATTTCAAAAGCCTCAATCCTCTTCCTGTCCACACTGTTTATCGTCCATGTTTCACTCCCATACAAGGCAACACTCCACACAAATGCCTTCAGAAAGGACTTCCTTAGGCTTAAATCAATATTTGAGGTTAACATATTTCTCTTTTTCATGTTGTGTTGTCGTGGTCTTCAGTCCGGAGACTGGTTTGATGCAGCTCTCCACAATACCCTATCCTGAGCAAGCCTCTTTAACTCCACATAAGAACGGCAACCGACATCTGTCTGAATCTGCTTACTGTATCCATCTCTTGGTCTTCCTCTGCGGTGTTCCCCTCACACACTTCCCTCCAATGCTAAATTCAAGATTCCTTGATGTCTAAGAATGTGTCCTACCAATCGATCCCTTCTTTTAGTCAAGATATGGCAGAAATTCCTTTCTTCCCCAATTCTGTTCATACCTCCTCATCAGTTATGTAATCCACCCACATAATCTTCAGCATTCTTCTGTAGCACCACATTTCAAAAGCCTCAATCCTCTTCCTGTCCACACTGTTTATCGTCCATGTTTCACTCCCATACAAGGCAACACTCCACACAAATGCCTTCAGAAAGGACTTCCTTAGGCTTAAATCAATATTTGAGGTTAACATATTTCTCTATTTCATGTTGTGTTGTCTTGGTCTTCAGTCCGGAGACTGGTTTGATGCAGCTCTCCACAATACCCTATCCTGAGCAAGTCTCTTTAACTCCACATAAGAACGGCAACCTACATCTGTCTGAATCTGCTTACTGTATCCATCTCTTGGTCTTCCTCTGCGGTGTTCCCCCCACACACTTCCCTCCAATGCTAAATTCACGATTCCTTGATGTCTAAGAATGTGTCCTACCAATCGATCCCTTCTTTTAGTCAAGATATGCCAGAAATTCCTTTCCTTCCCAATTCTGTTCAGTACCTCCTCATTAGTTACGCGATCCACCCACCTAATCTTCAGCATTGTTCTGTAGCACCATATTTCAAAAGCCTCAATCCTCTTCCTGTCCCCACTGTTTATCGTCCATGTCTCACTTCCATACAAGGCAACACTCCATACAAATGCCTTCAGAAAGGACTTCCTTAGGTTTAAATCAATATTCGATGTTAACAAATTTCTCTTTTTCAAGAACGTTTTCCACCCATTGCCATTCTGCATTTTATGTCATCTATACTGCGACCATCATTTGTTATTTTACTGCCCAAGTAACTCATCTACCTTCTGATCGTATTGGTTACTAAATGTGGGCTATCTGTATGATTAATGGTTCACTTTACAGCTCTTACTCTTTTGCTATAAGCATCAAATAACGTGTATCAGTGATATTTGTTAGGATGGTCAGTCACTCTTAGTTTAACATACGGAATATTCATATTATTTATTTGTTACTAATCACATTTGTGGGACGTATATTCTCTTGGCTCAGAGGTGGAAGGATGTTGAAATGAGGTAGCATTAAAGCAGATTGATTTTTATTTACAAATTGACATAATACTTCTGGTAATTTTTCTTGATTTGATTTGATTTTCTCAGGAAAGCCAAATTTCCTTACATTTAGTTATTAGTTGAAAACCTGGCGTTGTCCGGGTATTGATTTATTCTTGCCGTTTCTCAGGTATATATTCATTTTTGTAAGGCCTGCATGTCTGTAAAATCTCTTGGGAATACAGTTAGTAGTAAAAAATACAGATTACAACTTGGCGCGGGAAGGGGCGTTTTTCCATGAACGTTACTGTTTATGTGCTCATATATCATGAACTACGTGTGGTACTGTGATACAATTTAAAAATTACACTCAACTATATGCGTGTATAATGTCTGTAAAATTTCCTGCGGCTATAACATGTACTGTAGAAATCATAAATTATAACGTCATAGCGAGAGCCGTAGTTTTACGCTATAAACAGTGGAAAAGTAGTAAGCAAGAAACTTTTTTTCTTTCATCATTTTACTATGGTTACCAGAGAGAAAAAGTTTAATAAAGGTTTGAAATTATGTTTAAAGTTTCTTGCAAGTCGCTGAGTACTGTCATTCTCATACAGTGTATTTCGAAAGTCTCGCCGCATTATATGGCGTTTTTTGCGGTTTCTCTTGGTTATGACGTAATATCTTTTGAACCATGTGTCGTATGTGATTCTTAACCATGCATAAATTATTAACTCACGGTAAGGAATGTGTGCACCAAATTTGGTTGAAATCGGTCCGATGGTTTAGGAGAAAATGAGCAGCATTGTCGCAAAATGCAGCAGTTTTTCGTGCATCTCATTGTTTGTGACGTCATATCTCGTAAACGATATATCGCACGTGATTCTTACATTTACGGCGACCATCCTCATGGATTGAAGATTTCGTATACAAAATTTCATAAAGATTGGAACAAAGCAGTAGATTTGTATTGTAATGAATTAATATAGTTTTAAGTATTTACAGTTTATTCTACCGATACTCATCTTTTCAACATTCCGATGTATGGGAATTCTGCTCGCTGCAACATTATTCTCCTGGGGTGTCGTGGTAGAAATAAATACTCGATATGTACAATTTTTCACTTCTTCTTTAATTTGAAATCAAACTCCTCCACCAAAACATTTTAACAACAAAACATTTACAAAGCATCAGAACGGTAGTACTTCCATTTCAAGACGCAGACTAACATAGATTCCAGTGCACTTTGTAAAAACCAAAACTTGAACTTCCCCACGCAAGGCGGTGAGGCAAATATATAACCTTGACAAATATGACCTTACATTATGCATTGTTCATAACAATTGAATATACTGATTTACAATTACCGAACATACAAATAAAACATTTCATGTACACAAGAATAATCACAATATAAAATGAAAACTATGCATACAATAATTTTAGATGGCGCATGTATTTTTAAGACGAAATTTCCGATCTTTCTGTTGACAACAAAGTGCGATGCTAAATGTTAATTAATTTGTTAATGAGTACATCATACATGTTCCTAACATATATTGAACTATATAATTACGTAGGCTTCTGCGGCCAGAGTCAGATAACATAAAAGTTTTCTGGGTATGGTACCGCGTCATGATGTAAGGCTATTACTTAGATAACCAACGTTACAGTGGCCTTCATCTGGGTAACTATATTGAACTATCAATTATCTTGGCAATTCTCAAAATAAGTTCAAAATCTCATGTCAGTCAATATATAGAACGAATCATAATATTTAAATCTCGATTATTATATTAATTACACAATCAGCTGGTCTACACAACTTGTTTATTTTTTTTTTATTTTTTTTTTTAAGAAAAGTTTTTACAATTCCTCTGTTTAAGTCTTGAAATAACATACAGTGACGCAACTATTGTTTATAGTACTGTCTGGAAAGAAAATATATGAATCTCTTAATTAATGACATCTATCACTTCTTTTTATCACAGTATCACCGAGACACTGTCCTACAGTGATTCTTAGGCTGGCTATTTCGTTTTTAGCTAACTTCACACGCAACTTTTATCACTATTGAACCACACGATTCCGAATCCGAGGCAGACGGTATCGTAGGATGACATTGAGATGAGAGAACCAGGCAGACGGTATCGCACGATAACATTGAGATGAGAGAGCCAGCAGTATCGTCACAGTATGCAGCACGTACAAACATACGGACACACTGGTTTATATATTAGATTCTCTTATTCGAAGGCAGCAGGCTGGCGCGCTGATTGCGGATGCGGCGGCCTGCGTGGGCTACACATTGATTCTAGCGACAGCGCGCGACAGCTTCACGCGACAAAAGACGGCCACATGTATCGCTACGGGAGTGTCCTGCGTGAGCGCCGACTGTGGCGCTGCCTGTCGCTGCGGGTCCCGCACTACATCGAGCGACGTTTGAGATTCAAACCTGTTTGAATCTTGGCGCTGTCGCTCGCGCTACAAAGTGTCGAGTTTCGTTGAGAACTGACTGCTTTTAGAGGTTATGAAGGTTGTCGCAAGAATTCTGCGAGCTAATAATCCCTGGAGTTTATGAAACTGCAACTACTTGTAAAATAACAGAAAATAAAATTAAAGTTCCATATATACTGAAGTATTTTGCTTTGGTTAACTAGCTCATAATTTTTCTTTTGACTTTTGAAAACAACTGAAGTTAAATTTTTAAATTGTTTCTAATACATCAGTCTTCTGTACTTTTATTCTGAGTGATAGTTTCTTCATATCACATTCATCGTAGTGTAAATGAATTACTCGCATTTGTGTGCTTTGTGCACTTGCAGTAACAACAAACTTACTCCTGAGAGAGAGAGAGAGAGAGAGAGATAACTCAGGGAAATGTTCAAATGTTTATTAAGCTTAAGGGACTTAACTACGGGGTCATTAGTCCCTAAACTTACAAACTACTTACGAACTAGCTAATACTAAAGACGGCACAAATATCCATGCCCGAGGGGGGATTCGAACCCCCGACCTTAGTGGCCGAGCAGACCGTGACTGGAGCGCCTCAGTCCCCTCGGCCATCGCGGCCGGCTAACTCTGGGATGTCAAACGAGATGCGTGTAAATTACGTTTCTGAGTAAAATGTTAGGACATAATATTTCAGTAGGAATTTAATGTGTTTGGTAGATCTACAGTTGGATACGTGTGTTTGAAATGAAGCTGAACTAGGGGTAAAAACTTTTAAAAAATAATTTATGGTGCTTTGTAAAGAGAAAACATAAAACTTTGCACAAATAACAGGTGAAAGGGTTGTAGTTACAGGAGTTAAAATATAAGACGGAACGGGAAGCGAACCAGCGACCGCAAAAATTACAAGACTATAGTCGAGGTCGCTACCCCTACACTACAGTGTTAACTATGACAGGTGATCGAAACTAATAATTTACTATCGCCTTCCAATAAGCTTTATTTCGTACTTATTCAGTTGCTGATCGTTTATAGTCACAAAACCTCATTGAGAACATAGTCCAAAGTAACTGTACTCGTCTTGTACTTTCGAAGAATTTGACCGATGATCTTCAGTATGTTTTCGTAATTGAAGATACGATGAAATAGTCCACGAACTTTCCTCGCTTTGTAAATGTTATACAAAACATTCTTTTACGCCTTACTTCCTAAAGTTAATAAAACTTTATTGCCTTACTCTACAGCTATCATTATTCTACGGTTTACGCATGGAAAACCTTAGAAACAGCTGATCGGTTCTAGCGGCCATCTTGAAGAGAGGAGTAGTCGCGCTCACGTCGGACCTTAGCCTCCAATAATATAAAAGCCTTGTCACTAGGAGTAAACGTATGTCGCCGCTCTTGTTGAAAGAGCTGCCGCTAGAGGCGCCACATAACAACCTCACGCCCGCGCAACTTGACTGAAGTGCCTTCTGCTACTATACATTGTAATGCTCACTGTGCAACCTAAGAGAGTGTAACTTACTGTTTTTACATGAGAATCTACAACTTTTTATATGTGTTGCGGAAAATGGTATATTCTTGTGTACCATTTTGCAATCAGGGCTCCCGAAATAAAGCTACTACAGTTACTTGTCACGAATTTCGGAGCAATGAATCCACTAGACAATTAGGGATAAAATCAATAAGTAGACATACTACGAGTATTTCCTTAAGATCAGTGATTGTATGTTTTATTGTTGCCTAAATTATTTTTATCTGGTACGTAAGGGATACAAAGGATAAATTATGGCAGCCCAATTAGCATTCTGTGGTAGTAACCATTTCCTTACCGCAGACTATAAATGCGGCCTGAAGGTAAAGAAATTGTTAAAATGTTAGTTAAGCTTATGGGACTCAACTGCGAGGCCATCAGTCCCTAAACTTACAAATTACTTATGAATTAACTTATACTAAAGACAGCACAAACATCCATGCGCCTCGGAGTAAAGAAATTGAATCCTAATGCTGTTCCTAGCGTTTTTGAAATGTATCTGCCAAGCAAACTAATTAAGCTGAAACAATCGAGAAGAGAAATTGAAAGATCCGGGACAAAATCTGTGAAACGGAAGGACGATAAAATTGCTACAGACAAGGTGAATATAAGCAAAGAAGTTTTCCAAGAAAGCCATATTTCACAGCCTCATAATAAAATTACGTGTCGTCGAAGAAAATGTATATTTTGAGGACTTTCAACAAGGCCAGCAGTGTACAATCTCCGTCACCAATGACGGCCTTAATTAAAGGAAAACACCGAGGTGGTCTTCGATAACCGAAATGTACATTCATCATGTTCCTGGCAAGACTAGAAAGTGTGACTAACGAGCCACTGGAATCAGTCATAGAAAAGCCAAAGGTACTGTTCGCACTGTTAATAATGCTACTGTCCCATATTAGTCGTAACCCCGCTTTACAGTGCAGAGCTCCTGAGCACATTAATATTGCAAAAATTTCTGCGGCCCTACTCAACGAAATTCATGAACAATATGGCAGACCAGGTACGCAGGGAATATTTTGCGAAAATAAAAGAAAACTTAGAAAAAAAGCTCTCTAGGAAAACCCGTAAAACAATTTCAATCAATTAGGCCTAAAATCAGTGTACATGGTAATGACAAGAAATAGTTGATGTTATCATTGTTAAAAAGAGACAGTAACATGAACTTCAATAATTGTTTTCGACATCAGTTATCAAAATTAACCGCAGTGCTATGCGGACATATTTTACGTCTTATTTTATATTTGGCTTCCATAAGGATCTACACGGAATGAGGTTGGCTTGTGGCGCCAACAGCGGAAGAGGTTTGAACCACAGCGGCGACACTGCTCAGCGAAGGTACGCTCCTAGTGAGTAGGCTTTGTATTATTTGGAGGCTAAGGTCGGACACCCGGCCATGTCGCCGAATGTGGCCGCTTGTAGCAGCAGTGTCGCGTCGCTGGATGTCGCTAGAGTATGGAGCCCACGCAGGCCGCGGCCTTTAAGCGTAGGCAGCAGCGGCGACGAGACCGGGCCACAGAATAGGGAACATACAGAAGGGAAAGCTGGGGGCGGCGCCTTTGATCTGTATGTTACCAAGCGTTGCGCTCGGCGCCATATTGAAAAGCAGTAAACGCGGAACTATAGCCACTTGGTACTTTGGCTGGCAATGGCCTTTTTACGAACTGCAACTAATCTCACCGACTTTTACGAAAGGAAACGGCTTTTCATTATGCTCTCATCTATTTTGCGCCTTGTTCTTGCACCTAATTGTAATCCAACGAAAAAAAAGTAGGAGTAATTTTAAACACGACTACGAAAATGTACGATGGAATCAATGATCGTTTTATTTGGTGCTTACCTCTAGAAAAATCCCAAATAACGCGAAGTTATGTTTGGGATATTAGTTATAAACAAGAAAGTGGAAATTAGTTATAAACAAGAAAGTTACTTTACAACTGCCAGGTTTTATTTGACACAAATAAATTTGCACAAAATATTGAGTCAGACTTAGCAGTACAACAATGAAGTGTAGAATTGCGTTAATATTTTTCACGAGCTACAGAGTAAATGTTATTGCTGCTCGATTCACTTGCAGCAAAATTAATACTGAACCTGCTCTATGGTTGACAGGTTCTTGTATGTACCCTTGTCCGTTCAGAAAAAAATAATTTTCGTTTTAATTGAAGTTGTCGAGAAAAAACATTTATTGGTCATCTGAGTTACTGTCATTACCATTGGTGCCAACATAACCACTGCAGCCGGGCAAGAAGCATCGTACAATTTAACCGGCTACTTTTAATAATTATGCACACATTGCTCTCATTCGAAACTGATAACATTTAACTTTCACTACACATATACCGACGTTCACTTACAGCTCAGCATTTTTTGGGAAGGTGAAGAAACTTATATCCTTGTTGTGATGTTTAAAGCTTTCCCAGCGTATAGATATATCCATAAAATCTCGGGCGAACTGCCGGATGTCAGTAACTTCCTGCCACGATATTTCGGCGCAGAGTCTTCTGGCCATCTTCAGGTGAGTACCGCCGAAGTACTGGCGAAGACGCACTGAGCTGTGCTATTTATGCCCAATTCAGCCGACATTGCGCATGCGCGTACCTAGCGTGCGCGTTCACTACAGCTACGTACGCTGCTCCGAGCGCCCTCCGTGGTGGAGGCTTGCCGCTTCGATATCAGATCGATTCTCATCGTCATTCAGTTGCAGGAAACTACGCCGACTACGAAGTTTTTCAATGACAGGATTCCATGCAGCATTTATTTGGAAACCGCTGTCTCGATTGATAAGAGTCTCACTGTCAGACAATCTTATTTCCACAGTTTCATTAATAATTGAGCTCCAAAAGTTTGATGTATGGGCCACAATTTTCGTTTCATTGTATTTCATTGAATGACCTGTGGAAATACAATGTTCGGCGATTGCGGATTTGGTGGGTTGGAGTAGCCGAGTATGACGCTGATGTTCCACGATGCGGTCCTGCACAGTGCGCGTCGTCTGCCCTATATATGACTTGCTGCACTCGCACGGAATCCTGTAAACACCTGCTTTACGCAGCTCCAGATCGTCTTTGACTGAACCCAACAGCGATGAAATTTTAAGAGGAGGGCGAAAGATGACTCTTACTTTATGCTTGTTTAGTATTCTGCCTATCTGTGACGAAATGTTCCCAATATATGGGGGATAAGCAGTCGATTTGAAAGCCTCTTCTTCTTCTTCCTTGTTCTATCGTTTGGAGGCGTGCATCGCTCGATTTACTTGCTTCCTTGTATATCCATTATTTAGGAATACTGTCTGCAGGTGTTCCAGTTCCGTGTGAAGGCTGTCGGCATCAGAGATGGTATGGGCTCGATGGATTAGAGTCTTGAGGACGCCCATTGTTTGTGCTGGATGGTGGCAACTAGTAGCTTGTAAGTACAAATCTGTATGAGTGGGCTTCCTGTATACAGAATGACCAAGTGAGCCATCACTTCTGCGCCGCACGAAAACATCTAAAAATGGCAAACAACCATTTTTCTCGATCTCCATAGTAAACTTTGTTTTCATGTATGGAGTTCATATGATTTAAAAAGTCTTGGAGACGTTCCACGCCATGAGGGCAAACTATAAAAGTGTCGTCGACGTATCGCCAAAACACTGTTGGTTTAAAAATAGCTGACTCAAGTGCTCTCTCCTCAAAATCTTCCATAAAAAGATTGGCCACCAGGGGAGACAAAGGACTCCCCATGGCGACCCCGTCGGATTGTTCATAAAACTCGTTGTTAAATAAAAAATATGTAGAGGAGAGCGTGTGCTCAAATAGCGCTGTAATGTCCTCACCAAACATGTTGCCAATGAGGTGTAGTGAGTCCACAAGAGTCACCTTGTAAACAGTGAAACCACATCAAGACTGACCAACAAGTCGTTCCTTTGCAGCTGAAGTGACTGAAGTCTGCTGATAAAATCACTGGAATTCTTTATATGATGTGGACACTTGCCTACTACAGGTTTGAGCAAAGACGCCAAGTATTTAGCCAGTTCGTAAGTGGCTGCTCCAATATTGCTCACAATTGGATGTAATGGCACACTTTCCTTGTGGATCTTAGGCAGTCCATATAGCCTAGGTGGAACTGAACTGCTTGGTTTCAGTCTCTTTATGACCTCCTTCGGTAGAGAACTATTTGATAGAAGTTCAGCTGTTTTTCGCAGCACTCGGTTTGTTGGATCCTTGTCAACTTTGCGATACGTTGAGTCACATAATAAAACGTTGATCTTATTAATGTAGTCCTCCAGTGGCATGAGAACAGTAGCATTTCCTTTGTCAGATTTGAGTACTACTGTATCCACGTCTGTTCGTAAGGTACGGAGGGCAGCCCTCTCCATAGGCGAAATATTGCTCATCGGCGGTGTGGCTCTCGTCAATACACGACAAGACTCTCGACGAACTTCTTCCGCTTCATCTGTAGGAAGACGGCGCACAGCTTCTTAGATGGAGCTAACAAAGTCCACTAGTGGCGGTGAAACAGGTGTTGGAGCGAAGTTAAGACCTCTTGCCAGCACAGATACAGTGGCGTCATCTATAGTTTTCCCCGTCAAATTGATGACGGATCGTCGAGTTGGAACTTCCTGCATCTTCTGTGTAGAATGACGGTCAATCTTGGCAGTTTGCCTCGTCACAGCTTTGTCATGGCTCCAGTTTGCTTTAAACCACGTTACACCATCCACCCAGTCCCAAGACAGGGAAGATAATTTTGCTGCCACCTCTAAGTGCAGATGGTACATGTCCTTAGACACAGCATCCAACTCACGCCGACTGAAACGAATCCTCTCTCTTACCAATGCCATGCTTGCTTTGCGCTTGATGTTATTTGCAGCAGCGGTATTTATAAAATGCACAAATTTGGCAAAATTTGGAATCATTCCCCTGTCTCTGCAACTTAATAAGAAAATCAATGAGCTCAATAGTCTCCCTCTTTTCTCACGTAACTTGTCGAATCTTCGAATACACTCCATCACTTCCTCCCCGTATAGTTGCTTGATGTGATGTTTAAAGCTTTCCCGGTGTACAGATATTTCCATAAAATCTCGGGCGAACTGCCGGATGTCAGTAACTTCCTGCCACGATATTTCGGCGCAGAGTCTTCTGGCCATCTTCAGGTGAGTACCGCCGAAGTACTGGCGAAGACGCACTGAGCTGTGCTATTTATGCCCAATTCAGCCGACATTGCGCATGCGCGTACCTAGCGTGCGCGTTCACTACAACTACGTACGCTGCTCCGAGCGCCCTCCGTGGTGGAGGCTTGCCGCTTCGGTATCAGATCGATTCTCATCGTCATTCAGTTGCAGGAAACTACGCCGACTACGAAGTTTTTCAATGACAGGATTCCATGCAGCATTTATTTGGAAACCGCTGTCTCGATTGATAAGAGTCTCACTGTCAGACAATCTTATTTCCACAGTTTCATTAATAATTGAGCTCCAAAAGTTTGATGTATGGGCCACAATTTTCGTTTCATTGTATTTCATTGAATGACCTGTGGAAATACAATGTTCGGCGATTGCGGATTTGGTGGGTTGGAGTAGCCGAGTATGACGCTGATGTTCCACGATGCGGTCCTGCACAGTGCGCGTCGTCTGCCCTATATATGACTTGCTGCACTCGCACGGAATCCTGTAAACACCTGCTTTACGCAGCTCCAGATCGTCTTTGACAGAACCCAACAGCGATGAAATTTTAGGAGGAGGGTGAAAGATGACTCTTACTTTATGCTTTTTTAGTATTCTGTCTATCTGTGACGAAATGTTCCCAAAATATGGGAGATAAGCAGTCGATTTGAAAGCCTCTTCTTCTTCTTCCTTGTTCTATCGTTTGGAGGCGTGCATCGCTCGATTTACTTGCTTCCTTGTATATCCATTATTTCGTAAATGGCAAAGTTGTAAGATTCAATTACTATGAATTAAATTTCTGTTCTTCGTCGCTTCTAGTTTTATTGAATTGTGGGAATGTACGCATCTACTGCTGCAATTGAGTCTCTAATGACTTAAAATTAGATTTTATCAATGCCGCCATTACATCTTGGCAGCCTCTTACAACACTGCCCACCGTTACAGAATAATACTAACAGCATTTTGGAAGTGAGGCGCCGTATTTGTGCGTCGCCTACAGCACAGCCGAGCGGTAGCAAGCTGCCTATGTGGCAGCACTGCAGTGACACGTGACAACCGTCAACTAGTCAGGAAATGTAATCGGACTATAGCAAACACCTGCTTGACGGGCCGAACTCGTGAACAGCAAATTGAGGATAGAGGGCGCTGTACATGGCGTTTACAGGCCAGGTGTTTTATTTTAATTTTTATTTTTGCATTTGTGCATGAGACCTACATAAAATACATTTTCACAAAACATACATCAGTGAAAAAGACAATACATAAACGAGCTGTCCAATGAGAGATAGTGAGCCACGGCGTTTAAAGGCCAGGTGTTTAATTTTAATTTTTATTTTTGCATTTATGCATGAGAACTACATAAAATACATTTTCAAAAAACATACATCAGTGAAATAGACAATAAATAAACGAGCTGTCCAATAAGAGATAGTGAGTCACGGCGTTTAAAGGCTTGGAGTTTTATTTAAATTTTTATTTTTGCGTTTGTGCATGAGACCTACGTAAAATAATTTTTTACAAAACATACATAAGTGAAACAGACAATGCATAAACGAGCTATCAAATTCGAGACAGTCAACCAATTTCATAACTGGTGGCACTATAGACGTCACGTCGTTAAAACCTTCAGATAATGGAATACAAATAGGATATTCTTAAAACGTTACATATACTAGATTGGTACTTTTTGAAGGCCTAAATAAACCATTAAATTGTGTTAATACGTGTTACATTGTATTGCAATATAAATGTCAGAACATGAAACAAAGAGCAAAGATGAATTATAACATTGTCATTGTGTCGCTTTCATAACAGCATTGTGAAGTATCTGTGGTTAAAATCAAAATCATAGGTACTCGTTTGGTACAATGTGAACAAAACCACCTCGTAATAGTAATTAGGATATTTTGAAAACATTATATGTCTATGCTTGAAACTAATAATCATAAATATCATAGAGCGTTAACGTTGTCAATACATTTATTACAATACATATGTTCAGAATACAAAACAGTGTAGTAAAGATAAAGTGATACATGGTCACTATTTTGGTACCGTTACAGCGTAATGAAGTACATGCAACTAAAAATCACAATCATACCATGGTTGGGAAAGTTACTTTTTCAAAGTAAGTAAGTTACAGTTTAAGTTACTTCCCTGAAAGGTAACTTAGTTACAGTTATAGTTACTGTACATTGAAAGTAACTGTTTCAGTTACAACTATCTTTCAAGTTATTTTTACAATTACTTCTAATCATTGTAATTGTACCTCATTTGCAAATCCGTAATGAACCTTATACATGAAGAAATCAAACAAGCTTTAATGTCAATCAATAATTGAATACAGCAATAGATGCATAATTAATAATAATAATAGGGGAGACCGGGGCACGTTTTCCACCATTTTACATTTTTATTTTTGTACTCCTTATTTTTATCGATTTTGCGGTAAACAGCGGATCATTATATTTCCTACACCTTTATTTACAGTCTTGTACAGATATTTTTGAAAATAGTAAATATCATTCTTGGTAGCAAATGGTTTTGTCTGACCATGTTGCGTTGGAAAATTTGCCCCGTATGCGGGGTAAGATTTCCAGCTTACTTAAAATGTACAGGGGCAAGTATTCCAATTATACTTTCAATGTTAAAACAGAGATAATTATCTTGATTTCACTGAATACGCATTTTTATCATGAATTTACAATATATTACAAAAAAGGATAGTAAAAATAGCCACATTAAATAAGAACAAATGCTATTTATTGGATTTACAAAATATGTGACTTAAATATTTTACAAATACACACAATTTTAACAATACTTACACTGATTGTCTGAATCACAATGTAAGCAAACAAAAAATGGAACATTCCCTTTCGTACAGTCTCCATGCGCCCATTTCGTGCACTGTACACACTTTTCAATTGCCTTAGACTTGGCGTAAGACTCAAAGCAATAAAGAATATGTGCCCCATATGCACTCGGAAAACGTGCCCCGTCGCCATATTCGGAACTATAACACTACGTCCATGAGTAACAGTGTAAGCTATTTACAAAACAAATGCACAATTACGTGAAGAAAGAAACCCACTTTTAGTTTGTGCAATGTCAAAATAATAAGTTTTACGCTATAATGTTTATTTTAAGTTTCAAGAAAAACGTGAAAGTTTACTCACATTTGCAAAAATGACGAAAACCGCCCTACCGACGTAGTGACTGCTGGTACGACACTGAAACTTTCGTAAATGACGCGTGCTTTGTTGCTACTTCCTACAGTATCGCCGGTGGTAACATCTAGCGGTTTGTTTCGAAAATAAACGGATTTGGAAAACTTGCCCCTATGGAAAATGTGGCCCGGTCTCGCCTACCTAATTAATGCATTATTAAATAAATTGTCCAGCATCTTCTATCTCAGTGCATCTCAATTTCAATATTTGTCCATTTTCAACAAAAGTTGTCTTTCAAACGTTCCAGGTCATGAAAGTTCCGTTTCATGTAGTTCGTTGATCGCGTCTCCGTGAGAAATGCCGACTTTGTTTTCTTCTATATATTTGTAGCGTCTGTCACGCTGAAATGGCGCCAATGAGCAAACATTTCAAACCCTGTATTCGCAACGAGATTTACGCTATGACAGGTCAAGAGGAAGACTTAATGATATGAGGCGCTGCATTAATAGTAGGCTAATCGACGAGATAAGCAGACGAAGAAGACGTCGGAGAAAGGCAAAATACGTACTACAAAAGATGTGACGGGACTGACACACTGCCGCCGGGGAGTGGCCGCATGGTCAAAGGCAGCATGCTTCGGACTGGGCAGTTGCTCCAGCCGGAAGTTGAAGTCCTCCCTCGGGCGCGTGCGCGCGCCCGTGTGTGTGTGTGTGTGTGTGTGTGTGTGTGTGTGTGTTTTCCTTAGTAAATGTTTAATTAGTTTGTAAGTCTATAGACTGATGACCTCAGTGGTTTGTTCCAATAGATTTACAAACATTAGAATTTGAATTTGGAATTGGAAGACATCTCTGATTTTCGGAACTTCACCAAGATGCCAAGATGGTACAGGTCTAATTGTTTCAAAGTTCAGAAAAAACAACTCCTGTGAAGAGGAGAGTGGCTGTTACTCTTTGTTTCTCGGCAACAGGAAATGCCTTTGAAAACCTTGCATATTTATTCATTTCAAAGCCAGTCATGTTATTACTGTCCACTTAATTTGTGAAGCTTTGAATGAAGGCCTATATAAACGTAATTCAGTAGTATTAATCACACTGAAACATATATTAAACTGATCGTATATTTGTTTCACATTATTCCAAATCGTCGTTTTCAATAAAGGAAACTTCTTTAGCGTCAAAGTCACCCACACTACAAATGAATGTGACAAGGAATCTGCTGCTGACGATCCATTTTTCACGTCCAAATCAATTTAAACTACATTCCTATCACTGTTAGTTTGGGAGCTACAGCCCTTCAAAGTTTCAGGGCCAGATACCACACGCTGTACATAATACATGGCTGTGTGGTGGGTGATGGATGTTATGGCGGTGGGAACTTGATTTACATGAGATGTTCAAATGTGTGTCCATGTTGCTCAAAGCATAATGCGCCGTCGAAAGGATCTGCGGACGAGATGTAACATCGCCGGTGTGACGGAGCGACATGCGTCCTCGGTGCGCCGTTTTAGATCATCCGGGGATGTGGGCTCAGTGACATAAACATGATCCTTTAGGTATCCCCAAAAAAAGAAATCTACCGGTGTTAAATCGGGCGATCTTGCGGGCCATGAATGAGGACCATGGCGCCCCAACCATCTTCCTGTAAACCTGTTGTTTAGTTCTTGCACAACAGCACGCGCAGAATTGGCTGGGTGACCATCGTGCTGCATCCACATATGGACTCTCGTGTGTGGACACACATGCTCAAGGAGACCACCCAAACTGTCGGCTATAAAAGTGCGATATAACTCGCCCGTCAGTGTACCTGGGAAGTAGTGTGGACCGATGATTTCATCCCCAAGGATTCCACACCACACGTTAATAGACCACCTACGTTGACGGTCGACAGGTCGTACCCACCGAGGATTGTCTGCGGCCCAGTAGTGCATGTTATGGCGATTCACTACACCATAATTTGTGAACGTGGACTCATCAGAGAACATAACACTTTGTAAAGAATCCAGCGTCAAATTGCGCATGGCCCACTCACATGGGAAATCGTTCCCATGCAGCTCCTGGGTCAGTGACAGACGGTACGGGTGAAACCTGTGGCCGTGTACTATACGCCACACAGATGTGAGACTGACACCAGCGACTGCAGCAACGGCTCGTAAGCTGACATGAGGATCGTGGTGTAGTGCAGCTAAAACAAACACCTCCGTCTCCTCACTTCTTGCAGGTCCTCGTCTGTTACTGCGGCACATTACAAAGCTGCCTGTTTCCCGAAGTCGTTGTTTGGTACGTAAGAACGTAATGGCTGCCGTGGCCCTTCGCCTAGGATATTTCACGGCATACAGTCGGCACTCTAACAGCGCATTGAGGAAGCTTCTCGCTCCGTGACACCGGCGACGTTAGAACTCGGCCGCACCACATTGCATTATGCTCAGCGTTTGTGGTATCTCCCCCTGAAACTATGAAGGGTTGCAGCTCCCAAACTAACAGTGATAGGAATGTAGTGTAAATTGATTTGGACGCAGCTGGTTTCAACGAATCCGATGCACGATAGAAAAACTATTGTTCCATTTAAAAAATTATATCTTTGTGCTGTAACTCTTTGGAAAATGATACAAAAAACTATGTTCATAGCTCCGCAGAAAGTGTAACATTTCGCGTGTTGACCTACCGTATTGAAATTTCCCGTCACCTATTATAAGTTACAGAGGCAAACACACTTAGTGAAAAACCCTCTATATTAATTTCTGCTTCATAAAAAGTGCTGTAAAAACCATAGCCCGCAAATAACGTATCTTGATAACCTTTCATTTTCCAAAATAAGAAAACGAATCCTTGTTTTTATTGCTGCGATGTTGAGAAATGACAGAGTTAATTGTTTTATCTACTTCACATACGGCTGGTTCCAAACAATTTAGCAATTTTCTGTTGCGAGTCGTGCTTCTTTTTAATTAATCTTAAGACATCGAACATTCCACATACAATCCTCTGCCTCTTATTAGGTGACTAATTCGTAGATGTTACTTCTTTTCTACTTCATTCCGTAAAGGAACATACGGAAAACAACATTTAACCCTATAGATACACAGAGGAAAACCGAACACCACCGCTGCATTAGTGCTAGCGTTGTTTCTTTACTGTCATTGCTACAGAACGCAGCTTCCGTGTTGTCAGCATGTTGTGAAAATCGGTACCGTAGTCCAGAACTATCAGCGAACAGCGTTGTATAAGTTTCAAAATTATTGTAAACGCGCCTTAATGCCAAAGAGAAAGCAAAAAACTAATCTCTTCATCAATTCTTAAGTTCGGTTTTGAGTTTCCACTGCTTTGAATTGTTTTCCCACCGCGACACAATTTGCAACAAAAGGAAACATTGTTTCCATCCTACGTAAAAAAAAAAAAAAATAAAAAAAAAAAAAAAAAAAAAAAATTATATCACGTCAGCTTAATCTGGCCAAGGCATGCGTGTGTCTTCTTCCTTCTCCATGTGGAAAGGCGTGGAAAATAATCGGAGACTGTTCGCTGTTTACGTGTGACGCATTAGGAGATTGTTATGTACACATTGGTGTGTACATAATTATAAAATAAAAATGTTATGAATAAATGAACACTATGAAATGTTGTGTGGCACTAAATTATATTCTATACATTTCCATCGTGTGATGTTCAAAATATTTCATTTAGAAACAAATATTGTTTCTTTTTTCTTTTCGTTAAAATCAAAACATGTTATTCTGCAGTCCTGAGATTCATACAAAAGAAAAAAAAAGTTACGTTAGTTACGACAAAAAAGTAACGATACTTTCGTTAAATCGTTGACTGATAAAAGTAAATTAGTTACAGTTAAAGTTACTTTATGCAAATAATAGCGCCGTTACGTCCATTACCTTTGAAAAGTAACTGTTACTAGTACCGGCGTTAAAAGTAACGCGTTACTCCTCAACCTTGAATCATAGGCATTAGATTGGCCACTGTTTCATTGTTTCGAAACAATGTTTCAATACACGTAACCGCCACGTGTCATGATTTCGAAACCGCCGTGTGTCATTGCGCTGTGTTTAGGACAGAGGTGGGCACAAATTGGCTCAATGAGCAATGCTCCAGCTCAGGCCAGAAAAAGAGCAGCGTTCGCGCTCGGCCGGTAGTTATCCTAGTTGCCGCTAGAGGTCTGCATGCTTGCTGGCGCACCTGACAAACGTTCGATACGGCGAGTTATAATACGCCGCGACAGGCTCAAACTTGCGAAAGAACGTGATAACTGTGGACATAGTTCATCTACTACGACTTCCAAACTCTGCTTCACAAATTCACCGTCACAAAATGGTCGGGAAGTACGGGCTATCAGCAAAGCTATTCTGTAAAAATCACGAACAGCTGCATCGGAGGATGAGGCATCACATACCTGTGTAAGAAATTAACAGAGTTGTCATTTCAAAGGGAAATTGGATTTATTAAACAAAACACTGTGATTAAGTTATCTCGTAAGTAGGTACAGCATTATAATACATACCTCTACTTTACTTCCTTCCTCGCATAGATTATAAAGAAGATTGAGTCGCATTTCACCTTCTACACTTCCATACTGGTTGAAGTAATGTGTTCTATAGTGGCGTTCTAAATTGTACTTTTTTATGGCTAGTATTTTACCACATACCAAACATTTTACTCCTCCTTCGCTTTCAATGAACAAGTAATGACACTCCCAACTAGATTTGAACTGGAAAATAGAACACCGCTTTACGGCGCCGATTTGATTAACCATTTCAACTCCACAGCGTACTGTACCATAACGTAATATCCTAGATTATAACGAAAACGCTGAAGTACAAAATTCGAACTAACAGATGGCACTGTTACGGTGTCTTCTGAAACAAAACAAAAAATCGCTCTTATCTTTACAAGATATTTGCCAGCTCGACTGCACGCACTGGACGTTTTAGAGAAGAGTTTCCAGTATTATAAGTTACTTACTTATAAACAGAATAGCATTTTTCAGGAGATACCCCTAGCAGTGGAATCTGTTCATTCGAGTTGGATACTAAAGAGTTTGCACTGTTATCTCTATAAGTTATATTATAAGGCACTCAGCCAGGTGCATTTCTGCGGCTACGTTAGCGCGTTGGCTGCGCATAACGCCATCTAGTCTTTCCAGCAGGAACTACGTGATGGACGCCAGCTGCTCGTGGCTCCGCTCCCGCTCAGGCAGGCGGCTCCGAGAGCACGGCTCGCTCATTGCCCACCTTTGGTTTAGGATCACATTCACGTCGATACTGAAACTGTTTCGTCCTGTCGGATTTACTCTTTCAAAACAGCGGTGTTTTAAAACCAGTAATACAGGGAGGCGGAACAGACGCGTTTCATTTTGCTGAAGCTCGGCACAGATACACATTTGACTTACAAGTATATGAACAGTTTAAAGAGTGTCAAAAACTAATTGAGAGACTACGTTTGCAGCTTAAGATTACTGTAATAAAGACTCGTTTTTAAAGTGACTACTGTATTCCGAATAATGACATATCTACTTTATAAACGCTCACTTTTCCATTGAAATGTCCTGTAAAATTCTAGGTTTATCTTTCCATTTACGTTGATCATGTTAAAAACATACGACTAATCCTGCAACTTCCTTAAAAATAAAATAAAAAAGGAAATAGCATAAAGCCTGGAATGTTATACTAACCAAGGGAGATGGCAAATTTTATCTCTTGTTAAAGAATTTTTCCCATACCGTTAGTTTCTTGCAAGCGAAAACGAAGTTACCTATCGTCCCAATGTTGCCCGGACACTCATGTAAGAGAAAAGATAGTTCTTAACAGGTTTAGATACATGTAAATGTAACCTACTGTGCAGTATTTGTCGAATTTCTTATTTATACAATTATGAAAGTTTGGATGGTAAATGAAACCACACATGGTTAAATTTTACTTAGCGTCCTGGCGGCCTTGTTTTATAATGTTGTCAATTATGTGACGTTGGCATTAGCCAATCGCATTACAAGGCAAATGTTTTGTCATAAAATCTTCGTTTTTACGAGAGTAATTACTTTTACTGGCAACTATAGAGCAGGGACAGCATTATTTATTTACTTAATAATCTGTACGAAACATTAATCAAGACATTATATTTGGATTTCTAAGAATATTAACATATTGGCAAAATTTTATATCGTGTTGTTGATGTTGCCAACATAATCACGCGAGTCTGCGGGATGTCAGGTAAAATTTTACCCCGCGCATTAAAGATCTCTCCAAAAGTCGAATTTTAAGGTATGGTTTATTTAAGTAAGGTACCCAGCAGTGTGATAACGATGTATAAAGAGTTAACCCTTCCAAAAATACTAGCTCAATAAATTTTATGTGACAATATGCCTTTTCAATGTCACAAGTAGGTTTGAACACACAATACCTATCCAAATTAGGCACAAGAACAGAGGCAAGCAAAATGTATTAATTATAGCTGCTTTGATAAAAACAAATAATTAGATATAAAAAGGTCAGTCCTCGCCTAATGGGAAATCAGGAACGTCACTTTTTGTGAAAGCAGCGTATTTGGCGCAGCAAATATAAAACTGCCAAGGCATCTGAATAAGAGTTTAATTTTTTTTTCTCCCGTAATTGCTGTCCTCACACGATGTTTGTGTTTCTATAGTAATACTTATACAGTACTCGTAGGCCTACGTATTGACGACGGTACAACAAACAGGCCTATACTATTACACACTGACCATGCTTTCGAAAGTCTTACGAAACCTCACACTATACTGTTGCAACTGTTCCGAAGAGATGTTTCAGGTTTTCCCATTTCTTATAGACAATCAGTACAGAGTGACCAGTGTCACCCAGATCTCATTAATTTATTGCGGAAGTCATTTATGGGGGCTCACAGGGTAGTACAGGTAAACATGATCCCTAAACCAGTAATATACCGGGTGTTCAAAAAGTCAGTATAAATTAAAAAACTTAATAAATCACGGAATAATGTAGATAGAGAGGTAAAGCCGGCCTCGGTGGCCGAGGGGACTGAGGCGCTCCAGTCACGGTCTGCACGGCCACTACGGTCGGGGGTTCGAATCCCTCCTCGGTCATGGATATTTGTGCCGTCCTTAGGATTAGCTACTTCATAAGTAGTTTGTAAGTTTAGGGACTGATGACCCCGTAGTTAAGTCCCATAAGCTATACAAACATTTGATTTGATTTTTTAGAGAGGTAAAAGTTGACACACATGCTTGGAATGAGATGGGGTTTTATTAGAACCGAAAAAAAAGCAATAAAGTATTGTTAGACGCGTGAAAGATTTGGGCGCGTCGTTTGGTGATGATCGTGTGCTCAGCCGCCACTTTCGTCATGCTTGGCCTCCCAGGTCCCCAGACCTCAGTTCGTGCGATTATTGGCTTTGGGGTAACCTGAAGTCGCAAGGGTATCGTGATCGACCGACATCTCTAGGGATGCTGAAAGACAACATCCGACGTCAGTGACTCACCATAATTCCGGACATGCTTTACAGTGCTGTTCACAACATTATTCCTCGACTACAGCTATTGTTGAGGAATGATGGTGAACATATGAACATATTGAGCATTTCCTGTAAAGAACACCATCTTTGCATTGTCTTCAAATTTATACTGACTTTTTGATCACCCGGTATATATTGTACTGTCGTACGGGTGGTTATTGGGTAGTAGCTACTGTATTAGCTAATGGTGCAGTACGCGTGGGGTTCGTGAGATTATTGGCTTTGGAGTAACCTAAAGTCGCAAGGGTATCGTGATCGACCGACATCTCTAGGGATGCTGAAAGACAACATCCGACGTCAGTGACTCACCATAATTCCGGACATGCTTTACAGTGCTGTTCACAACATTATTCCTCGACTACAGCTATTGTTGAGGAATGATGGTGAACATATGAACATATTGAGCATTTCCTGTAAAGAACACCATCTTTGCATTGTCTTCAAATTTATACTGACTTTTTGATCACCTGGTATATATTGTACTGTCGTACGGGTGTTTATTGGGTAGTAGCTACTGTATTAGCTAATGGTGCAGTACGCGTGGGGTTCGTGAGATTATTGGCTTTGGAGTAACCTAAAGTCGCAAGGGTATCGTGATCGACCGACATCTCTAGGGATGCTGAAAGACAACATCCGACGTCAGTGACTCACCATAATTCCGGACATGCTTTACAGTGCTGTTCACAACATTATTCCTCGACTACAGCTATTGTTGAGGAATGATGGTGAACATATGAACATATTGAGCATTTCCTGTAAAGAACACCATCTTTGCATTGTCTTCAAATTTATACTGACTTTTTGATCACCTGGTATATATTGTACTGTCGTACGGGTGGTTATTGGGTAGTAGCTACTGTATTAGCTAATGGTGCAGTACGCGTGGGGTTCGTGAGATTATTGGCTTTGGAGTAACCTAAAGTCGCAAGGGTATCGTGATCGACCGACATCTCTAGGGATGCTGAAAGACAACATGCGACGTCAGAGACTCACCATAACTCCGGACATGCTTTACAGTGCTGTTCACAACATTATTCCTCGACTACAGCTGTTGTTGAGGAATGATGGTGAACATATGAACATATTGAGCATTTCCTGTAAAGAACACCATCTTTGTTTTGTCTTAATTTGTTATGCTTATTATTGCTTTTCTGATCAGATAAAGCGCCATCTGTCGGACATTTTTTGAACTCTTTATTATTATTATTATTATTATTATTATTATTATTATTATTATTGGTTCTAATAAAATCCCATGTTATTACAAGCATGTGTGTAAATTTTTACCTCTCTATCTACATTATTCCGTGATTTATGAAGTTTTCAAATTTATACTGACTTTTTGATCACCCGGTATATATTGTCCTGCCTTATGGGTGGTAAGTGGGTAGTACTACTGTATTAGCTAATGGTGCAGTACGCGTGGGGGGTTGGAGAAGTTGAACAAATGCTAATGTAGCTGAGCTGTATAAATTGCCGCGTAAGGTGCTAGCCTCGGGAGAAGCGTAAGAGCGACAGCTATATGCAGGTTGTTAAAAAGTGTCGAATACTTTCCAATGACCATGGGTCAGGAAATGCATTTTCTCTGGGATGATCAACTGTTTATAGGAAGTGTTCCACGTCGCCCCCATTCATGTTAGTGTATTCTTCTGCACTTCGGCGTAAGAAATGACGCACCCTTTGAAGTATACCCAGTAGTTTTCACTGGCAACCATTGAAGCTATGACCCTGTATTTTCTGCACATCGCTGATTGGATCATTAACTTCAAGCGTTCGCATAACCAACGTATAGGAGACTGAGGTCTGTGGTAAGGGTAGGCCAAGGTGTGTGGCCTCCCCGAGCAATTCAGCCTCAGAAGGTAACGTTGTGATGATAGTGTGCTCCACACACCACATCGGTAATCTTCGCTTTATACCTTTTCTTAAATGATTTGGACACGGCTGTATAATTACTTATAAATTAACCAACACACACCTTCAGCCGTTATTGTTGTAAATCCATTATTTACTAGTCTCGGTAAGTCATTGTTAATATCTTCAGACCCATATTTAGTTGACTTTTATCTCGTAATCAAGGTCCATGTCGATGTTCATGTATGTAGACCCATGTTTTATACCTGTCTAACGAAGAATCGACAGACGACTCAAAGTTGTTTCTTCGTTAGATAGGTATAAAAGATGGACCTACATACACGAACATCTATATGGACCCTAATTATATGATAATAGTGAACAGAATAAAGGGTCTGAAGATATTAACAATGACTTACCGAAACTAGTAAATAATGAATTTACATCATTAGCGGCTGAAGGTGTGTGTTGGTTAATTCATAAGATGTCCCTAACGGTTGCTGACATAGCACATCCTCCAGCAAGGAAGACAATACATTAATGAGAAAATCCAGATAATGCGCTCCATTTCATCTGTGTAGTAGCACGCTAACTACGCCTGTCTGCTTGAGAATCGGTGTTGATGCCTCCTTTCCTGAACTGCTTTGCGATTTGCATGTGTCTCTAGGCCTACATATTGGTTATGGAAAATCATAACGCTATCTCTTGTGAACCCTGCCTGTTCAGTACTATCAAATCTTGGATGTAAACAGTGGATTTGCGGCAGACTTCTGCAACAGCCATTGACAGATCGCCGTCTGCCAAGATTATATCGTGCCATTAAGGCCTGAACGTGCTGTGGATATGGGTACAGAAGTTTTTTATGAACTTGTTTGTTAATGGTGAAACGGGTTTGTTGTATTTACATGATTGCAAAGCTAGTCTGGTACGTCTTAAATTTGAGATCGGAAAAATATACCAGAAATTGTCCAGTTTCAGTTTGTCAAAAAGAAGTTGTTGGATTTTCGTCAGAATACAGTTCTACAAAACTCTAAATGTTAATTAAATAGCTTTTAAAGTTCTGGTAAGACATGATTAAGTTATATCCTGTTTGGAATGTGGGAGAACATGATACACGATGCGAAATGCCAATCGTCCTTTAGCTTAAGTAATTCAACGGCGAGAAAGTCAAATATTTTCATGAATTTTAATCTTGCTATCAAACTGTAACTCATCAGTACCTTGTTTGTTAATTGCATAACAATGTCCTGAATTGTAAATCCAACAGCATGTCAGAAAGAACGTATAGAATTTTGCATCTGACTTATTTAATAAGTTACACAACATACTTTTAATTACATAAAACCACAAAACTGTTATTAACCTTTGACTTTAGCAAAAGTCTCTGAGTACTACTAAGCTCTAAAATGGATCTGAACTAATTTAGTTTGGCTGCCCATGCGGATGGAAACGCTGGTTTGATCAATTCCTTTCAAAATCTACCGCTATTACGACTTTCATTAACACACCGCAAATTATTCTCCAATATCGTGATTACCATGTTCAGTTTAACACGACCAAGTACGTTTCAAACAACGAGAGGAGACGGAAGTCATGTTAAACAACAAAGTATTCTTCGTCTTTGTTCACAATTCGACTGTAATTTTTTATGTTTATTATCTCTAAACTTTCGACTGTGTGAAACAATTCTGATTATTCTTTTTTTAATTGAAAGCTGGTGCTTCCCTTGTGGTCCCATTTCAATCTAGTCCAGTTCTGACAATGGCATCCATACGTAAACGATATAAGTCTTAAATTTGCATTGAGAATGTGCACGAAAAATGGACTAATAACTTAATATCACGCCAACCGATTTCGATGATCCTTTTTTTATTGGAAAGGATGTACTTATAGGGTAGTTTGATGAAAGTTTGGTTAGGTTCTGATTATGGGATCCATGACAAAGTAACGGAATTCTTCAATTCTTAGGAGCAAATTAACGATATTCGGCTGAATCTTTTATAGGCTACCCGGATATTTGAGTCAGCTACCGTATTGTCATTATGGTCAAGTAATAGTCGTAGTCAAATATGATGATCAATGGAGCTCCTTAACGGCTTACAGTAAAGGTGCGATATCTGGTACAATTTCTGTCTGTAATCAAATTTCAATATGCTTACATTCGTTGCAGCATTGCAACATGACGCAAGCGCTGTAATTAAGACTCCTATAAACCCGAGCTGAACTTTCCGCCATTTTTCCGTATGCTGTAGCAGTCGGCGCGTTCCGGACGAGCTCACGCGTTACCTCGCGTTTCATTCAACTCGCTCACACTCGCAAACTACTCACTGTATAAACGTGGTATTTTCATCAATGTCTTCTTTAAAATCTACACTACATTTTCATTTTAGTTTTATTTATGGTAATAATTTATAAACAGCATATACTGATAGTTTACGAACATGCACTTTCTGACGACGTTACGGAATTTTCGACATGCGAGGAACTTTTTTTCTGTTGAAATTAGGTGAACACACTAAGCGAATGAAATGTTCAAAATACATCAAATTTTCATCCTCTCCAAACAACAATTCTGTGAGAAATGTATAAATTGAGATCATGTCAGTTAAATATGACGCACTGAGATTCGCCCGTCCATCTAGTAATAACACGTCTTCCGTATTAGAGCTCCTAATAGTTAGGCACATGTTACTGCAATACATCCATACTTGAAAATACTGGTACTGACTTCTTTTAACCCATTAAATTTAATAGTTGCAAACTACAAAAGTGCTGTGTCTAGATGTAATATTCAATTTCAATTTTTCAGTTATATAAAAAGGATATTCTAAATATCTGAATACAGAGTGCTTTATTATGTGAGGAAATGTGAACAAGTCAGTTCGTTAGCTAGTGAAGAGATCCTTCTGTCATTTTCCAGTATTCTCACATAAAATTCCCATTAGATCTAGTTACTTCCGTTGTTACTGCTAGACGTTAAACTGGTTAAACTGAAGGAAATGTAGCTCCTATTAGGTTTTGGAAATGGAAGTAGTGGTTCTGAAACACATTGGACAAGAAGCAAAGAAATAAACATTTGTTAGTGACGAAGGGATATCTGCAAATCGAATAATAAATCACTAACGTTACTCTTTTTTATTATACAACTATACATTTCCTTGAATAACGCGACAGTTAATGAAGTTCTGCGTAGTAACCATGTGGAAAAATACTCCCCTCTTTTCATGTTATCATTTGCCAAAATATCATTTTGATACCTCTAACCGTGTATGAGACACGCAACGATTCATTCTGGCCTCATCGCCATCGGAAATGAGTGCGCTAAATAAAATAATGTTTAGCGGTATGAGTGAAAGGAAAAGATCTCCTCCTAAGTCGAAAATAAAATTCAATCCATTAGGAAAGTTTCATCCGCAGCAACATATGGAGCAACATGCACCAAACGGAATATCATAGCAGCCTCTATTTTTTACTACAAACTTTTCCTAACGTAACGCAGTCTCTTATTTGGAAGCCAATAGCTTATTAACTATGACTATTAACGAAATGATGAGCATTTCGTCACAATGCTGACATTTAAAGATTTAAGTAGAGGAAAAATTAAATATTTCTACCAGTTAGTTTTTGCGAAATCGTTTGTGAAAGATGGCAGGGTATGTGCCTCTACGCTGTTAGTGCAGCGCGATTCCAACCATGTTGGGGAAAACATGGCGGATGATTTAGCCTGGGTATTTAGGAGCTCTAGTTCTAATTGCATTACTTAAGGTGTATTATCAGTGCTTTAGTTGGGGCGGTACGGCGTACTGCCTAAACTTCAAACTCGCTATTAGCGTATCGGCTAAAATTCCTTCTTAAATCTGTAAAAAATAGACCAAATGTAAATTGTAGAATGGATTTCGGAAAGAAAAATTAGAAAGTTTTAGGTTCCTTCGAGTTGCGCTCTTAACCATCGAAGCATTCAAATTGCACTTTCGCACAATTCCAACGGAATCTGACTGGCGGCCAAATGTTCGAATTAGCCAATGGAGAGTTTCGACTAATCTGAAAGAGGAAATGCTTCTTACCGACTCCACAGAGTTTAAGAATCTTGCTCCAAAGAGATAAGGCACTACATACGCAAAGGATTTTGTGTGCAATACTCTTGCCTATTCGTTGAAGAAAGCAAGAATTCCGGCAATTCTTTTAAAAATTTAAGGGACAATACGTCGCAACATTTTGACTTAATTTCCATTGATTGAATCATGAAACACTGCACAAATTATGTATGTTTTCATGCTTAGCACGACACGTTTTGAGAATGACACACTGACAAGATAAAATATTCCCCGTATTATGTTTACTTAACCGTCTTTTTCGCACTGTAGTCAGTTTAAGATTATGAAATAGTGTGTCGTGGCACTAGTAGGAACTGAAATAGAAGCGAATTTTAATCTCTCTGAGCAATGCTTCTTCAACCGGCAGGATGTATATATGTTCAACTGTTGGTAACGCTGCCAGTTTTGCTTCTTATGGCGGTAAACGCTTGGTTCCGTCCTTAAAAGTTCCACGCAGTTACATTGTCACAATTTTGTAATGGTTTTCGTGTGATACAAGTCTGCTTTTAATTCCCGGCGGCAACATGAACTTTTTGTCTTCTGGAACGCCACTCCTAATTAGTTACGATATGATGTCGTTGTCCAAAGCCGATTGGGTGGTATTCTCACCTACAGTAAACCTTTGAATACAATAAAAATTAGTGTCAAATCTGTAAATTATAGGTATATTTTGTTAGTGTATTCACATGCCTAAATTTTTACTTTCTTGATTTTCTAAAAATGTCCAATTGACTAATTTCATGTCGAATTACCAGAGTACCGCCTAATTTTTTTTTTCGTCGAGCACAGTACCGCTAATTTCTTTTTACATCTAAAGCACTGTGTATTATGTGTGCCCTTCATTGTCGGAAGACAGATTTCGTAGCCTCGCTATTTCCGTCAACGATCTATCGTCGTGTGGTCTAGTCTATTTTTTCGCTCTCGCAAGTCTCTTTCGAAATTGTCCTCGAGGTAGATTTCCTCTGTTGAGATAGGCGTTTCTCCCTGACTTCCTTTGTTTCATTTAAACGGCGCTGTCTCCTATAAGCAGCAAGTTTAGTAGGTCTACCCGTATTCAGGAAAATTTGTTAGTGTACTTCGGATTCCCTAATAAATAAAAAAAATAAAAAAAAATTAAATAAATTATTCCAAAACAAATTCATATACACTAAAATGGAGAACTCTAAATAATATTTTGATCATTGTTTGCTGGTATTACTCGACAAGGCGAAGTGGTAATGCGCCAGCGGCAGGAACTAACTAGTCACGTGTCGAGGTACAGCCGGGCTACGGTTACACTAGAGCGCGTAAGTGCGAGAATGAAAGGTGAGCGTGAAAAGTGTCTTCGTCGACAGGAGCAGCGGCTTGCGGTTAACGTAATCGATTTCGTTGACGACGAGAATCAGAAGGGATTGACCATGCCGGTGCAGAAGTCGACGGAACGTGCTGTCACAATGTTAAACCTGAGAGGATGGTTTCCAAATTACGGAAAGAAGGACATGATGCGGAGCAGAGTGGAACTCATGTTTCTACGCCGAAGAAGCAAGAACCTCACAATAAGTATGTGATCGATGATAATTATATAAATACGCTATCACGAAAATTGTGGTACAGATTACCAATTTATTCGTTCAAGACGCCCAATAAAAGTTACATAATTCGAAAGATTGTCGTAGATTTCACGAATATAAATATTATGTGTGCATTTAGCCATTGAAAGTGGTAAAAGGAAGTAGAAAATTTCCTATCTACAGCTTGGATCAAGTTCTAAATTCTCCAACAATCAGCTCACTGATTGGCTATTAGCCTCGACCAAAGACGCTGTAATGCAGCGCATCTGCAGTATTAAAATAACGTATTAAAATAAGTACACATCGAAACATGGAGTGCTCCCAACTCACTTTCTTGTGCCGTTCAAATGCTTCATTATCGCAGTGAATAAGAGTGGTTAAAGGAAATGGATGTTTTCATATGAATGCCGATATAAAGGATGATGCGGCGGGAGAGGCATCTAGCGGTGGTCGGGTGGAACTATGGAGTCGACAATGCCGATATAAATTATGATGCGCCGGGAGAGGCATGTAGCGGTGCACGGGTGGAACTACGAAGTCGACATGTTTTCAGCTCTGGAATTTTGAATGTCGCAGTATCGAAATAACATTACTTCTTGGCGTTGTATAAATATGCGAACACCGAAATTGTAGTTCCATTTAAAATATTAGGCTAATGAAAGATATATAATTCGAAAATGGCATGAGAAGTATATATTTCCGTTTTTATTTGTTGTTATTGTGTCAGGCTTTTTCCTTGACACGTAAAAGATACCGTTTCATACCTCCCAGTGCCGGTTAAATTTTACCAAATTTTCCAGCGGCCACTTATGATAATGTTGGCAACAGAAGCTGAATAGTGAGACTCCTGTGAGTCTTCATTTTAGCCAATCGCTTCACGACGCTGATGTTTTCTCATGGAATCTTCGCTTTACGAGAGCAATTATTTTTACTGAGCGGACGAGGGTACATACAAGAACCTGTCAAGTATAAAGAAGGAACAGCATTATTTGTTTACTTCATGGTCTGTACGATACACTAATGGAGTCATTATATGTGGTTTTAATAAACGGGCAAAGATTTTCAGTCGTGTTGTTGATGTTGCCAACATAATAACGCGAGGCCGCCGATATGATACGTAAAATTTTACCCCCAGTGACCATTCTAAAAACAATTTGTTGATTTTAGACCACAGGCAATACTGGTATGGATAAATGTATTATCAGGCAGCAATTTCAACGGTATTACGAACAATGTAAAGAAATACCAACTTTGCGAAAACTGCACAACTTTTGTCAAACAGATCTGAGTTTCAAAGCTAGTAAGGAAACCCTTAGATAAATTGTTTTGTCTATGCGATTTCGTTTTAGAAGGTGCCAAAATAAACTTGTTGATTTGTGCGAACGAGAGGACATTGTTATTAGAAGGCCTTAGTTTCTCATGTTTTTACGTAAAAATCTAGCATCAGAATCAAAGCGACCAGTGGTTAACTTAGATGAAACATGAATCCACACGCATTACACAGTAAATCAATGTTGGCAAGTGATAGTGTGCGAGTTTTGTCATAAAAGTGCCGGTCACCGTTTAGTTGTTGTTCATTCAGACGGAGACATGGGTTTCATTCCGGGTACATTTCTCATATATGATTCAAAAACCAAAACGTCCGACTATCACTCAGAAATGGATAGCAAAACCTTTCTAAAATACGTCGAAACCCAACGTATGCCAGGCTTACGTCCAAGAAGTATTGTTGTTTTTGATGATGTTCCATATAACAATAAACAAGAGAATATACCGCCTTCCTCTAGCTCTGTAAAAAGTGAAATACAATCCTGGCTGACCAACAGCGTCATACGTTACGACACCGACCTACGGAAAGCCGAACTTCTGGCACTAGTAAAGAGGTACCAAACGTCTCCTATTTATTGTATTGAGAAAAGTTTGCAAAAGAATGGATTTTTACCCCTCCGACTGCCTCCGTACCATCAAGATCTGAATCCTATTGAATTAATCTGGAATATTGTAAAAAATGATATCCGTACTCAGATTATCTCAAGCGTTTCACTCACGGAGCTGAAAAAAATTACAGCTGTTGCTTTTGCTACTGTGACATTAGAAGATTGGAGAAAGGCGGTACGTCACGTAGAAAAAGGCTGCGAGGACTATTGTAGAAGATATGCTCTGATGGACGAAGAAATAGAAAAAATAATAATGTCAGTCGGGCTGGATTCAAGGGACGAATCATCGTCAGCGGCGGAATCGGCAGATGACGAATCGACAGACAGCTGAGGAAAACGAGATCAGTATGAAAGGTAGTTCTACAGATACTGCCAGCGAAGTCCGTGAACAGCTGAGGTAAGATACTGCTGTCGGAAATATATCGTAGACTCAGTATTCTAGCTATTGTTTTTAATTGAAATTCATTTTCAGTGTTGTTCATGGGAAGAAATACTTTGTTCTGATTACTAGCTACTAGAGTTGGCTATGGTTTCATGGTTTCGAAACCAGGTTTCGATACACACAACAGTTTCAGTATTTCAAAACCGGCATGTTTCACGGTTTCGAAACCATGCGGTTTCATTCCGTTCTGTTCCGGATCACATTCGCGGTCGATTGTCGATACACTGAAACCGTTTCTTCCTGTCGGTTTCACGGTTTCGTGTCAGTTTCATGATTTCATGTCGATTTTACAACACCGGTGTTTCAAACCACTAATGCAGAAAGGCGGAACAGATTAATGGTATCGAAATGTGGTGTTTCATTTTACTGAAGCTCCACACAGATACACATTTAACTTACTAGTATATAAACCATTTAGAGGCTGTCAAACAGTAGTTGACACTCGTGAGTCTGCAGCTTATGATTACTAAAATCAAGATTCGTTTGCAAGAGACTGCTGTATTCCGAAATGACATAACGTCTGCTTTATAAATGTAAAAGAACAATAAAACAACGTTCACTATTTGCATTGAAGTAACCAGTTAAATTCTAGGTTTATCTACCATATTAAAAACACACGAGTGAAACTACATTTTTTAAAATAAGATACAACATGAAGCCTGAAATGACATTTTTTTATACTAACAAGGGTAGAATGCATATTTAATCTCGTGTTAAAGAATTAGTTTCTTACGAGCGAAAACGAAGTTACCTACTGTCGTTATAATTTTTCGACCGTCATGTTAAAGGAATTGCGGCGGCGGTGGTGTAACGGTCAAGACGTACAAATGGTGAACTTGTCTCTTATTTTATTATTTTTGTAATTCCATAGCATTATTTGTGATTGTTTAGTGTGCCCTTTATTCCCTATAATTTATCCATCACAGTAATAAGCGTACCGTTTTGCAGTTTGTGAGTTCCTAACGGGGTAAACTTTTACCTACCATACCAGGGGCCTCGTGTGACTATGTTGGCAACATCAACAACACGGGAGAAAATCTTCATCAACATGTTTCGTACAGACCAAGAAGTAAATATATACTCTACGGTTGACAGGTTCTTGTATGTACCCTTGTCCATATAGTGTAAAATATTGCCCTCCTAGAACGAAGATTTCATGACAAAACATACATTGCTTCACGGTTTCATGGTTTCGAAACCACAGATGGTACGGTTTCATTTGTTTCGAAACCGTCAGATGTTTCAGTTTTCCCATCTCTACTAGCTACGTCTTTACTCCTTCTGAGTACTCGCTATGTCTTAATCCTTTCGGAATACTTCTAGCCATCGTTGGTGTTGGACATGCTTGACTGCAGTAATGTTCAACCATTCATTGTTCCGCAATATTTTTCATAATGTGAGAAGAATAAAACACTAGAAAACCGCCATTGAAAGGATTACTAAAATCGATGCACGCTTAACATCTAACCCCAGCATCGAACACTGCATTCGAATTTCCAAATTAGATTTAGACTTGCGCAAAATTAATCGCAAGGTAGCGCACTGCGTGTAACAGGCTAGCAGCGGCCCACTAACAACGAGTACTGCAGCGTACATTTAGGCCGTACCACAGAATAGGGAGCATTATATTCTGTGGCCGTACTGCTCCCCGCTCTCTTTTTCTCCGGCGTAACACGACGGTGCTGCCACGGTCGCGAGATTACCACTTGTCTTTGCCGAGTTGTTTTTGAGGTTTTAAAGTAGACTAAACAGCTGGATTATCAGTCCCACTTAGCCTGGTATTTTAGATTTACTAAGTGGGTAGCTACCTATCTTCTTGCGTGGTAGACACGTACATAGTACCTACACCTTGATAAGTCGAAAAGTAAGTTGATTATTTAGTTGTAGAAGAATACGCAAATATTTTTTCTTTTCCTTTTTAGTGCATATATGGATCATATGTTGAAAACAGTAGACTGGCAGGGCGGGATTAAAATAGGTGAAAACAAAATAAGCACTCTCGCGTATGCGGATGACTTAGTTGTAATGGCCGATTCGATTGAAAGGTTGCAAACTAATATTTCATAGCTCGATCAGAGGTGCAAGGATTATGATATGAAGATCAGCATCTCCAAAACGAAAGTAATGTCTGTGGGAAAGAGATTCAAACAGATTGAGTGTGAAATAGGAGGAACAAAGTTAGAACAGGTAGACAGTTTCAAGTACATGGGATGTATTTTCTCACAGGATGGCAACATAGCGAAAGAACTGGAATCGAGGTGCAGGAAAGCTAATGCAGTGAGTGCTCAGCTAAGATCTACTCTCTTCTGGAAGAAGGAAGTAAGTACCAAGTTAGCAGTACACCGCTCTATCTTTCGACCAACTTTGTTGTATGGGAGTGAAAGTTGGGTGGATACAGGTTACCTTATTCATAAGGTAGAGGTTCCAGATATGAAAGTAGCAAGAATGATTGTAGGTACTAATAGATGGGAGCAGTGGCAGGAGGGTGTCCATAATGAGGAAATCAAAGAAAAACTGGGAATGAACACCATAGATTAGTTAGAGCAAACAGACTAAGATTGTGGGGTCATGTTACACGCATGGGAGAATCAAGGTTACCTAAGAGACTGATGAGTTCAGCAGCGGAGGGTAAGAGGAGTCGAGGTAGACCAAGAATAAAGTACTTAGATTCGGTGCAGAATGATTTCGAAGTAAAAGGCATAACATCAGACGAGGCATCAATGTTAGCACTGAATAGGGGATCATGGACCAATTTTATTAGAGGTACTATGCTCCAGACTGAACGCTGAAAGGCATAATCAGTCTCTAATGATGATGATGATGATGATTTAGTGCATATTAATTTGTTTTGGAATAGGTTTCTTTGAAGTCTTTTTTGTTAAAATTTTTATTGATGTAAGTTTTAAAACGTTACGTTCTCCCATGTACAACAATCATTTCCGATTGCTTCAAATTGCCCGTCGGATGATGGATTTGTCAACTTTTCTGTGGATCATAGTGTTACTTTCAAGGACCAGGGAACAGGTGCACACATAAACCATACTGAAAGGACATGGTCGGCCATAAAACGTTACTTTCCTGGACCAAATAAACGTAAGAATACATTTGGTAGTTACTTTTTTGAGTACGTGTGGAGAAGGAACCATTCTGATTTAGAAGATTTCTTTGAAGGGTTTCTGAAAGCTGCCAGAAGACTTTATAATACTGAATAAAGTTGTATTATTCTTTCTGGTGTGGGGGAGTGTTCATCCTAGCCCTGAGCTTTCACTCTTGACTATTGATAATAGGAAACTTTAATTACATAATGTTCCTAATAGTTAAGTTAATGGTGGACACGAAAGACCTTCGCTAATCAATGTAACATGTGAAATTGGGCGAAAGGTATCGAACATTCTTTACGTCCTTTCTTTCCTGTAAATCCGTGTGGATTTAGAAAATATCGTTCATGCGAAACACAACCAGCTCTTTACTCACACGAAGTGATGTGTGCTATCGACAAGGGTTCGCAAGTCGATTCCGTATTTCTTGACAGAGTACCTCACAAACGGCTTTTAATCAAATTGTGTGGTTATGGTATATCGCCCCAAATTTGCGACTGGATAGGGGATTTCCTGTCAGAGAGGACACAGTTCGTAGTAATCGATGGTAAGGCATCGACTAAAACAGAGGTGATATCGGGCGTTCCACAGGGTAGTGTTATTGCTCGTCTGCTGTTCCTTATTTACAGAAACGATTTAGTGGAAATCTAAGTTGCTCTCTTAGGCTGTTTGCAGATGACGCCGTTTTTACAATCTAGTAAAATCATGTGAAGATCAAAACCAACTGCAGAACGATATAAATAATATATCACTATGGTGTAAAAATGGGCAATTGACTAAATAATGCCGGCCGCGGTGGCCGAGGGGACTGAGGCGCTCCAGTCGCGGCCTGCACGGCCTCTACGGTCGGGGGTTCGAATCCCCCTTCGGGCATGGATATTTGTGCCGTCCTAGTTCGTAAGTAGTTTGTAAGTTCAGGGATTAATAACCCCGTAGTTAAGTCCCATAAGCTTCACAAACATTTGAACATTTTTTTGACTAAATACTATTTGGCCACGATAACTTGACGATTTTGATGGTGCTGCCACAAGCGGAGAAAATCGACACCAGTTGAAAGTTATTCTTTTATTTACATGCGCTGCCAACCTTACAATGGTCCTTGACAGGAAGAATTAATGTACACATTGTTAGGGTAACGGTTCCAGCACTGCAGTAAACAGCCGATGCTGCCTTCCGTTCGTGCAAGATAAGCTCCCAGCAGCCACCGCGCAAATCGTCAAGTTATCGTGGCCAAATAGTAATGAGAAGTGTAAAGTCGTCCACATGAGTACGAAAATAAATCCCTTAAACTTCGTTTACAAGATTAATCAATCGAAAGTGGCCGGCCGCGGTGGCCGAGGGGACTGAGGCGCTCCAGTCACGGTCTGCACGGCCACTACGGTCGGGGGTTCGAATCCCCCCTCGGGCATGGATATTTGTGCCGTCCTAGTTCGTAAGTAGTTCATAAGTAGTTTGTAAGTTTAGGGACTGATGACCCCGTAGTTAAGTCCCATAAGCTTAACAATCATTTATTTATTTTTAATCAAAAGTGAAGGCCGTAAATTCCATACAATACCTACGAATTACAATTATTTCAGACTTAAACTGGAAAGAACACGTAGATAAGGTCGTGGGAAAGGCGAACTAGAGACTGCGTTTTATTGGCAGACCCCTAAAAGATGCAACAGAACAACTAAATAGACTGCATACACTACGCTTGTGAGACCTTTTTTGGAGTATTGCTGCCCAGTGTGGGATCCTTATCACGTGGGTTTGACGGAGGACATCGAAAGAGTCCAAAGAAGGGCAGCTCGTTTCGTATTGTCACGATACAAGGGAGACAGCGTTACGGAAATGATGTAGGATCTGGAATGGGAATCGTTACAACAGCGGCGCTTATCGCTGCGGCCTGGGCTACTTACAAAACTCCAATCGCCAACATTCTCCTCTGAATGCGAAAATATATTGTTGACTCCCACTTACATAGGTAGAAATGATCATCAGAATAAAATACGGGAAATCACAGCTCGAACGGAGAGATTCAGGTGTTCTTTCTTCCCGCGTGCTATTCGAGAATGGAATGGGAGATAAACAGTATAACGATAGTTCGATGAACCCTCTTACAGGCTCTTAAATGTTATTTGCAGGTATCCAATGTAATGTAGAATTACTACGGTATTTGACGAAAACTTGCAAATTTTTATACCAATATCTTTGTAGTAGGGCATGTCATGAAAAGTTCAATTAAAACGAAAATTATTTTTTCTGAACGCACGAGGGTAGCTACATACAAGGACCTGTCAGCCATTCAGCATGTACAGTATTAATTTTGCTGCGAGTGAAACGAGTAGCAATTACACCTACTCTGTAGTTCGTAAAAATATTAACGCATTTTCTACAAATGTGTCACAATTCTGCAATTTAAAATATTTACGTGAACAATATAATCTTTAATTTACGAGGATAGTCAGTTTACTGAACGGACAAGGGTACATACAAGAACCTGTCAACCATAGAGCAGGTACAGTACCTATTAATTAATTACTTCATAGTCAATGCGAAATGTTTTTGATGTCGTTGTTGCTCATCGTTCTAAGAATGTCAACATGTTACAAATACTTTCGTGCGTCTCTTGAATTATAATGTTCCTTGAGAGACATGTCTTTCCTTGTGGTATTGTTCCAGTTACAATGATAAGTCGGCTACATGCAGTATGCAACGCACACACGATTCCCGACAACGTGACTGGGAAAGTTATGAGAAACGTTTCCCGCGTGGAGAAGCTACATGGCCATGATATATTAAAGATATCGTACTGAACATCAATTTAAATGGGCCGGGCACTATTACTGTATTTGCTTTGTGCTACGCACACAGAGTAACACCAGCTGCCGTGTGGTTCGATTTACACAACAGTAACCCGAATTTCAATGTCCCAGTTTATGAGAGATTCGCAAGATGGTATTAAAATTTCACAAGCTCGTATCATCTAGGGCAGACTCACCTATTTTAATTTAGGAACGAAATAAGTGATGGATTTTAATAACTAGTCAGTAATTGGGTAATTTCTAAGAAAGCTTACACTCGAACTTGTGTGGCTAGAATCGATATATATCGAATGTCGATTGGGCAGCTATTCACGCGGGATGTTTACTAATGTATAATAACCTACAAATAATTTTTTATTACTAGAAATCTACCGATAACAAAGAAGTTACTTCACTCGCGAAATGAGTAAATACGAATATTTACTAATATTTCATAACGTACAAATACATATTATTACTAGAAATATACCCAGAACAAAGAAGTGGTTTACTTACTTTATTAAAGAGCAAAGTATTCGTCTTGAAGCACTTTATTAATTAGCACACACTAATGAAATACTTTTCCCACACTTAATAAGTCGCGTGTCAATATCGATTTCAACCATACAACTTCGAGTGTAAGCTTTCTTCGAAATTACCAATAATTGTTCCAGGACGTGGGATTGGACTCAGAAACGTAGAAAATGAGTAGCAATAGATTGAAACTCGACATAAGGTAAATAAATAATCTTACACTTTGATTGGTTGAGTGAATTTGGTCTGCCATTCGTCCTTTCGTTTTGCGCGATTTTAATCTGTTGCCAACAAAGGCACTGGAACCCGGCGAGAAGCGTCGTAAAGTTTTACCCTTACAATGTCTACAGCGTCTCTACAATTATAGAACAGATGTTAAATTTACCTTTTGATATTTCCACATCTGAAAGTTCCTTTTAAAACAGGTCTCATAGCTAATCTTTTCAAAAATATCTTCCTCAAAATGAATGTTCCTTAAAAATACTGTCTCCACTGATTGCTGGCCAGCCTCCGTGTTTATGACGTGTTAATATTGTGATACTCTGCACACAACTACCCAATGTGAACTGCTTGTGACTGCTACTGCTAGTACAGGACGGGATGTAAGTTCTCTAACGGGATGTAACTTCTCTGACTCATACTATTCACTCTTTGGACACAGAAATATGTTACCAACACTGATATTACAAATGGATTCAAAACGTAGACACCTTTCAAAGTACGTCTCAGATAAGAGAGTGAGACATGTCTTCTCCTGCTGCTAATTGTCTCTCACTGTTTCCAGAATAGCACACCCTCCTCTATTTCAGGCGTGCGTATTGTGTAGGTACTAAACAGTCAGAGGTAGTAGTTTATAAAACGCTGGAAAAGTCTACCGAGTAGTTTGTCAGAGGGAACTCTGCCCTGTGGATATTTTTCAGCTGGCTGACTGGAGAGAAGCAGTTGTTAATGGAAACGAGACGTTTGAAATGTCCCTTAAAGGTGTACAACATTGTCCGTTAAAAGTAATAAAAAGATATTTCATTAGGATTTCTACCAGGTCGCTGACATGCAGAATGAACAGAAAGGTCCTCAATACAGTTCACTGGGGATTCCTTAAGATACTTCTACTTTCGTCGATAACTCTTCATCCTTACTAAGGAACCTTCAGTCTGGATTCAAATTTAGTATAGTATCCCTTTGTTATTGTTTTGGTCTTCAGTTCTGAGAATGGTATATTGGAGCTCTACACCCTAATCTGTCCTGCGTAAACCTCTTCAACTCCTCATAAGAACGGTAACCCACATTTATTTGAACCTGATTACTGAATTCGTCTCATCGTCCCCCTCTGCGAGTTTTTACCCCACACCTTTATTGTTTCGTTACGTAATTTAATTACTTCAGCATCGTCTAATTTTCTTAGACTACCTTCAATTAACGCTAATTTGTTAAAAATTAACATTCTGAGAACCGTGGCTAGGTATTATAATGTTTGCTGTTTTCATTATAAACATTGCCGTACATTGAAATACCCTTGTTCTGATCTTGTTAAGGTTCATCTTAGTAGTGGGGCTGTGCCGGTTTCAGCACAGTGAGATTCGCGCGTCTTTTGTTTTTTGGCGGGAAATTTGAATTACGCCCCACCCCTCCTCCCTCGGCCAATTGCCGAACCACAGATCAAAGGATACCGCCAAACTCGAACAATAGTGCACTTAAGGATGATTGATAGTTTACATTTAGGTCCTTTTGATTCGCTACTTCTCTGACCGCTAATCAAATGACGCCGCCATAACGCACTTAAGGATGATTGACAGGTTGCAACACCTCCCTCGGCCACACACGACGCCCCGCCCCCGCCCTCCGCCCCCCCCTCCACCCCTCGGTGCCGCCGCCAGACAAGTGGCACCTCCGACAGGTCCAGACCTGTAGACCCATCGACATGTCGGTACTCGCACCCTGGACCACACACCTGGCCGGTTCGACGCCCCCCCTCCACCCCCTGGCACCGCCGCCAGACAGGCAGCACCTCCGACAGGTCCAGACCTGTAGACCCCTCGACATGTCTGTACTCGCACCCGCGACCCCTACTCGCTCGGCCGATTGCCGGACCGCCGCCTCCGCCACCTACAGATGCTACCCCCTCCTCCTCCATGCTAGCGACCGGTTCTCAAAGGACGCCGCCACCCGCCCTACCCGCGAGAACAAACAATACCGCAACGATTGTCTTGACCGCACCGACACCGCCCCCACAGGCCGACCCCTGCTCTCTTTATACGGCGACCGCGCCCCGACAGGTCAGCAGCCAATTAAATTGCATATTTATTATTAAGCGCGCCGCAGCGATCCGTACGCCAGATCTCGATTTATGTAACAACAACAATTTCCGCCGTTTATTATTATTCTTGGAAAAAAATAAAGCTACCATAGTGTTCTTCGTATGCTAAAAAACAATTTAGAACAGAAATGCTTAGCTGGTCTCGTATACTACAGCATGTAGTAGTATTAAATATTAAAACTCGTATGCAAAATTTGCAAGTAAGAATTTACACTCCCATCTCTCTCCACGCTCTTTGCATAGACTACAACCGACATACGTGTTTAATAATAATAATAGCGCAGGTTACGGTAACGAACGCCACAAACTTACGTATCCATCTTAACATATACTCTTTCGATATACAGAAACAATTCTAACGAAAAGAAAAGAAATGGTCCGTTTTCGGAATTCGACCGCAACCTTAGATCTATAAATGTATCTCTTCGTTTAGACGATGCAAGCAACAGCCATCGAACGGAATGTAACTTGTATGCCAACCACTCTTTCGATAAAACAGCAACAGCGGCAGCAGCAGAAGACGGCATATTGTTTATACAAAAATTCCAAATAACGAAAATCGGCAATGACAATGTCTCTAAATATACATCTGCAAAGCACCGTTAAACTCGTATGCAAAATTTGCAAGTAAGAATTTACATTCCCATCTCTTTCCAGCCGTGTTTAATAATAATAGCGCAGGTTAGATAATAAACGCCACAAACTTACTTATCCATCTTAACATAAACTCTTTCGATATACAGAAACAATTCTAACGAAAAGAAAAGAAATGGTCCGTTTCGGAACTCGACCACAACCTTGCATCTATAAATGTATCTCTTCGTTTAGACGATGCAAGCAATAGCCATCGAACGGGATGTAACTTGTATGCCAACCACTCTTTCGATAAAACAGCAACAACAGCGGCAAGCAGCAGAATACGACATAGTGTTTATACAAAAATTCCAAATAACGAAAATCGGCAATGACATTTAGCACAAAGTCTCTAAATAAACATCTGCAAGCACCGTTAACAATCGTCCAGAACGCAGAGCGCTCTCTCGGCAGACTACATAAAAGAAACATATGCTAAGTGTTTAAACAAAAACACCTAAGTTACATCTCCAAATGATCAAAACCTTCTATGCAGACGCACCATTCTGACAAGGATAGCTCGCAATGCATTTATTTAATGGAGCTGAGCCATGCCGAAAGTTCCGAAATTTAACACTCTCTCTCTCTTTAGCGATCTTGCCCTGTTACATTTCCTTCTTCTTAGATCGAGGTATAACTGCGCATTCCGAGAGTTCGGATATTTTAATTTTACCTCTTATTTCCTTGCTACAGCAGTACACATCCCATCTAAGAAATCTCTATGTCCTGTTACGATGCAATCTACATTTATCTGACACCGATATTCCAGCGCCCCAGATGACATTTAATCCCTATTGTGCCATGGAGAGTCGAAATAAAAGAAAAATACGTGAAATAATTTACCGATTCCGACCGTCTACACTAAAACGTTTCGAAATTATTGGCCTAACAACACCCTTATTCGACAATACAGCAACCACAGAACCGAAGTTACCTGCCCAATGCAACACAGATTTCCAGCTCGACCCGCCCTTTACCCACAAAATTCCTACTCCGAACTAAGATTTATTATTTTAATTACAAGTAGATGTCCACCGCAAACGAAGACGCTAACCTACACGCCACAACACATGATTCTACATAGGACATGGAGTGTTTACAATTTTTGTTTTGTTTATTACAGTACAACTGAGTACATGCAACGTAATGTTCGCAAACATATCGCAACCAACTCCCGCACACTTCGATCATAACCTGCTCTCTAAGGAATGGATGGGAGTCACACACAGTACAAACACGTCTGTCGTGTGTTCCGCTAATTTCGGCCAGTACAACTATGCGAGACCAATCCCCCCGCCTGTTTACTGTAAAAGCAAATATTTCTCCCCACACTATCTGTTTAAACCGGGCTTGCACATATACAATAGCCTCCTTTTAAAAGCATGTGTCTTCGCCATATAACCCAGTTTTCGTTTACCCTTCTTCTTCTTAGGACTTGTGTAATAACGTAGACAATATCTACGTCTGTGGATAATAAAGTCCTGGAATGCTAAAAAAAATATATATATAGTTCCTTGCTCGACTCTACAAGTAATTTACAGTCGAAACTAAAAAAAAAAAAAAAAAAAAAAAAAAAAAAAAAAAAAAAAAAAAAAAAAAAACAAAAAAAAAACGTAATGTCCGAGAGAGCGGTCAATTTTCTGGTACTCTTAATACCCAAGTATCAAATCTAAAAGCGTTTGTACAGTACAACAGCGCACTTTGTAAATACCGTATCTTCTCTTTTAGAACACTTAAACAATCTTCTTACACAATCCTCCATCCTGGTAATACCATCTTCTCGACCCGGCGAAAAAATAAAAGTCCTAACAATCAACTGCCTGGACTCTTTATAAAATCGACATCTTTGCTTACACCAGGGCTCGTGATTTTTCGACAAATTTATTTTGGTTCTACAATTCGACGTCAACCACGTTAAGCAGTCGTTTCCTCGCCCGCAACCACTTTGATATTGCTCCTCCCATCCGAAAGTCATGCTCGGATACGAACGCCACTCGGTTAAAGTATTGTCCAAAAATCCAGGAGATAGAAGCCATCTACACGAAGCTGCTGCTGTAGTATAGATGGGAGCGCCTCCATTAAAAAACATCGATTAGCTGCAGTTTATAAGATATATACCCACAGGACGTATATATTTCCCCCCCATGTATTCCAGAAATAGTAACTTCGTCTTATCTCCAACGTTTGCAGTATCGAACTTGCGGAATTTACTACACACACACACACACACACGCGCGCACTCCATTGGCTACAACTAGCGCACTTTAAGTAACGAAACTATAGGAGTTTTATACAACACGTTGATTTTCGACGAAAGAATTATGAATTAAATACAATGTAAGAATCCCTGAGACGGATTTTCGTCTCAAATATGTCAAAGACATTATTGATAGAGCTGAAGCATTGAATTAAAATTTGTGGTGCGGCCGGGAATCGAACCCGGACCTCCATGCTTACTAGGCAGACGTCTTAACCGTTAGACTACCACACCACTAACGATTAAGGCGCCTCGGAATAGTCTATGTACGATTTCCCTCCACAACACAAACTTTAATTCAGCTTCTTTGTTCCAAAGATAATTGCCACTACTGCATGGAGAGCCTTGGCAGTAGTGGCAATTATCTTTGGAACAAAGAAGCTGAATTAAAGTTTGTGTTGTGGAGGGAAATCGTACATAGACTATTCCGAGGCGCCTTAATCGTTAGTGGTGTGGTAGTCTAACGGTTAAGACGTCTGCCTAGTAAGCATGGAGGTCCGGGTTCGATTCCCGGCCGCACCACAAATTTTAATTCAATGCTTCAGCTCTATCAAGAAAGAATTATGATTTACCGCAGCAGGCATATCCGCTACGTAAACGTGTTGCACACCAGCCGTAAAGTAGCCAACACTAGCATACGATTAAACAGACGATGCTTCGACGAAAGATCAATGCACCACCAAAGTCAGTTTTCTTTACAGCTTTACCGTGACGTATATATTTAGGGTATATCGACACTTTTTACTTACATTCCGTCCCATCTAGCCTAAAGCACTCTCTGTAAGCGCCAAACATTTCCAACACAGTAACAGAACTACACCTTGCAGTCAACACGAACCTACAACAACAGAAGAATCTAGCCATTCCAACTCGTTTTTGTCCCAACTAGCATGCTGCTAGCTATGTATACGTTCGTAACAACCCAGACAGAGCTATCCTAACATCCGTCGCTAACCCAGTACCAACTCTAAACAAGTTACCACAGATGGTGTTATAACCGCGATCAGTAACAGACAAGATCTCCCAGACACACAGCGTTTTAATAAAGTTTCGATCTCGCTCTCTCTCCACCCAATAACTACGCTGGTTGCTTGACCTGTCCCTAACATCCAACCACAACTTTGTTTCCAATGCATAGCCCGGCAGACAATATTTCTGGAACGCTATCAGCCAATAGACTATATACCTCGAGCATTCGCGCACAAATCACCATCGTATTCCACTCCTTCTAACAAATTATTACTCTCGATAAACATCTGTAAAAAAATGAGCGACGTGCACACGCACAGAACAGCTAACAAGAAAAGATCTAGATCCAAGCCAAGTTCTTATAATCCTTACAAGCAGCAACGCAAAATAGTCTACACCATTTCGAACTAATGCAACACCAGATTTTTTTAACGATCTCCAAGAGCAATCCTTTAGAGACTAAACATACGATTAAATGCACCTCCAATGTAGGTAACTAATCCTCTAACTCGATGCTTATCGACCAAAGAACATTAATTTACCACTGCAATCATCTCCGATACGCTACCGAGAGACGTCCATTCGTAAACACAGCTAAAAGAAGATATAAATGCCCCACATCCATGCTACGAAGTATCTATATGTATTTCCACAATTGTGGACCACATCTGCGTTGCATCGTATCGCACGACTAAACAGTTCAAAATAGGTACTTCGCGCAAGCTAGCATGCATAATCACATTCCATGTTATTTCTGGCTGTAGGCGAGTGCGGACCTGTTGACTCATCGTAGACGCCGGTTTGGAGCGTGTGTACGTCCTATACATGTAAACATACCTGTCCACGCTCGCACCTGACCCGGAGAAGTTTTCGGTTTAATTTTTCCTGGCCGCACCAGATTCCGAATACAAGAGAGCTATTTTCGCGAAGATAGATTTCCTCGCAGCTGACGCAAGCGATGTTTTTACCGTACGAGCAGTCGTTAAACTTTTATACGCAGATACATATACAGACAGTAGGATGTGCGCAAATTTGCGATGTAGCTCTTACAGAAACGAAACATAGTTTTTTTAGAAATTCGATAAGAAGAAGAAGAATGAAATTTATACAAATGAACCAATGTGCAATAAGTCAAACCCCAATCCATGCAGCAATGTACCGAGCAACATCGATTTAAACGAACGCTTTGCTTAACTGTAGAATAGAACAACACAGAATTACACCTCCCTAACAGATACTTTACCGAGGAGTTACTGCTCTTTGCTAACAAGAAACATGTCTTCTGGTATCTTCTCCTAAACCCTATAAGACCGAAACTTTCTACTCGAGAAGCTAGACACAGAATACAAATCGTTCTTTATTATGTTCTCGAACTCCATTACGTATCTTCGTTTCCTCCTGCACCTTCGGGCAATGCTTCTAGACGAGAACAATCGTGTATTTTAACTTTTCCCATTATTTCCTGGTTATAGCACTATGCGTCGCTATGTGTGTACGTTACCAACTCCTGTGGTAATTTCCGTATGGAACACTAGGTTTTACGATTATTGCAAACGATTGCTTGTTATTCCATCCGTTTTTAACTCTGCAAATGACTGTCTCCATTCCACCACATTTGGATGCAATGTAGTCCCTTCTCCAAACGATAATGCAATACGTTTTTCGTGTCTTCCGCTGTTTTCGGCCAGTACACCGACGCGTGACCAATCTCCCTGACTGTTTACTGTAAAAAGCAAATATTTTATAAGTCCCAGTCGTAACCAGATTTCTCCACACCCTCCGTTTAAGCCGGGCTTACACATATGCCATAGCTTCGTCTTTCTCCAGCATTAGTTTGTACTCGTCCTTTATGGCAGTTGCTTTAGCCATATATTCTAGCTTCCTTCTCTTGGTCTCGATATCCGCCATTTCCAGTTTTCTTTTCGCGCACATAAGACATTAACTGCACGTAGCGATGTAATTTCTTTAATGGGGACGACTTAAGCCTATGTGATACATTTACTCTTTTCGCTGGACTTGCAGAGTGACATTGTTTGTAGGTACCAGACCTAATTCGGCGATATCTATATGTGGAGGCAGTGTGGAGAACAATGTTCTGGATTGGGAGAAGTATGTTTCCCCTGCATTAATGTAGCTTTTAAGTGTACTACTTATATCGTCTTTGCCGCTGCCAGTATTACGAATCTCCACCTAATTTACAGGTAAACAATGGAAACTAAAAGCTGACAGAACGTAACGTACAAGCTTTTATCGATCTGGAAGGTTTAACCTGTACACCGATCAATTTTCGGGTATTTTTATTACCCCAGTACACAAATTGCAGGACACTATTAAACACTACAAAGCATCTGTTGTCCCAGGTGTTTGTTATTCGCCCCCCACATGGTGGAGAAACACTTTGCAGATACCGTTTAAAAAACTTGCACAAGATCAAAAACACTCTCCATCCGGTAATCGTATATTGTAATACCCCTGTTCTCGACCCAACGACGAAGTAAGTGCTCAAATGCAGCAAACAGACCTCTATCTCTCTTTTTAGGGTAAATTGGGTCACGGATCACAAAATTCACACCACAACCAGCGGTTTTATCCCCTAGTAAGACTCCAGGACGTTCTCCAAATTATGGAGAAAATATTTCCATGCGAAGTACTGGAATATCGGTGTCAGATAAATGTAGATTGCATCGTAACAGGACATAGAGATTTCTTAGATGGGATGTGTACTGCTGTAGCAAGGAAATAAGAGGTAAAATTAAAATATCCGAACTCTCGGAATGCGCAGTTATACCTCGATCTAAGAAGAAGGAAATGTAACAGGGCAAGATCGCTAAAGAGAGAGAGAGTGTTAAATTTCGGAACTTTCGGCATGGCTCAGCTCCATTAAATAAATGCATTGCGAGCTATCCTTGTCAGAATGGTGCGTCTGCATGGAAGGTTTTGATCATTTGGAGATGTAACTTAGGTGTTTTTGTTTAAACACTTAGCATATGTTTCTTTTATGTAGTCTGCCGAGAGAGTGCTCTGCGTTCTGGACGATTGTTAACGGTGCTTGCAGATGTTTATTTAGAAACTTTGTGCTAAATGTCATTGCTGATTTTCGTTATTTGGAATTTTTGTATAAACACTATGTCGTATTCTGCTGCTTGCCGCTGTTGTTGCTGTTTTATCGAAAGAGTGGTTGGCATACAAGTTACATTCCGTTCGATGGCTGTTTCTTGCATCGTCTAAACGAAGAGATACATTTATAGATCTAAGGTTGCGGTCGAATTCCGAAAACGGACCATTTCTTTTCTTTTCGTTAGAATTGTTTCTGTATATCGAAAGAGTATATTTTAAGATGGATACGTAAGTTTGTGGCGTTCGTTACCGTAACCTGTGCTATTATTATTATTAAACACGTCTGTCGGTTGTAGTCTATGCAAAGAGCGTGGAGAGAGATGGGAGTGTAAATTCTTACTTGCAAATTTTGCATACGAGTTTTAATATTTAATACTACTACATGCTGTAGTATACGAGACCAGCTAAGCATTTCTGTTCTAAATTGTTTTTTAGCATACGAAGAACACTATGGTAGCTTTATTTTTTTCCAAGAATAATAATAAACGGCGGAAATTGTTGTTGTTACATAAATCGAGATCTGGCGTACGGATCGCTGCGGCGCGCTTAATAATAAATATGCAATTTAATTGGCTGCTGACCTGTCGGGGCGCGGTCACCGTATAAAGAGAGCAGGGGTCGGCCTGTGGGGGCGGTGTCGGTGCGGTCAAGACAATCGTTGCGGTATTGTTTGTTCTCGCGGGTAGGGCGGGTGGCGGCGTCCTTTGAGAACCGGTCGCTAGCATGGAGGAGGAGGGGGTAGCATCTGTCGGTGGCGGAGGCGGCGGTCCGGCAATCGGCCGAGCGAGTAGGGGTCGCGGGTGCGAGTACAGACATGTCGAGGGGTCTACAGGTCTGGACCTGTCGGAGGTGCTGCCTGTCTGGCGGCGGTGCCAGGGGGTGGAGGGGGGGCGTCGAACCGGCCAGGTGTGTGGTCCAGGGTGCGAGTACCGACATGTCGATGGGTCTACAGGTCTGGACTTGTCGGAGGTGCCGGTTGTCCGGCGGCGGCACCGAGGGGTGGAGGGGGGCGTCGAACCGGCCAGGTGTGTGGTCCAGGGTGCGAGTACCGACATGTCGATGGGTCTACAGGTCTGGACCTGTCGGAGGTGCCACTTGTCTGGCGGCGGCACCGAGGGGTGGAGGGGGGGGCGGAGGGCGGGGGCGGGGCGTCGTGTGTGGCCGAGGGAGGTGTTGCAACCTGTCAATCATCCTTAAGTGCGTTATGGCGGCGTCATTTGATTAGCGGTCAGGATAGTAGCGAATCAAAAGAACCTAAATGTAAACTATCAATCATCCTTAAGTGCACTATTGTTCGAGTTTGGCGGTATCCTTTGATCTGTGGTTCGGCAATTGGCCGAGGGAGGAGGGGTGGGGCGTAATTCAAATTTCCCGCCAAAAAACAAAAGACGCGCGAATCTCACTGTGCTGAAACCGGCACAGTCCCACTACTCATCTTATACGTTCCACTCAACACACGTCCATTCCAGACCATTCCTCTTCCAGGTTCTTTGCTGTCTCTGGCAGAATTACAATGTCATCTCCAAACCGCAAAGTTTTGATTTATTCGTCCTGAACTTTCATTCCTTCTCCAAATTTCTCCTTTCTTTCCTCGTCAGCTTTCTTGATGAACAGACTGAGTACCTCTTATGAATATATTTTCAATTGTAGGCAAAGGGGTAATAACGTGCTAGGTTCTTCCCGAAATCTTGAAATAGAGCTTTTAAATGTTTAATCAATGTTCATGTGGACAATGCAGTTATGTAACAATATTTTTTCTGACGCATTTCGTATATATCATCATCAGAATCAAAACATTTAACTTGTGACGATCCTACCTATTAGCGGAAATGTGTCTGCCACAACCCCAACACAAGTTCTAATAATTAATACAAATTCCATAACCTGCTTTGCTGATTTATATAAAACTGGCGTGTTGGTTAATTCTTCGCAATATCGGTGTTGTCCTGAAACTATTTAATTTTGGCAGCCTGGATTCATTGTAGTAAATGGAAGTGCATTGCTGCATGTTTGACTTCTATTTATTATCTTCAAAATCATAAATTTGCATTGGTATTAAAAAGAAACAGATACCACAACATGGTATTACAAACTCTGAGATTGAGCAACCTAAAGAATGCGCCAAACTGATTCTAAGCCAAACTACGACTAAGACAAACTAAAGACTGACTGTGATTCGTCGCACACATACTTACAGATAATGCTAGTTCTAGAAAGGAAAATTTCAGAACATAGATCATACAATTCCTAAATTATGCTTACGTAATTAAATTAGACGTCTCTTACGAGTATATATACTGCAGACAATTTTACAAGTATTTATAGATCTGAAATCTGAAGTCTGAAATTAATCTGATCAAAAATATAGCTGTGAATAACAGGTATGAATCAAATTTAGTAGATTGCATCCTTCATAAAGAAAACCAATAAAAGGGTTACAACTCTTAATGCCACCGTATCTGAGAGTAATAAGAAATATTTTTCTATTCCATTCATAGGTCCTATATCATATAGTATACGTCTTCTTAAAAAGAAATACAATTGTAACATAGCATTCTCTATTCACAACAGCATGAAAAGCAATCTAATTAAAATTCCAATGATTCCCCATTGCAGAAATCCGGCGTCTGCAACTTTTAAAATTATTTTCCATCCAGTTACTGCGTATAAGGTCATATTAAATATTGTAAGATTTTTGCCTGCCTGGGCATCAAAGGCATTATCTAAATATAAAGACTTTAAAATGAAGATTCTTAGTACAGAAATGGCAATTAATTTTAATAAAGGTTGTATGGAAGATGGGTTCGTCTCGAATTATGTGAAATCATGCCTAAACTTTAAATAATGTAAATATTACCCTAAAATTTTGAACCCTTAGTTCAAAAAATAATGTCAATGGCAATTAGTTCTTTGTTTTCCAAAAAAGACACTTAAAATGAGGAAGCATACTATTTGAATTTTGAACTGACAAATTTTTATTGCATGCATTATAATTTCCAAGTTGATGATTTTTGCTGTCACATTAATGACAGTTTACAAATTTGTGAAACTAATATTCTTAAGAGACAAGATAAAAAGATTAATAGCTTATCCAGTTTTCCAGGTATTAAAAAATCACCGAATGTAAATTTCAAAAAGAGTAATCATGTATTTTACAGTCGAGTGTTAAACAAGATTGATATTAATTTCACAGCTAATAAGATAGCTCTACTAGAAAAGGGTTTCAAATACAACATTATGTCTGATCTTAATGACAATAATACTATTGAAAATTTAATTGTAGATCTAAAAACTGAGTTAGATACTGTTAAGGTAGAGAAGTCACAGCAGACTAGAATTGCTTATGACGTTTGTAATATTACTAGTAAAGTTCTTAACAACAACCATGTAACTAGTTACAGAAAACATCTAACAAACATCAGTCGTAAATTAAGGAAAAAGGACGCCCTTATAAAAAAATCTGATAAAGGCAGTTCCTTAGTAGTCACTAGTAAACAAGAATATGTAGGAAAAACTTTGCAATTTTTCCAGGAAAACAGTATTTCCGAGCTTTACGAAGAACCTACATCCATGTTACAAAAAGAAATTAGGTATGCTATCAGTGATTCCAAGTACTTACATAAACCTAACCAGAAAAATCAGTTATTTAATATGCACCTAAAACCACCTAAATTAAGGTCTCAATTTAAAGTTCACAAATTAAATCACCCTATACATCCAATTTCTAACAGTATGAATAGTGCGCATCACGAGTTGGCATAATTGTTATACGATAAATTAAAAAAAAAGCCATACGTTTTTCAAAATAATTATTCGGTATAAATCGGTAACACCCTCATTCAGAAAATAAAAAATTGCCATTTTGACCACGATATTAAATTGCTGTCCTCCGATATTAAAAATTTGTACACTAACGTCCCTATAAAAGAAGCACTTGAAATCGTAGAAATAATTTGGATTATTTCAAAAAAGAAATTTCTAATGAATAAATTACTGACTTCAAGAATTTGATTAATGTTGTTGTTAAAAATAATTATTTTGAATGTAATGGGCAGTTGTATCATCAACCTGACGGTCTTGCAACGGGCAACCCATTAGCTATTATTCTAGCTGACGTTTTTATCAATTCGTCAGAGGAAAAACTTTTCAAACATTTTTCAGCCTCTGACTTAGGTATCCTGTCTTATTTTCGTTATGTAGATGACATTTTGATCAACTACAGAGGACATAATGCCGGCCTAGATCATGTATTTAAGATATTCAATTAGCTTCATGAAAAAATTATGTTCACTTGTGAAACTGAGAATGATCAGCGGCAATTAATTTTCTTGATTTGACTTTAACTGTCATTGACAGTTCTAGTGCTTTTAATGTCTTTCCTAACGAAACCTGCACTGACCAAGTTACACCATCCTGCTCAACACATTCATTCTGAAGTCTGAAATTAATCTGATCAAAACTATAGCTGTGAATAACAGTTATGAATCAACTTTAGTAGATTGCATCCTTCATAAGCAAAACCAATAAAAGGATTACGACTCTTAATTCCACCGTATCTGACTGCAATAAGAAATATTTTTTTTATTGCAGTCATAGGTCCTATATCATATAGAATACGTCGTCTTCTTGAAAAGAAATGCAATTGCAACATAGCATTCTCTACTAACAACAGCCTGAAAAGCAATCTTATTCATAATTTAAAATCCATTGATTTCTCACTGCAGAAATCCGGCGTCTAATAAAATTACATGTGATGCATGCCCTCCATATTATACAGAACAAACTGAACGAACATTTGCTACTAGGTGCAAATAATATTTCTTAGGTAAAAAAAAAGGCTCAAATATTCATAACTCATCTTTTGCTGACCATTTATACATCACAAACCATAAACAAAAAGATGTATAGGGCCTTAATTTTTGCGTATAGAAAGTAAAGGGAGAAAGATCGATATTCTTGAAGAACTAGAAATTTTACGAGGCGTTATGCATAGCAGTTTCACCAGGCACCGGGAGACCTGATTGGTTGTTGGTAAGAGCCAATGAGATGCTGCATATTTCTTAGCCGGTAAGTCGGACGCTAAGCGCCCTCACGTTCTAAAAAAAACTTTTTCTTTGACCTATAGCTAACCTTCTGAAGGCTACGCTACAGATCACTTTTTTTTAAAGTGAAAGTTAGGTTAGGTATAGGTTAAACAAGAAGCTTTCTCTTACAACGTGAGGGCGCGTAGCGCCCAAATCTCCGCTTAAGAAATATGCAGCATCTCATTGGCCCCTACCAACAACCAATCAGGTCTGCCGGTGCCAGTTGAAACTGCTATTCATAACGCCTTGTGAAATTTTTAAGCATCTATCTCTGAATGAGGGGTTCATTCTAAATGAGCTGTTGTAGCTGCGTAATAAATGATTTTTCGGAGCACTGAAGCCTTTTCATCGACGTATGTGGGGCCTTCCTTTATGTTCGGTGATAATATTTTCCTCTCGACATATTGAATTTGGAACGAAATATCTGTAGCTACCTTTATTTTTATGTTATGACTTCTACCGTAAACATATTGTATCGCATCTCTTGTTAAATACTGTTACCTCACTCAAAATGTCGTATAGATTAGATAAATGACTGGTTTTATAATGTTGTGTATTACGGTTGTAACCGTCCACGTTCAGAAGCTGGTTCCTACAGCCGCTACGAGATGGCACCGCGTTAGCCGCGGCCGTCGCCCCTTCAGTCTGAACACAGAATAAGGAGTATACAGAAAGGAAACTCCCGCTGCAGACTGTCGTCCAAAATTTAGTGCACATGCGCGGAATCGTCCATCTTGAAAAGCAGTAAACGTGTGATCACTCCCTACTCTGTGGTGTGGTAATGCGCCGTCTTTGTTAATTGCGTGTTTTAAATGCCCGAATTGCATAAAAGTAAACAAGTATTTGGTGCAGTGAAAAGAAAGAACTGTGTGTCAGTAGTTGGAGCTGTTCCGTTTTTATTATGAGCAGCAATAAAAGAAAAGGCGTCCGATGGTGTTCAGCACCTAATTGCCGCAATAATTCGAATAGAAATAAGGATATAAGCTTCTTCACATTCCCAAAAAATGCTGAGCACTAAGTGAACGTCGCTATATGTGTAGTGAAAGTTAAATGTTATCAGTTTCGAATGAGAGCAATGTGTGCATAATTATTAAAAGTAGCCTTACTTCATCTCTTGACGATAACTCTCCCTGTTGCTGTTGCTGCAGCAGTTCAACAGCATCGAGATCTTGAAGTACATATTTTATAAGTTTAACGTTGCAGGGAATAATATAAAATGAACGACAAAGAATAGTGCGTAAGTAGGCAGGTAAAATTTTACTTACGGCATTGGAGGCGTTGTGTGCTAATGTTGGCAACGAATGCTCTTTGGATACTCAAACAAATAGATTAAGGGGAATAATTATGCTGTTCCTGTTCTGTGGTCGACAGATTCCTCTATATGCCCTTCTCCGATCAGTAAGTTAATGATACTCCTAAAGCAAATACAACTTTTATATATTCCCAGACGTCATTAGTTCTGTAATCACATTGTACGTACTGCTAAGTCTGACTCAATATTTTGTGCGAATTTATTCGCGTCAAAGGAAACATGGCAGTTGTAAAGTCACTTTCTTGCTTATAACTAATTTCCCAAACATAACTTCGCGTTATTTGATATTTTTCTAGAGATAAGCACCAAATGAAACGATCATCGATTCCACCATACATTTTCGTAGTTGTATTGAAATTTAGGCCTATTTTTTTCTTTGGATTACAATTAGGTGCAAGAACAGTGCGCAAAATAGATGAGAGCATAATGAAAAGCCGTTTCCTTTCGTAAAAGTCGTTGAGATTAGCTGCAGTTCGTAAAAAGTCCATTTCCAGCCAAAGTACTAAGTGGCTATAGTTCGGCGTTTACTGCTTTTCAATATGGCGTCGAGCGCAACGCATGGTAACATACAGATCAAAGGCGCCGCCCCCAGCTCTCCCTTCCGTATGCTCCCTATTCTGTGGTCTGATGCCGCCTACATCTGCTGGCGCATCGGTAGCCCCTTAGCGACTTGCCACTGCTTTAAATTTTTATCTGTTCAGACTGCTAGCCAGTAACTAGCATACTGTTTTTTAATCCTTTATACAACATGAGCATTCCTCACGTCTGTAAAAGTCTCATGTGCGTATGTGACCTAACCTAGGTTTTTCATAAAAAAAATTCTGTCATTAAAAATCTTCTATGTAATAATTTGCTAATAAACTGTTATTCATTTGTAGGCGATAATTATACATTTCTGATTATGACTTCCGTAGTGTGGTCGAAATCAAGATTAAAAATTTTTTGTAATTATTTTAAAGTAATTTTTGGAGTTGCAATTGTCAAAATTATTTTCCATCCAGTTGCTGCATATAAGGCCATGTTCAGAACTGTATAATTTATAGAGCGGATAAAATTATGTACCGAACATATGAGACTATTTAGAATACGTTACATAACTTCAGGAAAAGTTAGTAATTATATCCTTGTAGTAATACGAGTAACTGTATCATGTTATAAGAATGATATTATTACACATTGTTATAATCTGTAATTAAATGTCAGTAATGTCGTCAAGACGGTAAAATTTAAGGTATGACAAAGTATTTTTATAACATTATTTCCATTACAATATAATTATGCGATGTGAAAAGACTTTTGGTTCTGAACAATGCATTTCCAAATGCTTACTCCACTAATATTGGGAAAATTAATCTGGTTAATTACTGTATTGTTATCTATATTTGCGGCAAATTTCGAATGAAACTAAAATACTGACATATAACAGATTGTGTCAGTGATTATGGTATACACAAAATTGTAATATATGTCTACCTATAGCCTATAAATTTGGATAATAACTATACATTGGTGTTCCTCCTACTCCTATATACATAAAAGGCATCGAATGCTTAATTAAAAAAGACAAACGGGTTCCCTATGGCTAAATCTATCACAAACTCCGTAAACAAATATATCGCGTCATAAACCAAGATATGCCGAATTGGTATCGTGCTGTTTAGAATGTTGAAAAAAGGATTTCACACGTCTAATGTTTTAAGAATCCATGCTGTTCTGTTTCACGTACCTCATTACTACTGAGTTCAGAGTATCTGGGGTTGGAGAAAATGACATCAACACTTAATAAAGGCACATTATTTAATTATTGGTACGCAGATGGCCCACCATTGGCTTTGAGGACAGATGCAACTGCAGGAACTGATCCGTAACGTGTCATACACTTTCCTACAGAATTAAAAGGTTGCTTGAAATTGGCGCTACCAGTCACAACTATGCTTTAAGTGTTGAAAATGTTTAATAAGGACATGTATCGATGCTGTGCATCATCATCAGGCTATACGCGTACAAAATATATTACTTCAGGTGTACATTAATCTATATTGACAAAATCTTGATGTTTGTGGCAGTGAACCTGTGAAAACAGGAAGATGACCTGTGTAAGGTTCTGTTTTCACGGTTCTGTTTTCACGGGTTCGTTGCCACAAACATCAAGATTTTGTCAATATAGATTAATGTACACTTTTAGTAAAATATTTTGTATGCCTATAGTCTGACAGTGTGCACAGCATCGAAACATGTAGCTATGATATATTTTCAACACTTAAATCACAGCTGTCACTGGTAGCGGACATTTAAAACAACCTTTTAATTGAAACTTCCTGGCAGATTAAAACTGTGTGCCGAAACCGGGACTCGAACCGGGAACCTTTCCCTTTCGTGGGCAAGCGCTCTACCGACTGAGCTACCCCGACACGACTCACGATCCCGCCTCACAATTTTACTTTCGCCAGTACCTCGCCTCCTACTTTCTAAACTTCACAGAAGCTCTCCTGCGAACCTTGCAAGACTAGCACTCCTGGAAGAAAGGATATGGTGGAGACATGCCTTAGCCACAGCCTAAGGGATGTTTCCAGAATGAAACTTTCACTTTGCCTGCAGAGTGCTAGTCTTGCAAAGTTTCGCAGGAGAACTTTTGTGAAGTTTCGAAAGTAAGAGGCGAGGCATTGGCGGAAGTAAAATTGTGAGGCGGGATGGTGAGTCGTGTCGAAATAGCTCAGTCAATAGAGCGCTTGCCCGCGAAAGGCAGAGGTCCCAGGTTCGAGTCCCGGTTCTGGCACAAAATTTTAATCTGCCAGGAAATTTCATATCAGCGCACACGCTGCTGCAGATTGTAAGTTTCATTCTGGAAACCTTTTAATTGTTTAGACACAGTCACGGTCGACATGGCTTTATATTTTTCCAACAGAATATTAACCATTTTTGAACAGAAACATTTGTCAAGTGAGTTTGGCAGTAACTTTTGTCTTGGTTGTTTTATGTGTCCTAATTGTCATCGGCCGTTGTTCGGCTTTCGCCCGCTGTTGATCTTCGACAATGATATTTACCATTTTTCGTGTACTCTTCCATTGCAGAGGATATTGAACATAGTGGTGCGACATACAGTACAGCCGTTTTCGTCACGTTGTTGCCACTGACCGCGCACGATCTTTGGAAGTCTGGGAGGTCACGCAGTTCAACGACAATTACGTTGACCGCTGCAGACAAAACAAATCTGCAAGGTAACGCCCAACTGGGCATTACAATCGCGTCTCTGTGTTAACATGTTCGCAGTGGTGCAAACAAGCAACGAGATGTAGTGTACTGCATTAGGTTCATATAATTTTGCCCACTCCGTGTATGATCTTACATACTCTGCAATTCACCCAAATATGCGTGGCGGAGGATACCTGGTACAACTAGTACCACTAGTATGAGCGATATCAGGTGTGCCACAGGGGAATGTCGTGGGACCGTTGTTATTCACAATATATATAAACGACCTTGTGGATAACATCGGGAGTTCATTGAGACTTTTTGCAGATGATGCTGTAATAGAGAGGTTGTAAAAATGGGTTGGGCTGTTTGGTTGGGATAGGGGGACTAAAGTACTGAGGTTATCAGTCCCACGGTGGGCAGGGGAAGGAGTGAGGATAGTAAAGGAGGGGAGGGAGAAACGAAAGGACGTGCAGCAGTCCGGGAAGTAAAGAAGAAAGGAAGACTGCATTTGCTCGGGGCCCCGTGCTCGCCACGCACGTACTCACGAAAGAACCGTGAGCCCCCTGGGGGGGAGGGGTTGTAACAATGGAAAATTGTATTGAAATGCAGGAGAATCTGCAACGAATTGACGCATGGTGCAGGAAATGGCAACTGGATCTCAATGTAGACAAGTGTGATGTGCTACGAATACATAGAAAGAAAGATCCTATCTCATTTAGCTACACTATAGCAGTTCAGCAACTGGAAGCAGTAAATTCCACAAATTATCTGGGAGTAGGCGTTAGGAGTGGTTTAAAATGGAACCACCATATAAAAATCAATCGTCGGTAAAGTAGATGCCAGACTTAGATTCATTGGAAGAATCCTAAGGAAGTGCAGTCCGAAAACAAAGGAAGTAGGTTACAGTATACTTGTTCTGCCACTGCTTGAATACTGCTCACAGGTGTGGGATCCGTTGGGGTTGATAGAGGTTGTAGAGAAGATCCAACGGAGAGCAGCGTGCTTAATTACAGGATCATTTAGTAGTCGTGAAAGCGTTACGGAGATGATCGATAAACTCCAGTGGAAGACTCTGCAGGAGAGACGCTCTGTCGCTCGGTACGGGCTTTTGTCGAAGTTTCGAGAACATTACAGAGGAGTCCCTCCTACGTATATCTCACGAAGAGATCATGAGGATAAAATCAGAGAGATTAGAACCCACACAGAGGCATACCGATAATCTTTCTTTCCGCGAACAATACGTGACTGGAATAGGAGGGAGAACCGATAGTGGTACTTAAGGTACCCTCCGCCACACACTGTCGAGTGGCTTGCGGAGTATGGATGTAGATATTATTTACTTGCTTTCGTGTTCCACCCCCATATAGAACGAATGCTTGTATGTATCTGTACGAGTCCCAATCTCTCTGATCTTTGTGGTCTTTACGCGAAATGTAGGTTGCCACTGTAGAATATTTCAAATTTCGGCCCTCTAAATTTCAACATGTTTCTCGGAAAAAAGTCGCCTTTCCTCCGGCGACTTCCATTCTTAGTAACTCTCGCAGATTGATCGAACCTACCAGTAACAAACCTAGTTGCCCGTCTCTGAATTGCTTCTATATCTTCCTTTAAGCCGATCTAGTGGGGATCCCAAACACTTGAGCACAAGCGTTTTATATGCGGTCTCCTTTACAGACGAATCACATCTTCCCAAAATTCTCCCAATAAACCGAAGTCGAACATTCGCCTTCCACACGGACTCTCCTTATATGCTCATTCCATTTTATATGGCTGTGTAGTGTTACGCCTAGATATTTAACTGCTCATCTGCATTTAGAGCTATCTGCGATTCCTCACACAACCTAGAAATTTAGTCCACGTCATCCTGCATCCTATTACAGTCATTCAATGTCAACAGTTTCCTGTGCACTACAGCATCATCATCAAACAGCCGCAGATAGCAATTCACCATCAGGTAATTTATGAAGATAGAAAATAATAGCGGTCCTATCATCCCTGGATGATACTCGCCATGGAGGACAACGTACTATTACTTAAGTAGCCACTCACATATTTGCAACTCGCCATGGAGGGCAATGTACTATTATTACTGTACCTCACGTACCAGTTGTCAATAATAAAATATGTATGTCAACACGACATGTTTCGGGACGACATTATCCCATTATCAAGTTCTGTAAACGTAGAATAATAAGGTCACTATATACAAAAGACTGTACCACAAATATTCCAATGAAACTAACTTCCTGCCTACCATAAAACTTATTTGCTACTAGAAAGCATCGTTAAACGCAACGGAACTACGTTTTGCATGTTTAAAAAGAGAGACGTTAAAATTGCTTTTAGAACAGACAATAAATTAGAACATAGGCTGAAGCATAAGACTGATGCAGGTGAGAACTGGATGGGGAAAGCGGGGGTATAATGATTGTGATATGAAGTATTTAGGACAGACGGGACGGAATTTTAAGGTGCGGTTTAAAGAGCACAGTAATAGAGAGAATGGCTCATCTATAGTGGCAAAACACCTAAAAATTGAACGACATTCGTTGGGCTCCATAAATGATTGTTTGAAAGTCATGCACTATGAGGAGAAAGGTTGGTTACTATCAAATATCGAAGAAATTGAGCTCTTTTATGCGCTGAGAGAGGACTCCAACAGCATGCTCAACGAAAAGACTTCTTGCTTTTAACTTCACTGAAAAATTTAGAGCGTAGTTCCGTTACAAAACCTTTAATTTAGTGACTGGTTTTATGAATAAATGTTAGGTATCTTGACTAGAATATCTTTGGCCACCAATGACAGCGGTTAAACATATGGACAATCTCTGAAATGGGATCAGCTGTCCGTTAGTGCACAACTTGCTGCTACCTGGGAAACATGTGGTACTGCGCAAAGTTTTATTTTTGACAATGTACATACACAGCTATTGCGTTTAACGATGCTTCCTAGCAGCAGATAAGTTTTATGGTAGGTAGGAGGTTAGTTTCATTGGAATATTTGTGATACAGTCTTTTGTAAATAGGGCCCTTATTATTCTAGGTTTCCTTGTTTTATAGAACTTGATAATGGGATAATGTCGTCCCGAAACATGTCGTGTTGACATATATGTGTTATTATTGACAACCGGTGCGTGAAGTACAGTAATAATTGCGAAACAGTTGTATGAAGGCTTCAAAACAGATAATGACGTACTATTACTTAAGTAGCCAATCACATAGTTGCAGAGGCGCTCCAGTCACGGTCTGCACGGCCACTACGGTCGGGGGTTCGAATCCCCCCTTGGGCATGGATATTTGTGCCGTCCTTAGTCATAGCTAGTTCATAAGTAGTTTGTAAGCTTAGGGACTGATGACCCCGTAGTTAAGTCCCATAAGTTCTTTGAACATTTTGAACATAGTTGCATCAAAAAGATGTCAAAAATATTCAAAGGTAGTTTTGTAGACCAGTTCAGCTGTCCTTCTTGTAGACGGATGTGACTTGTGATTCCTTTCTTCCTGCTTCTAGGCAGATTTTTTATTGACACAGTGCTTCCTTGCAGCCATCAGCAGTGCTGAACTCTGGTGACGTGTCCCAGCCTCCGGCTGTGGATTATAGTGGAGGCCAGGCAGTTGACAAGCGCCTCCTGCGACGGCAATTGCGTGACTTCCCTTCTCACGGCTGTCTGCCGCCGTAATTGCAAGCCGAGGCCCCAGACGCGACGCCCCTAGCGGTCGTCGTCAGTGTTAGGTAACTGTCACGTTGCATGCAAACGCCGCCTTGGACGAGGGATATAATTACGACACAGGATAGTTTTTACAAACCGACAGCAATATCCAGGAAACACTGCTGTCTCTTTTGGCGACCGCTGCGAGACATCTAGCAAGAAGGCTGTTATCGTAAACTAGAATACACGAGTCTGGTGCCTATTGTGCAGGACTTTGGTGTACGCCTGAGTCTGTTAGGAACCCATAATATAAGTGATAGATCTGAAGAGAAAAGCGTGTTCATGTAAATGCATGCAGAGCACGGAAAGGTTTTACCTAAATCGCTACCTGTGACAATACTTTCTGACTAGTTAAATGATCTCGAGATTCAATACTCATCTTGAGTCTGCAGCTATATTACAGACACAAGTTTCAACAGACCTATCCACGACTGTCCTACTGATGACAATTTTGACCTTGTCGTGTTCCTCTTTATTCAGATAAACAGTCCACATCAGCAGTTTAATGTTCTTATGGCAGAGAAAAGCTGCATGGAAAACTGCTTATGGTTTGCTTCGCGGTAGGGATGAGGCACTGAAAGAAAAATATCGATATTCAATACTAGCTGAAATCCCGGTGTTGTCCGGGTATTTATTTATTCCTGCCTTGAGTTAGTACTTCTCTCTCTGTCCATATCCCTTTTTTTAATATCATTATCGGAGAATATATAAGAAATAATGACGTTTTCCTTTTCCGAGGCAAGTTGTCTGAATGTGATATATTAAAAGTAGATGTACTGTTGTAATATGTGTAACGTAACGCAATGCACATTTATCTATGAAGTTTAAATAACAATTAATGTAATTAATTTCATTCATTTTTGAGGAAATGACGCTGATAAAGCGGAACTGAAAAATATTCCTATCAGATTGCAGAAGTCTATGCACTTGCAGTTTCTCAGGAAAGTAAGTAGTGTAGATTAAATCACACATAAAAATGCACTCGTTTCGAAGAATCTAATCACGAAATTCAACAATAATGATTGTAATAATATGACAGATCGACCCCTTGATGTAATGCGCGAAACGTCAAATCAGTTTTTTTTAAAGAGATGTATTAAAATAAATTTCTTTTTTACTGCTTTATTTATTTACTCTTATATTTCCTTATTCGTACGCTTATCCTTACAGAGAAAGAGCTGAAGACACTGTAGCACGCATAGACCAAAGATATGGTCTGTGTCATCACGTTTCGCTGTATGTAACCTCCTTGCTATAGAGTCGCAAACATCATCGCTGGTCTTCAGTCCGAATTTTTTTAATAATTTGACGACTTTCAACCACCATATCTTCCACCCCCTTATAGCTATCGGCATGGAGCTGCTATGGTGTACAACAGGACACTACGGACAACAATTACACACATACCATTCGTTTGGGTTCTGTAGTCTTCCCTGCAGAGCGAAATATTAACACAGACACACACACACACACACCTAGAATTTTATATACACCGATAACATTCCATCCTAATATACTCCACCCTTTTATCATTATCAAACCTCAAGCAACAATGCAACCAATAAAACCATTTTCAAAGAGTAAATATAATTTTCAAAGAGTAATTATTGTTCCGCATTTCGCTATAAAACAGTGCCTAAAACCTTCCTCAGGTATAAATTAGTAACTGTACAAATATTTGTCTCTGCGTCTTGTCGTTCGGACGTGATAAGCGTACACCGAACAGACATTCACATTTATAGATATAGATTATCGAATGTTGCCCTTCTAAATATCGAAACATTGATCCCAAAACTTTACTTATGTATTTCACTTTAAAACTTATCACGTGCACAATGAGATGTGAGTTTTATGAATTTATAAAAAGTTAAAAGAAACCAGCATTAATTATCCATTATTTTACAAATAGATAAATGTTAGTAAAAGTTGTTGTAGTGCAGAAAAAAAAAAAAAAAAAAAAAAAAAAAAAAAAAAAAAAAAAAAAAAAAAAACAGAAACGCAAGATACAGTGCGGCCGTTCGCCGTCGGAGGTTCGAGTCCTCCCTCGGGCATGGATGTGTGTGTTGTTCTTAGGATAAGTTAGTTTAAGTAGTTTCTATGTTTACGGACCGATGACCACTGCAGTTAGGTCCCATAACTTTACAAACAATTGAACTTTTTAAATAATTGCAATTGGCACTTTTTCTATCATTTTATTTAAAATGCTACCACACACCGCTTTTAAGGGGCATGTCTGTTTCGGCTTCACAGTACAATCTCAAATACGAACAGAATGATTAAAGAACAACAGCAACAAAAGAGTTTACAAAAATTACCAGTGATCTCTACAATTATAGAGATCACATAGAATTACATTTGAAATAATTCTACCAACCGTGCTTTAGAATGAGAGAACATGACGAAGATACACACTGACAACAATCAAAATTTTGCTAAGACTCTTAGTTAAAGATTTGTAGGTTGGATTGTTACATTGTAAATGCTTATATTTAAAACAAAAATAGAGTTGGGATTTCTCTATTTCGAACTAGAAAATAATAATAATAATAAAATTTCCGATTATATCACCACAAAATATCGATATTGCCGATATATCGGCTGTGTGAATATCGATAAAAATATCGTGCAAATCAGTCCAATATATTGATATATCACTGTCTAATGTCCCATCCTTGTTTCACAGCAGAGGAACGATGTTAGGTGCTACGCCTCAAACTTACAAAAATTCACATAGATATTTACAGTATTTCTTTACAGTCTAGCTTGTGCTGCGATCATCGTGTGGAGAAACAGAAATACAGCCTAATATAAGGGGATCATCTATTGTTCACATAAAATTTTTGTGTAATCTTTGACTTTGTTCTCTTGAAATTGACATCTTGAGTTATTATGTTTGTGAAGAGGTGGGGTTTTACAGCTGTCAAATAACTGCAAAACCTCACTGTACTTGCGAATCAGCAGCTTATTAAACATGACAAATATTTGTGATGTTTCTGTAACTTAATGGAAGTTTCCAGAAGTTGCTCGTTTTAATTTCAGATTTCAAATATACTTTGTACTACTAAACCAAACAGGAAAATTGTCTTTAATTGGTTTTGTACTTGCTTCAAACATTTTGTAATTGAATTTTTTATGTTCTGGTGGAAGAAGGATTCTTTTGTACCAAGAAATAGAGTGAGGTATCGAAACACTTAATATCATTGGAATTCAAACATATTTCCCAAAATGTAAGTCGTTTAATGAACAATTCTGATCTACAAAAGTATAAAGAGTACACAAAAGGACTGCATAACCAACAACAAGACATAAGAACATATCTCCATCACTCACCCTAACAGAAATAGCTGACAGTGGGCTCATGTAGTGCAGCATTATATTTCTCTTATCATAACTACAAAAGAAGTAGACATGTATCATTCCACATAGATGTAGAAAGAACAGTGGTATCATTTCTTATACGAATGCTGAATTTTCACTTGATTTTATCATATCATATGAACTTAAATCAGTGTAGTTTATTTTTGTACGATTTCTCAAAATATCTACCATAATGTACTGCTGTAGAGATACTTGAAACCTTAAGTGATATGTGGGCCAATGTCTATTCTAAAAGTGTAAATGACTGTTTATCTTATTGATCCTTGGTACATAAAAAAGAGGAAATATGCCCATAATCAGTATGACCATATTTAATTACAGGTCAGTAAATCTAGATAATACAGAGGGGTTATGTTGCATTTCCCCACTTAATATTATGGAAGTAAAATTGCATAGGGTATACTTATAGCAATGGTATGCAGTTCAAGACTCATTACTGAAAGTATAAAAGATGACCATATTTAATCATCATGTTTCAGGGCCCAATAACTAAAGTACTACAAATAAAAAATTTCCATAGTAAGTAAAAAGATGTACTCCTAGGGTTAACTAAACGTAGCATGCAACAGCCAATAATTTGGAGTCATTACAGTGTTCACCTAGAAGGTATATAAAAAAAGATAAACTCTATTATGTATCTCAAATTAAGTGCAGATACACAGCTGTATCCCATATTTCACGTTATACAAAACATAAAAGGTAGTCATTAATTTGAAGTGATTTACAATATTGATACTGAAGGTGCAAAACAGAAGACATAAAATTTATTAATTTGAAACTATCTACATTACTGGCACTGGATACATATTATAGAAAACATGATACCTCATATACCTGTTAAGATACATTCACATAGCTCAAGGCTCAATTTTATTAAGTAAAAGGCTGGTATATAATATAGAGTAAATTATAATATTTATATTAAGGGCTTAACAGTGAAAACGTGGTATCTTAATTACCTCTATTAACTGCATGCACACAGCATGATCCTATCATTATTAAAATATTATAATTTGTAAAATATGTGTACGAAAGAAGACGGTTGAAGGTAATTTCATTTTTTATTTATGTAAAAGTGATACTTGCCATAAAGCACTATGCCAGAATTAGAACTGCCGAAAGGCTTCGTACATTTTAGTGGAAGATTCTGGACCACCTTCCAGACAGTCCAGATGTCTCCCTAGTGATTTCCTGGCAGGACAGCGAATCACAAGTAAGCCTAGACAGCAGCACGACTGAGCTTCCAGAGTCTACCGCAGGGGAATTTCAATTTTAGTGCTGTGCTGGGAAATACTGTATCTGTGAAACAGTGTAGGGACTATGTGGAAAAATAGTATCAACTCCGTAGAATAGAATGTATATTTATAGTAAGCTCTATCTTTCGATTACATCAATCATGAATTTAAGTTACAAAGTGCACCGAGTGGAATAAAAATATAACACTACCAGCAAAAAAGTTTTCCTGCTGGAGCACAGAAAAAGCGAATATGTTGTATGACACAAACGTGTGGCCGGCCGCGGTGACCGAGTGGATTGCGACGCGTCAGTCACGGTCTGCACGGCCACTACGGTCGGGGGTTCGAATCCCCCCTCGGGCATGGATATTTGTGCCGTCCTTAGTGTTAGCTAGTTCATAAGTAGTATGTAAGTTTAGGGACTGATGACCACTTAGTTAAGTCCTATAAGCTCTACAAACATATGAACATTTTTAACAAAAGTGTGGAACCAGCTGCCTCAATCCTCATTCCGACTTCCTCACCAAAAATTTTGATATGCAAACATATTCGCTCACTTTTAGCGCATAACTTTGTAAATACTTTTGCCCAGTTAAGCCTCATAGTCAGCTCAAAATGTCCAAATGTTGGTAGCACTTATGGGACTTAACTACGGGGTCATCAGTCCCTAAGCTTACAAACTATTTATGAACTAGCTAAGACTAAGGACGGCACAAATATCCGTGCCCGAGGGGGGATTCGAATCCCCGACCGTAGTGGCCGTGCAGACCGTGACTGGAGCGCCTCAGTCCCCTCGGCCACCGCGGCCGGCGTCATAGTAAGCAATGTCGTTTCACTGTCAGTGTCTATATATATGTCTCTGTCCAATTGTTTGCTGTCTCTGCCCCTGCCGCTTTCTGTCTGTGTCAAACTTTCAATGTCTTCATTCTTTTCTCTCCGATTGCTCACCGCTGTCTGTTTCTGCCACTTTCATCGTCTTTCTGCCCTACTGACGTTGTCCCATTCACTTTCTGTCCCGTTGCCAGTATCCTTTCTTTCTCACTTAGAGTCGGATTTCATTGTCTTCAATCACGATTGTCTCCTTTACTCATATGTCCATGGGGATGGTTTGCTTGGGGTTTGACCTGTAGACCGGATAACTTTAGCATGCGGGTACTGGGGATGGGAAAAATTTGACAAATTGTTGCATCCTATAGTAGTGGAGAGCCGCACGCTCATGCTTTATGTATGGTCTCCATTCGTCTCAGATTCCCACTATTTTCTCTTTTGCTCCAATTGCTATTATCTGCATCTGTCTTATTTTTTGTTGCCACTGTTCCTGTCTTCGACATCTCGTTTTCGCGTTTTCATGCATATGCCTTTCTCCTGAACTGACACTTTCTCTGTTCCAACATATATGGCTCTCTGCCTGTTGCACTGTCTCTGTCCATATGAGTAATGGGGTACCACCTCAGATAGTCTATCCAAAATCATTCTTTCTAAGATTTTATACAAATGACTCAATAAAGAGATTGGTCGATAATACTTTGGTTCATTTGCGTTCTGGCCAGGTTTAAGTATTGCAATAACTCTTGCTTTTCGCCACAGTTTAGGGATTTTGCAGTAGGTGATGCAGTTATCAAATAAATCTGGGAGTATGCATTAGGAGTGATTTAGAATGAAACGACCATATAAAATTAATCGTCGGTAAAGCAGATGCCAGACTGAGATTCATTGGAAGAATCCTAAGGAAATGCAATCCGAAAACAAAGGAAGTAGGTTACAGTACACTTGTTCGCCCACTGCTTGAACACTGCTAACCGGTGTGGTTTCCTTATTAGGTGGGGTTGATAGAGGAAGTAGAAAAGATCCAACGGATAGCAGCGCGTTTCGTTACAGGATCATTTGGTAACCGTAAAAGCGTTACGGAGATGGTTGATAAACTCCAGTGGAAGACTCTGCAAAAGAGACGCCCTGTAGCTAGGCACGGGCTTTTGTCGAAGTTTCGAGAACATACCTTTACCGAGGAGTCTAGCAGTATATTAATCCCTCATACATGTATCTCGCGAAAAGATCATGAGCATAAAATCAGAGAGATTAGAGCCCACACAGAGGCATATCGACAATCTGTTTTTCCGTGAACAATACGTGACTGGAATAGGAGGGAAAACCGATAGTGGTACTCAGGGTACCCTCCGCCACACACCGTCAGGTGGCTTGCGGAGTATGGATGTAGATGTAGATGAAACCGTTAGTCAAAAAATGAAGGACTGCAAAAATTGATCTTGGCTACATTCTGTTATTGGAGTTGTTGATTGAAATTTGCAGCCAATCATTCTGTTTTCTGCTTCTAAATTTTGATAAGGAAATCCTAATAATAATATAGTTACGCGAGATAGAGGTCACATTGTTATGGATCGATGGAGTGATGTGATTAGATTAGATTAGAGTAGATTAGATTAGATTAGTACTTGTTCCATAGATCATGAATATGACACTTCGTAATGATGTGGCACGTGTCAGGTTAATGAAGGATGTCTTTAAAAACTAATACTTTGTACTAAATATTATATGACACTATTTTTATTTTATTATATTTTTTTTATTTTTTCAGTTTTATTAATTTATATCTAAAAATTCATCTATAGTGTAGAAGGACTTGCCATTCAGATTCTTTTAATTTATTTTTAAATGCCAGTTCGCTATCTGTCAGGCTTTTGATGCTGTTTGGTAGATGACTTTTGTGGTAGCATAATTCCCCTCTTTCTGTGCCAAAGCTAGATTTAAAATGGAATAGTGAAGATCATTCTTTCTACTAGCGTTGTAGTTATGTACACTGCTACTGCTTTTGACTTCTGTGGGATTGGTAATAACAAATTTCATAAGTGAATATATATACTGTGAAGCTACTGTGAATCTCCCTAGCTCTTTAAAATAAGTGTCTGCAGGATGATCTTGTATGGGCTCCAGCAATTATTCTGAGTACATTCTTTTGCGCAATGTATACTTTTTTACTCAGTGATTAATTACCCCAGAATATGATGCCATACGAAAGCAGAGAATGAAAGTAGGCATAGTAAGCTAATTTACTGAAATGTGTATCACCAAAATTTGCAATTACCCTAATAGCATAAGTAGCTGAATTCAAACGTTTCAGCAGATCTTCAATGTGTTTTTTCCAGTTCAACTCCTCATCAATGCATATACCTAAAGATTTTGATTATTCTACCTTTGCTACAGATTTCTGATCAAAGTCTATATTTATTAATGGTATCATTCCATTTACTGTATGGACTGTATGTACTGTGTTTTATCAAAATTTAATGATAGTCAATTTGCTGAGAACCACTGAGAACCATTTTCTGAAAGACATCATTTACAATTTCTTCAGTTAGTTCTTGTCTGTCAGGTATGATAACAATACTTGTATCATCACCAAAAAGAACCAGCTCTGCATCTTCATGAATACAGAATGGCAAGTCATTAATTTATATTAACATCAGCAAACGGCCTAAGATTTAACCTTGTGGCAGCCCATTTTTGATTGTTCCCCAATTTGAGGAATCAGCTTTTTTTTGCATATTATGTGAAGTTTTTATCTCAACTTTCTGCACTCTTCCTGTTAGGTATGATTTAAACCATTTATACACTGTCCCATTCATACCACAATACTTTAGTTTGTCTAGAAGAATTCAATGATTTACACAATCAAAAGCTCTTGGAGAGATCACAAAAAATCGCAACGGGTGATGTTCGGTTATTCGGAGCATTTAATATTTCATTGGTGAAAGTATATATAGCATTTTCTGTTGAAAAGCCTTTCTGAACACCAAACTGACATTTTGTTAGAACTTTATTTTTACCGTTGTGTGAAGCTGCTCTAGAGTACATTACTTTTTCAATGGATAAGGCTTCAGAAATGAGATTGGATGAAGCTTCAGAAGTGAGATTGGGCGGTAGTTGTTGACTTCAGACGTAACACCTTTTTGTGCAGTGGTTTAACAATAGCATATTTCAGTCTATCAGGAAAAACAATCTGTTTTAGCGAACTATTACATATGTGGCTAAGAATCCTACTTATTTCTTGAGAACAAGCTTTCATTACCCTGCTGGAAATACCATCAATTCCATGTGAGCTTTTGCTCTTGAAAGAGTTTATTATTTCCTTAATTTCAGAAGGAAGGTGAGTGGAATTTCTATTGTATCAAATTGTGTAGGTATGGTCTGTTCCATTAACTGCCTAGCTTCTTCTAACACTTTAAATACTGCCCTGTTTACACTCGGCACTTGGCTGGCATATTTATGTTTATAAAACAGATTGCAAAGTACAGAAATGTAAGAGGAATATAGTTTATGGATCATTTGAAAGGTAATATCTTGTGCGTTTCAAAAACATGCGTTTAATTGTGTACAATATATACAAGTGATATAATTTGTAAAAAAACATGCATGAAATGCGTGAAGAAGAAAAATTTTAAGAGTTCTGTCTGTTGTGTGGAACAATTATTTCTGTATCTACTGTCACGAAAATTGTACGGGGAAGTCTAAAAGCAAGCACATGTAACATAAAGCTTTTCGGAGATCAAATGTAATTATTTTTGTGTGTGGTAATCCTGGAAACACTGAGGAACGCGAAGTCCAGATCAGTGTAACTTTAGCGCAGACTGTTTGTGCCATATAGAGCTTATTTTTAGACTGCCCTTACGTTTCATTGCTGCTATAGTATTGTCAGCATACCGATTTGTTTCACTCTTCATCTGTCCAATTACGCGGTCATCAAAGACGTAACAGAAATATTCAAACTCTTTAGTGACTTGTTTAAAATGCGAGGCAACACCGACCACGTCCTGGAACATCGGCAGCTGTACTTCTGACCAGTCCTGCTCCCTTTCCTTAGAGTCATGCAGATGGCTAAACTGTACCACTATCTGCATAGAAAAAAATGCAATCAGTACTAAAAGGTCACTAATGTAAATGAAATAGTCACCTCTACTCACAATAAAATAAACGCGGAAATAAAATAATCACTTTACAAACAATTGAAACGTACGAATTTGTAATTTCGTCTGGAGATTACGAATCCTCTCTGTCACTATCCTCAATTTCTGATCCAGGCCCCTCATATAAAATACCTAAGATTTCTAACACTGTGAGCTTGTTGCGCGCCATTTCTAATTTCGTAAACACTCGCGAAAGAACGACAATTTCATACCAGAAGTGATTGATGTTATTGTATATAATATTCATAAATATGAATACTGTGATCAGTTTGACTTCAGAACAAGTTTTGTGCAGTAATGTGATCAATTTAAATCAGTGTCATAAAAAGAAAGAAAGAAAGAAAATGCTAAGAATTGTAATATGCACCTAGTATATTAGTGTGTAGAAATACGTTTTACGTCCTTTAAAATGTAAATATAAGATAATTGTTTTTCCTGGCGAATTCCACATCCACAATGGCAAGTACATTTGGGATCTGTGGAAGGTACATTTACACTTATGCTCTGTCAGCCTAGTAGCGTCGCTGACTACCACGCAAGAGGGCCGGGTTCGATCAACGCCACCTAGATACAAGGCCTGTGCGCTGCCTGCCAAGAGTAGTCATAACACAAGAAAACTATTTCTCTTACGTATTGTTGTACCGACTTTGGGAACACATGCAGGTTGCAGAGTGTATTTCAAAATGTTCTTAATGTTATTTATGTGATTCACAGACAAATTTGTGATGGTATAATATTTTTATGAACTATTACTGAGACATCTTACAGAAATTGGTATCCAACAATTCATTTTAGGCATTTTGTCTCATACCAGTAAAAATCTGCACGGAGAAAAACATGAATAACATTAACAGTATTCTGAAACACAATCTTCAACGTTTTTGTATTTCCAAACTCAGTACAACGCTAGATAAGACAAATAGTTTGCTTGTGTTATGACTACTCTTGGCAGGCAGCGCACATGCCTTGTATCTAGGTGGCGTTGTTTCGTTTCCCGGCAGGGGACTGGGTGTTGTGTGCTGTCCTAATCATCATCATCTCACCATCATTGGCACGTAAGTCGCCCACGCGGCATCAAATAAAAAAGACTTACAATAAGGCGGCCGAACAATCCCGCAAGGGATCTCCCGGCCAAGAATGCCATATGCTCATTCACTTACGCTCTCTTTTTGTAAGTATATGTTGTGTATTTTGTTATGACATGTTTTACATCCAAGAGGATTTCCTCGGCCGCACGCGGTGACCGAGGGGACTGAGGCGCTTCAGTCACGGTCGTCTGCACGGCCACTACGGTCGGGGGTTCGAATCCCCCCTCGGGCATGGCTATTTGTGCCGTTCTTAGTTGTAGGTAGTTGATAAGTAGTTTGTAAGTTTAGGGACTGATGACCCCGTAGTTAAGTCCCTTAAGCTTAACATTTAAATATTTGAGGATTTCCTCAATTCGGATCTATCGAGCGAAAAGTACATCTAATGTAATCTCTAATCTTCAGCGTCCCACTTCTCGCAGTCGCCACAGTGTTGGAACAGCTGATAACCGCTGCCATCCGGTGAACGAGCAAGCCCACGGTTGCGGTTCCTGTAAGGGGATGCTTGTCCATTGTTGGTCGAGCTGATCTCTACGAGATTACGAGACCAACTCGGGCGTCCGATCTTTGATTGTCGTGAGTGCATTCGTGTTCTCTCGATAATCCATTTTTAGTCCGGGGCAAGTCCCGGAGATAAATTAAATTGGTCCCAATCCCCCGGTTCCGACCAAGGTTTTCGGAAGGTCTTCCTTGGTTGTTAGGCGAATGACGGAACTGGTAAGCCCCTCCCACTTATTCCCAATTGGGATTCCCCTTTGCCCCATTGTCAGCTTGTCTGATAATTGGCTGAATAGAACCGCGACTCTTTATGGGCCGGATCTCAAACAGCCCGCGCCACTCCTCGGAGTGGAGAATGAAAAGAATAATTTTTTTTTTTTTTTTTTTTTTTTTTTTTTTTTTTTTTTTTTTTTTTTTTGTGAACGAGCAATGGATCACCTCTAGTTTGAGATAACCAAAACGCGCTGCCGTCTAGTGAAAGAACGGTTAACTATCTCCAGATTACGTGAAAATGTGCTTGAGAGATACACTAAACGCGTGTAAGACGGAAGTAATCATCTCCACCGTACGTCATTACGCGCGCCGTCGGCACCGTCCGTACGGGCGCCGTCTTGTAAGTGCTAATCAACATTTAAATCCTATTTTCTCCATAACATTTAAGAAAATAATTACTAAAATGTTTTCAACTTCTGATTTGTTAAATTACTGTATGTTGACGAATTACAGTGATGATAATTTTATCAATATTTTTTCGCAATAGCGAATTTCTCTTAGCGTCACTGTATAAGGTATGGATGACATAAAAGTTTTTTGGGTATGGTACCGCGTGCCTGATGTAAGGCTATTACATAAATAACCAACGTTTCGGCCAACGTTACAGTGGCCTTCATCTGGGTAACTCAGAAGGCCACTGTAACGTTGGCCGAAACGTTGGTTATTTATGTAATAGCCTTACATCACGACGCGGTACCATACCCAGAAAACTTTTATGTCATCTGACTCTGGCCGCGGAAGCCTACGTAATTATAAGGTATGGATGTTCTACCAAATGGTGACATGTGAAAATTTGTGCCGGGCCGGGACTCGAAGCCGGGTTTCCCGCTTATCGCGAGCGATCGCCTTAGGCCGGTAACGCACTAGGCAGCTTTGCTGCGGCAGCCAATGAAACAGTGGTGGTATACGGCAGGCCGCTATAAGCAGTGGGCAGCCAGGAATTGGTGGCTGCGGCTGCGGCAGCCGTCAGAACGCGGCCGACTGCACGGCAGTGGCAGCACAGAGCAGCTGGCTGCGGGCAGCCAGGGCCAACAGAACAGCGAGCCTCGCAGTGAACGCGCGTGGCTGCCGGCAAGCTCCGCGCACTTGACCTAGCAGCCACACCTTGTCTCCAAGTTGTCATCACGTTCGACACAGAGAAATTTATTCATGACATTCAAAGACGAAGAGAAATCTGGGATGTGTCTTGTGAGCAATATAGGATCGTGATGTGAATAGAAGGAGGGGGAGGAAATCGCAAATGTGATGTGTGAGGAGAACATGGCTGAAAATGAAAATAATGTGGTGTCGCACAAGTCCAAAGTGCGCGCCACCTACTTTCGCCGCGCGCCGCCATGCACGTACGGCGCGGCGTTCTTACGACGTCAGCCACGAGCGCCCTCTGCTACAACTCCGCTCGTGGCCACCACTGAACGACATTGTTCACTTGGAACTGAGATAGGAACCAGTGAACACTTCGGAATCAGAAAGGCACCAGTGAAGACTTGGCTATCGGATAGTCACTAGACAGGCCTCAACTATGTATCAGCATTCTGCAGTACTGAGCTATGTAAAAGTTAAGTATTGTATAAATTCTGTGCAATATATATCTCGTTCTAATTTACTCTAGTGTTTCTAGTTTCTGCTGTCCCACTGGCTGCTCACCTCGTACCTGCACAACCGTGCTACCTTCCTGTGTCGGTCTCGTTCTACTCGGCCACCGACACCTGCGACGGAAACGAGACACAAAAGCGGCGACGACGCTGGGACACAAAAAATAATGAATTCGGTAAGTTATTTATTATTTATTACATAGAAAAAATTGCTTAGAGCTACAATAAGGAAGAAGAGGGTTTCATTGTACACTTAATACATACTAATTCACATGGAAACAACAATAGTTACATACATAATATGTAATTACTACCCCAATGCAATTCTGTATTGCCATTCCAGCGGATTTTCATTTGTAAAGTAATCCGCAAATAAATCTCTATATGCTGATGCTGATGAACGGACTCCTGCTGTTGCAGGACCAGGGGAAACTTCCAGTTCTGGAGGGGCATACAGTGTGTCTTCAAATTTGCAGCCTTCTCTTTCTCGCACATAGTTATGTAAAATACAGCATATTTTAATTATGGCAATTGCAAATTCTTTCCGAACATCCATTGGGCGATGAAAAATTCTCCATTTATTTGCCAGAATGCCAAACGTACATTCTATGAAGCGCCAAGCACGTGACAATCAGTAGTTAAAGATTCTTTTATATTTTCCAGAAGGTTATCAAAAGATTCGACATCTTTGTATAGTTAAAAAAGCGATCTGGGTAGTATCAAAGATCCTTGAAGTAATTTTTAAATAAACCCTTCGAGTTCCGCTCCGAAAGCAGAGGATGTATCCAATACCTCTTTTTTCCTTTGAGAGGACAAGTGGACGATTACCGCACCTTCCACGTCCATATCGCTCGGCCGATTAGGCACAGCTGTCCGTCAGCTGGCTGCCATCGCTGGCTGCTCAATAGTTTGGCTGCCGCAGCCTGTCTGCCTAGTGCGTTACCGGCCTTAACCAGCAGGCTACCCGCACTCGACTCCAGTTACTGTGGCATATGGAACTTTGTGTCGGTCTTGGAGTCGTGTTCGGGTAGCCTAGTGGTTAAGGCGACCGCTCGCGATAAGCGGGAAATCCGGGTTCGAGTCCCGGCCCGACACTAATTTTCATATGTCACCATTTTTGTAGAACATCCATACCTTATACAGTGACGCTAAGAGAAATTCATTAATGCGAAAAAATATTGATAAAATTCTGGCTTGTTAGTTGTAAACTTTTCATTCACTTTGATGGTAATGCTGTCTCCCTGTGCTCTTGGTTGCCCCGTTTCTCTGGTATTAATAGTATTCCAAATTGTTTTAGTTTTGTTATCAGATTTAAACAGATTGAGTGCCAAATAGGAGGAACGAAGTTAGAACAGGTAGACACTTTCAAGTACCTGGGATGTATTTTCTCACAGGATGGCAATATAGTGAAAGAACTGGAATCGAGGTGCAGCAAAGCTAATGCAGTGAGTGCTCAGCTAAGATCTACTCTCTTCTGCAAGAAGGAAGTAAGTACCAAGACTAAGTTAGCAGTGCACCGCTCTATCTTTCGACCAACTTTGTTGTATGGGAGTGAAAGTTGGGTGGATACAGGTTACCTTATTCACAAGGTAGAGGTTACAGATATGAAAGTAGCAAGAATGATTGCAGGCACTAATAGATGGGAACAATGGCAGGAAGGTGTCCATAATGAGGAAATCAAGGAAAAACTGGGAATGGACTCCATAGATAAAGCAGTTAGAGCGAACAGACTGAGATGGTGGGGTCATATTACACGTATGGAAGAAGCAAGGTTAGCTAAGAGCTCATGAGCTCGGCAGCGGAGGGAAAGAGGAGTCGAGGTAGACCAAAAGAAAGTACTTAGATTCGGTGTAGAATGATTTTGAAGTAAAAGGCATAACATCAGACGAGGCATCAATGTTAGCATTGAATAGTGGATCACGGAGGAATTTTATTAGAGGTACTATGCTCCAGACTGAACGCTGAAAGGCATAATCAGTCTCTAATGATGATGATGATTGTTATCAGAGGTACTAATCTCAGACATGATGCACATGCTTCTGGACTTTTTAATAACTTTTCTTAGTGTAGCACAGTAGCTTTTATAATGTATGGTTTGCACATCTTTAAGGCGCGATGTACTTTAATAGAAAAATGATGGCAAAGATAGCTTTTTTGCAGGTTTTTTTAAATTTTTGCACAACCAGTTTCAGCAGTCTAGCTGCCATCATCAGGTGCTCTACAAATGCACAAGGAAGAATGTAACAACTGCATACAAAATATTTACAAAAAATCTTATTTGCCTATTGTTATATACATACAATTTACATCAAATAACACAAGCTTGTGTAAATGTAGGTATATAATATTAGGCAAATAAGATTTTTTGTAAATATTTTGTATGCAGTTGTTACGTTCCTCCTTGTGTATATGTAGAGCACCTGATGATGGTAGCTAGACTCATGAAACTGGTTGCGCAAAAATTAAAAACAAAAGGCGATCTTTGGCATCATTTTTCTAGTTTTCATAATATTCGATTGTTTCTAGGTACTTACTCTTTCTTGCTGTTAGATACAATTCCCTTTTTTTGGTTTCAAGAGGTTCTTATTCCTTTATTAAGCCATGGTTTCTTGCATGGTTTCTTATCATTAAATTTAACTATTTAGTTGCAAGTGTAATGCCCGGTTTCTGGAAAGCTATAGTTACCGTGCCGTTAGCTACCGTCACGTTGTAATTTAACATGCCAGATAACTTCCTTGGGTTTCCCGTAGCTGATTTCAGCGACCTTTAGTTAACTATGAGGTAACTACGCCTTCTGTCGAAGCAAATAGTACGTCTCAACAGATAACAGATGGCACTACTAACGAAAATCGCAATTACTCGAATTTAATCGATTATTAAGTGAAATCGAAGACGCATCTTAGTTTGTATAGCAGTTACGAGTTTTCTGTTTGTTTTCAAAGGCAATGGGCGACAAGGGAGGAAAAAATTTGACTCTATTTGAGAAAAATCTTTTGACCGACTTGATTTTAGAAAGGAAAGTAGCTATAGCAAATGAAAAGGCAGATGGTTTGACTATTTTGGAAAAACAGCACGCCTAGGTAGTTGTCACAAAACTTTACAATGCGTTAAACAGACAGGAGAGAAAACGGTAAGGCAATTCATTAAGCTGTATTCTTTTTTAAAAAGAAAAACAGGACAAACAACAACTAAGACAGGGTTAACTTTAAAATCATACGTATTATTTCTGTTGTCAACATATATTTTTATGAATTTATGTCTTCCTCTTCCCATTGTTCTGTGAATGTGACATTACTTTTCACAACAGAGAATGGTCAATTTATGTCCACCCATCCACCTACCCGAGCCCCACGTTGTAATAATAATAATAAAAAAAACATTGACTGATCGTAATGGCAATTGCATAGCAGAACACTATTGCAAAGGGAAGTATATTTATGATTAATTGATAGTTTTATTATGGCTTTGTGATTTGGATGTGGTAAAATTTTACATCCAGATCGGCGATCGCGAGAGATAACGTTGGCCACTGTTGCTCAGTGTCGAGATGTTGCTTGACCAATCGCGAGGGAGATGCAGCTAATGCAAACGTCTCGCGTTGTTAACATCTCACGCGACCGCCGAGCGCGATGTAAAATTTAACTCGGAATATTATTTTCCGCGTTTTTCCCCCGTCAATGTCATTGGTCAGTATTTTTTTTATTATTATAATTCGCGCTCATTACATAGATCAAATGGTTGTCATCTAACACGAAAACCGCGTCGTGATGTTTCAACTGTGCCGAGTACAGCTAAGTTTTCTTCTTCTGAACAACTGTCCGAAGCATCAGAAGAAAAAGAAGAAGACGACGACGGTGATGATGATGAGAGAATTTCCATTCTTCAGCTTCATAAATTTTAAAATTGTATGAAAATTATACGGAACCCAGTCATAAAAACAAAAACAAATTACTACTGCTAAATAACTTCTGGACTTGCGTTTGGAAGCCCACTAGCGCTACGTATCGGATATAGTTATAACTAAAGTCGACGTGTAAATAGCCCCACGGAAACGCGTATTTATCTTTAACGGACAGGTAACTACGGCTGTGACGGTAACTGTTGTCTCGGAAACCCATTTTGCACTTAACGTTCAGGTAACCCACTGATAACTATAACGGTACAGATAACTACTGTTTCAGAAACCGGCCATAAGTTGGCAAAAACATACATTGTAAAGTTTTATTCGGCCGTCAATAACAAATAAGCTTTGCTCGAAGAGTTGCCAGAAAGCTACTTGGAGAGCCAGAAAACAGGCACTACTGCGCATGCGCGGCAACGGTAAAGTCATGTGTCTGTGCTTGGTAATAAATTGGCAATAAAACCAATTTCCTCCCAAAGATATGTTAAAAGTGTTGACTCGAAACTCCCAAGTTATTTAGCCCTTTCACTCCGGCGCCGTGATTGTTGCGCCGTGCGCTGTGGACGAGCGCCAGTCGCGCCCGGCCGTGCCCGCTATACGGTACATTTTCCGCACTCCCCACGGCGTTACTCTGTCCTGCTTTCACACTCTCAGTTCGATCGCAATAATTGAACTTTATACTATATATTTATTAGGAAAAATTCATCGAACATCTCCGACTCCTTTACACAACCCGCAAAATCGAGTCCCAAAACCCTCTGGTATACCCTATTTCACCAACCCGGGCCTCTGCCACGCCTCCGCCAAACCATTCCTCCCGGCCTTCACCTACATACGCTCCGTATCCTCTCCCAGGGCAACTTCCGCACCCTTCCTCTACCGGTTACCGAACTTCGTCCCGATATCTACCCCTCCTACCAACTCTGATCCCTTCCCCGTAGCATCAGCACCCCTCCCCTCTCTCCCGTCCCTTTTCCTTCCCACCCGCTTGGGTGCCCCTCTCCCATGCCCAGAGTCTCGTCGATCTTTCCCCTCCTTTCTCTCTCTTCCCTCCCCTTCCCCCCTCCCCCGCGCTTCCCCCATCCCTGCCCCACCTCCTCCCCCTCCATCCCCCTCCCCACCCCCCGCGGGGGCGTCTCGACCTTTTAAAACGTGTACAGTGCCTGTGTGCCCAGTGTCTTGTGTGGTTTTTAACCAGTGCCTCCGCGATCTACGTCACCAAGTTTTATCCTGTGCACCGTCAACTTTCTTCGTGTTTGTCCTTAGTGTTTCTGCGATGTACTATTAAATCTCCGCCGTGGCCAACTGTTTTACTGCCTATGTGTGTTTTATTACTACTCGTCTGTTCTCGTTCTCTGATATATGTCTGTCCCGTTTGTCCATGTACGTTTTAGTCCATCACAAACTCAGTTTGTCAATTGTTTTTAAATTCCGCAGTTTTATTCCTCTGTTTTATATATTGTTTTTACTCTCTGTCTTCACCTGTATGTCACATGGCTGAAGAGCAGCCACCGCAGCTGCTGCCAGCCTGCCAACTGTTTCACACACTTGGCTTCAAAATCACAATAAAGGAAAAAAAGGGAAAATTCATTTGGAATAGAAACAGTTTTCTTCCTTCTTTCAGATAATTCGCGTAATTTTTTCGGAAATTCTAAAAGATCCAAGTTTTGGATTCAGCTCTGGCTGGATGTGGACGTTATTATTATAAACTCATATTTCGCTGGTTAAATAATATTTATTTACAATTGCTTTACGTTACATTTCAGTAGCATTACATTACGATGTATGACGCGAGGCGGAACTGCTACAGCAGTCCACCGGCTGGGCGGCACAGGCAGCACTCGACGGGGTTGGAACACTTGCAGGGAGTGACACTTGTAGGGAACCCGGGACCCTTGGGGCGGCTAATGGCTTTTCCTGGTTACAAGCACACCAAGAAATGTAGCACTGCTGTTGTCAAGTTTCCACACTGTCAACATAACACCAATCTCAGTGAAATTGCACAACCCTTTGCAAGCTGAAGAGCAATATAGTAACTTGTTCTAACTACATATTAATTCGTTGAGTGTTCCTCCTGATAACAAAAAAGGTATTTTAATATCAATAATGTTTGCAGAGTTATTAAGACGTTCTCTGCTACTATAAGACGATGACTTTCCACAGTCATACCTCCTAAAAGCATATTATTCAGAACACTAAGCATATCAAGACACCTGCGCAAGCAATAAATATATTAGGCATCCTGCACAGATAAGTTAATGTAATTGACCGCTATGTAGTTAACCCCACTATCACGCAACTTCCATCTCTTTAGAAATAGCCAACAGGGAGAAACAAGTTGCAAGACTTCCAGGAAAAATGAAGCGAAATTGGCAGCCAATAGTTGGTTATAATTTACTTTGCCTGTAACTGTATAGATATAAGTTACGGAATACGCGGAACTCCTGGTCAGTACAGTCAAAAAGGTCTAAGGTAATAGGCAGTGGTTTACAATCGGATATCTGTATCACTCTCCTCCTCAAGAAGTCTGGCTGGAGGGCGTGGAGTAGCGGTGGTGTATCGCTACTTCTGGAACACCCTGTTCACTACCTGCAGCGTCCGGGTCTCCCCGCAAGTGTCACTCCCCGCAAATGTCACAAACTCGCACTCGACTGCTGTAGCAGTCGACCGGCTGTGGAGCTCATTTGTTCCCGACTTCTGCAGAAGTTCACCGTAGCGATCGACCAGTGTTTCTCTCGGCACGCAACAGTGCGGTCGATCCAGGATACTGTTCACTCCCTATGCCAATCAGGTCGTTCTGTGGTCTTTGTGTGGACCCCGGGCCATGTTGGCATACCAGGTAATGAACATGTTAATCGATTGGCCAAGCAGGCCACTATGGGACCACCTCTCACTATTGGTGTCACGGAACGGGATGTTAAACCGGAAGGTGCGCGTGGCTTGGGGCACCGAGTGAGCAACGGCGAATGCACCGAATAAGCTTCGGGCAGTGAAGCTGTCCACAGCTTTGTGGAAATCTTCACTGCGGCCGATCCGCCGAGAGTCAGTCGTCCTCTGTCGCCTTCGAATTGGACATACGTGGTTAACCCACGGGTATCTCCTTTGGCGCGAGTCTCCACCCGTGTGTCGATGTGGCACTGCGTTGACAGTGGCCCATCTTTTGATTGACTCTCCGCTTTTAGCCGACTTGCGGCAATTTTTTAATATCCCAGACGCGCTATCATTAGCTTTAGGAGACGACGCTAACGCAGTTTTAAGTTTTATCCGCGCTGCTGGTTTTTATGACTCTATCCAACGGTGGGTGCTGTGGCCTGATATCTTAGGCCACCACCAGTCCAGCTTTTTACCTTTTCACACACTTAGGGGTTCTTAGTGTATTGCAGTATGGCTGGCTCATCCTGTTTTTTCTTTTTGTGATCAGCCAGCCGAGGTACTCTGCTATCCAGTTTTATTCCTGACTTTCTTTAACCAATTCTGTGTGTCTTCGTTTTAAGTTATCAGTGGTTTTGTAAAAAGATATAAAATAGCCAAGATCGCTTATCATCAATTTCTATTAACGACGGCCGGTTTCACTGAACTATGTCAGCATCATCAGGTCAAATAAAATATTTTACAAATCAAATGTTCAAATGTTTGTTAAGCTTATGGGACTTAACTACGGGGTCATCAGCCCCTAAACTTACAAACTACTTAAGAACTACTTACGAACTAGGACGGCACAAATATCCATGCCCGAGGGGGGATTCGAACCCCCGACCGTAGTGGCCGTGCTGACCGTGACTGGAGCGCCTCAGTCACCTCGGCCACCGCGGCCGGCAAATATTTTACAAGGCCATAATATTGTAAAAAAAAAAAAAAAGGGAAAAAAAGTGGGTTAACGGACAGGTAACTACGGCTGTGACGGCGGTAGCTGTTGTTTCGGAAACCCATTTTGTACTTAACGTTCAGGTAATCCACAGATAACTATAACGGGACAGGTAACTACTGTTTCGGAAACCGACCACAAGTGTGGTGTTCAGAGCGCCCCTTTACTCTCGAGGACAGGGAGGACGTACTTCCAGTAGGACACGAGAGCGGGGTCGGCGTACAGTTGGCCGAGCGCCTGGCTGCGGTCTTTGGCGGGTTCGGCCAGCTCGGCGAGTATGTGGAGGCGGCGTCGGTCGCCGGCGGTGAAGAGCGGTGCCAGGCAGGCGGAGTGCAGCGCGAGCGCGGCCAGCGAGTCCACGTCGCTCATCAGCCGCTCCAGAGGGTAGCAATCCGCGTCCGCGTCCAGCCCCAGCGCCAGCAAACGCCGCCGCAGCCAGCCGTGGTACTGCTCCAGCAGGGCGACCGCCTGCCCGCTCTGCACCTGCTCGCCGGCGCTGCCGTACAGGAAGAACACCAGGTCGCGCGCAGGGCTCGCCAGGTGCGACGCCTGCAACACCGAAACATTCAAATGTGTGCGAGCACGGACAAATATATACAGACGGGAAACCTCCGTAAGGGTTACCCTTGACCGCCAACTGTCCTGGACCCATACCTCAAATCCCTCCGTGAGAAAGCTCTGTCCCGCCTCAACCTCCTTAAACTCCTTACCTGCCGGACGTGGGGCCTCAACCCTTCCACTGTCCTTCACACCTATAAATCCATCATGCGCCCTGTCCTTTGTTCCTTCCACCCCGCCTGGATATCAGCCCCTCCTACTTTCTACAAATCCCTCCAGATCCTTGAACACCACGCCCTCCGCCTCGCGTACCGTATCAGACTCCCTTCCCCAAAGTGGATCCTCTATCAGCTAATCCCCTTCCCTCCTCGAACATCTCCGACTCCTTTACACTACCTGCAAAATAGAGTCCCAAAACCCTCTTGTATACCCTATTCTCACCAATCCTGGGCCTACATCTACATCTACACGCGATACTCTGCAAATCACATTTAAGTGCCTGGCAGAGGGTTCATCGAACCACAATTATACTATTTATTTCCCATTCCATTCTCGAATATCGCGCGGAAAGAAAGAACACCTGAATCTCTCTTTTCGAGCTCTGATTTCTCGTATTTTATTCTGATGATCATTTATACCTATGTAAGTGGGAGTCAACAACATATTTTCGCATTCGGAGGAGAATGTTGGCGATTGGAGTTTCGCAAGTAGCCCACGCCGCAGCGATAAGCGCCGTGGTTGTAACGATTCCTATCCCAGATCCTGTATCATTTCCGTAACGCTGTCTCCCCTGTATCGTGACAATACGAAACGAGCTGCCCTTATTTGGACTCTTTCGATGTCCTCCGTCAAACCCATCTGATAAGGATCCCACACTGGACTGCAATACTTCAGAAATGGACGGACAAGCGTAGTATGCATTTTCTTTTCTAATTCTCTTGCATGTTTTAAGGGTTCTGCCAATAAAACACAGTCTCTGGTTCGCCTTTCCCACGATATTATCTACGTATTCTTTCCAGTTTAGGTCTGAAGTAATAGTAATTCCTAGGTATTTTGTGGACTTTACGGCCTTCACATTTGATTGATTTATGTTGTAAACAAAGTTTAACGGATTTCTTTTCATACTCATGTGCACGACTTCACATTTCTCATTATTTAGAGTCAATTGCCAATTTTTACACCATACTGATATCTTATTCAGATCGTACTGCAGTTGGTTTTGATCTTCAGATGATTTTACTAGACGGTAAATGACGGCGTCATCTGCAAACAACCTAAGAGAGCTACTTAGATTTTCCCCTAAATCGTTTATGTAAATAAGGAATAGCAGAGGACCAGTAACACTAACCTGTGGAACGCCCGATATCACTTCTGTTTTAGTCGATGCCTTACCATCGATTACTACGAACTGTGTCCTCTCTGACAAGGAGTCCCCTAACCAATCGCAAATTTGTGGCGATATACCACAACCACGCAATTTGATTAAAAGCCGTTTGTGAGGTACGGTGCCAAAAGCTTTCTGGAAATCAAGAAATACGGAATCGATTTGCGAACCCTTGTCGATAGCACCCATCACTTCGTGTGAATAAAGAGCTAGTTGTGTTTCGCATGAACGACATTTTCTAAATCCGTGTTGACCTTGGGTCAATAGATCGTTCTGTTCGAGATAATTCATAATATTTGAATACAGGATACGTTCCAAAACCCTGCTGCAAATTGACGTCAATGAAATAGGCCTGTAGTTTAGTGGGTACCTCCTACTGCCTTTCTTGAATATAGGTGTGACCTGTGCAACTTTCCAATCTTTTGGTACAGATCCTTCTATGAGAGAGCGGTTGTATATGACTGATAAGTAAGGAGCTATCGCTTCAGCATAATCAGATAGAAATCTAATGGGTATACAATCCGGACCAGAAGACTTGTTCTTGTTAAGTGATTTTAGTTGCTGCACTACTCCGATGATATCTACTTCTATGTTACTCATTACGGCATCTGTTCGTAATTCGAAATCTGGAATATTGGTTTTAAGCTTAACAAACATTTTTAGCGGATCCTCTATGACCTAATCCCCTTCCCTCCTCTCCTACAACACCTCTAACATCTCCGATTCCTTTACACTACCCGCAAAATAGAGTCCCAAAACCCTTTGGTGTACCCTATTCTCACTAATCCCGGGCATCTGCCACGCCACCGCCAAACCATCCCTCCCGGCCTTCACCTACATACGCTCCGTATCCTCTCCCAGGACAATTTCCGCACCCTTCCCTTACCGAATACCGAACTTCGTCCCGATATCTACCCCCTCCTACCAACTCTGATCCCTTCCCCGTAGCATCAGCGCCCCTCCCCTCTCTCCCGTCCCTTTTCCTTCCCGCCCGCTTGGCTGCCTCTCTCCCATGCTCAGAGTCTCGTCGATCCTTCTTCCCCTCCTTTCTCTCTCTTCCCTCCCCTCCCCCCTCCTCCGCGCTTCCCCCATCCCTATCCCCCCTCCCCCCCATCTCCCTCCCCACCCCCGCGGGGGCGTCTCGACGTTTTACCAACGTGTACAGTGCCAGTGAGTCCAGTGTCTTGTGTGGTTTTTAATCAGTGCCTCCGCGATCTACGTCGCCAAGTTTTTATCCTGTGCGCCGTCAACTTTCTTCGTGTTTTGTCCTTAGTGTTTCCTGCAATGTAGTTTTAAATCGTCGCCAACTGTTTTTACTGACTATGTGTATTTTATTACTGCTCGTCTGTTCTCGTACTCCGATATATGTTTGTCTCATTGTTCATGTACGTTTAAGTCCTTCAAAAACTCAGTGTGTCAATTGGTTTTAAATTTCGCAATTTTATTCCTCTGTTTTATATATTGTTTTTACTCTCTGTCCTTACATGTACGTCGCATGGCTGAAGAGCAGCCACCGCAGCTGCTGCCAGCCTGCCAACTGTTTCACGCAGTTGGTTTCAAAATTACAATAAAGGGGGGAAAAAACCTCCGTAAGGGCCCGGTCACACGCTCCGGGGCGGGGGGTGCTGAAGCAGTTCCTTAAGATGTCCCATGATGGCGCTGCGGTCAGAAGCAGCCCTTTAAACTGGCCAGAGCAGGCGGCAGGTAGCGGCTGACCCCAGCACCACCTCCCCTCAAACGCCAGCAAGCCGGACACAGCCGTTTTATTATTATCGTTTTATTGTTTTTTTTTTCTGTTCCATAAGACACAATTGAGGAGTGAGACTCCATGGTCATGGAACAAGTCAATACATTAATTGTTACACAAGAATGGTAATAGAAAATTTTTAAGTAGTTCTTTGCACACGACAATCTTAATACAAAGTGAAAATAATCAATAAAGAAAAAAAATGAATTAGCTTAATTGTTGAACTTTTCTAGGAGTTCCTCGACAGAATAAAAGGAGTGAGCCATGAGGTAACTCATCAATTTAGATTTGAAAGCTTGTGGATTAGTTCTAAGATTCTTTAGTTCTTGTGGCAGCTTATTGAAAATGGATGCCGCAGAATATTGTACCCCATTCTGCACAAGTGTTAAGATGGTATGATGCAAATGTAGATTCGACTTCTGTCTAGTATTCACCGAGTGAAAGCTACTAACTCGTGGGAATAAGCTGATATTATTAACAACAAACGACATTAAAGAAAAAAATGTATTGTGACGCCAGTGTCAAAATTCCCAGACTACTGAAAAGGGGTCGACATGACGTTCGCGAACTTACACCAGATATTGCTCGAACCGCCCGTTTTTGAGCCAGAAATATCCTTTATGCATCAGGCGAGTTACCCCAAAAAACAATGCCGTACGTCATAAGTGAGTGAAAGTAAGCGTAATAGACTACTTTTCGTGTTGAAAAATCACTTATTTCAGATATTGTTCTAATGGTAAATATAGCAGAATTTAGTTTTGGAACAAGATTCTGAACATGGGCTTTCCATGACAGCTTACTGTCTATATGAACACCTAGAAATTTGAACTGTTCAGTCTCACTTATCACATGCCCATTATGTGTAATCAGAATGTCAGCTTTCGTCAAATTACGTGTTAGAAATTGTAAAAACTGAGTTTTACTGTGATTTAACATCAACTTGTTTTCTACAAGTCATGAACTTATCTCTTGAACCGTATTATTTGATACTGTGTCAATATTACGAGCAACATCCTTCACTACCAAGCTGGTATCATCAGCAAACAAAAATATTTTACAGTCACCTGTTACACTCGAAGGCATATCATTTATATAAGTAAGAAACAGCAATGGTCCCAAAACAGACCCCTGTAGCACCCCATACTTAATTATGCCCAATTGGGATTGCACGTCATAGCTATTTTCTACACTGCGGAGAATTACCTTCTGTTGTCTATTATTAAAGTAAGAGGTGAACCAGTTGTGGGCTACTCCCCGTATTCCATAATGTTCCAACTTCTGCAACAATATTTTGTGATCAACACAATCAAACGCTTTTGTTAAATCAAAGAAGACGCCTAATGTCCGTAGCCTCTTATTTAACCCATCAAGTGCCTCACAGAGAAACGAAAATATAGCATTTTCAATCGTTAAACCACTTCTAAAACCAAACTGCACGTTTGACAATAAATTATGTGAACTGAAATGATCAATTAATTTTGAATATACAGCCTTTTCAATAACTTTATAAAAACCGATGGCATAGAAACAGATCTATAGTTGTCTACATTATCCCTTTCTCCTTTTTTATAAAGTGGTTTCACTACTGAGTGTTCTCGTGGCAGGCGGCGCGAGCTCTCCCCTCAGCCTCCCCTCCACGCTACCCTCTGACGTGAGACAGCAACGAGCTTGAATTTCATAGAGTGGCGATAGGTCCGCCATGTTTCAGGAAAATTGAACTGGCGTCCGCCATGTTATTTGGGGTACCGGCTGACTGCTGGTATGCCACAGCCACTAGAATTTTACCTGTTTGCACAGTTTTACTTTTGAAATGAAGATTGACTATTGAGTACAGATGTGCATGAAGTTCCCCGTTGGTGTGTCCAGACGTTATCAACGCTGCGAATTGATGAGCCAGATAGTGCATTTTCTTAAAATGCGGCAATGAAATATCACGAATCTGTCAGTAAGACTCTTCCAGTTCGAAGTATAACAGTTATCTGAGGTTTGATCCAACTGCGAAAGTGCCGCTTTGAAAATATTTGTACATATTTAAGCAACTTTCACACAGTTAAAAATTAGGTGTTAAAATTGTAAGAGTTTGAATGAATGTCGTTGGTCCACTTGAGCTGTTATTTTTATTGGAGTCGTGAAGACCCGCACAACCGGTTTCGCACCCTACAGTTGCATCTTCAGGCGCTTTTTACTGTACAAAATAATTGTTGTAATAAATGAATGTTTAGAATGAAAATTACATATTAAAAACAAAAAATCCGAACTAGTATGTATGAGAAAGTTACATGCAAAAAAATTTTTATATAGAAGCCAGAAGGCTATTGATAGCAATAAATAGTTTTTTTATTATATTACTTACAAAGTTTTCCATATAAGTGATTTATGATGGATAACGGGGTTAATGGTTAGGTGGTACCTCAAGCAACTTGGCCCTTTTCGCCAAAAAGATTATAAAGAAGTCTACCGTGCGGTTCTTGTCATTTTTTGTTAAAAGAATAGAAAAGTCGGCAATTGGTAAAATTTGTTTGGCCTGTGACAAAAAACGACGTGATGGGTAGCCCTACAATAGACAACATTTTTGTCACAGGCCAAACAAATTTTACCAATTGCCGACTTTTCTATTCTTTTAACAAAAAATGACAAGAACCGCACGGTAGACTTCTTTATAATCTTTTTGACGAAAAGGGCCAAGGTGCTTGCGGCACCACCTAACCATTAACCCCGTTATCCATCATAAATCACTTATATGGAAAACTTTGTAAGTAATATAATAAAAAAATATTTATTGCTATCAATAGCCTACTGGGTTCTATATAAAAAATTTTTTGCATGTAACTTTCTCATACATACTAGTTCGGATTTTTTGTTTTTAATATGTAATTTTCATTCTAAACATTCATTTATTAAAACAATTATTATTTTGTACAGTAAAAAGCGCCTTAACATGCAACTGTAGGTTGCGAAATCGGTTGTGCGGGTCTTCACGACTCCAATAAAAATAACAGCTCAAGTGGACCAAGGACTTTCATTCAGACTCTTACAATTTTAACACCTAATTTTTAACTGTGTGAAAGTTGCTTAAATATGTATAAATATTTTAGCTGTGGTTGCCCGTCATACAAAGTTCGTTGCCAAAATATTTGTGTTAATTATAACGCAAGTCTAAAAGTGCTGCGAAACTTACACAGTGAGCAGTAATTGTAATGACGAACAATCATGATCACGGATTTGCATCTGTTGTTAATGTGTTGTAACAACTGCTTTCATAGAGTCTAAGAAATGTTTATCTGGTACTTATTAAACATATTAAGTCCGCATACTCGTAAAATTGCTGTTGAAGGGATTGGCTGTGAAGTTAGGTGACGAAATTTGAGTACAAAGACAAAAGTAACAACAAAATACTGCAATCAAAAATGCGCCTAGGTCAGCTGCCACAAAAGCATTCTACACCGAAATAAAATATCGTTAGTAACTTACGTTGTTACATCTACATACATACTCCGCAATTCACCGTAAGGTGCGTGGCGGAGGGTACACTGTACCACTACTAGGCATTTCCTTTCCTATTCCACTCCCAAATTGAACGAGGAAAAAAAGAATGCCTATATGCCTCCGTACGAGCTCTAATTTCTCTTATCTCGTCTTTATGATCTTTACGCGAAATGTATGTTGGCGGCAGCAAGATCGTACTACACTCAGCTTCAAATTCCGGCCCTCTAAATTTACTCAACAGAAATTCACGAAAAGAACGTCGTCTTTCTTCCAGCGATCCAAAATTGAGCTGCCGGAGCATTTCAGTGACGCTCGCGCATTGGTCGAACCTACCGGTAACAAATCTAGCTGCTCGTCTCTGAACCGCCTCTATGTCTTCCTTTAAACTGATCTGCTGCGGGTCGCAAACACTTGAGGAATACTCAAGACGTGGTCGTACAAGCGTTTTATATGCGGTCTCCTATACAGGTGAAGTACATCTTCCCAAAATTCTCCCAATAAACCGAAGTCTACGCCCTACTCACAACTGTTCTTACATGTTCGTTCGATTTCATATCGCTCTGCAATGTTACGCCTAGATATTTGCACGACGCGACAGCATCAAGAAGCTCACTACAAATGCTGTATTGGAACATTATGGGATTGTTTTTTCTACTCATGCGCATCACCTTACATTTTTCCACATTGAGATCTAGCTGCCAATCTTCGCACCAACTAGAAATTTTGTCTAAGTCATCCTGTATGATATTACAGTAAGTTACAGACGACACCACGCTGATAAATATTTACGTAAATATTTACTACACAGAACACAGACATTTAACAAGTGAAAAATTCCGGCTGTTAATATTGCTTCCGCGCTTTGCAATGATTATATGTTAACCATGCTTGATCAAGTATTGTCAACAACAAAGGAAAACATTTTTAAAGAAGGTGTAGACACTCAAAAGTGTTTATTTTATTTTATTATTCAACAGATGAGACACACATTCATCAACTGCAGCAGCAACAGAAGAAGTAACACACAGACGCTAGGGAGAAAACTGAGCCTTTTTTATGGAGTGTACTTCAAAGGAATTGCAAGATAGGTCATGTGAAGCTTCACTCTTGGGGAAGCTATGTGTCATTGTTGTTGTTGTTGGTTGTTTTTAGGGGACTAAACAGATAGGTCATCAGTCCCTATGTGTCATTAGCCAGGAGTTTTGTTTGTGTACAGGCAGAAACCAAAAGAGGCAAAAGAACTGGTGTTCTTGCTCGATATATTTGACGTTTTCACACTTCAATTTGTGCATTTAAATGCTGAACACACTTTAGACATGTTGCAGAAGCAAAGATAGTACAGAAAATGTACACTAAATATAATATACACTAAATACAATATACACTAAATACAGCACTTCACTTTCAACAACAACATACGACCGCGGTGGCCGAGGGGACTGAGGCGCTCCAGTCACGGTCTGCACGGCCACTACGGTCGGGGGTTCGAATCCCCCCTCGGGCATGGATATTTGTGCCGTCCTTAGTATTAAGTAGTTTGTAAGTTTAGGGACTAATGACCCGTAGTTAAGACCCATAAAAAAAAAAAAAAAATAAAAAAAAAAAAAAAAAAAACCTTATACGATGGAGAGCCTCCTGTCAAGTGTACTGACCACTGCCAATATGGCGGCTGAGTTTACACAGGTTGTCGCAAAGAGTGCTGTAACTCTTGTGTCAGACACTCTATGAAATTCTAGCTCGTTGTGCGAGAGGCACCCTCAGAAGTGCCTCTAGTGTGGTCTACCGGTACTAAGCCAGGGAACTACCTGACACCTGCTAGCATCTTACGGAACTACGAGGGGAGCGTAGGACAGTGGTTTAGGGGGGGCTTCTCCTCTGTATGTGTTACTCTGTGGTGCGAGGTCTTATGCGCCAAAACTTAGTGGTAGTCAGCCGCTAGACTTACACACTAATTACTTGACTAAAGGCTAGTCTACACGACGACACTAGGTTGCGACACTCCTTTCCTGAAGTGAATTGCGCACAACTGGTTTCGTGTGTGTCTGTAGACACAGCGCCAATACTAAACATTTCAGTTTCGTTGTTTTGTGAGTGCCGTAGTCGTCGTAGAATTAAAATTGTGGTAGATGTTAGAGTTGAGGCGAAGCTATTGCTTCTCTGTGTGAAGCCGCTACATAAGACTTCTAGCAAAAAGAAAGAGAAACGTGTTTGGGTTCGTGACTGGATTAAAAAAGGACGTCATCTCGCTTGCTCAGCGTCGTTGCTGCAAGAAATTGTGGTTCAAGACGCTACAAATTATTTTAATCAACTTAGAATGTCACCAGAGCAGTTTACGTTCCTTATAAACAGAGTTAGTAATGCAATAAGGAAACAAGATACTGTTATGCTTGAAGCATTGTTACCAGGACTTAAATTACAAATTGCATTTCGTTTCTTGTCAGAGATTCATATTCGTCTCTATAGTACCTCTACTGTTTTCCACAATTGCCGTAGTTCATTTGTATACGTATTTTGAATTGAATGTATTTTAGTTTACAATTCACTAATCGTTAACCCATCAATATTTAAGTCACGAATAATTGCTTCAAGAGCACCAACACGCCACTGTTTATTCCTGAAATATCGCCTTTAAAATCCCACAAACACCTATGAATCGCATATATGTCCAAAACTGATTTCTTCCGTTCCCCCCCTTTAAGGCTAGTTTACACGACGACTCTACGTTTCACGAAACTGCGCTAATGGCGAGTGCGCATGCGCGGCGGGCGATCGCGCAACTCGTTGGCGAAACTAAACAGTTTCGGCACTTTCAAACTTTGGCGAAACTGATTGCTCGTGTTACAACAAATACAGAAAAAAAACATAAAGGGGGGCGGGGGGGGAGGGGGAGGGGAAGGAACGGAAGAAATAGTTCGGTTTTTGTGCATATATGCGATGCATAGGTGTTTGTGCGATTACAACGATGAAAATCTCAGGAATAAGCAGCGGCGTGTTGGTGCTCATCCAGCAATTATTCGTGAATTAAATATTGATGGGTTGACGATTAATGAATTGCAGACTAAAATACATTCAATTCGAAATACCTATACAAACGAACTATGGCAATTATGGATTTCGGAACACGGTGCAGGTATTGTAGAGGCGAATATCTACACGACAACAAACGAAATGCAATGAAATTAATTTCAGTTCTGCAAACAATGCTTCACGCACAACAGTATCTTGTTTCTGCATTGGATTACTAATTCTGTTTAAAAGGAACGTGAAGTGCTCTGGTGACATTCTAAGTTGGTCTTAAATCACAATTTCTTGCAACAAGGTCGCTCAGCAACCGATCTGACGTCTTGTTTTAATCCAGTCACGAACCCTAAGCACGTTTCTTATTCTCTTTATGTTTTTAGTCTTATGCAGAGACTTCACACAGAGAAGCGATAACTCCGCCACAACTGTTACAGCTACCAAAACTTTCATTCTACGGCGACTACGGCACTCACAAAACGACGAAACTGAAGTGTGTGGTATTGGCGCCGTGAGTACAGACATACACGAAACCAGTTGTGCGCAACTGGTTTCATTCAACAAGTGTCGCAACCTACTGTCATCGTGTAGACTAGCCTTAAATTAAACCAACTTATGCCAAGGACAACACAAACACCCATGCCCGAGGGAGGATTCGAACCTCCGACCGTAGCGTCCGTACAGATGGTAGCTGCGCGCCGCAGACCGCTCGGAGACCGCGACCGGCACCTCCAACAGCCGCCAGTAGTCCACTCGAGTGACGAGCGCCTTCACTCCAGGGGATCGGCCTTGTTTCTCATCGACGTGGACCGTGAGGCCGCAACCGTGTGATCATCTGCAGCTACGAGGGTCACTCCAAAACAAATGCACACTAGTTTTATTTTTTTAAATACAGTTATTATTCTACATGTTTGAAGGTTTTACAGTGCGTAGATACATTCTTTAGAAACAATATTTTCAATTCTCCACGTAATCCCCACCCTCTCAATTGCTTAACGCCATCTCTGAACCAGCGCCTGTGTACCCGCAAGATAAAATTCTGGACCAACACGTTGGAGGCACTATCAGTATTCTACAAAAAGTTCCTTCCCCTATCCCAACGTACCGCGACAATTAGTTTAAATTTGTTTTCTTTTTATATTTTCTTTGTATCTAGATTGATCCCTACTTTGCTTTTGATTTTAGGTTGAGGTTATCAACCTGAATGATATTTTCTATTTTATTATTACAATTGAGATTAATAATATTGTTGATGCTATTGATCAATATTTTTATTTTTAGATATTTATAAATATTTAATTATTGTTTTTAAGTTTTGTTTTTATTGTTTCGATATATTGTTATTCTGATTTAAGAATGATTATAATAAAAAATGAAATAAAAATGAATGTTGATCCTTGGAATGACTTTTTCCCTAATAAGTTTTTGAATTCATTATGTAAACTTAAATTTAATTTATTTAATGAAATGTTGATGGAAAATAAATCAAAAGAATAATTAAAATCAGAAACAACATAACCAAAATATGAACCTAAAATAATAGCAAATAAAGTTAAAAATTTCACAAATCAAGGCAAAACAATCAAATGAGACACAGGAAAAATTAATCAAGACAAAAATCAACCACCAAAAACAGCAATAATTAATAAACCAATTATACCAAAAGAAATAAAACAACTTCTACCATTGAAAGAATAAACAGAATAATAATTATCACCACCTAATGACGGTAGTGGTGTTCTATTAATTCCTATTCTTTTTAGTGTTATTTTTTATTTTATTTTCTATGTACGTTTACTCTGTTAAAGTTTTGTTTAATTTATCGTTCGCTGTGACGCGTCTGTCAGCAGTCAGCAATTCGTTAACTCTCTGCACATTGTCTGCAGTGTGTGCTGTACGAGGCCTGCCGCTGCGAGGACGATCCTCAATATTGCCATGCCCGCTTTCATCACGTAACCTGCTTGCCCACCGGCTAACTGTACTGCGATCGACAGCAGTATCTCCATACACCTTTTTCAACCTCCTGCGGATATTTCCCACTGTCTCGTTATCCTAACACAGGAATTCAATGACAGCACGTTGCTTCTGACGAACGTCAAGTGTAGCAGCCATCTTCAGGACATCTTGTGACGACGCCACTCACAAGAACAGTATCAACAAAGTTTGAAAACAAGCGGGAACGATGTAACTACACAATGTCAAACTTTCAAACATGCAGAATGAAAACTGTATTTAAAAAAAATTGTGTGCATTTCGTTTGGCGTGATCCTCGTATAAATAAATCAGACAAAGGCTCACACGTCGATTCTGTATTTTTAGATTTTCAAATGCCACCTTCTACATGGGATACTCTGTAAATCACATTTAAGTGCCTGGCAGAGGGTTCATCGAACCACCTTTATACCATTCATCTACCATTCTATTATCGAGTAGCGTGCGGGAAGAAAGAACACCTGAATCTCTTTGTTCGAGCTCTGATTTCTCGTATATTATTCTGATGATCATTGTAAGAGGGAGTGTACAATCTATTTTCGCATCTGGAGAAGAATGTTGGTCATTGGAGTTTCGTAAGTAGACCACTCCGAAGCAATGAGTGCCTCTATTGTAATAATTTCCATCCCAGATCCTGTAACATTTCCGTAACGCTGTCTCCCCTGTATCGTGACAATACAAAACAGATTGCCCTTCTTTGGACTCTTTCAATGTCCTCCGTCAAACCCACCAGATAAGGATCCCACACTGGGCAGCATCACTCCAAAAAAGGACGGACAAGAGTAGTGTATGCAGTTTCTTTAGTAGTTCCGTTACATCTTTTAAGGGTTCTGCCAATAAAACGAAGTTTCTGGTTCGTCTTTGCTGCAACATTATCTCTTGTTCATTCCAGTTAAAGTCTGAAGTAATAGTAATTCCTAGGTATTTAATGGTGATGTTTACGGATTTATCTTGTAAACAAAGTTTAAGGGATTTATTTTCGTACTCATGCGGACGACTTCACTCTTTTTATTATTTAGAGTCAATTGCCAATTTCTACACCACAGTGATATCTTATTCAGATCGTTCTGCAGTTGGCTTTCATCTTCAGATGACTTTAATAGACGATAAATGACAGCGTCATCTGCAAACAACCTAAGAGAGTTACTTAGATTTTCCCCTAAATCGTTTATGTAAATAAGGATCAGCACAAGACTAATAACACTACCCTGTGGAACGCCCGATATCACCTCTGTTTTAATCGATGCCTTATCATCGATTACTACAAACTGTGTCTTCTCTGGCAGGAAATCCCCTATCCAGTCACAAATTACGGGCGATATACCATTACTACGCAATCTGATGAAAAGTTGTTTGTGAGGTACGGCGTGAAAAGCCTTCTGGAAATCAAGAAATACGAAATCAATGTGAGATCCCTTGTCGATAGCACTCATCACTTCGTGTGAATAAAGAGCTGATTGTGTTTCGCATGAATGATATTTCCTAAATTCTTGTTGACTGTGGCTCAGTAGATCATTCTGAGATAATTGATAATATTTGAATATAGGATGTGTTCCAAAACCCTGCTGGAAATTCACGCTAATGAAATAGACCTGTAGTTTAGTGGGTTACTCCTACTGCCTTTATTGAATATGGGTTTGATCTGTGCAACATTCCAGTCTTTTGGTACAGATCCTTCTTTGAGAGAGAGGTTGCATATGGCTGTTAATAAGGAGCTATCGCTTCAGCATAATCAGATAGAAATCTTGTGGGTATACAGTCCGGACCAGAAGACTTGTTCTTGTTAAGTGATTTTAGTTGCTGCACTACTCCGACGATATCTACTTCTACGTTACCCATTACGGCATCGTTCGTAATTCGTAATATGGAATATTGGTTGCGTCTTCTTTAGTGAATGAGTTTCGAAAAGCTATGTTTAGTAAATCTGCTTTAGTAGCGCTACTATCGGTAGGGTCGTCATTACTATCACGTAGTGAGGATGTTGTTTGTGTTTTTCCCCTATTATATTTATCTCTTTGGTTTTTCAGTCAAATATCGAGAAAGTGTTTCGGTGTTTTTGGGGAAAAACATTTATATTTTTCGACTTATACACTTCGTCCAACGCTGTTCTAATTTGTTGATCCCTTCTGAATAATAGGAATTTTCCAAGCCTACAAAACAGCTATTACTCTCTGTAATTAGCACCTAATTTGAATGAAATCTTCGGCCTGACAGCGATTTCTTCAAACTGGGGAACAAATAGTAGTCCGAAGAAGCCAAGACTGGAAAATGTTTGAGAAGGACTTTTTTGTGGGCCAGTCGCCGGCGTTTTTCTTGCAGCTTGGTTTTCAAAGGGTCCAATAACGATGAACAATATGCACCTGTAATAGTTTTACCCTGTTCCATATAGTCGATGAGAATTATCCCTTGCGAATCCCAAAATACCGTCGCCATAACCTTTCTGGCCGAAGGACTGGTCTTCGCCTTTTTTGGTGCAGATTGTCCCTTTGTAACCCATTGTTCAGATTGTTCTTTGGTCTGAGGAGTGTAGTAACGTATCCATGTTTCATCCACAGATACGAAACGACGCTGAAGGTCCTACGGATTCATTCTGAACAGCTTCAAACCTTCCTTGCAACATTTCACACGATTTCGTTTTGGTCAAGCGTGAGCAATCGCGGCACCCATCTTGCGGATAGCTTTCTCATGTCCAAAAGTTTATGCAAAATGTTATGTACCCGTACATTCGAGATGCCCACAGCACTAGCAATCTCACGCACGATAACTGTTCTGTCATCCATTACCATATCATGGTTTTTATCAATGATTTCTGGAGCCGTAACCTCCACAGGGCGTCCAGAAGGTTCAGCGTCACTTTTGCCCACACTCCGAAAATTTTCGTACCACTTACAAACTGTTCTAATCGAAGGTGCAGAGTCACCATAATGTTTATTAAGCTTCTCTTTAGTCTCCTGAAGCGTTTTGCCTTTCGTAAAGAAATGTTTAATCACCACACGAAATTCTTTTTCGTCTATTGTTTGACAATAACTCGACTTCCTTGGTTCACAATCAGACGACTGCCGAACACGAAGAAATAAACTAATATGGCTGAAACTTGGTGTGCGTTCTTCCAAAGATGCTATTAACTGAACATGACCTCTATACGTGCCGGTGGCGCCATGTTAGCTTGAACTTTTCAGACGCCCATCATAAATCAAAATGTTTGTAAGTCTTAAGGGACTTAACTGCTGAGTCATCAGTCCCTAAAGTTAGAAACTACTTATAAACTACTTTATACTAAAGACGACACATACATCTATGCCCCAGGGGGAATTCGAACCCCCGACGGGGAACAGCCGGCCGCAGTGACCGAGCGGTCTGCGGCGCGCCACTCACAGTCTGGACGGCCGCTACTGTCGGGGGTTCGAATCCCCTCTCGGGCATGGATGTTTGTGCCGTCTTTAGTATACGGTACTTCATAAGTAGTTTGTAAGTTTAGGGACTGATAACCCCGCAGTTAAGTCCCTTAATCTTAAGATTTGAACATTTGGAACGGCCTCGCGCATCGCAGCATAGCGCCTTAATGCGCTCGGCCACTCCGCCGCGGCTCCATCATAAATGCCCCTTTTTCTCAGTAACTCAGACGTTTTATCACAAGTTCCCGCATCATTTGCTCTACAGTGACTTTAAAATAAGAGCTGGAAAAGTTATGATTTTTTCCCTAAATATATAATTTTTGAAGACAATAATGATAAATCCTCATCTCCTCCGTCATCTTTCCCGCCCAGTGCTGCCCTCTTTCTCTTGGATCTGGCTATAATTAAAAGTAAGAACACCAATTTTGGTTTAGTCATGATGAAAGGAAAAATGTTAAATAAAAAAAAAAGTAAAAGCAGGTGTTTAGGGAATTCTCGACCGTGATACAAATTTTAATCTAGCACCTTGCCATGTTATCAATATTGCAGCGAGTCTTCCGACGGAACGCGTGATGCAGTGGTTAACATCGCAGATCGCTGCGCTTGCGGTCTCAGTTCAAATCCTGCAACGGACAGAAAAAAAATATTTATTTGTATTTACTATTTCCAGAATGTTATACATGTTCCTTATGTTTGATGTACTTGTAAGTTCCAGAAAATTCTTTCTATGTATAAATAGTGGAGGCAGTCGGTACTGAGTGTACGCTTGTGTTAGCAATAAACGCGTCCTAAGTGTAAAGTGTTGTGCTCTATTAACGACGAGCCTTGGAATTCCAGACCACCTTTAGTTTTCAACGTGACAATATCTTTTATATATTGAGACTACATTTCTCTAGAAAATGAAAGTGGCTTTTAATCAAAGTATGTGATTATGGACTATCGTCTCAGGTATATGAGACGACACAGTTCATAGTAACTGCTGGAAAGGCATAAATTAAATAAGAGTTGTTTACCACAGGGTACTGTTATTGGTCCACTGCTACTCCGTATATACATAAATGTTCTGCTACAAAATCTGAAAAGTCCTGCACATGGTGCTGCCATTCATCGTCTAATAAAGTCATCTGAAGTTCAAAAGGAACTGCATATATTTGTATGACGCGAAAATTAGCCATTGAATGTTAACAAAGGGAGGTGTGAAGACGTCTGCATGAGTACTAAAAGGAATCCACTAAACATCAAGATCATGGAATCAAATCTGAAGCTCCTAAATTGAACCCGGTACATGCAAGCTATTATAGCGACATAATTTAATTGGAAAGACATAGATAACATCGCGAGGAAGGCGAAACGAACGATTAAGATTTATTGGTGCAACACTTAGAAGACGCAACAGAAGAACTAGAGAGCCAGGCTACACTACGCTTGTCCGTCCCATTTTGGCGTATTGCTGCGCGGTGTGGGGTCCTTATGATAAGGGATAGGCGGAGTACCTCGAAAGTGTACAAAGAAGGGCAGTTAGGCCAATACGAAAATAGACTGTTGACTCCCGCATAGCCTGAGAGAATTGCTCATCATATTAAAATATATAAAATTTGAGGTGTTTATGGCTATATTTCACTCTGCAGCCAAAACTGCACATCGCAAACGTATAGTGTTTGTATGTGGTAGTAGGCATGAGTCTCCCATTGTGCATTACGATGATAGAGGGTTGATAACGACAAGGGGATGGAAGATATTAGAGTTGAAAGTTTCCGACTTATATAAGATTCTACTGGTGGGTGTCAATTTTAGCTCTTCAGGAGAAAGTACACAATGGAGACGAACGATCTCTCTGTGTTGTTGTAGTACAAAGTCTCCTGTTGTACACCATAGCAGTTCCGTGACGATAGCTATAAGAGGGTGGAAGATATAATGGTTGAAAGTCGACAGCTTATATAAAATCCGGACTGAAGATCAGCAATGTCTTTTAACATTATAATAGCAAAGAAGGTATATACAGAAAAACATGAGACACATTCTTCAGTTGTTTTTCTGCAACAAGCATACGAGTCAAGGAGGATAGAATACAGGGAGACACCTTTACGCTGAAAAACTGAAGCCAGCCGGCGCCATATTGCTAAGTTTTGGAGGAGTGTTCATATTGTAGAGCTAATGTTTTATGTCAGTTAAAATAGGAATAAAACGTCCGACGTTTCTGCCGTGATGTACAACGTGTACAAATTAGTCGTTAAAAATTAAGTTTTCAAATATATTATGATGAGTATTTATTACTATTTATTCAAGAAAGTATATTGTTTGGAAGTACATACTTTGCAGTGACTGTCAGTTCAATGCATTAACAGAAAGGGGGTCGAATTAACGCATAGTTTGAACGGAGAAATAGCATTCCAAAACTGACCAAGATGGCAGACAGGCTTCAAGTGACGTATGTGCTCGGCATAGATAATGCCATCTCCCTTTATTCTAACCTCCTTGATACAAATAAAGAAAAATAAGTGAACATTACGGTTTGAAAAGAAAAATTACCAAGAAAGATGCCAAAACATAAGAAAGAAATTTAGCTTTCTCGATCCGTTTCCAAAAGACAGAAACCGGCGCTGAAAATCGAATCTACAGACTACAGAAACTTGAAATTTGTAGACGTTGTTTACCTTACACTATAAGCATCAGTAATTTTTCGCTATTCCCAAAGCTAAGGGGGTGAAATAGGCGATGAACGGTTTTTTGAAAATACATTGCTATTCAGACAATTTTGAAGGAAGAAATACAGAAGTTCGAATTTAGATTTTTGAATTGAATGTTAAAAATACGTGATTCAAATTTTTGGGAATTCAACCATTAAGCGGGTACAATAAGGGAAAATCTTTTAAGGCTGCTACTAAGACTTTTTTGATGCTAGAAATGCGAAAATTTGGATTTGGAACCATGGTTAGAATAAAAAAAAAAATGTTTCGGGATGTTTTGAATTCTGTCATCAGTGGTGCAATAGTGGGTGGCAAGTTGTAACAAAATACTTGATTAGGAGAGCATTTTTAAAACGAAATCTATGAAAATTTATATTTAGAAGTAGAAACAACCAGTGCAGACTATCCAGTTTACGCGTGCGAAGCAACGGGAATTAAGCTAGTAATAATGCACGGAGAGATTTATGTGTTTGTTCTTTCCGCGCACTACTCCAGGAAGGTATGGTAGATAAATAGTTCCGAGGTGGTTCGATGAACGAAAAAATAAATAAAGAAGATCTTCATTTTTACTGTACTAATGCTTACTTAAATGTTCAAATGTTTGTAAATCTATCGGACCAAACTGCGTGGTCATCAGTCCGTAGCTTACAAACTACTTAAACTAAGGTAAACTAACCTAAGAACAACACACACATCCATGCCCCAGGGAGGACTCGAACCTCCACGGCGAGCAACCGCGCGCTCCGCAGCGAGACGCTTTAGACCGCTCGGCTACTCCACCGCGGAAATGCTTACTACAATTACCATACAAAAAAAAAAAAAAAAAAAAAAAAAAAAAAAACAAAAAAAAAAAAAAAAAACAAAAAAAAAACGAAAACTTAGTTAACTGAAAATAATACTATCACATTTTGCGTCCCATGTCTGGGCATCAGCAAGTGTCAACGCGTGATAAATTTAGCTTGACTTCACCTCTGATAACACCAAGCGAAGAACTGAGGTTGGCCTTAGAGCAGAATCCACGTTAACCGTGTACGTGGTACTACTACTTCAGCCTGGAGGGTAGGCACCCACACGACTCTGTATGTTGCACTGGCTGCCGCATTGCAGGTGGCTCACTATCGTTTCATTTGCGGATCGTAAAGCAAACACCCTGTCTTATCTCAAGTAATTATCCGGTTGAGAAACGTCGGATGCAAACAGAACTACTAAAGAGACTACATACACCACTCTTGTCCGTCGTAATTTGGAGTATTGCTGCCCTGTGAGATCCATATCAAGGGGGTTTGAAGGAAGCCATCGAAAGAGTTCAAAGAAGGGCAGCCAGTTTTCTATTGTCACAATACAGTGGAGACAAAGTCACGGAAATGATATAGGATCTGGGATGGGAATCATTACAACAACGGCGGTTATCGCTGCGGCATGGTCTACTTACGAAACTCCAATCACCAACTTTCTCCTCCGAATGCAAAGATATACTGTTGACTCCCACCTACATAGGTAGAAATATTCATCAGAATAATATAAGAGAAATCTGAGCTCGAACTGATTCAGATGTTCTTTCTTCCCGCGCGCTATTCGAGGATGGAATAGGAGATGAATAGTATAAAGGTGTCAATAAAATTCTTCCGGATATGAGACCGCGTCGTCATTTTATAAACTCTGCCGACGTTTCGGCCACTGTTGCAGGCGGCCTTCATCAGGGTCTGTGTCTGACTGCTGAATGTACGATCGCTTGGGGTATATATATCAGCGGATGAGGGAGAGGTAGGGGGACGTTGGTTTTCCTTTCTTGGTTACATTATTGCACGCCATTCGTGGAAAAGGGCGTTGATGATTGGTGTTTTAATGTCTCGTTTTTCATATGATTTGAGGTTGCATCTTCGCCCTTATTGGCCAAAATGGACGTTTTCGATTGGTTTTTGCATTAGAAGTTGCTGTTGCCGGAATGGGCCTGATAAGACGTGCAATAATGTAACCACCAATAAAGGAAAACCAGCGTCGCCCTTCCTCTCCCTCATCCGCTGATATACAGGGTGTTTCACTAAGTGTGTTTGCCTCTGTAACTTATAAAACAATAGGTGACGGGAAATTTTAATGCGTTAGGTCAACACAAGAAATGTTAAACTTTCTGCGGAGCTATGAACATAGTTTATTGTGTCATTTTCCAAAGAGTTACAGCACAAAGATATAATTTTTAAATGGAACAATAGTTTTTCTATCGTGCATTGGATTCGTTGAAACCAGCTGCGTCCAAATCAATTTAAATTACATTCCTATCACTGTTAGTTTCGGAGCTACAACCCTTTAAAGTTTAGGGGCCAGAGGCTGCGACAGCGTAGCTGACTGTCTGGTGGTCATGAGACAATGGGCCGTGCCCCAGGGGATAGCCTCTCGGCCAGTCAGCTACGCTATCGCAGCCTCCGCCCCCGGAACTTTGAAGGGTTGTAGCTCCCAAACTAACAGTGATAGGAATGTAGTTTAAATTGATTTGAACGCAACTGATTTAAACCATAGAAAGAACTATTGTTCCATTAAAAAAATATATCTTTGTGGTGTAACTTTTTGGAAAATGATACAATAAACTATGTTCATAGCTCGGCAGAAAGTGTAACATTTCTTGTGTTGACCTACCGATTAAAATTTCCCGTCACCTATTATTTTATAAGTTACAGTGGCAAACACACTTAGTGAAACACCCTGTATATACCCTAAGCGATCGTACATTCAGCAGCCAGACCCTGATGAAGGCGGCCTGCAACAGTGGCCGAAACGTCGGTAGAGTTTTTAAAATGACGAAGTGGTTTCATACCCTGAAGAATTTTACTGACAGTGACAACAGCCGCGGAAGCCTACGTTTGCAAGTATAAAGGTGGTTTTATGAACCCTCTGCCAGGCACTTCAATGCCATTTGCATGGTATGCCATGTAGATGCGCAACTGATGAGGTCACCACAAACCGTCATGCGGTCATCACGTTGGCTTTGCGACAGGATTCGTTGCACGCTGTGCTCGGTAACACGAGCCATGGTATGAGCTCTTCAGTCAGAACTTCGTGGCAAGTAGAGCTGGTGCAAGAAGCCGTGGCCCCCGCTGTCTCGGCTTACGCTCTAGGCGAGTACATTCGTTTGTTTTGGATCACATTTCAAATAGGTATCCGAAGCATACTGTTATAATCGGTGGCGACTTTAATTTACCCTCAATATGTTAACATAATTACGTATTCAAAACCGGCAGCAAATATAAAACATCGTCCGAACTAGTTCTGAATGCTTTTTCTGAAAACTACTTCGAACAGTTAGTTCATGAACCCACTAGAATAGTAAGTGGTTGCGAAAATACCCTTGATCTCCTAGCAACAAATACTCTGGAGATAGTAAAGAGCATCAAAACAGATACAGGGATTAGCGAACATCGAGTTGTAGTAGCGAGACTGAATGTCGAAATGCCCAAATGCACCAAAAATAAACGAAAAATATATCTATTCAATAAAGAAGATAAAAATTCGCTTCACGCTTTCCTGAGTGATAGTCTCCAGTCTTTCAAATCTAAAAATGCGAGTGTAGATCAGTTGTCGCTTATTTTCAAAGACATAATATCAGTAGCAATCGAGAGATTTATACCAAATAAATTAATAAAAGAGGGGGCTGACCCCCCGTGGTACACAAAACAGGTCAGATCACTGTTGCAAAAGCAAAGAAAAACGCATGCAAAATTTAAAAAGACACAGAATCTACAAGACTGGCAATCTTTTACTGAAACTCGCAACCTAGCGTGGACTTTAATGCGAGAAGCCTATAGTAGTTACCACAACGAAATCCTGTCTCGTAATCTTGCAGAAAATCCAAAGAAATTCTGGTCATACGTGAAGTACACTAGCGGCAAAACACAAACAATACCTTCACTACGCGACAGCAATGGTAATACTACCGATGAAAGTACTGCTAAGGCTGAATTACTAAACACAGCTTTCCGAAATTCTTTCACCAAAGAAGACGAAGTGAACACTCCAGTATTCAATCCAAGAACAGCTGCCAGCACGCGAAACTTAGAAGTAGATGTTCCTGGAGTAGTAAAACAACTTAAGTCACTAAACAAAAATAAATCTTCCGGGCCAGATTGTATACCAACTAGATTCCTCTCAGAGTATGCTGATGCAATAGCTCCGTACTTAGCTATAATTTACAACCGATCACTCACCGAATAGATCCGTACCCAAAGACTGGAAAGTTGCCCAAGTTACTCCAATACTCAAGAAAGGCAATAGAAGTGATCCCCAAAATTACAGGCCTATCTCTTTGACGTCGATTTGCAGTAGGATTTTGGAACATATACTTTGTTCGAATATTATGAACTACCTCGAAGAGAACGACCTATTAACCAGTAGTCAAAACGGATTCAGAAAGTATCACAGCTTGCCCTGTATTCATATGAAGTGTTAAGTGCCATCGACAAGGGATCTCAAATCGATTCCATATTTCTGGATTTCAGGAAGGCTTTTGACACTGTACTCCACAAGCAGCTTCTTATGAAATTGCGTGCTTATGGAATATCTCCCCAATTGTGCGATTGGATTCACGATTTCCTATCAGAAAGAACACAGTTCGTTGTAATTGACGGTAAGTCACCGAGTAAAACAGAAATGATATATGGCGTTCCACAGGGAAGCGTTATAGGTCCCCTACTCTTCCTTGTGTTTATAAACGATTTGGGAGACAATCTGAATAGCTCCCTTAGACTGTTCGCGGATGATGCTGTCGTTTATCGGTTAGTGAAGTCAACAGAGGATCAAAAGCAACTGCAAAGCGATTTAGACAAAATTTCTGCATGGTGCGAAAATTGGCAATTGACACTAAATAAAGAAAAGTGTGAAGTAATACACATGACCAGTAAAAGAAATCCGGCGAATCAAAGGTTACGTTTCATTGGCAGAACGCTTCGAAGATGCACCAGCTCCACCAAAGAGACTGTCTACATCACACTTGTGCGTCCTCTCCTGGAGTACTGTTGCCCCTTGTGGGACCCTCACCAGGTGGGACTGACGGAAGACATTGAGAAGGTTCAGAGAATTGCAGCTCGTTTTGTTTTATCACGTTACGGGGGGGAAAGCGTCACGGAAATGTTGCACGAATTGGGATGGAAATCATTAAAAGAAAGACGTTATTCATTGCGGCGTGATCTGTTTGCGAAGTTTCAATCACCGACTTTTAGTTCTGAAAGTGAAAATATTTTGCTAGCACCTACCTACTTAGGGAGACACGACCATCCCAATAAAATAAGAGAAATCAGATCGAAAACGGAACGATTTAGGTGTTCTTTCTTCCCGCGCGGTATTATAGAATGGAACGGTAGAGAAAAGTTATGAAAGTGGTTAATGAACCCTCTGCCAGGCACTTAAATGTGATTTGCAGAGTATCTATGTAGATGTAGGGGCGGCCGGATCAGTTGGGTGTTGCCTGCTGGTCGCGGGGTACGTTGACAGCCGCCTTCCTGGCGAAGCGTACGGCACAGCAGCCAGGGAGCAACTGAGCCGGCCGCCCCTCCGAAACAGAGGAATGGACTCACCCTGCGCACAACTTGAGAATGCGATTCTGCGCACAGGCCACGACTTCTTGCGCGAGCTCTACCATAGCTGACCCCTACTACTGCTCCGACAGGGTCCATGGATTGGCAGAGGTTAGCACGCACCAGTGTTGCAACCTCCTGGGTCTCGCGTTCCGTTCGAACTGTTCGTGGCCGACCAGTATGAATATCGTCTTCCAAACTGTCCGTCCTTGCACAAAACGACGGAGCCACCTGAACACAACATTGTGACTTCATGCGCCCTCACTGTACACCTGCTGCAACTTTTCAAACTTTTCCGCCGCGGTTTTGCCTGATTTATGGCAGAACTTGATGTTTGCCCGTTGTTGAAACTGTGATATGTCATGGTCCGACTGGCGCAAACAACTCACATCACTCTGATGCTACATCTGATTCCAGTGCGTACACGCACCTGTCTTTCGTAGGAACAAGAGACTAACTGACATGATACCATACTACGGCACCCCTGTGCTGACATGCTGTCAGTATCAGATCTTATTGACTGTACCAATAATGAATCCCTTACCAACTGGGACAGAAACGAATTACGTTTAGCAGAATATGTGGCAGTCATTACGTTTCTTGCCAGAAACATTTCCCTTACTTTACGAAATATAATTAAATGAAATAATACAATGGTCATTTAAGGTCACAGGGTATTACTGTATTTGAACTTGAGACAGCCGCGGCAGATTAGCCGCGCGTACTGGAGCGCCGTGTTGCGAATGGCGCGGCAGTTCGTGCTCGGGCATGGATGTTTGTGCCGACTTTAGTATAAGGTAGTTAATAAGTTCGAATGTTCGAATGTTTGTATCGCTTATTGGACAACTACGGTGTCATCAGTCCCTAAACTTACAAACTACTTATGACCTACTTTTGAACTAGGACAGCACAAATATCCATGCCCGAGGGGGGATTCGAACCCCCGACGGTAGTGGCCGTGCAGACCGTGACTGGAGCGCCTCAGTCCCCTCGGCCACCGCGGCCGGCAGTTAATAAGTAGTTTGTAAGTTTAGGGACTGATGACCCCGCAGTTAAGTCCCTTAAAATTTATAAACATTTGACCATTTGAACTTGAGACAAGGAAAATTTTGTTGCTGCACTGGATTTGGATTCGGGTCTAGTTTTTAACATTAATTGACCCTCTCAGAACAATATAGCCGCGGCGGATTAGCCGTGCGCACTGGAGCGCCGTGCAGTGCACGCGGTCGTCCGCCGTCGGGGGTTCGAATCCCCCATCCCCCCTCGAGCATGTATGTTCGTGCCGTCTTTAGTATAAGGTAGTTAATAAGTAGTTTGTAAGTTTAGGAACTGATGACTCCATAGTTAAGTCCCATAACCTCTACAATCATTTATTTACATTTTTCAGAACAATATAATTCGATCATTTTGTTGCTTTCTCTCCAAGACTGCAAACCCCTCTAGATCTGAATGAAAGGCACGTATGTGTATTAGAATCATGGCCTAGCATAAAAATATTCATACGTTCATCTGAAGCATTAGCATGTTCACATAGGACTACTATTGAAAATAGTTTCTTTGTGTGTTGTCGATAACAACAATACGTTTCAATATGCACACATTTCTTTCCTGATATTTAATATCTATTCATGAATAGAAAGGAACGTTTTTAAGTGTGTGGTTCGATGGCAGTCACGCAAAAAGAAATTGTATCCTTATTTCCGATTCAAACATCTCAATGCCGGTGAAAAACATCGGTAGCTAACATTCCCAATATCTCAAAAATGTAATCACATATCATTCTTATCTCAGTTTTAAATGAAAATCGTATACAGTGTCTACATTTCATCCCCATCAATGTTTTCTAACACTCCTTATATCGATCGCGATGTAAGTCAAATAATCATAATTCTTGTGATTAGTGTGATATCTGTGTACGTATAATTTCTTTCGTGTTAATGTACGTAAATATTTTTTTCTATGACTTTTATACTTAATGGCATTTTCAAAATCCTAAAGTAAAAATATGTGAACATGAAATGTATTATATACTGGCGTAAAACTTCTTCTAATCAATGCTTAAGGTAAACAGTTTTGTGTAAATGTAAAAGTGTATGGATTCCCAATGGCGGGATGGTAAAAGGTGGATGCAGGCGATGGCATGCGAGTCCTTTGGGTGAGGAATATAGTCCATGGCTAGCCCTGAAAGCGGCCACAGATAGTATGGTGCGCTGGACTGGCTAAAATTTGGAAGATATCTCTCTCTGGAGAAGGCATTTCAAGGCAAATACAAAGTGTGGCTCTAATTTTGTCTACACAATGCAAAGAAAAATCATTTATAGCACAATTACAACAGGAGTCGTGATTGCATCGTACCTTATACCAAATGTGCCATAGAAGAACGCCATTATTTCACTTATGGCCAAAGGAATTATTATAACCACCTTTTCTTTTGTAATTGCCTAAACAAATGGCGAGGATATTCCGCCTTATGCAGGACACTTAGTTTAGCTACTTTTCCCAAACATGTTTCAGCACATTTCGTGCTATCGTTGGTGGGGTGGTTTATTTTTGTTCTTTACATTAGGCTACGTATAAAGTCACTGAGTAAGTAGCCTACTTATTACTTCTTGTTGTAGCCGGCGCTGGGGTCGACTGGAAAAATTGCGCGCACACCGCGGCGCGCTCCGTAAGTGAATTACGGTAGTTTTATCGCATATATACGCAAGTACATGACTGTCACGGGGCTGAAGCTTGGTGAGTGGGCAGTTGGCCCGCGTGTCGCATCTCTGCGGTCGCAGCGGCTATGGCCAGCAGATTGAGGCACACAATAGAGACTGGTCAGCTCCAGAGGAGGATGCAGGTGGCCAGCGTCTGCACACGTGGCTTCATTGTGTAGGCGCTGGGTGGGGGGAGAGGTGGGATCAGAGCCATCTGTTGTCAGCGGTTGGAACTGCTGCTTTCAGTGCGGCAGCCTAGCAAGCGCTTTCAATGGCCATGGATTGAAAATTCGATATAATTACTAGAGTAATGGGAGTACATATGTGTGGCATTACAGATGATCTTATATATGATTCATCTGTATGCACATCTAATTTTGGATGCGATATGAGCTGTAATTAATGCTCTTTTTATCATGTTACCGAAAAGAATGTTGTGATTTGATTTTACATATAGAAACAGGTGCAGTCTTGGGGTGGACACAACCCGCTCCCCTCCCCTGATGATATCGTCCATGCCTCCTCTTTCCTGCACCAGACTGTTGCTGACGCCGTTGCAACCCATATCCCCACCAAAGCCATCCATCCTCACCGTCCCCCCCCCCCCCCTCTCCCCACAAGCCGTCCTCCTGCCCCGAGAATCCCATCGTCTGTACCGTTTCTTCCTGCGGACCCGTGATCGAGAGACACTCCTCCGCCACCGGCAACTCCAACGACACATCAGGAACCTCTTGAACGCGAAGAAACGCCGGGATTGGCGACAGACATGCACCCGTCTTAATACTACACTCCCCATCAACTCCTCCAAATATTGGAAAGCCTTCCACCGCCTTACTGGCAGTCACTCAGTCCCCGCTTACCCTCTTCTCCATAATAACCTTCCTCTTCCTGACAATGCCAGTAAAGCACAGCTTTCCACTATATTCGACCTGCCTGACAATCCCAAATTCGACTACTCCCGTTTCCCTGACGTCCATGAGCGCACCGATACCTCAGTCCCTCTGCTCGCCCCTGGCTTTCAATATTTGGACCATATCTCCCCCTCAGACCTCAACACACCTATCACAGCACAAGACATCGTACACACGCTCCGCACAAAACGTAACACTGCTCCCGGTCACGACCGCATTACCTACAGGCACCTCCGTGCCTGTCCCCCCTCCTTCCATTACGCCCTCGCTTCACTGTACAATGTCATCCTCTTCACTGGTTTCTACCCAGACCTCTGGAAAACCTCCCGTATCCTAATGTTCCTTAAACCTGACAAACCGCCCTCCGAAGCCTCCTCCTACCATCCCATCTGTCTCACCTCGGTGTTCAGCAAAGTCCTCAAATCCATCCTCTCACGCCATATCCACGAACACCTCCGTCTACACCAACTCCTTCCCCTATCCCAATGTGGCTTCCAGTCGTCCTTCTCCATCGATGACCAGCTCCTTCGCCTTGTTCACCTTCTCTCCGTCCAGGTTAATTCCCTTTGCGCCGCCATCCTCGTCTCCCTCGACATTGAGGAGGCCTACGACCGTGTCTAGCATTCTGGTCTCCTTTTCAAGCTCCAAACCTACGCCATTCCTATTAATTATGTCCGTCTCATTGCTTCCTTCCTCTCCAAACGCCCATCCTACATCACTGTCAATAACCAAAATTCCTGTTTGTTCTACCCCTCTGCTGGGGTGCCCCAGGGCTCCGTCCTTTCGCCCCTCCTCTATCTGTTATATTCAGCAGATATGCCCCAACCTCAGCCTCCTGTCCATCTTCTTCAGTATGCTGATGACACCGCCTTCCTTGCCCTTGCCCCGTCCCTCGCTCGCTCCCAACATCTCCTTCAGTCCCATCTCTCCGAATTTTCCTCCTGGTGTAACCAGTGGCTCCTTACTGTAATCCCTACAAAATCCCAGGCAATCATCATAGGTCGCACCACCCCTTCCTTTCGCCACCGAGACATGTATCTCACCCTCCATGGTCGCCCCATCCCGCAAACGAAGACCCTCCGCTACCTCGGATTAACCCTAGACAGAGACCTTTCCTGGAACCCTCACCACAAAACCGTCCGACAAAATGCCCTCTCCCGCCTTAACCTCTTAAAATGCCTCTCCGGCTGGACATGGGGACTAAATCCTTCCACCATCCTGTATACCTACCGTTCCCACATGCGTCCCGTCCTTTGCTGCTTCCATCCCGCCTGGATATCCGCTCCCCCTCCTATTATGAATCCCTCAAAATCCTCAAATGCCATGCCCTTCGCCTCACCTACCGCATCCGCCTCCCCTCCCCCACGCGGATCCTTTACGACCTCATCCCATTCCCACACCTGGTCCAATTCTTTCAACACATCCGCCTCAAGTACATCCACCGAAAGATAGAGTCCCATAACCCACTGGTATCTCCTCTCCTCTTGGATCCTGGGCCCCTGCCACGCCATTACCGCCACATCCCTCCCTCCCTTCACCTCCACATCCTCTATGTTCTCTCCGAGGGTGGCTTCCACCACCTACCTCTCCCTGACGATGTCTCCAAAACCGTCCCGACATCTATCCCTCCTTCCAACTTTGACCCCTCTCTCTCTCTGTGGATTGCCGCCGCCTCCTCCCTCCCCCTCCCCCTCCCCTCCCACTCCCATCCCCCACTTGGTTCACCCCCTCTTTTCTCCACCTCCCCGGGAGCTCCTTCTCCCATTCTCCCTTCCCCCACCTCCTTCCCCCGTGCCTTCTCCATCCTTCCCCCCACCCTCCCCCTGCAGGGCCAGTACAGTGCTGTGTTTTTTAAGTGTACAGTGCTTCGTGTGTATAGTGTTTCGTCGCCCAGTGTTTTTTAACGTTGGGTACACCAGTGTTCAGTGTTTTTTTTACCTCAATGTCGCCGTCTTGTTATGTCTTGTCGTCTGCAGTGAGTGTTTTTAGCCACCGTGGCAATGTCTTGTTTTAACAACCATATATGTTCTGTCCACTGTCATATTGTCTTTTAACTTTCTCCCAAATTTTCATCTTGAAATTGTAAAAGCGCCATTTTATAACATATAATTTTATATTTTGTTTCGTCCATTGTTTACCATTCGCTCGGCGGTAGAGCAGCATTATCGGCTGCTGCCAGCCTGCCTGTATTAGGGCATTAAAATTCAATAAAGGAAAAAAAAAATAGTCTGGGGGCGCTCCACCAAATCGGAAAGCCGAAAGCCTTGTAGGGCAACCAGAAATTAGTCTTTCCACCAATTTGTGGTTGCACCAGGAACCCCCAACTATGGGAGTCAAATGTAATTACCATAATTACATTCTTCCTATGCTGCTGCTGTCCCTCCGACACTCTGCGTCTGAATGACTGCAGAATATCGGTTGGGGCTGGTCACGTGGTAGGGTGGTGGAGGGGGTGGACATGTGCTGTGATCTCTTTGGTCGGTGGTGGTCACGTGACTGGTAGGGGTGGGGGGTGACGTAGATAGTCACGTGATGCCTTGGGTTGAGCTCAGTTCCACGCCAGATGTGGAGGAGTGAACATGTGCAGTTGCAAATAAACAATAAATAAATAAATAAACAATTACCCTAAGTACATGTAATTTCAATTATGCAATGCCGCATAATTAATTTGATATAAAATTGTGACCCAGAAACCGCTTTTGTATCCTACTGACTTGATAAAATTGTAAATCCTCTGCCAGTAGGCGGTCAAGGTGTCAGCCAAGCCTGTGGAGGTCTTACTTGTCAGGGAAACTTCACTTTATGCTATTAAATTGGCAATTAATTTATACTACTTGTAAAGTACTGGGCCGATCAGCCAGCGATCGATATCATTCTATTCCTAATTTCACCTATGGTCCGAATCTGCTGTCAAAATCACAGGATTAATTTTATTAAGGCACTCTCCCTTTTTCAAAATGTTCAAATGTTTGTAGAACTTATGGGACTTAACTACGAGGTCATCAATCGCTACACTTACAAACTTCTTATGAACTAGCTAATACTAAGGACGGCACAAATACCCATGCCCGAGGGGGGATTCCAACCTCCGACCGCAGTGACCGTGCAGACTGTGACTAGCAGAAAGCTCGGCCACCGCGGCCGGCTCTCCCTTTGTCACAGGGCTAGACTATCTGGCATTCGCATCTGCCTTCCTTCAGCAGTTAGGCAACCCAAGATGTTGGTGCTACAATACGTACCTGGAAGTCGATAAATCGTATGTCAGTAGGCTTTCCATCCTGGTACTTAAACATAATGTTCTTGCTCCATACGTCCGCGTGCACCAGCACTTTGAAATCGCTCTTGGCACGACTTCGATTGACTACACGAGCGATATTGTCCGACCACCCCTCAGACTCTGCCTCGCACTTCTCCGAGTACTTGGAACAGTCGGGGAATTTGCCGAGGGCGACCCCGACGCTGCGGTACAGCAGGCTGTTGTAGGGTCCCAGCAGGCCGAGGGCGCGCGGGTGCCACGTGGGGTCGCTCGTCAGCAGGGGGTCTGTGAGGGACAGCGCGCGGGATGCGGCGTGCCAGCTCGCCAGCCGCTCCAGTACCAGCCGGCAGTGCGCCACGTCCAGGAAGCCCTCTGGAGGGTGGCGGAAGCCCGCGGCCGACAGGTCCTCCGTGACCAACACGTCGACGGGCGAGTGAGTAGCCAGCAGGCAGCGCGGCCCCACAGCCCAGGCGCCATCCCACAGGCGTCGCAGTGCGTCGTGGGCCGCGGGCAGCACGGTGGTCAGCAGCAGCGCCTCCCTGGAGAACACCTGCTGCAGCCGCGCCAGCTCCACCGCCACGCCGGCCTCCGGCGCGCTCTTGACCACCAGGTGCCGGGAGCGCGCTCCCTCCTCCCCGGCCACCTCCACTGTGGCCACCACTCTGTACAGCCGGCTCATCAGGCCCGACCGACTACGGTTGGCGTTTTCCACTGTCAGTCCCGTCACCCTCACTGGGTTATCGCCGTACTCTTTCTTCAGAGCGACTGCGATGAAACTACTGTTCAGCCACGGTGGGGGTTGACAGTCGGACTCGTCTCCCATGCTGAGGATCCTTATCACCTGCAACAGTTACAATCAAGTAATGAGCGAATTGACTTCTGAACGCATAGGTGAGTATTATTAAGGGGAGACGGAAGGCAATTTTATCCCTATTCTGCCAATGCTCGAAATGTTCAAATGTTTGTATAGCTTATGGGACTTAACTGCTGGGTCATCAGTCCCTAAACTTACAAACTACTTATAAACTACATAACACTAAGGACGGCACAAATATCAATGCCAGAGGGGGGATTCGAACCCCCGACCGTAGTGGCCGTGCAGACCCCGACTGGAGCGCCTCAGTCCCCTCGGCCACAGCGGTCGGCACTGCCAATGCTATTTTACCCTTTGAATAGGTACACTTTTCAAAGGAACTATAAGTGATGAAACAACGAAATTTTTTGCTGCATATATACAGGGTGTCCCAGCTATCTTGTCTACCCAAAATATCTCTGGAACAAAAACAGATATTGGAAAACGACTTTCACCGGTATCAATGTACGGCTGGGGCCCATGAATGTACATATTTGGAAACATTCTAAAACAAAAGCAAATGTATTTTTTAACATAAACTTATGTTTTTTTAAATGACCACCCTATATTTTTTCTTCAGCAATACATAGCATGACAAATCACACAAACAATGGTGTTGATTGCATCGCAATATTCCAATTACATCCCGAGATATTGCGACGCGAAGTTGACGCTTGAAATACGCGAAACGTGCGGCTAGCGCACGTCCTGAGGCTCAGGCGTGATCCCCATGCTGCCCATAATCGCGATGTGATTGACCGTATTACTCGTTTCGAACCTCTTGATAAATATGGAAGTGCGATTACGCATGTCAATCACATCGCTATTACGGACAGCATGGGGTTCAGGCCTGGGCCTCAGGACGTGCGCTAGCAGCGCATTTCGGGTTTTTAAAGTGTCAACTTCGCATAAAATATCTCGGGATATAATTGGAATATTGCCATGCAATCAACGCCATTGCTTATGTCATTTGTCATGCTATGGATTGCTGAAGAAAAAATATAGGGCGTCCATTTAAAAAACATAAATTTGTGTTAAAAACACATTTTCTTTCGTTTTAGAATGTTTCCAAATATATACATTCATGGGCCCCAGCCGGAAATTGATACTGGTGAAAGTCGTTTTCCAATAGCTGTTATTGTTCCAGAGATATTTTGATTGGACAAGATAGCTGGGACACCCTGTATAACATATGTCTCAATTTACAAGTAAGATGGACGTAATAACTGGTGGGTTTGAAGAAATTTTATTTTATTCTTTCACCAGTAAAATTTAACTTTTTTACTATATTAATTATTATAAAACAGTTGATGATTGTTTTGTGGTTCTCAATTTACTTGTAATGATTTATTAATATCTTCAGTACTAAAATACCAAATTTTATCTTTCTAACCCCATTAGTTTATCAAATGTTGGTACCTGAAAGTAAAAAAAAATGTAATTTTGAGAAAAATCAATTTAAAGTTTAATATTGCAATTCTAATACAGTTATTGTTGAGAATTACTTACCACTAATATTTTCTTGCACCATATTGAGCATCATCTAAATCATACTGATCTTCTTTTCTTCTCTTGTCTCTCTTCTTTTCTATCTAGCTTCTTTTGTGCATTTTAAATTAGCAGTATCGGCTTTGCAGATTCTCTCTTTATCTATTTGCACCAAGGATTTTGCAGTATTTCCACTAGATTGTACGCCCAATAATTCCAAAACATCAAATTTTCTAGATATACCATCATAGCATCATAATAGCATCATAAACACCAAATTTGAGGGTTGTTATCTGAACAAATACACTGTTTAGTAACCGGGTCCAGATGACAGAATTTATACCTTCATTTAAATTTTGGGTTTTCCCATGAAGACATTTCTTCAACAAGGTATCTTTACAAAGGTCTCTAAATATAGGTTTAATTCCATTCATTACTACTGCAGGTAAAGAATGTTTGACACCTCTACTTGCACCGATTGTCATGACCATTTGAGCAACGAGAGTGCACAAGATTTTCATTTGTGGAGAGCTTATGGAAATAGATAACCCATACAGCTTTTTTCGAGTTTTCTAAATTCTCTACATTTCTTCTTATGGCCAAGCCATAATAATTCTGTAATCTATCTCAAAATTTGTCAGGTGACCTTTGCCACCTATTTTCTTACCAATACTATTTTTGACTTTTCTTTTATTAATCTTTATCTATTTATTTCCTCTGAATTTTAATTTAGGCGAGTATTTCTTTACTCGCGGCATTTTTATGAAAACACGTGGGACCAACGAAAATAAAATTCATGATGTACTTCACTCACAACAAACTTCACCAAGTTCAGCCAATAACGTTGTAAGGAGTCAAGATTCCCTTACATTATTTTGTGACATATTTCACCCTCAGAAGCGTTGTCTGCTCTTCGAGATGAACAATTTGAGTATAAACTCGACAGTATTCAATTAATTAATAAAGAAGTTATCATCATCTTGCTTATAGTAATTACGCTCATGTTGCATTGCGACTAGGAAAGGAATAATTAACCGCGAGGTTGTCGCGCACACACACGCTTTTATACACAGGAGGTATTTTTAAAGAATGCGGAGCGCCCGGCTTAAACACCAGGTGGTCGGAGGTCCCCCACACCCCAGCGAGCAGCGAGCGACAGATGGCACTCGGCGATAAGACAGCCCTCGACAGCATAGGTAACAGAGAACAGGATAGCAGAAGACAGCACAGGTAACAGAGATAGTTGTGAGACAGTTCACTGTTAATTGTGCATTGTGCATTAGCAGTCCTAGTTAATTGTGTGACAGCAGTCTTGTAGTCGCGGCGGACGCAACCCAAAACTTCATGGTGCAATAATCGGCAAGATTACGAGCTGATGCAACGCCAAGCCTAGTGACGAAACGGCGCACGCCGGTGGCGGGATATTTAAAGGGAGAGACGCGATTGGCTGTTCCCCCAGCATAACCCTCTCAGAGAAACGTTTTGATTCATAGATGAAACGATACATGCGCCACATGTAGGAAAAGACAAGAACTAGGGACAAGGAAGCCCCAGGAAGTTGTGAGAAGCTTCACTTCTTCTTGGTGGGCGGCCATAGAAGGTGGTAGTCGTGTGTACTGACGCCATCCTCTGTGTGGGCGAAGTCTTTCCACGGACTTTCACGTGAAGAGCAGCTCTGTCGGCGAGCGAATCACGGTATCTTCTAGTGAAGTACGTGTGATTACGTGTTTGTTCGAGTGTTGAGTCGCGATACTTCATATCCGGCTGTGAACAAGCGACAGAGTGGCCATAGTGTAACGCTTGCGAGCGCATATTGAGTGGCATCGCGGTGGGTTGGCAAAGGCCGACGAACCACGCCAGTAGAATTAACCTAGGCCTTGTAGCTATCTTGACTTCAAGATTCAGGGACAGTGCGATCGGCGGTAGTCGATCAAGGCAGTAAAGAGAGTAGTTTGGGATGCAGTGACAGAGCCCAGCGGCAGCCATCTTGTCGTAGGCGCAGCAACAAGGTACAGCGAGCAATTTGCGATAGGCGAGTCCTCCCAGACCCCTGAAAGCATTTACAGATTTCTCACTACAGTTCGCGGCATCGCGACAACCTCGTTTGCCCAAACTGAGAGTGCGGTAAATTATGTATAATCCTGTAGGCGCGATTTTCAGCCATTCTATCAGCCTACTACAGTTATTATTTACTATCCAGCCTATACCTATCCTGTAATTTTTAAATGAACCGGGAGCAGTAGAGAAACTATGTATATAAATTTGCTTTTTATCTCACTTGTTAAAGTAAAATAAACCAGTCAACTTTTACTAAAACAACTTATTTTTCTTGTAGCTAGAGGCATCATAACGTACCCTTATTGAGCCCCACTAGTTACTAGCTTGTAAGCTTTTTCTTTCAGGAGTTGCCAGCAACAGTGGCAGCGAGGGACAGCGGTACACCGGTGTTGGCATCATTAGATAAGTATCAGGGCAGCTCTCTGATTTCAACATGTTATTGCTGTAGATGTCTTCCCTGCAGGAGCCAATGGTACATCACAAGTCAGATGTCTTGCGCATTTAATAATAGTTGGAAGCATAATTTTAAGATCACAACAACGACTCACACGTTAGAAAATGGCGACATTGCCAGGATAGCAAATAGACAGGATAAGAATATAAAAGATAGAATTCAGTTTGGAGAGGATCGCAAGATATATATATATATATATTTTTTTTTTTTTTTTTTTTTTTTTTTGGTGACGAAGTTTTCGTGTTTAAGTAGGGAAGGAGTGCCGATTGTGGCACATGGTCGGAAACTAATTTTGCATTTCAGTGTAATTTTTTGACCATTAACAATCAGTTTTCTCATTTATTTTCATATACTGTTATGTTATATCAAGTTGAATTTTTAAAATAGGTCAAATAGTTTGTTAAAACTTTGTCATTTTGGAAAGTTAGTTATGAGATTTGAATTTGAAGCAGTTGAGGCTTAGAAGCAATCAGAGATTAAAGTTAGTATATTTATTTAATCAATACAGATCATGTGTAAAGAATAGATCAGTTTTTTGTAAAATATTTTTTGTTTTCGTAATTTTGGTAGAGGAATTAGGTTTTTAGGGATGTCAGGTATTAGGTACGGATGCAGAGACGCAGTCTGATGCCGACACTTGGTAGTTTTGAAAGTTTATTTTGTTGTTTTTTTTTCTGGCAAGCGCACAGGTGCAGTGTAAGCAGTTGTATCAGAGCAGTTTGGTGAACAGTTAACAACGTTGTTTTGTTGGTTCCTCCAACTGGTAAGTAGTTTAACAGTTTTGTAGATAGGTGTTGTTGGTATTTAATTGAAGGGATATATGTTGACCAGAGCACAGGCTCGCAAATTGAGAGAATCTCAAAGGCAGTTAGACATAATGGAAGATAAGACGGTAGAAAATCAGCAGATAGCTGAGACAGGGGACAGTGTAGAAGATAGGCATGAGGAACAGCAACAGAACTTGCGATCTCAGAGGGATTTAGATAGAATAGACTCAGAGCAGGAAGTACAAAGCAAAGAAAGCAGGATGGATCGCAGCCTACTACAGTTATTATTAACTAGCCAGTCTATACCTATCCTATAACTTTTAAATGAACCAGGAGCAGTAGAGAAACTATGTATATAAATTAGCTTTTTATCTCACTTGTTAAAGTAAAATAAACCAGTCATCTACCAGTGCAGAGACTGGAATTAGTGACCATGATATCGTCATAGCGACGATGGTTACCAAAGTTCATAAACCAATCAAGAAGTCTAGGAGCGTGTTTTTGTTGGGAAGAGCCGATAAGCAAATGTTACGATCGCACTTAGAAAATGAATGGTCATCGTTTAATTCCGGAACTACGGATGTAGAGGAATTGTGGACTAAATTTAAGTGCATTGTTAATAAAGGGTTAGACTGCTGAGAAAGCAAAGGCTGCTGCACTCTCGATTCAAAAAAGAACCCGCAAATGATGACAGGCAAAAGTTAGTAGAGATTCGTGCGTCTATAAAAAGATCGATGCGCGAAGCATACAGTAATTATCACAGCCATACCTTACCAAAAGATCTTTCCGAGAACCCGAAAAAATTCTGGTCCTATGTAAAATCGATAAGCGGGTCAAAGCCCACTGTCCAGTCACTCGTTGATCATTCCTGGGCAGTAATAGAAGAAAGCAAACGGAAAGCTGAAGTTCTAAATTTAACCTTTAAGAAATCTTTCACGCAGGAGGACCGCACAAATGTACCATCATTTGATCAACCTACTAATTCCGAAATGGGGGACATAGCAATAGGTATTTCCGGTGTAGAGAAGCAGCTGAGAGAGCTAAATACGAAAAAGTCTGCTGGTCCGGATGGAATACCAATTCCGTTTTACAAAGACTATACTGAGGAATTGGCCCCCTACTTAGCATGCATTTATCGCGAATCTTTAATTCACCGCAAAGTTCCTATTGATTGGAAAAAAGCGCAGGTGACTCTCGTTTATAAGAAAGGAAAGAGAACTGACCCACAGAATTACAGGCCAATATCGTTGACATCAGTTTCATGTAGAATTTTAGAGCATATTCTGTTCGAATATAGTAAATTTCCTTGAAACGAAAAAGCTTCTTTCCATGAATCAGCACGGGTTTTGGAAACATCGTTCATGTGAAACTCAGCTTGCCCTTTTCTCACATGACATCTTGCGAGCCATGGATGAAGGACAACAGGCTGATTGTCTTTTTCTCGACTTCAAAAAGGCATTCGACGTGGTGCCACACTGCAGACTGCTAACGAAGATACGAGCTTATGGAATAGGTTCACAGATTTGTGACTGGCTGGAAGACTTACAAAGTAATAGAACGCAATACGTTGTTCTCGACGTCGAATGTTCATCAGAGACGAGTGTATCGTCAGGCGTGCCCCAGGGGAGTGTGCTATTATTTTCTATCTATATAAATGATCTGATGGACAGAGTAAGTTGTAATTTGCGGCTGTTTGCTGATGATGCTGTGGTGTACGGGAGGGTGTCGTCTGTAACTGACTGTAATAGCATACAGGTTGACTTAGACAAAATTTCTAGTTGGTGCGAAGAATAGCAGCTAGCACTCAATGTAGAAATATGTCAGGTGATGCGCATGAGTAGAAAAAACAATCCTATAATGTTCGAACACAGCATTAGTAGTGAGCTTCTTGATGCTGTCGCGTCGTTCAAATATCTAGGCGTAACATTGCAGAGCGATATGAAATGGAACGAACATGTAAGAACAGTTGTGAGTAAGGCGGACAGCCGACTTCGGTTTATTGGGAGAATTTTGGGAAGATGTACTTCACCTGTAAAGGAGATCGCATATTAAACGCTTGTACGACCATGTCTTGAGTATTGCTCAAGTGTTTGGGACCCGCAGCAGATCGGTTTGAAGGAAGACATAGAGGCGGTTCAGAGGCGAGCAGCTAGATTTGTTACCGGTAGGTTCGACCGATGCGCGAGTGTCACGGAAATGCTCCGGCAACTCAATTGGGGATCGCTGGAAGAAAGACGACGTTCTTTTCGTGAATTTCTGTTAAGTAAATTTAGAGGGCCGGAATTTGAAGCTGTGTGTAGTACGATCTTGCTGCCGCCTACTTACATTTCGCGTAAAGATCACCAAGACAAGATAAGAAAAATTAGGGCTCGTGCGGAGGCATATAGGCATTCTTTTTTTCCTCGTTCTATTTGGGAGTGAATTAGGAAAGGAAATGCCTAGTAGTGGTACGGTGTACCCTCCGCCACGCACCTTATGGTGAATTCCGGAGTATGTATGTAGATGTAGATGTAGTAAAACAACTTATTTTTCTTGTAGCTAGAGGCATCATAACGTACCCATATTGAGCCCCACTAGTTACTAGCTTGTAAGCTTTTTCTTTCAGGAGTTGCCAGCGACAGTGGCAGCGAGGGACAGCGGTACACCAGTGTTGGCATCATTAGATAAGTGTTAGGGCAGCTCTCTGATTTCAACGTGTTCTTGCTGTAGATGTCTTCCTTGCAGGAGCCAAGGGTACATCACGAGTCAGATATCTTGCGCATTTAACATTAGTTGGCAGCATAATTTTAATATCACAGCAACGACTCACACGTTAGAACGTTCCTAAATATTAACAAACACGATCGGAACAAAAAGTATCGATATTAGATACTGGGTAGTAAACATTGAAGCGATGAAAACAATAGAAGCATGAAAAATTATACAAGGAGTAAAAGAATGCTGTGTGCATTTTCAGCGCATGGCGCAAAACGGAAGGCGTGGCCACATTGCACAGAGCGTGAGAAAAACCATCATAACTCACGAAAAACTGTTGGATTTATATAAAACAAAACCTGTTTCATGCAGGAAATACTAGGCATTTCAAATACCCTAAAATCTATTTAAAGCGAATTTTTGAGCCCAGTTGCCTTCCGTCTCCCCTTAATACCTGTTAGTGTAGGGTGACCAGATTTCCAAAATATAAATACGGGGCGCATATGGGTACCGATGTGCGGGACCCTAAATGTTACCTTTACCTGTAGCGTTAACGCATGCATGAAGACACGAATTGATGCACACACAATATAGTTGACAAAGTTCTCCCTGCCCCTCCCCTCCCCCCTGCTCCTGAAGATAACGTGTCGTATTCGGTGGTTCTCGAATTTACATATTCTCGACATTGCTTATTTTGGAAGACTATTTCCGCGACAGAAAAAGAATTTAATTGGTTGAAGAACATGAAAGCAATGGGACAAGCACCGGAATTACGGGTTTTTGGGACGGGACAAACTATGGAAAAGGTAATCTCAGTAATTAATAAATACCAAGTCAGTTGCTAATACAAAAATTAACCAAACACAGCTATCACCGCGGTGGGGCCGAGCGTTCAAAGTCGCCTTCCTGCAGAGCGAGCGGTTTCTCGCCGTCGGAGGTTAGAGTCCTTCTTCGGCCATGGGTTTTGTTGTCTTTAGAGTAAGTTAGTTTATAAGTCTAGGGACTGGTGACCATAGCAGTTTGGTCCAATAGGTTTAGAAACATTTTGAACATAACTACTCGCAGAGCTAAAAGCCAAATGAATTACATTACTAATTAAAGAAATACTTTTTCTTTTATCGTTATCACATCCAGACAAGCAAGACAGACAGTCATGATTACTTACGCACTTTACATATTCCTCTGTGAATTATATTTTGCAGAATACCGTGTGTCATTCCGGAGATCGGTATTTTCACACAGTAATCACCACATGAAGTGCGTTTAGAGAAGGACAGCTCGTTTTGTTTTATCACGTTACGGGGGGGGGGGGGGGCGCGTCACGGAAATGTTGCACGAATTGGGGTGGAAATCATTGAAAGAAAGACGTTATTCATTGCGGTGTGATCTGTTTGCGAAGTTTCAATCACCTACTTTTACCTCTGAATGTGAAAATATTTTGCTAGCGCCCACCTACTTAGGGAGACATGACAATCCAAATAAAATAAGAGAAATCAGATCGAAAACGGAACGATTTAGGTGTTCTTTCTTCCCGCGCGCTATTAGAGAATGGAACGGTAGAGAAAAGTTATGAAAGTGGTTAATGAACCCTCTGCCAGGCACTTAAATGTGGTTTGCAGAGTATCTATGTAGATGTAGAAGTATTGTGAAAATTACTCCCTATTATAATGACTTCTTCCACAGTTTGCACACTAAATATGTTGTTTTCATAGTCCATAAAATATCTGTGATGGAGAACACTGTTTCCACATCGGCATTCGCTCCACATATTTTCCGATGCAAATAAGTTGAAAATGAGAGACCAGGTTTTATCAACTCGCTACACAGTGCTCAATTAATAAATGTTCTCTTCACGTATATTTTGAAGATGGTTCACTTTCTCAATAAGCTGATCTTCAAATCTTTCATGCAACATATTCTCATCATTCTCAACAGACTTCCATTCTGAGGATATTTGAGCTGAGACTAGTTAAATGCGTTTAGCACATGAAATAGGAAAGCTCATTGCGCGATATAATCAGTTAACGTCTCGTGAAATGAACTCTTTCAGCAGGCTGTCTTCTTGCAGTGAATTCATTAACTTTATCAACATTATTTTAAAATATATTAATTCAAAATATATGGGACGGTTAGTAAAATGCTGGACAATATACTTTGTCGGGACAACGGGATACTGAGGCTAAATAAGGGAGGATCCCGTAAAATATGGGACCCTATCTTAGTGTAGGAAACGGAATTAGGGATTCTTCCACCCAAAGAGGATGAAACCAGGTTGACGCTAGTATAGAAATATGTCCTGCGCCACTTCTGATTTGAAATTGATTGATTAATTAACTATATATATATATGTGGCGCCTGTTCCGAAAGAACATACGTCAGTTCTCATTCCGCTGCAGTTGTTATTCTTTCATATTCACAGAGTATAAGGCATCAACTGCGAATGGGCAAAGCTGAAAATGTGTACCCGGTTCGAATCCCGACTAGGTACACATTTTCAGCTTTGCCCATTCGCAGTTGATGTCATATAGTCTGTGAATATGATTAATTAACCATGGAATGTTACTAGGGGTACACCAGTACGCTAGTGCTTCCAAAATTTTTCGCTAATATCCAACAGACTGCTGCAGTCCTCTGCTTCCCAGGAGTTTCATGGCTAAACAGGTCAGTGCCGGTGTGACGTTCAAAGTGACAAGGGCATTTATGATTTTTTTTTTTAGGTGAAAAGAAAACACTTTCAACCTTACAAATGAGGAAAACTCTATGTTACTATTGAGAAGGTGTTCTGTAGAAGATAAGGAAATGTTTAGGAACAGGAGATTTTAACTAAAGAGATTGGCTGTAGATATGATGTGATCACACATGTTACGGCTTTTGGGGAAACCAAGCAAAAAACCCCGTCAAACCATTGGCCGTACTTTTGGATCTGCCAAAGGAAGAAGAAACCGAAGACATTCCAAAATCCACAATTCGGCTGTGTGTTTCCTGTCCAAATGCTCAAGAGCGAAATTTCAGAGTTAAATGTACTATTTCTAAGAAATTTCTGTCACTTTGAAATAAATAATAATAAGAATAATAAAGTAGATATTTTAAAAGTCCGTTCGTATTTGAGGTACACCTGAACCCGAGTGTAACATTCCAGGGTTATTTACATTGATTAATTAACCCCTCTCCTCTACCCTCTAGCAAATCGCCACTAGAAATTCCTCTCACCTCCCCCTTCCTCAGCAGTGGGAAATTCACACCCATCTACATCGCATCATCGAGGTATGTGGCCATCTGGTAATTCACTTTACTCACATTCAGGACGGCGGCAGTTCAAACCCACCTTTAGCCATCCTAATTTGCGTTTCCCGTGATCTCCCTAAATCACTCCACGCGAATTCTAGGATGGTTTCTGACAAAGGGCACACCCGAGTTCCTTTCCCATTCCTGACAAAAACTGGGTATGTGCTCTGTCAATGACCGCGAAGTCGATGGGGTGTTAAATCTTAATGCTTTCCAACCAAGTTGCCCTACTCCTAGAGGCTTCGGGAGGAAAATTCATATTTTGGGGGAAATTCAGATTCTGGAGGGAAGTTGTGAAGATAATTGTTCAGCAAACGCCACCTTTCCCCTCTCCCTTCCCTGTGAATCAGTGCGACTTTAACCTGTTTGGATTTCAGAGCCTCAGCCTCTCGTTCCAAAGACCGAAAATTAACATTTTGGCCAGAAATTGAGAGGGCAACTATTCTACAGCTACCACATTTCCACTCCCTCTTCTTAGCAACCCTCACCTATTCAGGATTCGAATACTCAGTCTATTGATTCCGTAGCTCAACCTATACGCTGAATAAAAATGACAGTAAACATAGGAAGCATGCCCAGAATGTAAAAACAAAGCGTTAAGGAATGCCTTCACCACTTTATGCAGAGGGCGCTAAAGACCTAATTCTTGTGAGCCCATATGACGATAACCCTCTTTCCTATATGTGAAATATATTGCGGAAACAGAAAGTGCGACTGATGTGCGGTTTTCACAGAATGGAATGGTAGTCAGGATCTCGTATTTTTAGCCAAAAAACAGATTGTAAAAATACCTAGAAAGTGTATTTTTATCCAAACATACAGCTTTTTAAATGGAACAATGGTTGTTTCTATCATGCACTGGAATTTTTGACACCAGTTGTGTACAAAGAATTTTTAATGACACTTTTATCAGGTTTGGCAGCTACAACCATTCAAAGTTTCGGGGCTGGAGGCTGCGATAGCGTAGCTGACTGGCCGAGTAGCTAGCCCCTGGGATACGGTCCACTGTCTTATGACCGCCAGCCAGTCAGCTACGCTGTCGTAGCCTCTGCTCCCAAAACCTCGAATAATTGTAGCTGCCAAACTAAACGTGATAAAAATGTTATTCAAAATTCTTTGTACACAGCTGGTGTCAAAAATTCTAGTGCATGATAGAAACAACCATTGTCCCATATATATATATATATATATATATATATATATATATATATATATATATATATATATATATATATGAGAGAGACAGAGGAGAACAAAATATCCGATGTACAGGCGAGTACCTTCGCTAACAGTTCTCCTGGTGTCGGAAAGGAAGCATCGGCACGTAGTGCCATCTCAGTGCAAGATTTTGAAAAGGATGGAAGACTTTCAAATTTCCAGCCAAACTTTGAATTTCCCGCCCCAAATGTTAATTTCCTGCAAATAGGGGAAGGTGGGGGCTCCAGAATCAAGAGGGCAAGGACTCAAATAACGATCGACGTTTTTTCCCTCATTTATTTACTTATTTGTGCTGGTAGTAGGGGAAGGTTTTTTCTTTAAATGTTTAAAACTCTTATCTTTCGAACTGCAATCGTTTCGAGCTCCGTCATGCAAAAACCTTATGTTTGTTGATAATCGTATGCTCTGTCATCACCACACTCTCAAATGTCTTTATAGGGCACTGACGTCTGCGCAAATAATAAAGGTTGCTCATCTGGAGTGAATACATCTATTCTTTTCGCAATGCGAAGTGTTGGCAGACTCGAACAGCATGAAGTAATTGCATTCACTTTGTGAAGATATTATAGCAATAATCACACCGTCGATATGCAGCAGTGCCCTAGGACTTACTCTCTGTTAATGTTGCTTGTTTAGAGTCAAACTCAGTAGCTACATCATTTCCCCTCATCGTTTCCTATATGACACTATTTTTCACCCTTATTTTCATCATATACTGTATGAGTATGTACCTAAGACTTGCAACGAACTTTAAACATAATTTAAATCATTTATTATACTTTGTCTCGCTGTCAACCACATCACAATGTTGAAAGTAAAATAAATAAATAAATAAATAAAAAATAAAACTAAAAAAAAAAAAAACACCTTTTGCGTCGTTCACAGACTAAAACTACGGTATTCGGTATGACGTTACAATTTATAATTTCTACTTTGCGTATTGTAGCCGCACAAAATTTTACAGACAGTATACATACATATAGTCGAAATTGTATCACAGTACGACACATACTTCATAAGCTGGGAAAACATAAGCAGTAATGTTAATGGAATACTGCCCCATCGCGTAGCAGGTTTTATCTAGAACTTCTTTACTAGTAAATGTATTCGCAACATATTTTACCGACGTATAGCACTTAAACGAATGAATATATACCTGTAAAATTACACAATTGTACAACATATAATTTTTATAAATATGTGATCATATATACTGCGATGGGTAAAATTCTGCCAAATCATGCATCACATTTTAATAAATTTACGTATTTACTACAAGCCCCTCCTGTATTCCAGTCAGCTGACAGTGCTTTTGACAACTTTGAACCAACTTTGATCTATGAAGTGCACACGACTATAGGTGAAAGCAATACACTTCAATGGAGCTACAGGGAAAGGAACAAAATGAAACAGTGTACATTCAACGAGTATCCTTTATATCCGCCACAACTACCTTTTAGTTTCAAGGGACTGCAGTTTCTAGTATTGCATTGTCTATTACGATTAATAATCACTGGGCAATCTATTAAATACTGCGGGGTGGATTTGACATGTCCATGTTTCTCACACGGACAACTTTCTGTCACTTGCTCAGGGGTGAGCTCACCAAAGAAATTATTCATATTATTACCTGGACAAGTAACAAGAAATATTGTTTACTATCAAGTTTTCAATTAAATAAAACTATGTAAGTTGCATATCATTTGTGTTTTGACTACTATATTTCTTTGTTTGGATACTGCACTAATAATTTTGTACATTATGCAAGACAGCCATATTTCTTATATATTCTCTGATAAATATAACATGTTATTAGAAAAAAGTAGATAGATAGGGAAGAGATAGGAGAAGTACTAACTCAAGGCTTGAATAAATAAATACGCGGGAAACGCCGGGTTTTCAGCTAGTAAATAATAAAGATCGCTGACTGCCTAACAACGTTGTTAAAATTATTTAATACCGCGCTCATATTGTAGTGTAAATGAGTTGATGATTTCTGGAAATACAAAAAAACATCATCTGATCATGAAATCTACGTAATTTACTTGCGTCAAAGCGCAATTACATCATAATCGATGGTAACCCCTTACGGGCTGTGGACTACTCGTTAGATAGTTCTCACCCCACCAAACAATAAACCACTAGATCTGATCATACAATTACCACTTCATTCTACGTGCTAAAATCATCATCTTCATCAATGACATAAACTTTATAAACTTTTTTAAATTTTTTTTTATATTTATAAGTCACCCATACGCGTTTCGCCTTTGTCTCAAGGCATTATCAGTGGGTCTCCTGGAATATTTACATGTTTTATTTACACATAAGGGTTAGGTTTCTTACATATGTACAAAACATTTCATTTCTGATTTAAAACAGTTCGTTGTTTGCTATAAAATGGTGTACTTACAGCACTTGCTACACCACGTCAGTCTCTTTCTGGCAACCAGGTCGAAAGGTTACACTGTTTTCTGAAACACATTGCAGTTTTCTGGTTCCACTGTCACCTGCTGTTATACTGTGTCCACTGTTGTTTGTTTTGTAGTGTTGCCAACCTTAGCTTATTTGAAATTCAACTGTTTCATTGAAAGGATGTTGAAGGTATCTTTGTGTGTGTGTGTGTGTGTGTGTGTGTGTGTGTGTGTGTGTGTGTGAGTGTTTGTATTATTTTTTTAAAATATAAATTGCTTTGCAGGTTATTCTTTCTATCCAGAAGGCAGAGAACAAAACCTTTCTTCAAGGATGGAGGTGCTGTACTTACAGGCCATTGACTTGTGGTAAGCCTGTGTTATTACATAACTGCTATCAACTTCCCCTCTAAAGTTTCAACTGCAGGAAGCATTTGCATTCATAGCTGTCTGCCTTAAATTTAGTATCTAGAAGTAAGCAGAAGTTTCCTTTGTTTCATCAACGACACATTCATAAGATTATGGTGTGCTCGCTATCTTGATGACGCATTTGCAGTGAGAGAGTGTTGTGCACGGTTATTCAAATCCAGCGACACCGTGGCAGCATTACTCACATATTGTTTGTGGTGTCGCACAAGTCTAAAGTGCGCGCCACGTACTTTCGCCGCGCGCCGCCATGCACGCACGGCGCGGCGTTCTTACGACGTCAGCCACGAGCGCCCTCTGCTACAACTCCGCTCGTGGCCACCAGTGAACGACATCGTTCACTTCGGACTGAGATAGGAACCAGCTAACATTTCGGAATCAGATAGGCACCAGTGAAGACTTGGCTATCGGACAGGCACTAGGCAGGCCTCAAGCTCAACTATGTATCAGCATTCTGCAGTACTGAGCTATGTAAAAGTTATGTATTACTAAGTCTCTAAGAAATATATATCTCGTTCTAATTTACTCTAGTGTTTCTAGTTGCTGCTGTCCCACTGGCTAGTCACCTCCATACCGCACAAGCGTGCATCCTTTATTCCTTTGTCGGTCTCTTTCTACTCGGCCACCGACACCTACGACGGAAACGAGACACAAAAGGGGCGACGAGGATGGGACACAAAATTCTCAAATCGATAACGCAACTTAAGATGTAGAAGAGCAAACTTGATTTGTACTGCCAGCAAGGAGCATCTGTCTATACTTTGAACGCAGCCAATAAATTGCTGCTAATGGAGAATGATGTCTGCATAACACTGGTGTTTTCAAGAAATGCGCTCAGCGCTAACGTCTTGAGCATTCTGAAACTAAGTGTATCTGTCCATGAGTCTTGGCTGCAGCTGTAAAACTATGGTTTCACTGTAAGGAGATGTACTGATGCCTATTACACTTCTGACTGGTTTACGTAAAAGAAATGTGTGTTTCTTAACATTCATAGGAAACTTACAGAAGGAAATCTAAGTAATAATGCACTTGCCTATTAATTGTTTCCAAAACAGTTGGTACTATTATTATATTTCAGATAGCTTTCGATGGATTACCTGAAGCATTTCAGAGTTATTAACACATTTGTGAGGATGAACAGTATGATCTGAATGCATGGTGCAAAACTGATTGGCTTCGTGCTACGCGCTATTAATCTGCATTGTGAAAACTGAAGCACGCGTTTCCTTTCATACTACGTGTATCTGAAAAGTATTTTTTTTTTTATTCGTTTGAAAATGAAAGATATGATTTTTTACATGAATAAATAAAATTTGTAAAGCCTTTTCTTCTGGCGTTCAAAGGAGCATTATTCGCGACTGTCGCTAAGAAAATAAATAAATAGCATTACATACACATAATTAATAAAATAATGATCTTGAACAAGGACAAAAGGTCTCTCGAATATTAAATACACAATAAAATTATTTAAAAAATAAGAAATAAATATAAAGTAAAGTAAGATAAAACACAACGTTCTCAACACTTCAAAACAACAGAAGATACAGACGCAGACCTCGCAGTTAAGTCCCATAAGCTATACAAACATTTGAACATTTGTTGCTAGTTTATTTCTTTTGGACGCACTCGTCTCAGGTTGTTCTTCTCCTTTCTTGTTATTTTTCGATTGGTCCTCATTACCTAGTGACTTTTTTCTATTCAGAAGTCCAAGTCTCAGTTGCAAGATCTCCTCCGCTGGAGTGTTGAATTTCTTCTGTTTTTCTTAGTGCTTAAGTCTAGAATTACTAACTGTGACACCTTATTGTCCATTTCTTTAGGCAGTATGAATTGAGTCTGTCTGCCGTATCCACATCACCCACGTTCAGATTATAATTACACTAGGTCTCTCTATATGTAAATACATGCTTTGTTTCTTGGACTGCCTTTGGCATGTGTCACTAGGCTCAGTACCTTGTGTAGCAGAAAGCAACGGGACACTTTTATTGTCACTGAGTTTTGTAACTGATAACTTTCGGTCATTTCTAACCAACACGTCACTTGAGCCTCGTCATCCTTACTGCAGGTCCTTATATGACTTTAGGCGGACCTGCTTGGGAATGAGGTTATTCATAATGGTACCTGTAGAGCCAAATCCTTTCTCAAGTAGCAAATTAGCTAATTTCACAGATGTAAAAAATCTGTTAGGGTAAATTATGTGACCAGAGCTAATCATATTGTGAGCAGCTAGATAGAAGCTGTACTGATGCTATGTACAAGCAAGTCCTGAGGAAATTATGTTTTTCTTTGGCAACAGACAAAGTCACACACTGTTACATTAGGATTAGCGAAAATATACACATTAACCCCAACAGGATTTGTTTCCCTCTTAAATACTGCTTGAAACCACAGCGGCCTTGAAAAGAAAGCATCATTTCACCTACAGAAATGTGGAGAGATCTAGGTTGTAAAAACCAGCCTCCTCTGACTTTTTCCAAGAATGGACGCACTTTCCACAATCGATCTTATTGTCTCTCATTTTCAGGGATGCCGTTATCGAATAAAACTTTTAGGGATTTCCTTAACAGAAAATACCTATCCCTAGTCTGCTATAATACGTACCTCTCATTGTTGTTACCAATACATCGTAATAACTGGATATTGTAAGCAGTCCATCACCATAGTTACACCAAACCAACTCGTGATCTTTTCCGCGGTTGTTTCAAGAGACCTACCATATAGCAATGTCTGATTTAGTTTCTCTACCATTAGCTTAAACACAGAGTAATCTAAATACTGTAATACATAAGCAAAACATGTCTATTCTTAGGAGCTGAGCTGTTGATAATGTTCTAAACTTTGAAGATTTTGTGCCGTAAAATTTCTTTGCCTCCAAGTTTCCCTGTTGTTTGTGACTTCTGTAGCATCTTAAAAACAACAGAATAAATGTAATAGGTTTCCTCCAAGATACAGATTGACACTAGTATATTACTGTAAAGACAGATACACGCATAATTATCTGTGATTTCTGTATTTTTGTTGGAAAATTAGAATGTTTACCTCATTTAATAAAATATCATTGGTATCTTATTCTCTGTTACTATTAATATGTGTCGTGTTATCAGGAATATAATCGTCTCCGTCGTCATCCAAATCAGAAAGCTCAATGTCAGGGTCTTCCAATGACAATAAGTAATTCACTACCTCATCCCAATCTGGTTTTGAAAATACATTAAATACGAAGTAATTCTCAAATTGGAAGCGTTATTTTCATGAAAATATTAGTATCTTTCTTTGTATGTGCCTTTGTGTGAGACGCAGAAAAAAATAAAATAGTAATTTGAAATTTATACTGTTGCTCGAATATCTTTATTCCAGACTTATTTTCATTAATGAAGAAGTTATATTTTTTCAGATTTTTTAAATGTTATTTACTACGTATATACTTCGAAATTCACCAGATCGACCTTCTACCTGCAGCCGCCATTTTCTCTTCGGATCGCTACATATACAAGACGAATCCATAAAATGACTTTATAGATAATTATAATCATTTGTCACAGATGTGTGGAGGCTGTTGCAGACACCCAGAAACGTGGTGCTATCTAGTGGTAATTTTTAAACTTTTAGGATGCCGAGTAGTGGACATAATTCTACACACTTTCCATAATACAATACATTTGTGTCTTACTGACCTGTTTACTTGGCAAGTGATGGTATTGTAAGCAAATTGATATAACGTATAAGTAATATTTTGTAATGTAATTGTATTTAAGGTTGAAATTTGAAATACGAAACATCATGGGCGTTATGTGAGGACGGCATTAATTCATGTCTTTTATTACTGCTTCCATTCTCCGAGGCATGGAGCCAACGAACCGTTGATCATAGTCTATAGTCATGACCTTGGGCCAAGCCTGGATGATGGTTTCAACAAGTTCCATTTTATTCCTTGGATTTTGGAGTGAAACGAATATTTCCAGACTGGCCCCCAAGTTTTCGATTGGGTTTGGGTCGGGGCTGTTACGTAGCCATGGCAAAACATTAATGCGATGACTTTTCAAACATTTTATGCTCAATTTTGCAGTGTGGCGTGGTGCACCATCTTGCTGAAAGAAGCGCTGCCCCTGATGATAAGGAAACAAATTGTTGATTGAAGGTAGCAGATTTTGTTCCAAGATATCAGTGTGGTATCTTTGGGCATTTAGTGTACCATCTATCCCATGCAGTCGACCATGACTCGTCATGCATCCCCATGCCATCACATTGACTAGATGCTTCATAGTAGCGGTTAACAGGTCGCCAACACACGTGTTTGATACCATCATTTACAAATATTGAAGCACGTGCCTCGTCACTCCAAGTTACCTTTCTGCAGTCCACTACAGCCCATGTTCTGTGATCCAGAGCCCACGTCACGCGTTTCTCCCTTTGCACCACATATCACAGGATAAATACTTACTGAGAGTAGGTATCTGGTTTTCTTTGGTTGTTTATGACACCGTACAACACTGTTAATTGCTTATAACAATTTATTAATGTGCATTGTCGGTTTCATTGCAATTTTACTCTCACTGTTACGTACCAATGTTGATGAGAAAAGAGTGGAAAAAACTTACTCAATTCTTGAACTCAGGTTTTCTTTCCGTTCTCATTATTGTCATATTGTATACCGTCGCAGAAGTCATTATTAGTTAACATTCACGGACTATTGAGTGGCTGGTGTGCTTTAGTGTGCTTCTTGATGTTATCTGAAGAAGTCTTTCATTTTGGTGTGGGAGTGAATATTACAACTTGTTAGCTGTCCTTTCACTGAAGAATGGTTCCTGATCACCACCTAAACGTAGCAGAGCTGTAACTTTACGTGAGAAGCAGTGGCGTAACTAGGACTTGGCTTGGGGGGGGGGGGGGGGATAGATATGCTTGCCGAGGAAAATTTTAGTCAGTTTCCAGACAGACTACCATCTACCACTCCCGTTGAAGAAACTAATTCACTCCCTTCCAATGAAACACCCCAAGGTTGCTGTTATACGATTTCTTTTTCTTTCTCTACCTCTCCCTCTGTCTCTCTCTCTTTCTTTTTTTTTTTCTTTTCGGCGTCTGGGGGGGGGGGTTCTATCCCCCTCATCTCCCCCCCCCCCATAGTTACGCCGCTGATGAGAAGGGTATACTTTTTAGAGATTGCAGCAAGACTGGGTGCTGGTGCTATTAATTCAGCTGTAAGGAAGATGTGAAAATGTTTTGCCGCCTTGCGTTACAAGACCGTCAGCTTAAAGCGAGGAAGTGCTGGAAACATCTGGAGTCACCATTCATTACTGACAGAACTGTCCGTAGGAAATTGTGTCCAAATGGTTTACCAGGCACGGGCAAAAAAAAAAAAAAAAAAAAAAAAAACCTGATGCAAAACAAAGGGAAACGCGTGACGTGGGCTCTGGATCACAGAACATGGGCTGTAGTGGACTGCAGAAAGGTAACTTGGAGTGACGAGGCACGTGCTTCAATATTTGTAAATGATGGTATCAAACACGTGTGTTGGCGACCTGTTAACCGCTACTATGAAGCATCTAGTCAATGTGATGGCATGGGGATGCATGACGAGTCATGGTCGACTACATGGGATAGATGGTACACTAAATGCCCAAAGATACCACACTGATATCTTGGAACAAAATCTGCTACCTTCAATCAACAATTTGTTTCCTTATCATCAGGGGCAGCGCTTCTTTCAGCAAGATGGTGCACCACGCCACACTGCAAAATTGAGCATAAAATGTTTGAAAAATCATCGCATTAATGTTTTGCCATGGCTACGTAACAGCCCCGACCCAAACCCAATCGAAAACTTGGGGGCCAGTCTGGAAGTACTCGTTTCACTCCAAAATCCAAGGAATAAAATGGAACTTGTTGAAACCATCATCCAGGCTTGGCCCAAGGTCATGACTATAGACTATGATCAACGGTTCGTTGGCTCCATGCCTCGGAGAATGGAAGCAGTAATAAAAGACATGAATTAATGCCGTCCTCACATAACGACCATGATGTTTCGTATTTCAAATTTCAACCTTAAATACAATTACATGACAAAATAATTCTTATACGTTATATCTATTTGCTTACAATACCATCACTTGCCAAGTAAACAGGTCAGTAAGACACAAATGTATTGTATTATGGAAAGTGTGTAGAATTATGTCCACTACTCGGCATCCTAAAAGTTTAAAAATTACCACTAGATAGCACCACGTTTCTGGGTGTCTGCAACAGCCTCCGCAATCCAAACTACAAAAGAAAGTTTCCAGAATTAAGTCCACTGGTGTACTATACTCTGGGACTCTGAAGGATCCACAGCACCTTCTCATCTCCACATGTCAACGTTGGAGTAACATTTGAAGATGATCCACAATAGGATCGAAACCAGTTATTAAATGTTGGGTTCTAGACTGTTTTCTCAGTATCGTTGAGACACAGATAGCTTTTACTCCCACAAAGTTTCCGGAAATATTACAATTAGTAATGATCTTTCTATGACAGTTCAGTAAATTATGGTTAATCACCTCTGCAGCTTGAGAAAATGTCAAGCCATGACGTCAACGTTTCTTGTGTGCTACTGACATTGTATTATTTCCTAGAACCATAGCACGTACAAAACAATGGCAGTGCAATCCGTTTATGTCAAGCGTGTGTATTGCGTATTCGAGACTAAGAGTGATAAAGTCGTTTAATAAGGCCGTTGTTACGGAGAAGCAGAAGGTGTACCCGTATACGACACAGGAACTGCAGACGAGGTAAGCTCATATAAAGCCGGCGAACACTTAAAATGAATGTGGAACATAACACTCGGTAACAAAATGTTCATACGATAACTGTTATGGTTACGATAAGTGCCACATAGAAAGATGCGGAATAGAAAGAGTCTAACAATGCTTTACCCCTGCAACGCCAGCCAGTAAAGTGAAATTATGATTACTTTCCGCCACCAGCTTTTTATTGTGCAATTTGCATATACGCCAGGTACCGTGCCACGTATTATGTGTATTGTCAGAGAGATGGTTGGTTTACTTTGGCCACTTAAGGAGGTACACTGAACGTAAAATAAGCGAACTTCAGCTACCAGTGGACGTTCAGCTCGTACAGCTAGGAAGGAAGGAAAAATAGCGTTTAACATCCAGACGAAATCGTCGCCATTCCGTAAGCGAATATTCGGCTCCTAGTTTCGGCCGAAACCGAAACCGTATCCGAAACGTAGGTAATTGAATAAGATTTCGGTAAATTTACGTTTCACCACAAATAACTAGTTTTCGCACATTCTGTAAGATCCCCTCCCTGTACTAAGCCTTCTTGAGTGTGTGTCAGCCTAACCAGGAGTCCCCAGAAGATGACAATAGGAGGCGTACAGGTTTTGACAAATCGATGGTACTTCTAAATTGGATTCTTTTCTCGTCGGGACATTTTGTAACGTACCCGTCGTCGTTTTTTTATAACCTCGTGTCTAAACTGTGTATTTACCATTCTATCTGCCCATATGTCCGGTAACTTGTACACTGAAGGTGCCTATCGCAAGCTATTGCAATGCAATATAGCTCCCACACGTTTGTCTGGGAAATGACTTGTCTATGCAGGCTTTAACCAGTTTGAGTACACATATGGGTTCCCACCACGTGCGAAATAATCACACTCGACATCACCAATGATATTTAAGAGTCATAAGATTGATCCGCGCAACGGATAACATTACAAATGCATATGGACTAATTAACCGGATCCAATATATGTACTCAAATTGAACGGATACGGTACTCTGAAATTTATGCTCCAGTGTACCATTGCAGGCCACAGCAAGGATTTTACGAATGGGATTACTAGCTTTTTTTATTTTTATTAAAAAAAATTATCTCCTCAGTCGCAAGGATATGGAGGCAAGGAGTATTCTCAGTTTGCCGGCTATGATTTATCACATTCACACAAGGCATGCAAAGGAAGAATTACTACGCGAGCCAACTAATTTGATTCCGCGCGGCCGTTGCGAGCCAGGGGCAGCAAAGTGGTGAGAACGGACACGAAGTATTACTCGAGAATGGGATTTGCATTAGTGACCTACTGATTACTACGAGAACATGTCAGGGGATCACAAAATATTACAATGCCCGTGGAAGTGGTGAACATACGCGATCATCGTGACCCCAAACCAACACCAAGTTATTGAAATTTAATTTAAAATAATTACCACCACGCTGAAACTACTCTTACTTCTACGGAATTTGGGTATGATTGTTTGAAGACATCACGTCTGGCAACATTATTACTAACCCGTGGGCCTATCATCATAGCACACAATCATTACAAAGCAAACCTAAAAAAATTTACGAAAATCTGCCAGTTAACACTAGATAGTACGTAATTACTATAATACTATTACGTGAGCAGGATAAGCAATTGCAACAGACCCTCTGTTACCAGACTTACTATGTACTGGCCACCAAGTGGCACAGCGTACATCCTCATCACATTGCACAAAGAAAACAGTCATAATTCCGAGATTAATCCTCCATATTTATGCATTAAACAAATCGAAAACACAGGTGGAACAAATTATGACTAATAGAAGACTACCATTGCACCAACTGGACTCATAAACTACAATTTACCCCTTTCGCGTGTACCAGAAACAACTACAAAACCCCGTTCAACGAACTAATACTCCGCATGATAATTCAATAAATAACCTATTTAGCAGCAACTTTGACCCACGTCAAAGCACACACCATCTCGATCTGGTTCTATCAGTTGAAATCCCCCCAAAAAATGTTAAAATTGATTACGTCCCGTAACAACCGGTGGTGAAAGCGCCACCAAGAGCAACATTGCTGAAGATTGTCACCAATTCGTTACCAAAACCTCCGCGACACCAGCGAGCAGCTCTCCTCACGTCCGCACTCCATCTGACCACATCGGCTGGACACCGACTGTCCGTTACTCCACCGCCTTCGCAAACCCCTGGCTTGACCAGATCGACCCTCTACTTCGAAGCTCAAACAAAACCTTTGCTGCTAGGCAGTCCTAACTACATTGCCACAACCGAAGATTACAATATAGCCCATGTAACCAACACCCAGAGAAATATTAATGCATTCTAATCGCACTCCTTAACACACAAGGATGGGGGAAATAGGAGAGTGACTTATAACAAGAAAGATACAAAATAAAGTGTCCATCTTCGACATCTCTGTTTCTACAATTGATTTTACAGTCTGCAACACGTACCACAAAGTGTTGCTGGTCATTCCCAAGTGAATCAATTCAAATTTCATTCGTTAATTTGACATAATGAGACAGCAGAGCAATGAAACGAAATGACAGTTTCATTTCAATTTTATACGTAAAAAAATTAAAGAAATGTAAGGAATAGATGTTTATAGTTAAAAGACTTTAAAACATTTAGGCTGCCATTGTAAATGCCTATTTTAAGGGTGAACGTTGATGAAAATCACACACAATTTCAAAAATGTATCAAATCCACTGATTTGGAGATATGGCAATAAAATTTTGTACCACGGTTTACATGAAAGTAGCACATTTACATATAAAATCCTTTGATTATGTAAATTCAACCTTTATTTGGAATGAAATTTGAAGTTTTATTTAAAAAAATACTGTATGTTCTTTTTTCTCAGAAAGTATTCAAGAGATTTCTACAAAAAATTTCCCTGTTTCATCTCCTTATATGTTGTAAGCTCCTCTCATGAGATTTTTGGAATAGGTGAAATACGGGAATTTTCATAAGGTTTATATTATAATTCCACCAGTACAATTTTAAATTCATGCAAAATTCCAAGTACTTTCCCCCACATCTCAGCTTGCCACCAGAATTTCAAAATTTGCTCTTGAGACAAAGTTTATTAAGTTTACAAAAATATGTGTACAAAATTTCATAATTTTAGGATTTATAGAATCTGAGGAAAAGGTGCATAAACTTTAAAACATAAAATTTTCAGGAAACGCAATTTAAAGTTCAACCTAACTTTTTTCCTTATGTCACTTCTTCAGAAGGCACCACATTTGTACTCTGCGTCGTTTTTCTCTTCAAGGCTTCTCTTCCGGTTTCTTGTGGTCTGTCTTCTTTCCTTTATCAGGTAAGGATATGGTGGAGACAAGATTTTATTGACACATTCTTGATGATGTATACAACACGCTATCACGCAGTCAGAACCATACGCACGTCAGTACAGTCATCAGAGCATGCACAATGTCGACGCTAGTATCGTGTATACCCTCGTTTGCAGCAATGTAGGGTGCAACTTTCTCATGAAAACGGTTGTTTCGGTGCCGAATGAAGTCTTACGGTAAGGCCTGACAAGCAGTTTCCATCTGATGCCTCAGTTGGACCAGATGTCGTGCCGGTCGCGTAGACCGCGCCAGGATGACGTTTCATCCTGTCCCAAACATTCATAATGGGGGACAGATCTGGGGATAATGATGGGCAGGGTAGTTGACGTACACCTAGAAGAGCACCTTAGGTTGTACGGGATACGTGTGGACGTGCATTGTCCTGTTGGAAAAGCACATCGCCTTGTTGGTGCATGAACGGTAGCAAGACGGGTTTAATGATGGTTTCAATGTACCATGTGCTGTTCAATTTTCCCACAACCAACACCAGAGGAGAACGGCTACTGTAGGATATGGCTCCCCACACCATGATGCCAGGTGTTGGCCCCGTTTGCCTCTGTCGCGTACACTCCAGATTATCGCACTTCCATGCACGACACCACACACGCGTACGACCGTCATTGGCACCGCCGCAGCGACGACTCATACCACTGAAGACGACACGTCTCCATTCGTCTCTTCATAAGCGCCTACCCACGGCACCATTGGTGGCGGGGTGAACGATGTTAGCCGGCCGTGGTGGCCGAGGGGACCGGTTTGCACGGCCACTACGGTCTGGGGTTCGAATCCCCCCTCGGGCATGAATATTTGTGACGTCCTTAGTGTAAGCTAGTTCATAAGTAGTTTGTAAGTTTAAGGACTGATGACCCCGTAGTTAAGTCCCTTAAGCTTGACAAACATTGGAACATTTTTGAACGATGTTAGGGCGTGAGTGGAGGGCACTTGTGCCGTCCTTTTATTTGATATTTTGGTTGGAGGTGGAAAATTATTTGGTTTGTTGTAGTGCTTCGGTATGATAGAAGCGACGTCAGCGGTAGTACAAACTTTCGTCGTCTTCACATAAAGATTCAATAGGCACGTAAAATTTTTATTTGAGGCATAGTTGGTTATTTAAGTTGGTACACCTGATGATACTTCATATATTCAGTTACGGATGCCTCTGGCTTAACTTTCCGTAGCCTAACACAGTTTATGGATGATATTTTAACTGATGAACATGGACTCTGTAATCTCAGGGGCTTGTTTTAAAAATTATTAATTCTTTTGTAATATAACCTTTTCTTTCCCGGCAGTTCCATTTAACGAAATACGTCACATAAACATTCACTAGTCTTTACCTATAAAAATCATAACATTGATTTTAAACTGCAAGTCTTTTTATTAAGCATTTACGTCCTTTAATTATTTTTAGTGACTTTGATTCACATATAATTCAAAGATGTTACTATTAAAAGTTCTTCAATTATCAATGAGAAGGTCAGGTGCTAACTACGATTGATATGATCGACACAAAATTTTAAATTAATATTTCTCCTATATTTCACCTTAAGCACAGAATTACGAAACATTGTCAAAGTCACACGATATATTTTAAATAAGCAGTTCTCTATAGTTCATTTCACAAAATCACAGTTTGATATTCTTAGCAAAGTCAATATTTAAATATTATTCTTTTTTTGAATCAAGTTAAAATTATTTGATTTAATGTTTGTCAATTAAGAAAACCTTTTTAGCAATGATTTAATATTTTCTTCATTATTACGCTCCTATCGGGAGTCAGAATTTTTCTAAGTCCGTAGCCTACCGCGAATTAAAGTCCACAGATGTTATTTACGCACACGCGTATAAGTTCGATTTAAGTAAGCCTTTCAAATAAATTCAATCATAATAAACCAAAGGTTCGGAATATTTTTGCACCAGACTATCTATTTCAGATACGACCACAACAATCTAAGTCCGAAAGTTGACTAAGAAAATGTTAATACATCGAGGAAGAAAGACAGAGATCTTATCGTTACGAGAAACAAATACTGAGTGCTGTTAACGTTGGAAGAAACAAAGACTGAGAGAGCGAGTAGCTATACTGCGGAACTATTTATACTACTATTGCTACAAAAGATTACTCTGATTTACGGTGTTTAGACCTTCGACCATAGATACTGGTAGACTGGACACGGTATCCTATTCATGGCACCAACATCTCTGCAGCTAAATCATTATTTTGCCAACAGTCACGTGGAAATGTACAGATGTGATATAGCTTTGCCTAGGATTATACAGAGCTTTTTGAGAAGGCAAGTAACATTAAATTCCAAGTGAAAGTATTATTAGTTTAAAATAATGACATTTCTTGAAAACTGTCGCTTTATTTATTATATCCGGAAAATATTTGCCAAAAGTCACGTGGTCATATGTTTGAACCACGCCATATGTATAGCCGCTCTGGTGTTTGGCCGGTCTGTTAGTATCTATGGTCGAAGGTTTAAACGCGGTTTCTCTGAGACTGTACTGTTTCGATAATTCAAAGATATATTGACTGTTACTGAAATTTTGACAAATACGCAAAAATTCTGCCTCTTACAAATTATTAGCATTGAATCTGGATGAAAATAGCTAGTTTGTGCTGTGAATGCGATGTAGTGTTACACGCTCCAACGGCACACATGATCGTGCATCATTGTTAGGGGAGCGATATTCTACACTCGCCATTCTTCTCTAGTGATCGTCTAGAGAACATTGAACAGTGCACGATACACTGAAACCATCATTTAACCTGTCTTTCTACCACTCATGCACCAACAAGGTGATATGCTTTTCCAACGGGACAATTCAGAGCCATATGTATCCCGTACCACCCACCGTGCTCTTCAAGGTGAATGTCAACTATCCTGGCCAGCAGGATCCTCAGATGTGTCTCTCATTAACCATGTTAGGGACCGCATGAAACGTCATGTTGGATGGTCTGCATTAGCGGCATGAAATCTGGCCCAACTGAGGCACCAGGTGGAAATTGCATTGCAGGCCGTTCCACATATCCACATTCGAAGCCTGTACGATCGTTTCCATGAAATAATTACAGCTTGTATTGCTGCAAAAGCAGTGTATACACGGTATTAACCAGCGGCGTAACGAGGAAGGAAGGAGAAAGGAAGCTCGGAGTTTAACGTCCCGTCGACAGCGTGGTCATTAGAGACGGAGTTTACGCTCGGAGTGTTTGGGTAAGGATGTGGAAGGAAATCGGCATCTGCCTGGAGTGATTTAGGGAAATCACGGAAAACCTAAATCTGGATGGCCGGAGGTGGATTTGAACCACCGCCGGCCGTGGTGGCTGAGGAGACTGAGGCGCTCCAGTCACGGTCTGCACGGCCACTACGGTCGGGGGTTCGAATCCCCCCTCGGGCATGGATATTTGTGCCGTCCTTAGTATAAGGTAGTGGATAAGTAGTTTGTAAGTTTAGGGACTGGTGACCCCGTAGTTAAGTCCCATAAGCTTAACAAACATTTGAACATTTGAACCACCATCCTTCCGAATGCGAGTCCAGTGTGTTACCACTGCGCCACCTCGCTCGGTGGCGTAACTAGGACTTGGCTTTGGGGGAGGGGGGATAGATCTGTTTGACGTGCAAAATTATAGTCAGTTTCCAGGCAGACTACCATCTACCACTCCTGTTGAACAAACGAATTCACTTCCATCCGATGAAAGCTTATGGTAAAACACCACATGTTTCCCATCTTTACCTTTACCAGATTTTTTTTTATATTTTTTTTTAATTTTTTTTTTTTTAGTGTGAGGGTTCTGGGTAGGGTTCTGTCCCCCTCATTCCCCCCGTAGTTACGCCGCCAACACTGCGGAGGCTCTGGTGATTGTACTCACGTACTTACGGCTCTACCTATGTGACTGTGTGTTGTATAGAACCTCAAGAATGTGTCAATAAAATTTCCTTATGCTGGGTCGACGAATTCATGGTGTTCGTTTTTCATTTTCCAGGAGTGTATTGAACCACATGTGATACAAGATCAGGAGTATGTACCCATGCACTTGTCGCAAGTGTTACTTACCTAACTAGTGATGGAACAGTAGTGGCAGCTTTCAAATCGCGCAGTCGACTGGACGCTGCGGGGACCTGTTGTGTGAGAGAAGCGATAGCTGTGCAGCGCATTCTGCACGGACAGGACGGTATCACTTTCGGAAAACAGCACGTCTCCTTTCAAAACATACCTGCAGCGGAAAGGTCTGACAGGTAAACCTCAAGAAAAATACTTCAATTGTTATCGGCTTGGAATAGGGTAAGGTGGTACAAATTCGATATAGGTACAATTCCGATCAACATAATTTGTCAGTCTCGTAGTGTTGGTAGCACTTGCCTTTGTGTGGCGTTGTAGTGTAGCAGGTTTCTACAGCTCCTCCTGTCTTTTCCAAGAATACACCACGTTGCGCTACGGAGATATAAATTTTTTCCTGTTAAGAGGTACGTGGATCAACTTCGTCGGACGCGCTATTATAAATTATCTAGTTTCCACGCGATTGCAAATTCTATATTATGCAATGTTTGCTACCTAGAAGTATGCGTTGGTGCCCAATGGAAAAAGTGCTTTTTATGTGGAAGAAGCCAGTGATAAAAATTTTACGAGGAAGTGATCATAATTGTACCTAGTGTGGTACATTTTCGATCGATTTTTCACACTTCTGTAACATTGTTTTGAGTTTATACCAACATTTGTAATGGTCTAGTATTTGTGTTACACATTCGTTAAACATCCAAGAACAAGTGCCATAGTTAAAATTATCTCTTTTCTCAACATATTTCCACCACCAACAACATTTGTCCGAAATGATCGGAATTGTACCACCTTACCCTATGTAAAATAATAGACCCTTCTTTTTACACACGGTCTTTAAGCCTTTGAAACACTGCTTTAAAAATTGATTTAATTATTTATAAATGAATTCCGTTGATATTTCGATATTTAAAATACTTCATGTTGAAAACTTAAATATGTGGTATTTTTGTCCCACAATATATTTTATTTGTTTGTTATCAGCAGCTTTCGGCTTCTTAGGCCATCGTCAGATAATAGTACACACGTAACATTGGGTCACATATATGAAACTGGTTTTTCAAAGATATGCGAATCTGTGAATTTCTTATGAGTATGAAGCGATGCTACAGAGCAACTGAACTATAGAACAAATGGATTTTAAATAAATACTTTTTGGCCAACAATTTTATTAAAATATTTAAGTTGTCGGATTGTATGAGAAAGCATTTTCTGATAGGTGATGGTACAAACAAAACTTGGATTTGTTTTCAATACCACATAACGCGTATAATATAAAATACAAATAGGGTGCGAATGAGTACATCTTACATTCCTTAAGGTAAAAAATGTAGCTAGTAGACTATCTGTGCACGACAGAAGCTCGTGATAGAAAAATAAAGTTCTGTTGCTGACCATCCTCTGAAACAATGACATTCTTATTAAATGTGATGCTCTCCATAAAGGGAAAAAAATGGCAGAAAACTCACATTGTTGGAAATTCTGGCCATTAACAAACACCAGTCCAAGAATCCTGACCTAGTGCTTAATGACCAGAGGCGATTCCATTATTCACCTTTATTAAAATAATGCCAACATATTAATATTGTTCTCAATGTGTGTAAATAATTTTGTGATGTGTGTTCCATACCAATACTCCCACATTCCTTTCTTTCCCATTGCCCTAATTCCTGCTCCCAGCCTCCAATGTTTCTCTGAGATTTACAGTTTGCTTGTATAATCATCCATCACGCACCTGGACATTTCTAATATTTATAACCTTCAGTCATGTAAGATGTACTCATTAGGACCCTATTTCTATTTTATAATAGGCACGTTCTGTGGTATTTATACTTAAATCCACGTTTTGTTTGTACAATCACCTATCAGACAATACTTTCTCATTCAATCCCACAGTTTTAATATTTTTATACAATTGTAGCCTAAGATGTATTCATTTAAAATCCATTTATTCTATAATACACTTGTTCTGTAGTATCATAGTCATAAGAAATTCACAGTTTCACATATCTTTATAAAACCATCTTCGTATATGAAACCTCAATGTTACGTGTCCAGTATCTGTTCAGTACTAAGTTATCTGACGACGGCCTAAGAAGCCGAAAACTGCTCATAACAAACAAACACAAAATATAGTGGCACAAAAATTTTTAAACAATATGTCTTTGTTCCCTAAAGTACCGACGGAATGTTCCATAAACATAAAACAAGTTTCACGGTTTTAATGTGCGTTAGAACGGCGCGCACAGAATTGTCGAAAAAGGTTTTTTCGAAATTCATTCTCAAACTCCCATCCCAATCATTTTTCTTACCATTTCACGATTTGACTAATAGCAGAATGTATGGTATCTTTGGTACCAATTTCGAACATTTCATAGACACATTTGTCAGAAATAGGCTAGAAATAATTCTGTATCGATGTATGTGCGCCTAGTGTGTGCCCTGCAATGTTTTATATCAGGTTTTGGCTCATTTTAGGTTACGGTAGTAACACTAAAAGTGGGCATTTGCGATCGTCTTTTGACAGCTCGAAATTTAACTATTCGTCTGACACGAAAATTGAATAACCGAATTTGTAGAGGACAAAATTCTCTACAACTTTGCTCTTTTCATATCTCGTACGTTTCAAAGATATTTGCAAAAATAACAGCGATTTTGGGATGTATGTATGTCTGTCTGTCCGTCCGTCTGTCTGTCGGTCCGTAACGTGTTCCCTGTTTTTATTTTTTTATTTTTTTTTTTAACGAACCGTTCAACCGATCAGCACCAAATTTTACAGACATGATTGTAGACCACCAGAGACCACAACCTCCCTTTTTCAAATTTTTCGGACTAAAAATACGGTAGTAAAACGCAAATGAACCGTTCATCTGACACGAAAATTAAATAACCTAATTGGTAGAGAAGAAGATTCTCTACAACTTAGCTCCCTTTATGTTTTTTTTCCATATCTCGTATCGTTTGAGACATATTTGCAAAAATAACGGAGATTTGACACCATCCATTGAATTAACGAAAACCAGCCGTTCGGAGATGTCACGTGACATTCTTCGCGTATTTGATGATTTTCTTATTATAACTTACATGTTGTCTTTTGAAAGCAAGGGCACACTGAGGAATTAAAACACACACACATCGTTCTTAGAACGATAAATGATTACCTAATGTCTACAAATGCCATATTAACATTAGTTAACAACGCCCATCAATAGTATGAGATTAAAGTACTTCTGTTTTGATTTATAGCCGTAGTGTAGTGGGCAAGGTGCTGGACTGTGGGGTGAGACGTCGGTGGTTCGAAACCCGCCACTACCTAATTTTTTTCCTATAAGGGTTTCAGACACTCTTATTAATTAATTAATTATTATTTTGGTCCAAAATGTTTGCAAAAATTTATAAAACTACAAATCTAAAGTGGTCCGTAAAACACGTCAGTGCGATTTTTTTCTGACAACTGCGTCCTAAGAACTATTACTTCATCATATGTGATAGAATTTGGTATTAACGATGCCATTGTAGACTATATTTTCAAACATGGGGATAATTTTAATAGAAAGGAAGAAGCTCAGAATAGGTAGTTACGCTTTTACCCTTGACAATCGAGTATCGATAGCTATGGTTTTATTTTTGCGCAGGTGAACACTTGACTACGCCCTTTTTAGACAGCATTTATACCGCTCTCCGACGACCGGCTCGTCAGTCGGTAAGACTAACCGCTACCAAAAGCACCTCTGAAGATATCCAGCCCAGCTCTGGACGAAACGTCAGGAGCAGAAATGTTTCTTCGACCACGACCATACAACCCGAAATGTTCAACAGCGACTATTTCAGCCGGTCGTGAAAACTTTCACTGCATGAGTCTGGAGACAACTTACAAGGGGAGGCCGCCAATTGTGAAATTCAGATTCGATTCATACTGCGCATAATGAAAGCTCTTGGCCAGAGGTGTAATTTAGCAAAGCACCAAGATGCACTTCTCAGCCGTTGTCGAGAAAATCGACAGTTAAAAAAAGCGGTGAGATACTCTCTACGATCTCTACGATCAGTAACATTGTACAGAGGCGTGGCGTAGCGGTGAGCGCTCGGGTGGGTAATCCGAAGGTCGCCGGATCGAATCTCGCGGCATGCAATTTTTTTTTATTATTCGTTTCTTGTAATTCAAATGTATACACGTGTGTGTGTGTGTGTGTGTGTGTGTGTGTGTGAAGACAATTAATAACATTCGATTAATAACATTTGATGTTCGAAGTCGCCAGTTTTTCCACGATAAACGACTTTCAATCAACTTATTATATGAAACTGGCGACTTCGAACATCGTTATGTTTTCCGCGAACAAAGTTGTATTTCACAAATATTATTAATTGTCTTCATAATGTTTACCACGTATAGTTAACGGAAGAAGTATAAACGATATTCCGAAACGAATACGTATAGTGTAAGTCGAACATCACGAACTATATAACAATTTTCCGAATGTCAATCAGGTGTGTTTTCCAACAGATAATTAAAAAAGCAAATGTTCTTGTAAAAATGCATCGTTTATCGGATGTGCTCGATATCGTGCTGTTTTCTGCTTTCCATATTTCTATGATAACTATCGCTCTGTTTCGTGCGATATATTTTAATTACAAAAAAACAAATAATAAAAGTTACAAGCCGCGAGGATCGATCCGACGACCTTCATATTACGAACCCGAGAGCTTACCGTTACGCCACGCTTCTGTGTGGTATTACTAATCTTAGAGATTGTAAAGAGCATTTTACTGCAACGGCTTTTTTTAATTGTCGATTTTCTCGAAAACGGCTGAGAAGTGCATCTTGATGCTTTGCCAAATTACACCTCTGGCCATGAGCTTTCATTATGCGCAGTATGAATCGAATCTGAATTTCACAATTGGCGGCCTCCCCTTGTTAGATGCAACTGTCCATGCCACCCTGTCCTATGGAACACTGTTCTTCATAACAACGGCAACCTACATCCTTTTGAACCTCAAAACTGCAATCGTCCTACCGTCCCCGTATGCGATTTTTACTCAACACTTCCCTCCACAGATAAACCGACGTTTCCTTTATATTTCAGCATGAGTCCCACCGATCGATCTCTTATTTCAGTCAAGATATGCCAGAATTTTCTCTTCTTCCCAGTTCTGGTCAGTACCGCTTCATTAGTTATGCGATCTAACCATCTAATCTTCAACACTCTCTTGTAACACCAAATTTCAAAACCTGCTATCGTATTTTTGTCTGAATACACTCGTTAAAATTTTGAAGGTGGCTGGGGTAAATATAGGAAACGAAAAGTTATATTCCACATGTACGAAAACCAGGCAGCGTATATTAGATTCGAAATAGAGATGGCCACTGTTTCATGGTTTCGAATCAAAGTTTCGATACGCAGAAAGGTTTGTGTTCCAAAATCGCCATGTTTCACGGTTTCGAAACGTCGTGTTTCATTCTGCTCAGTTTCGGATCACAACCGCGGTCGATACTGAAACTATGTCGTCCTGTCGGTTTCACTGTTTCAAAACAGCAGTGTTTCATTTTGCTGTAGCTCGGCACAGATACTCATTTAACTTACTACCATATGAGCTGTTTTACGAGTGTCAAAAACTAAAATAATAGACGTGAGTCTGCAGCTTAAGATTGCTGAAATAAAGATTCGTTTCTAAACTGACTACTATATTCCGAGATGACATAAATGCTAATTACAATAAAATAACGGCCACTAATTGCAACGAAATTTGCAGTAAAAATCTAGGTTTATCTGTCCATTTACAGTAACCATATTAAAATCATACGACTAAATCTACAACTTCCTTATTTTTAAAAATAAGGTACAAAATAAAGCCTGAAATGACATATGACAAATCTAACAATGTGTCGCGTTCAACTTATTTGCATATTACGAAAGTTTGTGCAGTAAATGAAACTGCGAATTAAAGATATTTACAAAACTCGAATTTTTAAGTAAGGTTTATTTTAGTGAAGTGTGCAGCAATACAATAACGATATATGTAAACGGTAAACCTTTCCAAAATGTTAGTTCAATAAATTTTATGTTGTAATACACCTTTTCAGTATCACATGTAGGTTAGCACATACAATCAGAATAATTATAATGATCTGGCAATTGCACATCGTCATAATGATAATGTTTCAAATGTTTGTATAGCTTATGAGACTTAACTACAGGGTCATCTGTCCCTAAACTACTTATGAACTAACTTACACTAAGGACGGCACAAATATCCATGCCTGAGGGGGGATTCGAGCCCCCGACCGTAGTGGCCGTACAGACCGTAACTGGAGCGCCGCAGTCCCCTCGGCCACCGCGGCCGGCCCATAATGACATGACAATAATTTGTATTCCTTTATGCAACCAAACGTAACCACATAATAATGAAGTACATTCAAATGTGCATGAAGTACTTTAAATATTATTTTATATTGCCATGGGAAACCAAGTAGGTTACTTTAGTTAGTGTTCGTAGAACCACTTATTTGTTATCTAATTAGGAATCTACCAACATTTATAGCGACTATATTAGTATTATACAGCTTTAATTCTATACTACATATAATGACTTCGCAATCGCACCATAATAGAATGACAGCACAATACATATAATGATAGGGCAATGAAATAACTCACATTTGTGTAACGTATTTTAAATACACAGGTCGACAAATTTTGACTTTTTGTCTGGGGTTTGCATGAAAATATGAATTTCTGAATAAAATTGACCCTGCTGATCACAAATCTGCAGCCTGTTTCTCTGTAGCATGTCACGTTTTTTGCACCACCACTATCATCATCATATTCACCATTGTCTAACTCTGCGCCCAATGAAATTGGAAATTGGAAAGCAAGTACGGGACAATCGAAACGAAATGGAACAGTAAAGTGGTTAAAAAAGAATTGAAAGAAAAGCATATGAATTATAAATGTTCATTCACTATGTTCTTTCATCCCACTGTCAGATTTTGCCTCTTAGGCCACTCTCTCCTACTCCAATGCTCATGATAAGCTCTACTGTCCCAGTCACACATATAACAAGGCATCTTAGTGTACCCTGCGTGCTGACCAAGAAGAATGCCAATCACTTTAAAGTCACCACTCACAAGCCACTGGTGTTCTTCGTACTTCACATTTTGTAGAAGTATTTTCATGGTATTGTATGTCTCTTTTAAATGTACTGAATACGCAATTGGATCCTAGGTCGTTTCCAATATGTAGCAACACTGCTTTCAAACTTCGCTTTGAAGAATCTCTAAACAATCTTCATTCCTTACTCTCATACTTCTAAGCTCCTATTTTCATCACTAATCCGGCGATGTCTTTGCAGAACACCATTAAACCATCTTCAACAAAAAGTTCCCTGAAATCTTTGTCACGATTTCTGTACAATGAATATGATGTACCATGTGCAAGTAAGTTATTTTCACTGAGACGCGATCCCAGTAGTTGTGCTGCATCTTTTGAGAGTCCTAAGTCTTTCACCAAATTGTCAAGTTCTGTTTGAGTAAGAGGTTTTGGGCTACTATCGGTACCTCACTCAGAATAGTCGGATTCACTGCTTTCTTGACTTACATCTGGTTCAGAGAAATTCAAGAGAATCAACTGATGTTGGTGGAGAGTGGATTGGTAGCCCTGGGCCATGAGGAACAGGTTTAATTGCCGAATCTAAGTTTGGATACGATATGTTTTTTTCATGTTTCTTCTGTTGTATCCCGTTACATTCGTCATACAGAAGTAACAGTCATCAACATGATTCTTCTGTTCACGCCATACCACAGGAATTGCGAAATTCAAGCACTCTATTTTACCTTCACTCCATTTCCTTAACTGCTCCACACATATATGGCACATAATGTGTGGAGCAAATGACTTGTCCTGATCGCCGAGCTTCATGCCGAAATATGCAAAATATGACTTCTGCACAAATTTTGATATTTGTCGACGTCTTGCACGTATCGTATCATTTCCACAGATACAACAAAATGTATCTGGGCTATTGACACACTGCCTTCCTGACATTTCAACACACCTTCAGTGAAATACCACCACTCACAACAAAGCGCGAAAGCACCTTCTTGTAGCTGTAGCACTCACTCACTGATTTCTGTGGCGATAATGGGACGTCAGATCCAAGCTCATTAGCCCCCTCTGCCTCACCTTCACACAAAAAATGCAGCGTTGCCACATTTCTGTAGTTGTGGACACTGCATAACATAGATTTCGCAGCCAATGGTAGGTTTGGAGGGGGTAGCTGTGCAGAAAAAACTGAGGGTGATGGAAAGAAACTGATATGATTTTCATATTCAGGGGTGCAAATTTAGTGAAGAACACCACTTACTTTCCAAACCCCAGAATGCATGTCGACCTGTGATATTAGTTTACGTTACCATGCGATTGTCAAGTCATTATATTCATTATGGAAATAAATATGTATGATTTTGATATAATCAGTACAGATGTTGGTAGGTAAATAATTAGATTTAAAAAACTTTGACAAAGTGTTGAATAGTTGGTTCCATGAACACTAACTAAAATAACTGTCTTGGTTTCCCATGAGATGTCACTTCTTATGGTGGAAGGAATTCGTCGGGAGACTTGCATTTTTGTACATTTTACGTTTTGATGGGATATCCCTTCTTCTTGTAGGTAGTCCATTTTAGTAAAGTTATTTTTTACATCAGTTGCGGATTTTCTTAAAAGCCATTCCCTGTCTCTTTGGTTTGGTGCAATTTTGTTTGGTTTGATGTTAAAGTATTTGGGAAGTCTGGAAAGTCGATTATATTGTTCTTGTTCAATCCTTTCATCATGTACAGTACTGCAATCAGTTGTACACAACTGTGGAAATATCAACAAGTTAGTGTTGTATTTTGCATCAGTTTGTGAACTTCATAATATACGAAAGTTGCCGATAAGGTACATTTTCCTGTATAAGTGAAAGTAGTAATTATTACTTTGCCTCGTATTTATTGAATGATCAGTATATTTCATACAATAGTAATTCAAAATTAGTCATTTTAGTGCATAAAAAGCCTCGCATTATAGTGCACACGATTGTGCGGTATGAAAATGATTACATATAATTGCATAAATCTTTCTCCTAAAATCAGAACAATTAAAAACTTATGAGAGTTAGAGAATAAAAGTAATTTCTTTCTTGAGAAAAAAGAAATCAAGCTTGAGAGCGTTAATAATCACTATGAAATAAAAAGAGGAATTTTTATAAAGTGCTTTTGGACATGTTGATGATAATTTCGTATGACATTTTTGGACGTTAGACCTCTTCTGGGATTGTGTTCGTCCTGCCTGAAGGAAGTCTTTTGGTGCCGCCACTTAGGCGACTTGCGCGTCGAAGGATGATGAGGACGACACAGCACCCATCCCCGAGTGAATAAATCTGCGATCAGACCGGGAATCGAACCTGGGCCCACTACATGGCAATCTACTACTCTGTCCACTTTTTTTTTTTTTTTTTTTTTTTTTTTTTTTTTTTTTTTTTTTTTTTTTTTAGATGGTTGTCTTCACTGGTCGCCTCGACCCTTTTTCAAATTTATCTTTATTGAAACAAATTAGGGGAAAAGGAAAAAGGAGAAAGAATACAATATAATCAAAACGAAGGAGCCCTTCAAGCATAAACAAAAGATTATCTGTGACTTCTTTGTAATGAAATTTATGACTCCGTCGGACCTGCACATCCTCACAAGACTGGCAATCGCTGTGATTAGCCGCACGAGAATAAAAAACCGCACGGCTGCGATACATCATTAGATCATCCATACACGTCTTCTCGAAATTATTTGAGGATTACCGGTGTAATGATCCATCATAAACTGGTAATAGGGAACGTAAGTCAGCTTCTCCCTGCATGGATGATCCAGCTGCGAGGGGGGTCGCGGAATGCACTCTGGAGGAAGTGCGCAGTGTCGTTCATTGATGTATTGCCAGAAATCGAGAACTGATTTATCACCATTTCCAAACAGGTAGTGGACAGCGAGACCGCTAATCCATGTCACTGTGTGGGTCTTCGCTCGTGGGAAATAGTCCTTATCGGGGAAGAGAAGCATTTCGGCAGTGATATTGTCAGGGGTTGTTCGTGTAAAGAAGGCCAACATCTGGCGGACCAAAAGCCAAACATTGCCTGCCTCGCCGCAGACAAGTCGATGGCCGTCGTCGTCTTGCACGCCACACGTGGCACATAATGGCGATGCTGCTAGGTGGATCCTGTGGAGGCGCGTCTGGCAGATCTGCTTCCCATTGACCGTGAGGTACCAGCTGGACTGGGCATCTGATGTAAGCGTAGGATCATGCACTGCTCGCCACACTGCTGTCCAGCGAATATGCGGATGTTTGCGTTCAATCGCATTCGGCGGAAGTCTCGATTGCATCGCTGAGTACACCAGCCGAGCCGTCGACATGCGTGGACGTGTAAGTGTGGTTCGAAGATAACTGTACTCTAGGAAGAGGTATCTCAAGTAGAAAAAGGGCGCTGGGACGGCGGTCACCTGCACTGGTGCGATTAGTGAGCTTGGGGCAAGGGCCCTCATTAGTAGGCTGGAAAGGCAAGTCGGAGTACGTCGCCACATCTTGATATGAGTGCTTACAAAGAGGGCCGTCGCTCGATGCGGTACGTGACAGAGGTGAAGGCCTCCTTTGCTCCTTGGGAGGGTTAGGGATTCACAGCTGACCTTGAATAACATACTGTGGCTCACAAACGAGCCCAATGCCGCCAACATGCGCTTGGCCATCGTCGAAGGTATGGGGAACGTCTGTGCCACATGTGGGATACGGGATGCGACATAAACATTAGCGTACTGGGTGCGTTGCAGCATGTTCAGGGCTCGAAGGCGGTGATCTACAAGTTCCACCCGGATCCGCCGTAGAAGACGCCTACTGTTGAGAGCCACAGATCGCCGCAAGTCGGCTGTGAAATCAATGCCCAAACATCTTATTGTGTCGTGGACCGGTAGGGGAGCGACGTCAGGCTGTCCGCATCCTATTGGCAGTGCGCGTGATTTGCGAATGTTAAGGATGCTGCCTGACACAGCGCCGTAGGACTCCACCCACGCCAGCGCGTCTTGGACGTCGTTGTGGTTTCTCAAGAAGAGGACCAGATCGTCCGCATAGGCTGTGCAACAGAAGGTGTGGCCCTCATAGGTTATCCCCATGAGGCGTTGTCGGAGGCCACATAGGAGCGGTTCCATGGCAATAGCATAGAGGATTGTTGACAGAGGGCATCCCTGTCGTACTGACCGTTGTACCATGATCGGTGGTGTTAGTCGGCCGTTGTATAGAATCCGCGATGTCGCACCTCGAAGCAGGCGCATCGTTATCTCCACGATGTTGTCTGGGAATCTCATATTCCGCATCACCGCAACCAGATATGTGTGATCGACCCTGTCGAAGGCCTGACTGAAATCGAGGAAGGCTAAGACCCCTTCCATGCGCCGTGTCCGCGCTAGTGCGATCATGTCTCGGTATCGATTTAACGCAGTCCGTATGTTGTGATCGCCTCCTAAGGACACTTGGTCGTGGGATATCACGTAGCCGGTGATCTTCCGGAGACGTGCTGCCAAGAGCCGCGTAAATATCTTCATGTCGCAATTCAGGAGTGATAGTGGACGGTAGTCTGTGAGGCGTGTTCCACCGTTCGGTTTGTGGACGGGAACAAGCAGTCCTTCAAGGTATTCATCAGGAATTTGTATTGTCGGCGTCATTAATTCGCGACATATGTCTATCCAGGCCGGTGTTAGCAGCTGGCGATAGGTCTTGTAAAACTCTAACGGGAGGCCGTCCGGTCCTGGTGACTTGTGTGGTGCGCCAGCCAATATTGCTGCAGTGACCTCTTCCTCAGTGACATCCTCAAGTAGACCCAATTGTTTATCCTGGGGTAGTACTCCGTATGTTAGGCGAGAGATTTCCTCTATCACTTCTGTTGAATGATACTGAGCTGCGTATAGTTGACGATAGTGAGCGTGGAGAGCAAGACCTATTTCACGTTGCGTTTCGATACAGCGACCATCATCTAAAGTTATACTCTGAATCAGGGCCCGCCTCCGTCGTCGTCGTTCAGCGAGGATATGGTACATTGACGGCCCTTCGTGGTCCATTCTGTCTATGGTGCGTGCACGAACAATTGTTCCCTCAAGGTGACGTTTCGTAAGTAATGTGATCTGCGCTTTCGCGTGATTCATTGCTTGCTGGTGGGCAGGCGAGTGCATCATTGTTGAACAATCACGTAGGATGCGGTAATAAAAGTCCATTGTGTGTCGTCGCCATGCGGCTGCCTCCCTTGCATGTCCAATCAACGCTTTCCTCAAAGCAGGCTTGGCACATTTTACCCACCAAGAGATTGTTGTTGGGTAAGCTCTTTTCCGGCGTGTGCATTGTGACCACGTGGCCTCCACGATCTCTCGGCATTCTGGCGAATGTAAGTGTGCAATGTTCAGCTTCCAGGGGCCCCGCCCATGCCACGCCTTCTGTCGGCACATGGTAAGAGTGCATATATATGCTGCATGATTGGAGAAACTTACAGGCCATATTTCGGCGGCCTGTGTGCCCTGAAGGGTCGCGAGAGATAGATACGATCGATACGGCTGGATGAGTGGCTGGTGTAGTGTGTAAAACCCGGCCGATCGCCATGTATGTACTCCCACGTGTCCACTAGACGTAGGTTGGTGATGATGGCAGCGAGCGCCGCACATGGAACATGGTGTGGTAGTTGGTCCTTGGGCGCCTGGGTGGAATTGAAGTTTCCACCGATGATTAAGGCATCCTGACGACCCAAAAATAGGGGCGTGACGGTTTCAGCGAAGAAAGCAGTCCGTTCACGGCGACGACCAGATCCAGATGGTGCGTAGATGTTAATGATTCTGACGTCATGTAGGGTGAGTGCCATGCCTCTTGCATCAGGTGTGAAAGTGATGTCTTCTGCAATTAAGCCGTCACGGAGAAGGATTGCCACGCCGCTGCCTGTGTCAGAAGCGTGAGAGACATGAGTGGTATATCCATAAGGGCCGACGAACTCAGCAACATAGACCTCCTGAAGAAGGGCAATATCTATATCCGCCGCATTCAGCATCTCTTGTAACATCCTTAGTTTATGGTGCGCGCGAATAGTATTGATGTTAATAGTGGCCAGTCTGTATTGTTGGGTCTCCTGGAAGAAGTCTGCTGCTCCAGCGGTGTCCGTTCGGGATGGAACAGACACAGCAGCCATCAAGTTGTCAGTTACTGTGTCGGAACTATGTCCGACAATACCATGGGGACATCCCCTTCATTTTCACCTTCGTCCAACGTTTCGTCCGCCCACGATCGCGGCAGTTCAGATGTAGTGTCCATCAAAGTATCGTCCGCTGTGCCCGCAGGTGGAGGTGGCACGGCAGGTGGGACGCCTTCTGGGACTCTCCTGGGAGTGGGCGTCGTCGTCGCATCACGATTGTTGGAAGCGGTCGGGGGGTGAGATGTCGGCGCATTGACGTCTGACATCTGCGTGTCAGAAGACCTGCCGTCATCGGACAGGGAATCGTCTTCTTGTAGCCCCATTCGTTGTAAACAATCATCAGAGGGCAGACGATGTTTCTTCCGGCGCTTCCGAGGGTTCTTTTGTTTGCGGTTATGTTGTTCAGAGTCGGAAAGAGCGTGGGTGTCTGCCTCGTTCTTGTTTGTTGGAATGAAGGCAGAAGTTGGCACGACGTCAAGTGTCGGTTCCTTTGCATCTCCTTGCTCAGCGGAAAGGGGTTGCTGCATTTCTTCTTGCACTGCGTCTGGTTGGCATGGCGTCGAAGGTGTGAGAGTCATGTCTATGTTTGCGGTCGTTGTCGGTGGTTGGTTAGATTGACCTTGTAGATGATTGGCCGGTGGTGCGGTGGCTGCAGCATAAGTAACAGGGAGAACTGTGGACGGCGCAGAGAGGGCGTCGTCGTTGACAGGCGTTTGTACAGGTCGACGTAGGGGACATTGTTGGCGGACGTGTCCTTCCTGGCCGCAACCGGCACAGGTACGTGGCTGACCGTCGTACATGATGATGGCCCTGCATCCTCCTATATTCAGGTATGACGGTACGTGCTTCTTCAGTTCTATTTGTATTTGCCGTACACCGTTGAGGACCGGGTAAGTCTCAAACGTTTTCCATTTTTCGGCCGCGTGACCGATGACGTTTCCGTACGGGCGGAAGGCTGTCTTGACGATATCTTCTGGGACCTCAAACGGGAGTTCGAAGACTCTGATTGTACGCAGGCCGTAACCCACATGCTCGATCACGACGGCACCGATGTGGCCGTCAGGGTGTTTGAACTTGTGTCGTTCCGCGTGGCGGTTCACAATGTCGGTACACAGTTCTTCAGTGCGCATCTTCACATAGACAACATTTCCGGTAATGGAAAAGTGTATGCCGATTACATCTCGTGGATCGAGGTGTAGATCGTCTCTTATAAAGTTCTCAATTTCAAAAGGTCGTGGTCGTGCGTATTCTGCTTGGAAAGAGATCTTGATAGTCGTTCGGCGGTATGAGTGCGCCATGGCTCACTAGTACAGGGGACTCAATACACAATAGCGCGACGCGAAGTAAACAAGGAAAACGCGAACGCGTACCTCGCCAGGCGGGACGCTAGCGGACGTCCTCGCCTCACGGCTGCCCGAGCCACACTGTCCACTGGACTGCGGACGCTTTTGGAAAACGAGCGCGTCTTCGCATAACTATTTAGTGAACTTGCAGTATAATGCACGCTGCATTAGTTCCGATTTCATTCCCAGGACCGGATCTAGGGGGGGGGGGAGGGGGGGGGGGGAGGGAGCAGTTGCCCCGTGCGGCAGAATTTAGAGGGCTGTACAGACTGTATCTTTCTGGTATAATTTAATAAAATTAACTGACACAGAATTATTAAAAGTAAATCGACTGCAGGAAATACCGAAATCATTTAATAAAACTAAAATTCCTGGTTGCTGACTTCAGTGTTGCCCCGTCACAATTCGTCTGGAGAAAGAAGTCTCACCAAGCTGAAACTAATTAAATACACTTGAGGAGCACGACTGCTTAACAAATCTGAATATAATATCCATAGAGTACAAACGAGCTGCTTCTCTAAACTATAATGATATCAAAAACAGTTTTTCAGCAAAAACAGCTCGAAAAGCGAAATTTTGAATTTATTTTTGTACGATGAGTAATCTTGTAATATTTTTGTATGTATTAAAATTGTTCTGTTTTCCTTTGATCTTCATTCAGTCAATAAAATAAGTTCATGTTGTGAGATCGTGACATTTATTTAAAAATATGTAACCCAATTAGCGTCAAAAAGGCGATTCTTACAGTCGGTGGGGGGGGGGGTGAAAGAAGGGGCGGCAAATTTAAGCTTGCCCCCATTCGCAAATGTCCTAGATGCGGCCCTGTCATTCCCCAAATTTTTCTGAGATGAACTTAATAACTTTTATTTCACGAAGGTCTATTTATTTTTGGAGATAATCCTCCTCCTTTTCTTCTCTGGTATCATTTGTTGTACATCAGCAACGGGTATTCTTAAAGGCCACTCCCTATCCTTTTTTTTTAAATTTTTCTCAGAGGCTCTGATGCAACGGTTTTCAGCATACCTATTGACAGCACGTTAGCGCTCGCACTAACACCGATATTTTCTTCTTTGATAAATACTCTTCAGTACCCTGGCACTGGCACTAATGCCAAAGTTACCCTAATCTCCTCCACACATTCATCCGATATTTTCTGATAAAGAATCTTTAACGTGGCGATGAGGCCGATCCACAGTCATACAACTCATAGACCATCAGACTTACAGTTAATATATGTCTGTGGCACATCAATGGTATCAAAATATCGGACTATCGACACTTCCCTAGGGAAAATTCAACTAGATGATCTAATAATAAATAAATAAATAATTGTATAGCCTAAGATGCCAAGCCACAAACGAGATAGGTAATATAAAAGTATGTTCTCTTTTGCATACTATATCTTTGTCTAGTATACGATAGAATTCTATTTTGCCGGCCGCGGTGGCCGAGGAGACTGAGGCGCTCCAGTCACGGTCTGCACGGCCACTATGGGCGGGGGTTCGAGTCCCCCCTCGGGCATGGATATTTGTGCCGTCCTAGTTCGTAAGTAGTTCATAAGAAGTTTGTAAGTTTATGGACTGATAACACCATAGTTAAGTCCCATAAACTATACAAACATTTGAACATTTTTTTGAATTCTATTTACTGCAGTGGTGGCGTAGTGTGCTGAAGTTGGCAGTGACGACGATAGAGCCACTTCGGATAACCAGTCACGTAGAAAAAGAAGCATAGACTTTCGTGTTGACCATGAAATAAATAATTAATTTTGTTCCTGCTCTGCAGTTGACAGGTTTTTCTATGTACCTCTCATAAAGCGGACATTTCATAGCCAACATTTGCACACTACGCCAACGCCGTAAATAAAATTTAGCCTTTACGTCAAAACTAAATGTGGCATAATTATACCAATTGATCCCTATTTAATAATGATTTTGCAGCCAAGATCAAATTTTTCATTTCTTTTTTTACCGGTTTCGGCGTACTCGACGGCATCTTCAGACCTGTCGTAATTTACATACCTTCACAACATTTTATATATACTAAAAGAGAACATCCAGGTTGAGGCGTCACCAAACGTAAAATTTCTAGTCACAAACAAAATATATACACCCATCTTCTAACGGTTCTGAAGCGAGGAAATTCACTGAAACGCTCCTGGTTTTACAATGTATCACAACTGTTGCAGCTCCCGATTCCAATGCGGATAGCGAATGAAAATAAATGTGTGCTACATTTAGAGTCTGATAAGGGTATTGTCATTCATTATTTCGCGATAGAGTTTGGTACATTGATATGCAGGATGCAGTGACGGCCGACCGCGGTGGCCGAGGAGACTAAGGCGCTCTAGTCACGGTCTGCACGGCCACTACGGTCGGGGGGTTCGAATCCCCCCTCGGGCATGGATATTTGTGCCGTCCTAGTTCGTAAGTAGTTCATAGGTAGTTTGTAAGTTTAGGGAGTGATGACCCCGTAGTTAAGTCCCGTAGACTGTACAAACATTTGAACATTTTGCCAGTGACGCGGTCACACTTTGGGGCATTCTGAACAAACCGCAGTCGACCAGGCGACGCTCTGAGGACCGGAAGCGACGGCGCGGCGGATAGCTCTTTGTGTTTGCTGTCCACAGTGACAGAGTATTTGTCTGTCTGTGCCACAGTCCAGCGGGCGTACAACGCTGGCACGCTCTCCGGCGCCTACTTGCCACTGTGCGTCAGCTTATATCGGACACATTCAATTTCCTCCTGGGCCTTCGTTGACGTCATTCGAAAAACAAGCTTGCCGTAGCCTCATCTGCCCATTTCGATCAGAGCAGGTCTACGCACTAGAGGTCTGCAAATCGCCGGTTTCGCTCGCTCGTACTCGGTCGAGAACGCAACGCTCGGCGGTGTCGCGCCGAGTGTGTTACGCTCGCAGCGAGCGTGTTGACACTCGAACGAGGCTGCGTGGGGCGGGGCGGGCAGAGGCCGCACAGCGTAGTGCTGCCGCTGTACTCACAAGGAAAAAAGGTTCAAATGTTTGTTAAGCTTATGGGACTAAACTACGGGGTCATCAGTCCCTAAACTTACAAACTACTTATGAACTACCTTATACTAAAGACGGCACAAATATCCATGCCCGAGGGGAGATTCGAACCCCCGGCCGTAGTGGCCGTGAAGACCGTGACTGAAGCGCCTCAGTCTCCTCGGCCACCGCGGCCGGCTCACAAGGAAACCTACCCAAGTGTCATTCTCTGATTTTTAAGAAATTTCCATATGTTATAATACATGAAAAACTATGGGACACGTATTTTTTTTTAGCGGCGGAGAAACATATTTAAGGGGTGAAACGGTCCCTCCAAAATTGTCGCTAAAATAGAAACATGGTGATAACTTAAAGACTAGAGAAGCGATTTTAATGATGTTTGGTATGAAAGTATCTTTTGATAAAAGACAAATTCCCACGATTCAACTTCGATAAAATCAAAATAATTTTTTGAGCTGTCCCCCTAGTTGTCACTTCCCCTGCAATGTACCTAGGCCGATCTGTTATCAAGATACGGAAGAAAGCGAGGGTCCTATATATAGCACAAAAGCTTGCATACATTCTTTATTATGTAGATAAGAAAGACGACAGTGGCAGTGGGGGATATATGAATGTTGCAACTGGAAAAATTCCCGTTAAGGACTTACTCGGAAAAGGTAGAGGCGCAGCAACCACGCACAGTGCCAAAATGCTACGGGAATATATATTAACGGGGCGCAACAGAGAGAGAGAGAGAGAGAGAGAGAGAGAGAGAGAGAGAGAGAGAGAGAGAGATGCACAAAACTAACCTAACGGGTGTACATCAATATTGTATATTTAATATCAATATAAAAAACGGGCAAAGTATTCCAGGACTTGAGAGTGATAAGAGGAATGGATATAAAATACAATCACTTCCTCGTTAAGACGGCAAGTAACACCTGCCACTAAACAGGCACTAACAGTCCACAAAATGGGAACAAGAAAGAAAGAAAGATCCTGGAAAAGTCATTTAGTAAATGATCTTAGCACAGAAACTTTATGTTAATCACGTATCCGCCGCTCGAACGAGCGTGGAGGAAGTCGAGCGCAGCCACAAGCCTTGCTGCAAGCTGCAGTGCCGACACCTGTCGTACTGTCATAGAACGACGTGTATCTCGCGATTCGAACGAGCAACCGAGCGAGGTGCAGACCTCTACCATGCACTACCATCTCTACCATAGGGGCACAAGGGCACAGGCACAGGGCCCCCAGCCTGATGGGGCCTACGAGAAACTCGTTCCTTTCTCCTACGCATTGACTTTTTTAAAGTGAATTTTTGTCGCACTTATTCATTATAAAGACCCAGAAATGGTCTCGAAACGTGTCATATATGGTGCGGAAAGGGACTGGGTTTGCAGTCTGCATGCAAAATCGTAGTTATTATTGCGGGCCTTAGCTACAGAACACACGGCGACAAACATTTGAGTTTCCTTTCTCAGTTAAAGCAAATTGATTCTGAACGGTTGAGAAACAGGTGCAAATAATTTGCAGAATCTTATCATGCAGACGTTAATGCTGATGAGCTCGTAATAGAATGTTTTCATTTAAAACAATATTTGAAAAACATTCAAAATGAATCTCCAGAGCTACGTATATCACCCTTACATTCTTCAATAAAAGAAGAGAAAAGTTGTTACCCTAGATATTTCTTTGTCTAATGGTAACCAATTGCCGTGGAGAGCGTTCATTTTCTCAGTTAAAGAGAATCAAAAATGAATTACGAACGTCTATGCTACAGGAACGACTTTTTAATTTGTCAAAAAATGTTCAAATGTGAGTTAAGCTTAAGGGACTTAACTACGGGGCCATCAGTCCCTAAACTTACAAACTACTTATGAACTACCTACAACTAAGGACGGCAGAAATATCCATGCCCGAGGGGGGATTCGAACCCCCGACCGCAGCGACCGTGACTGAAGCGCCTCAGTCTCCTCGGCCACCGCGGCCGGCACTAATTTGTCAATCATGCGCATAGAAAGTGACGTCCTTCAACAGTTGGACTTTGAAGATGTAATAGAAGATTTTGCATTTCAGAAATACCGTAAGAAATCTTTAGCAGCAACCTAAGTGTAATTTGCAAAACAGTAATCACTAGTATTTTATTTGTAAATTTCTAACCATACTAACCAATAAAGTCACTAAACAAGTGTACATCATTCTGATGAGTTCATTCGAAGGAAAATTCTCTTTTGTTGTAGGGTCCCCTAATCTGTGTTCCAGTCATCTGCATAGAAAGAGACATACTCCAAAAACTGTATTCTTTGTATTCTGGAAATCTGTTAAGAAATCATTAATTTTAATTAAAGACTAATTTGTGGAACCGATAATTAGTATTTGGTTTGTACTCTTTTAACCAATTAAGTCACTAAATAAATGTACACCTGATGCATTCATTTAGTTTTAAGGGCCCCAAAACACTGAGTGCCCAGGGGCCCCTGCATGGCTAAAGACGGCCCTGGGTCTATGTGATGTCTGTTCTTTCGGACGCACTGTATATGTATTTCTACGAGACGACCGCGTTTATTTCATTATTTCAAAACGATCAACCTCGAGCAGCAATTCGAAATGCCGAGTACAGGAGGACAATGACGATACGAGCGACGCAGCTGTAGTGTGCGACTAGTGAGAATTTCAGATGGATGGGAAATGCGTAAGGGTAGCCAAGAGGTTAAGGCGACCGCAGTCCGAAGCGGGAGACCCGGGTTGGGATCCCTGCCCGGCTCAAATTTTCACCTGTCACCATTTGAACTATTCTAGTGCACCACTGCAGCTGAAGTCATTCCTTTCTTTCCCTTATTAAATGTGGCTCTATTCAGTAACAATGTAGAAACAACATAGGACGTTTTTAGACACTGCATGGATGTTCTCAGATGCCAAGAAGGGAAATGACATTTGATCGCAAACGAATATTTGGATGATTTCTGGAAGTCGTCTTAATTATGTCACTTGTGAGCATGCTTTTCCCCCCTCTTGTTTCACAGTATTTTGTAAAAAAGCATTAGAGACTGATTATGCCTTTCAGCGTTCAATCTGGAGCACAGTCCCTCTAATAAAATTCTCCCCTGATCGCCTATTCAATTCTAACATAGATGCCTCGTCTGATGTTAAGCCTTTTACTTCAAAATCATTCTTCAGCGAATCTACTCTCTCCTTGGTCCACCTCGACTCCTCTTACCCTGCACTGCCGAGTCCATGAGTTAGATAACCTTTCTTCCCCCATGCGTGTAACAGGACCCCATCATCGTAGCAAGTTCGCTCTAACTGCTTCATCTATGGTGTTCACTCCCAGACTTTCTTTGATTTCCTCATTATGGATATCCTCCTGCCATTGTTCCCATCTATTAGTACCTGCAATCATTCTTGCTACTTTCATATCTGTAACCTCAACCTTATTAATAAGGTAACTTGTATCCACCCAGCTCTCACTCCCATACAACAAAGTTGGTCGAAAGGTAGAGCGTTGCACTGCGAAATTATAGTACTCCTTCTCGCAGAAGAGAGTAGATCTTAGCTGAGCACTCACTACATTATCTTTGCTACACTTTGATTCAAGTTCTACCACTATGTTGCCATCTGTGAGAAACTTGAAACTGTCTACCTGTTCTTTGTTCCTCTTATTTGTCACTCAATCTGTTTAAATCTCTTTCCCACAGACATTATTTTTGTTTTGGGGTTGCTGGTCTTCATAATCCTTACACATCAGATCGAGTTCTGAAATATTAGATTGCAACCTCACAATCGAATTGTCATCACGACTAAGTCGTCATATCCTAGACTGCTTATTTTCTTTTCACCTATTTTGATCTCGCCCTGCCAGTCTACTGTTTTCAACATATGATCCATGAATAGTATAAACAACAGTGGGAACAGGTTACAGCCTTGTCTTACCCTGAAAGTACCCTGCACCATGAACTTAATTTGCTATCTACTCTAACTGCTGCCTGACAGTATACGTATAAACGTCTAATTGCCTGCAGACGTTTGCCTTCTGTTCCATAATCTTGTAGAACTGACATTAGCTTCCTCCTAGGAACACGGTCATAAGTTTTTTCTAGATCTATGAATCATAGATACAATTCGCTGTTCCACTAATAAGCACTTCTCCATTATCTGCCGTAAGCTAAAGATCTGGTCCTGACAGCCTCTAAGAGGCCTAAATCTACACTGATTTTCCTCTAACTTGTCCTCAACTAATACTCGCACTCTCCTCTCAACAACACCTGAGATTTTACTCACAATGTTATTAAAGTGATAGATCGATAGTTGTTACAATCTTTTCTATTTTCATGTTTGAAAATTGGCGTGATTACCGCTTTCGTCAAGTCAGATGGAACCTGTGCCGACTCCTAGGCCTTCTCAGTTATCCTGTGTAACCATTTTAAACCTGACATTCCACTGTGTTTGACGAGTTCCAGCTTAATTTCATCTACCGCAGCCGCTTTATTGCACTGGAATCTATTGACCATTCTCTCAACTTCCTCAAATGTGATTCTGTTCCTGTCATCATTCCTATCCCATTCTACCTCAGAATTTGTTCAAATGTTCAAATGTTTGTAGAGCTTATGGGACTTAACTGCGGGGTCATCAGTCCCTGAACTTACAAACTACTTATGAACTACCTTACACTAAAGACGACACAAACATCCATGCCCGAGGGGGGATTCGAACCTCCGGCCGTGCAGACTGTGAATGGCGCGCTGGAGTCCCCTCGGCCATTTGTTAATTCCCTCTTATCTCCCTTTCGAAGACTGCTAATTACGCTCCAGAATGGTTTTCTCGCGACTTGACCCATACTTTCTGGGTTATTTCCAAAGTCTTCCCATGATTTCTTCTTGGATGCAGCAATTATCCGTTTGGATATGTTTCTTTCTTCAACATAAGTTTCTCTGCCTGATTTCTAGTACGGAGCCATTTTGAAATGCATCCTTTTCGCTTTACACGCTGCCTTGACTGCGTCATGCCCCCTCTCCCCTCAAATAAATAAATAAAAATAAAAAAATAAGAAAGGGAAAATGACATTCAAATAATTCGAAAGCCCGCGAAAACGCTCCACTTGAGTGATGTGATGCCTATGACGTCATCTGAGATGATGCTGCGTCTACTGCCGTAAAATACGCTAACAGTGATGCATTGTTTGGGACATTTACGTTTCTGAAAATGGTCTACAAATACTTCGTAGTACCGCACTGTGCAACTAGGCTGTATCTTGAAAAGTTCAGAAAATTCGTTTTTGCATTTTCCGAGCGTTTGGGAGTAATTAAAATGTGGTTAACTCTTGCTCAGTAATGGTAATTAGAAAGCGGTCGCATGGTTTATTTGTGTGATGATCATTTTGATGTTAGTAAACAGTCCGTTCGATAATTATTATCGTATTAGTTGACTATTAAATATCATACTGTGAAGCTGGAAAAAATTATTCTGTACAGATTAGTGAGCTGATGTTTACATATGCCAAACAGTGTCTACGAGATGATACTCCAACGATTTGCATTTTGAGTCATTTTCTAATGTAGTTGACAAAAGTACATTCTGAAGGGATGTCATCTACTCTAAGGGCCTTGTCTAATTTCTTTCAGTGCTCTGTCAAATTCAAAACATACATTCTCATTAACAGAACAAGTTTCTTTGTGTACAAAAGCAAATGCTTTAAAACTTCAATGGATGACTTTTTATTTGAGGCTGTAAAAACTATCACGATTAATGTGTAGTGTGTATATACTGAGAAAAATATTGGAAAAAGTCCTTAAAATTATTATACACTACTAGCAACAAAACGTTCATAGCTGTTCAGCTATATAGTGCTTCCATGATGTGCCTGATGCAGTAAATGTCACTGTTATGCCTCTAATCTTTCCAGAAAGTAACTCACAACGCAACAACTAGTATGTGATTGACTTTTCGGTGTCGCTAAACGTGGTATTCACAAAAGTGACTCCAGTATGTTAACCAAGTTACAGGTGAGCCTGGAACTTTGCATACGTTCATGTCAGGCCCTCAGGTACAAACGTACAAATTTCATCAAAATTGAAAGTGGTCAAGATGGGATCCCTTGGACACTTCACGTGGAATGACCCAACTGTCAATAATTGTTTGTGGACTCACAGTGGAATTAAGAAAATAGAAAGAAGTAGTCTGCCAGTAAGTTTATCTAAAATCACAAGAGGCGGAGATCACTGAAGCTGAAATAGGGGCAAGAACCCTAAGTTTTTGTGTAATATTGTCTCTAAGTGCAAGAGGGACAGACCGTGTCAGTAAAAACTTAGGTTGCACATTGTCCTTTTAGTGTCACTTGCGCTACGAAATTATTTGCCTTGCCTATGCCTTTACAAAAAAGTCCGAAGACTAACCAAGGTATTGAAAAACACTTGCTTTGGGTTAAAAGCTGAAATAGAAACACATTTTACTTACTATGGAGGCCAAATGAGTCAAAATAATCATAACAAAAATATTCTCATAGTCTCGCGCAAGAAAAATTATAAATTAAGTGTCGTGGCGTGGCGTGAGAATGAAACGCAAGCACCAGTTTACATGTACGGAATGGTAGGCCCGTTATATGCTATCAGTTGCGTACCAGATTTCGTCAGTCGTTGGTAGCCTAACAGTTTGTGAAATGACTGAGCAAAGTAACAGCCGGCCGCGGTGGCCGAGCGTTCTGCGGCGCGTCAGTCACAGTCTGCGCGGCCACTACGGTCGGGGGTTCAAATCCCCCTTCCCTCGGGCATGGATATTTGTGCCGTCCTTAGTATTAGCTATATCATAAGTAGTTTGTAAGTTTAGGGACTGATGAACCCGTAGTTAAGTCCCATAAGCTCTACAAACATTTGAACATTTTGAACAAGGAAAACTATCCTATATGTCTGATCGTAAACAATATATCATGTCCATCATACAAATTTTATGTCTATGAACAAAATTATTCTGCGAAAAACAGCTACGAATTAGCCCAGCAAATTTTTAATATTGACATACCGCAAAATGCAAACTTTGCATCACTTGATATAAAAAAATTGTATACTAACATACCAGTTAATGAAACCGTTGAAATCATCAAAGCAAATTTATTACAGCACAAAATAAAGAACTAACAAGAAATGGAAGAGCTAATAGAATTATTGGAGACCACATTAGCATTTAATTACTTCTCTTTTAATGGGAAAATATATTACCATAAAGATGGCCCAGCAATGGGTAATTCATTAGCAGGAACTATGGCTGACTTCTTTGTCAACTACATTGAAGCAAAATTTTTTGCAAATAATCCTGGAATTACAGAAACATCATTTATTATAAGAGATTTGTAGACAATACAATTATTTTACATAAGGGAGAACTCAAGCTGAAATAAATGATGTGTTATAGAAATTGAATAATATTAACTGCAATATTGTATTTACAGTAGAACACGAAAAAGACAATAGTATAAATTTTTTGGACTTAACCATTTCAAAAAAGGAACGTAAACATCAATTTTCAATCTACAGAAAAACCTACAAAGATGTTATAATAAATGCAGACTCGTATCACCCATACAAATACAAAAGAGCCTTTTTCCTAGTAATGATCCCTGGAATTTTCAAACTCGCATTACATAAAGACGAAGTACAGAAGGAACTGGAAATATTGTGGCAAATAGCTAAATCCAATACTTTCACTGTGCACATTGTAGATGCAATATTTAATAAAGTGCAAGAAACTGTTAGAACAGATCAGAAAGAAGTAAAAGGAGACAGAAGGTATACCTTCATGACATAATTGGAAACGAGGGCCGGCCGCGGTGGCCGAGGGGACTGAGGCGCTCCAGTCACGGTCTGCACGGCCACTACGGTCGGGGGTTCGAATCCCCCCCCCCCGCATCGGGCATGGATATTTGTGCAGTCCTTAGTATAAGCTAGTTGATAAGTAGTTTGTAAGTTTAGGGACTGATGACCCCGTAGTTAAGTCCCATAGGCTCTACAAACATTTAAACACTGAATTTGAGCAAAGCAAAAGACGCGCCAGTGTCTAATTGAAGATGCGAACGTTGCCCAGAATGTCTAATGTGACTATCAGTTTATTTGATTGTCTTTGCGCTGCGTATTTTGTCGTTGTTTATCACTAGGCTCGGCGATCAGCTTTGAAAAAAAGGTCCGCACAGAATGGGATCTACGAGAACGAGTGGTTTTAGAGTTCCGTGTACGTTGCAAACACGCTGTACGTTTGCAGACTTCCTACAAGAAAAGCAAAGTGAATTAAGTCAAGGACAGTGCTGTCTATTATGGTTGGAAAACAACAGTTACGAGGTTTCCCACGCTGTGAGTCTTGTTTACCGCGTGCAGGCCGGCTACTCAGCTGTTCATCTCTGTCTGCAATACTGCTAACAGGGGCTGCCGCGAAGTTCTCCACGGCAATGCCACACGAATCCTGATGTTCCATGTTCTGTAACACTTCTTCCTAAGTCGGATCTGCATGTTTGTGAATCTGCTCGCGAACGAATGCCCAGATATCTATACATCTTATGAAATAGGCTGTATGTGTGTTTGTGGGTATGTGTGTATGTATGTTCCACATCTCTTCCTAAACTATTGGACAGATTTCAACCAAACTTGGTAAACATGTTCCTTATACCAGGCAACAATCGCTGTTGGGATAAGAACCACCACCGACACATACGTCATAAACAATGACAGTCGTGAAAAACGGCCGCAACATCTGCTCCTAAACTAATGGACCGATGTGATCCAAATTTAGTACAAATATTCTTTAAGCTCAGGAATCATTTGCCGTGGTGGCAAAAACCACCTACGATACATATTGCATACGACATCACGTCATAAACAATGAAAACTGCCCCATCTTTCTGCGCGTGATAGTGTGATTTTATTCGTCAACTATTTCACAACAAGAACACTTAGCGACTTGCAATATATAAAATTCTTGAATATCCGTCTCCAGATAGCATTTATTTTCTAGAACATGACCAGTTTTGGGACAGCTGCCCATCTTCAGATCTGTTAACAAATGTTTGAATTGAATGTAAGCTACTATTTACAACATACAATATCCAAAATTTTATGGAAAAATATTAAAAAATAGATAAAAAACATACAAATTTTATGGAGTTACATACAGAGTAACCTGTCGCGTGATGAACGAGTGTTCACACTCGTTACTAAAATACAGTAGCCTCCTGAGGTTTTATATAATGTGCTTCCAATCATCTGATTGGTGGATACATTTTCGCTAAAATTGTTCTCAATAAATGATTATTCACTTACATATAAAACATTTCTAAAGTCAAGGGGTAAAATAGCAGTCAAGGTATAAAATAACTGTAACAATTGAGATTCATTAGCTGTCAAACTATAAGAGGACTTACAAGAAAAGTACTTGGGCTCGAACAAACACATATACACCAAAATCGTATGAGAGATAATGTAAAGGTTCCTTATTGCACTAGTGATACTGCCGCATCTGCAAAACTCTGCAGTCGTCCGTTAGAGGTCTCTACGTGTGCCTTGCCACATTGTACTTTGACCTGTCGGTTCGCCAGTAGGGACGCTGCAGTGTGCCTCCGAAGTTGCGTTTTGTGATGTTATTTGTGTGATGAAGTGTCAGATGGGGCCGCGATTGGCAGTCAATCCTGCTAATGTATTGCGATTGGTTGAGATGAAGTTACGAAGAACCCTTCTTCGGGAAGATGGTATTAGTGTAGAAGATGAATCATTCGCATGCTTTCTCATATCTGTTATAGAGATATGAGCATAAGTTACTGTTGTAACACAAACACATAATGATGATAACAGGGATGATAATGACGAACAACTCATTGCTAGCGGTACAGCTACGGTAAGTGCGGGAAGAGGCGATGGAAGCAGTGGCAGTGGATGCCAACAGTTTTCCGAGAAGAAGGTTGAAGTTGCAACTATCATCACGGCTTTTGATGACAATACGCTAGAGAACATGTACGATGATTATTACATAAGTTATAGTTAAGATATCTGCATTACCAATTACATCTACAGTGCTATCTAGGCCATGATTGCAAATTTTTGCATAAAATCGACACCCACCAGCACAATGAGGTGTACGTAGAGATCCTGTAAGCAAACGTTCATACAGATATATTTGTTCGAACCCAAGTACATTACTTGCTAGATTGGGTTCTGAATACATATTAGAAACATTTGTAGTCAGTATTTAAATAAGTTATAAAAAATTAACATGGTTAAATATTAAAACATTTTAGATAAATGCGGACATTGTCTTCTTGCCGTCTACGGATGAGGCTTCAGTGTGTCAGGCAGCAGTAGCGTCGCCGAGGTCTCCTCCGCCTCGCCGTGTCCCATTCACCGCCGCCAGTGTGCTGAGGGTCGCCGTAGCTGGTGTTTGGCAGCGCGTTACATTCCAGACCAGGCTACAAAATGTCTTTAAATATTTCAAAATAATTTTTATGCACGAAATCTGTCTGCTAATTTAGACGTTTGTCCGGGTATTTTTTCCTTGTGTGTGTATACTTCAAGCTCTTCAAGCACGCCGGCCGCAGTCGCCGAGCGGTCTGCGGCGCTTCAGTCACGGTCTGCACGGCCGCTGCGGTCGGGGGTTCGAATCCCCCCTCGGGCATGGTTGTTTGTGCCGTCTTTAGTATAAGCTAGTTCATAACTAGTTTGTAAGTTTAGGAACTGATGAACCCGTAGTTAAGTTCCGTAAGCTCTACAAACATTTGAACATCTTCAAGCACATTTAAATGGACTCTTTTCGGCGCCCTGTGCAGCACTTCCACTTGCTCGCCGCTAACTTGGTGTTTACTGTCTTTAGCATGCGCTCCAAATGTTTTACGATTGCTGTTATTGCAGTGCTCTTTGTATCGGACTTTAAAGTTACGTCCAATTTGCTCTATGTAATATTTATCACAGCTGGTGCATTTAATCTTATATACCCCGGAGTTGCTGTACTTTGTGCGTTTTTTCTTGGTTGGTTTATGCCTTAATCTCTCTGCCATTTGCCCATCATTTTTGAACGCCACCCCTATGTTTCTTGGAAAATATTTCGCAATTCTGTCCGACACACGTCCTCTGTATGTTAAAGTGACAAATTTTCTTTCATCTTACATTTTGTTATTACCAGTGGATTTGATTTTGATTTCATTGAACATCAGCACGAAGTTTTGCGTCTTGCATTCATTGGCTGCGGCTACCTGTTTAACACTATCTAGTTCCTTTCGTAATTCTTCCTCGGTAAGTGGTAGTCTGAGGGCTCTGTTGCACATCGTATAGAAGCATGCTCTTTTGAGCTGTGCTGGGTGTCGTGATGTCGCTCCTATAATGCTATCAGAGTATGTCTCTTTCCTGTATACACCGAATGAGAGTCTCCGATCCTTCTTACGGTCAAGGAAATTTATTGCCCCATTCTGCTCCAATTTCAAGGTAAACTGCATCTGTTGGTGTTGATCGTTTAAAACCTTTGACATTTCTACAATTTCCTCTTTCCTCCCTTTAAACCGTCAAATAGAGTCATCAACGTACCGTCTCTAATAGTTTCTCTTTAATTTCGGGATAAGAGGTGAAAATTTTGTTTTCAAATTCGGTCACAAAAATTTCTGCTAAAATACCCGATAGGCCAATTTCCCATGCCTAAGCCATCATCTTGTATAAAAACTTGGTCGTTGAAGGTCAATGTCAATTATAGCAGATCCAAAAGTTGAAAGAATTCAGCGACGGTCATTGACATGTTTTTATCGGATTGTAATTGATGATTCTTAATGTTTCTGAAATTGTTACGTTAGTGTAGAGGTTTTCAATATCTGAAGAAGCTAGGACGCCGTCTTATGGAATTGCTACATCCTTTACCTCACTGGCAAAGCTCGCACTATTTTTGACACTGTAGGCATGATCAAATTTGTACGCAGATTTCGACTTTCAATATAAGGCTTTATTGAGTAGTTCATTAAGTGCCTCCCTGCCATTGAAAAGGGAAATGCAGGTAAACTACTATGAGCAGCGCAATGATCGCATTATCGTAGTCAAGATAGATAGGAAGCCAACACCAACAACAGTAGTACAGGTTTATATGCCAACTAGTTCTGCAGATGATGAGGAGATTGAAGAAATGTGTGAGACGGTAAAGGAAATTATTCAGACAATTAAGGCAAAGGAAAACGTAATTGTTATGGGAGACTGGAATTCGGTAGTAGTGCTGAGAGGGGGGGGGGGCGAGCGGTAGCTGGTGCACCCCTTGGTTGGAGTGCACTCAGACGGTGTTGGAGAGCGGGTTAGTTGTCAGGAGGTCAGACTCCTAACCGCCACGGTCTGCCCTGCAGGAAGAGGTAGGGGCGGTCCAGGTGCCGCCGTTGTCGTAATGCAAGAATATTGTTCGGTAAAATACTTATTCTGAAGTGGTACACATTGCTGCGTACTTCAGGCGACATGGTCTGTGACGTCAGCAGCCTCCTGCCGTGCTGTGCGCTGACAGTGCGGCTGCGTCCGCACTAGCTCGGCGTGCGGAGGTAGGCGACCCCTCTGCCGCAATGTTTGTTGTGGAACAGTACGGAAGTAGGGTGGAACGTGGGAGTGAGGGATTCACACGTCTCGACTGGTGGTTCTCGGTCCCCACCCTAATTGCTGTCTCGCATCACCTTCATACTGGACCGCGTTGACGGTTGTCGTGTGGTCGTGATGTGTGCTGACTCCTGGCCTACCGGCAGGTAGGCGTCTTCCCTAGGAACGTTGGAGTTCCGGTGTGCAGACTATTGTAGTCCTCCTAGATACTTCCTCTGTGTCTGTAGTTGGTTGTCACGCAGGAGTCGAACTCGGAGGTACGCAGAAGTCTACATCTCGCCGGTTGTCAGTAGATCTAGAAGAGTGCTACAACAGACTTGTACCGACGTTAGAACATGTCAGGGAATCGAGTGCTACGAATAAGCCATCTATTCATCTGACCGACTATGAACTCAAGTGCTGGGGTATATATATATATATATATATATATATATATATATATATATATATATATTGTGTGTGGAGCGGCTGATATTTCCCCTATGTGCTCTGTCATGACCGCATCGGCTCTGTCAAACGAATGTGTCGGCGTTTTACATCTTGCCGTGTTCACTTAACAGGTTAGCTGGTGGTTCCAGAGGGCTCTGGATAAACGTTGTTGCGTTAGACTTAGGCATTGTTTCCTCGCGTAACGAAGTGACGTGATACTACAAGCCCTTACTGTTCCATTTCACTTCCGCTGATGCGTGCTATCCAGTCCGGCGCCTGTGCATCCATTCCTGTCAGCTTGACCCAGTAAGTATGATGCAAAGTAGCTGCTGTTCGCCTTCCCCATTCTGTCGATACACCGCAGTGTTTCCTTAGCAACCGAGACTTGGAAAAATTTACCGCTATACTTCCGCTACAGAGCTGGTATGCAACAGTAGGAAATGTAAGGGAACTGAAGATAGGAGGTGAATATGGACTGGCCAAAGAAATGAAAGAGGAAGCCACCTGGTCGAATTTTGCACGGAACATAATTTATTTGTAACAAACACCTGGTTGAAGAATCACTAAAGGAAGTTGTATACGTGGAAGAGCCCAGGAGACACCGGGAGGTATCAGATAGATTTTATAATCGTAAGACAAAGATTCCGGAATCAGGTTTTAAACTGGAAGACATACCACGGGCAGATATAAACTCTGACCATATCTTATTGGTCATGAATTGTAGGCTGAAACTGCAGAAAGGTAGGAAAATAAGGAGATGGGACCTTGATTAATTGAAGGAACCTGAAAGATACAATACTGGAGACAGCAGAGGACAAAATAGGTTGGAAGACAAGACCTACAAAAAATCCTTGAATAACACAGGAAATACTAAACTTCATCGACGAAAGGAGAAAATATATGAAATGCAGTAAATGAAACAGGGAAAATGGAGTACAGACGACTAAGAAATGAGATTGTCAGGAATTGCAAAATAGCTAAGGAGTGGGTAGAAAGAAAATGCAAGTCTGTAGAAGAATCTATAAATAGGGAGAAAATAGATACCGCCTACACTAAAATAAAAGAGACATTTGGAGACAAGAAAAACAGCTTTATGAATATCAAGAACTCGAAAAAATGTTCAAATGTCTGTAAATCTATCGGACCAAACTGCGTGGTCATCAGTCCGTAGCTTACAAACTACTTAAAACTAGGTAAACTAACCTATAGACAAACACGCACACACCCATGCCCCAGGGAGGACTCGAACCTCTATAGCGAGCAACCGCGCGCTCCTCAGCGAGTTGCTTTAGACCGCTCGGCTACTCCACCGCGGCTTAAGAACTCGGAAAACCAGTTCTCAGCAAAGAAGGGAAAGCTGAAAGGTGGAAAGAATGTATAGAGGGGATCCATAAAGGAAATGAATTTAGAAAGAAGGATGTAGATGAAATAGGAGATATTATACTGAGAGATGAATTTGACAGTTGTGACGAGAAGTCAACGCCACACGCCAGACGCAAGAGAACGATCGTAACGAGGGCTGCGGTTGACGAAATCCAATCTCACGCTGGCGCCGCGCCTCATGGAGGAAGTAACCGTAGACGCGAGCCTTCTACAAGCTGCTACATCTAGGCCGACATGCGTCTGGACGTCCTTCTGAACACGACAACGAACTGGGCAGTAACTACGTCACAGCGCAGCTAGCATCGTACGGAAGACGCCGCGAGCAGAAAGTCGCGGTGGAGTAGCCGAGCGGTCTAAAGCGACTCGCTGCGGTGCGCGCGGTTGCTCGTCGTGGAGGTTCGAGTCCTCCCTGGGGCATGAATGTGTGTGTTGTCCTTAGGTTAGTTTACCTAGGTTTAAGTAGTTTGTAAGCTACGGACTGATGACCAAGCAGTTTGGTCCGATAGATTTACAAACATTATTTTAGAAGAAAGAAGAAACAGACATGTGCTCTAAAGTTGAGTATTGTATTCTTCAGTCAATATAACTTTTAATACTAATCTCTATAGAACTGTTTTAGCTGACCATCGAATCCTGCACAGTATCTTTCCTGATAACTAGACTGTGACGAGTACTCAACAAATGGCAGCGAGGTCGAAACAAGGCCCCTGGAGTAGATGACATTCCCTCAGAGCTACTGAAGTCTCTGGGAGAGCCAGCCACAGAAAATATATTTCACCTAGTGTGTAAGATGTATGAGACAGGAGAAATAACCTCAGACTTTAAGATAAATGTAACAATACCCATTCTAAAGAAAGCAAAATTACAGATCAGTTTAATAAGTCATGGTTGCAAAATATTAACACGAAATATTTACAGAAGGATGGATAAACTGGTAGAAGCCGACCTTGGGGAAGACCAGTTTAGGCAATACTCACCTTACGGCTTATCTTAGAAGATAGATTAAGGAAAGGAAAACCTACATTTCTAGCTTTTGTAGATTTGGAGAAAACTTTTGACAATGTAAATTGGAATAAACTCTTTCAAGTTCTGAAGCAAGCAGGAGTAAAATATAGGGAACGGAAGATTATTTACAACGTGTACAAAAACCAGACAGCAGTTATCAGAGTTGAAGGGCGTGCAAGGGGTGCAGTCGTTGAAAAGGGAGTAAGACAGGGTTGTAGTCTTTCTCCAGTGTTATTCAAATTGTATATTGAGTAAGCTATAAAGGAAAGCAAGGAGAAATTTGGAGAAGGAATTAAAGTTCAGAGTGAAAAATTAAAGCCGGTTGCGGTGGCCGAGGGGACTGAAGCGCTCCAGTCACGGTCTCCACGGCCACTACGGTCGGGGGTTCGAATCCCCGCTCGGGCATGGATATTTGTGCCGTCCTTAGTATAAGGTAGTAAATAAGTAGTTTGTGAGTTTAGGGACTGATGACCCCACAGTTAAGTCCCATAAGCTTAACAAACATTTGAACATTTTTTGAAAAATTAAAAACATTGCGTTTTTCCGATGACATTGTAATTTTGTCAGAGACAGCAAAGGACCTGGAAGAGCAGTAGAAGGGAATGGACAGTGTGTTGAAAGGCGCGTATAAGATGAACATTAACAAGAGCAAACCAAGGGTAATAGAATGCAGTCTACGAAAATCAGGCGATGCTGAAGGAATTAGATTAGGTAACGAAACAATAAAGGTGGTAGATGAGTTTTGTTACTTGAGCAGTAAAATAACAAATGTTGGTCGCAGTACAGAAAATATAAAATGCAGAATGGAAATGGGAAGAAAGGCGATTTTGAAAAAGAGGAATTTACTAACATCAAACATTAATTTAATAGTAAGGAAGTCTTTTTGAAAGCATTTGTGTGGATTGTTGCCTTGTATGGGAGTGAAACATGGACGATAAACAGTGGGGACAGAAAGAGAATAGAGGCTTTTGAAATGTGGTGCTACAGAATAATGCTGAAGATAAGATGGGTGGATCGCGTGACTAATGAGGAGGTACTGAACAGAATTGGCATACCTCGAGTAAAAGAAGAGATCGATTGGTAGGATACATTCTTAGACATAAAGGAATTGTGAATTTAGTATTGGAGGGAAGTGTTTGGGGTAAAAACCGCAGAGGGAGACCAAGAGATGAATACAGTAAGCAGATTCAAACGGATGTAGTCTGCCGTTCTTATGTGGAGTTGAAGAGGCTTGCTAAGGATAGAGTAGGGTGGAGAAATGCATCAAACCAGTCTCCGGACTGAAGACCACAACAACAACATAAATGTTTGTAATAATTGTGAGTGTAGTTTTTATTTACCTTTATTTTTCCTTGGTTAGCCTTCTTTCAAGAGCGCTAAATGGAAATGCAGTTGGTGCAGAAATAATGTCAAATTCCTTCAAGCCAGATGAAACTCCCCTGTCAATTAGTCTTCTACAGAATTATCAGAAAAAAATAAAAACTCGTCTTTCTCATTATAACCATTCATCAAAATTCGCCGAACTTCGTCGTAAATCAGCCCATGTATCCATGTGTTATGCACAACTTTGGAAAATCGGCTCGCACACAAAGCGTTCGTAAAATTGTTGCCCATTCAAATACCTTACTGTGATATCCGTTAACATGAAGCTAAGGAATATATAACACTGACATCCAGCGGTCGTCTTCAAATTGCATAGGCAACAAGGGTTCGCAAATCGATTCCGTATTTCTTGATTTAAGAAGACTTTTGACACCCTACCTCACAAACGGCTTCTACTCAAATTCCTTGGTTATGGAATATCGCCCCAAATTTGCGATTGGATAGGGGATTTCCTGTAATCGTAGTAATCGATGTAAGGCATCGACTAAAGCAGAGGTGATGTCGGGCGTTCCACAGGGTAGAGTTATTGGTCCTCTGCCATACCTTATTTACAGCAACGATTTAGGGCTGTCTTAGGTTGTTTGCAGATGACGCCGTCATTTACCGTCTAGTAAAATCATCTGAAGATCAAAACCAACTGCAGAACGATCTGAATAAGGTATCAGTATGGTATAAAAATTGGCAATTGACTCTAAATAATGAGAAGTGTGAAGTCGTCCACATGAGTAAGAAAAGAAACCCGTTAAACTTTGTTTACAAGATGAATCAATCAAAAGTGAAGGCAGTAAACTCTACAAAATACCTAGGAATTACTATTACTTAAATTGGAAAGAAAATAATATCGTGGGAAAGGCGAACCAGAAACTGCGTTTCACTGGCAGAACGCTTAAAATATGCAACAGAACTACAAAAGAAAATGCATACACTACGCTTGTCCGTCCTTTTTTGGAGTATTGCTGCCCAGGGTGGGATCCTTATCAGGTGGGTTTGACGGAGGACATCGAAAGAATCCAAAGAAGGGCAGCTAGTTTCGCATTGTCACGATACAGGGGAGACAGCGTTACGGAAATGATACAGGATCTGGGATGGGAATCATTACAACGGCGCTTATCGCTGCGGTGTGGGCTACTTGCGAAACTCCAATCGCCAACATTCTCCTCTGAATGCGAAAATATATTGTTGACTCCCACTTACATAGGTAGAAATGATCATCAGAATAAAATACGAGAAATTAGAGCTCGAATGGAGAGATTCAGGTGTTCTCTCTTCCCGCGCGCCGCGGTGGAGTAGCCGAGCGGTCTAAAGCGTCTCGCTGCAGAGCGCGCGGTTGCTTGCCGTGGAGGTTCAAGTCCTCCCTGGGGAATGGGTGTGTGTGTTTGTCCGTAGGTTAGTTTACCTAGGTTTAAGTACTTTGTAAGCTACGGACTGATGACCACGCACTTTGGTCCGATAGATTTACAGACATTTGAATCTTCCCGCGCGCTATTGGAGAATGGAATGGGAGATAAATAGTATAATCGTGGTTTGATAAACCCTGTACCAGACACTTAAATGTGATTTGCAGAGTATCCCATTTCGATGTAGACGTAGAAAAAAGGGTAAAAAAGCGCACGGCATATGCTGCCGTCGCACACGCTTGAGCGGTCAATTCGTTGTAGGCGTGGCTTGAACCCTGTTCTGTCTAGTTGTAAGTTCGTTACGTTGGAGTTGATTCGAACGTGGGCAAATTGTCGACTCCCATATGAAAGGTGCTTTAGTAGGCAAGGTAGCCGAAGTGCATAGTGTTTCAAGAGGAATCGTATCGAAGATTTATACGCGTACAGGGGAAGTATAAAAAATAACCCGTTAAGTGACAATGCCGATGAAAATGATGTGTGATGTGTGATGGTGAGAGGACATTGAAGAAAATTGTGAACAACAGTGTGAGACTGACAGCTGCAGAAGTCACTGCACTCGCGAACTCTTGTCAGCACCACAACTGACTGATCTGGTCCTTGGATTAAAGGTAGAAAAGGAGTTCGGAGGATGTATCCCGTTTAAAACTGTTCACAACTTCTGGCCTGGTTTTCGTCTTAACAGCAAAATACGGCGGAGGTTTAGAAATGATTTAAGCAGCCGTATCGTAGTATTTCGTGAGCTCCACGAGCGTCTCTGTAGGTATTATTGCCAAACGATTGAGAGACCATTTCTGTTGATGAACTCCATCCCGTGTTACAGTGTTGAACCCCAATGGTTAAAGTTTTATTACAACACGATACGGCCTCCGTTACACATCTTGCATCGTACAGGACTGTTTTCTGACAAACTCGAGTGAATTGCCGTGGCTCGCCTTTGGTTGCCACAGTAACCACTGTGAGCTACTTCGTAGAGAAAAGAGCGTGGTTTCTATCGAATTATATGATCCTTCCCGAAAGTTGCCGCTGTTTTGCAGAACGAATTATTTTCGAGTTCTTGAAAACCTTATGGGACCTCTTTTTATCCATGTCGAGACGGCTAAAATCTGTTCTGATTTAAAGTCTTAGGCACGTCATGTAGGGGAGAGTCGGGTAAGAAGGCGACATTAACGTGTATTATATTTTGTCTGGCTCTTATGGCGACATCAGATACTTTATTTGTGGAAAAACGATTGTTTAATGTACGTCCTTTGTAATAAAGCTCTTAAACGTTTCCTAAGACTGAAGATTTTTTTAGCTAGACCTGTTTTTGTAAGTGACAGTGCCACTCGTCGACTTGCCCTACAGGTAGGGTAAGATGGCGAAATGAACATTTTATTTCGAAAACAAAACTTTTATTGATGCTTATCTACTTATCAAAAGAGAGACAAACATAACATTTCTCATTAGCATCCCTCTAATTTATGCCCATACACTGAGCAGAGCCTACTTCATCAACATGGTTTTTTTATTTCTTTTTTTTTATTTTTTAATTTTTATTTATTTATTTATTTATTTATTTTACTTAGTGACGTAAAGTAGATTCAGGGAAGTTGAACTTCGTAGCGGTGTCTTTAAGAATCTTACCTTTTCTTACGCGCTGCATTACCTCTTTCAATGAGTCCTTGCTCCATTTCTGTCATCGTCTTCCTTATGAACTGCATGATTCGTCATTTTAACCGCAGTTGACATTTTGGATTTAAACTTATACAGGGTGTTACAAAAAGGTACGGCCAAACTTTCAGCAAACATTCCTTAGACACAAAGAAAGAAAATATGTTATGTGGACATGTGTCCGGAAACGCTTAATTTTAGTATTTACGGATGAGGCTTTATTCCAACGTGATCAAATTGTAAATTTTCACAATCAACGTGTGTGGGATGACGAGAATCCGCACGCAATTGTGCAATCATGTCATGAACACAGATTTTCTGTGAACGTTTGGGCAGAAATTGTTGGTGATGTCTTGATTGGGCCTCGTGTTCTTCCACCTACGCTCACAGGAGCACGTTATCATGATTTCATACGGGATACTCTACCTGTGCTGCTAGAACATGTGCCTTTACAAGTACGACACAACATGTGGTTTATGCACGATGGAGCTCCTGGACTTTTCAGTCTACGTGTTCGTACGCTTCTCAACAACAGATTCGGTGACCGATGGATTGATAGATGCGGACCAATTCCATGGCCTCCACGCTCTCATGACCTCAACCCTCTTGACTTTCATTCATGGCGGCATTTGAAAGCGCTTGTCTACGCAACCCAGGTACCAAAAGTAGAGACTCTTCGTGCCCGTATTGTGGACGGCTGTGATACAATACGCCATTCTCCAGGGCTGCATCAGGGATTGCATGAGACGGAGGGTGGATGCATGTATCCTCGCTAATGGAGGACATTTTGAACATTTCCTGTAACAAAGTGTTTGAAGTCACGCTGGTACGTTCTGTTGCTGTGTTTTTCCATTCCATGATTAATGTGATTTGAAGAGAAGTAATAAAATGAGCTCTAACATGTAAATTAAGCGTTTCCGGACACATGTCCACATAACAAATTTTCTTTCTATGTGTGTGAGGAATGTTTCCTGAAAGTTTGGCCGTACCTTTTTGTAACAACCTGTATATGAACACAGTCTTACACAATAAAGTCTTTAAACCGTTATTAAAACATTCAGTAAATCCACAAGGTTTAAAATGAATCAACTGATATTCATTAATACAAAAGTATTACTTGCTTGAAACTTATTTAAAACACACGAAAAATTATAACAAAAAAAGCATCCAATTCCTAGCCTCTGTTTTCAACAAACCAAAATGAAAGAGCAGTTCTATTTCAAGAGACACTACTGCTGAGAGCGCTAAGGAAGCGGTACAATAGTGCGCGTTAAACAGTCTGTAGATTTATCGGAGAAATTCAGAATTCGTCATCTTAGACTCCTCGTCAACTTACCCGACCTTCTCCTAGCTTTGGTATATCGATATATTTCTTATACTACTGGAAATTTGGTGGTAAGAGGACTGCAGTGCATCCTTCACACGTTAAACATTCCACGACAGCCAACCTGTCCTCACCGTGATCTGCGTTTGACGTCTTTAACTGCACTTTACACTGTACTATACTGAGGAAACCTCTTCAGTTCTTTACTGTCGTTGTTCACTTCGGTTGTAAGTTGAGATGCTCCGAGATAGTTGAAAATTTTTTACATTACGGTGGAAATAATTACACAAGCGAATGCCTACGGTTTTATAATACATAACTATTTTTAACAAGCGCTATCATTTGACTTTATAGCCTTGAATTATTTCTGGATCTGAATGTCGCTTTCGACAGAACAGGCAGTCAGCATGCGGTTCGTGGCAACTGCTCGGGTTCAGACGATCGATACTTCGCCAACGCGAGGTCTTTATAATCAAGGGAGAGCGTAAACACAACAGACGAAGAAATATCTTCCACGATCTTATAACTGTAATCTTCTTCGCACACAAAAAGTTACAAACTAAATACAGTAAATGATGTCTAGAAACTATTTTACACTGAACATACAACGTAAGACTTTTAATTATAACAGAGCAAAATACGGATACCCTAGTTTTCGGACAGCGTTTATAGTCCAAGTTTGATTCCATTACTTGGAGGTGCTCCACGACCACACAATGATGAACTCACCAGATGTAATTAGCAGCATTGGCCGTTAATGTTTTATTTTAAAAAACCACAGATCGATTTCGATCACATAATGATCATCTTCAGTGTCCTTCCAACTGGGAAAGGCGAATCAGAGACTGCGTTTTATTGGCAGAACCCTTGAAAGATGGAACAGAACTACAAAAGAAACTGCATACACTACGCTTGTCCGTCCATTTTTGGAGTATTGCTGCCCAGTGTGGGATCCTTATCAAGTGGGTTTGACGGAGGACATCGAAAGAGTCCAGAGAAGGGCAGCTCGTTGCGTATTGTCGCGATACAGGGGAGATAGCGTTACGGAAATGATATAGAATGTGGGATAGGAATCATTACAACAACGGCGCTTATCGCTGCGGCGTGGGCTACTTACGAAACTCGAATCGCCAACATTCTCCTCCGAATGCAAAAATATATTGTTGATGCCCACTTACATAGGTAGAAATGACCATCAGAATAAAATACGAGAAATCAGAGCTCTAAAGGAGAGATTCAGGTGTTCTTTCTTTCCGCGCGCTATTCGAGAATGGAATGGGAGATAAATAGTATAATGGTGGTTCGATGAACCCTCTGCCAGGCACTTAAATGTGATTTGCAGAGTATCCCATGTAGATGTAAGTAGTTTGTAAGTCTAGGGATTGATGACCATAGGAATTGGTCCATAAACATTTGTTTTGAGCTGTAATGAATTGAGTGGAATGTTTTTGATAATGCTGATTGTAAAATGTCGGTGCATCATTACTTTTCCTGTACCATCGCCCCATGGTACTGGTATGTTGTTACTTCTTTCTATTAAATTGTCACAAGTAGCGAGGGAATAGCCGTGTGGTCTAAGGCGCCTTGCTGCTGAATGCGCGGCTGTTCCCCGTCGGAGGCTCTAGTTCTTCCTATGGCATGTGTGTGTGTGTGTGTGTGTGTGTGTGTGTGTTGTTATTAGCATAAGTTAGTTTAAGTAGATTGTAACTTTATGGACTGATGACGACTGCAGTTTGGTCCCATAACCTTACAAACATTTGAAAACTTAAATTGTCTCTTGTGGTAGAACGCAACGTTTTGAATGCAAAGATTCATTTTTACGATCGAGTGTTTAGCGGTTTAGTGCGATTTCGAGTGCTCAAGGTGAAACGTTTTCTTTGTCATAGCAGTTATTCCTCCTTCCCTTCATAGCAATCCTGTACACTGCTGGAAAACCCAGCTTGCTCTTTCCTCTCGTGACCTCTTAAGTGCTGCGGATGAAGTGCAACAAGCAAACTGCATATTATTCGATTTTTGAAAGGCGTTTAACACGGTACTGCACTACAGACTGATAATGAAGGTACGAGTTTATGGAATAGGTACCCAATACGTGAGTGGCTCGAAGACTACTTATGTAATAGAACCCTATGTTGTCCTCGATGACGAGAGTTCAACAGAGACTAGGGTATCGGCAGGGGTGCCCCAGGGAATTACGATAGGACCGCTATTATTTTCTACTAGCTGAAAACCCGGCGTTGCCCGGGTATTTATTTATTTATTCCTGTCCTTTTACAAGTATATAAGTATTTGTATAAAGGCTGTATGTCCGTAAAATATCTTGGGAATACAAGTAGTAGTAAAGAAGTAATAGATTAAAACTTGGCGCGTGATGTGGCGGTTTTCCACGAACGTTACTGTTTATGTGCTCATATCTCATACTGTGATACAACTTAGAAGGTACACTCAACTATATGCGTGTATACTGTCTGTAAAATTTCCCGCGGCTACAATTTGTAGTGTAGAAATTATAAATTATCTCATACCGAGAGCCGTAGTTTTACTCCATAACAGCGGCAAAGTAGTAAGCGAGAAACTTTTTTCCTTTCATCATTTTGCTATGGTTGTCAGCGAGAGAAAGTTTAATGAAAGTTTGAAATTATGTATAAAGTTTGTTGCAAGTCGCTAAGTACTCTGATTCTCGTATAGCGTATTTATAAAGTCTCGCCGTATTATGTGGCACATTCTTGCAAATCCTATTGTTTATGACGTCATATCTTCTGAATCATGTGTCGTATATGATTCTTAACCTTGCAGCAATTATACCTCACGGTAAGTAATGTTTTACCAAATTTGATTGAAATCGGTCCAGTGGTTTAGGAGAAAATGAGCAGAATTATCGCTAAATGCAGCAGTTTTCTGCGCATCTCATTGTTTATGACGTCATATTTCGTGAACTATGTATCGTACGTGATTCTTACACTTACGGCGACCGTTCTCATGGATTGAAGCTTACGTGTAAAAAATTTCATAAAGATTGGAACAAAACTTTAGATTTGTATGCAACACGTACACATATACGGACACTCTGCTATATATATTAGATCTATATAAATGATCTGACAGAAAGTTGCAAACTGCAGCTGTTAAATAATGATTATGTGGTGTACAAGAGGGTGTCGTCATTATAGTAGGATACAGTCCGTTTACTTACCCAAATTTCTAGGTGGTGTGAGGAATGTCAACTAGCGCTAATTCTAGAAAAAAAATGTAAGGTGATGCAGATGAGCAGGAGAAACCATCCTGTAATGTTCTATAACAGTATTGGTAGTGTGCTGCTTGACAGAGTCGCGTCCATTAAATACCGAGGCGTAACACTTCACAGCGATGTGAAATGGAAAGAGCATATAAGGACAGTCGTGGGGAAGGCGAATGGTCGTCTTCGCTTTATTGGCAAAATTTTGGGAGGAGACCGCATATAAAACGCTTGTATGATCCCGTCTTGAGTTGTGTTTAGTATTTAGGATTTCCACCAGATCAGAGGCGGGCGGCGAGGTTTGTAACTGGTAGATTAGATCAATGCGCGAGGGTTAGCGAAATGCTTCGGGAAATCAACTGGAAGTCTCTGGAGGGGAAGCGATATTTTTTCGAGAAGTACTGTTGAAAAAATTTAGAGGGACAGAATTTGAGGCGGACTGCAGAACAATTCTGCCGCCGCCAACCTATATTTCGCGTAAAGACCACAAGGATAAGTTTAGACAGATTAGGGCTCGTACGGAGCATTACAAGGATTCGTTTTTCCCTCGGGAAAGCAAGTAGCTGGTAGTGATACTGAGTACCCACCGCCACACATCTTTAGGTGGACTGCGAAGTATACAGGGTGAATCACCTAACACTTGCACCGCAAATATTGCAGAAACGGAAAGTGCGATTGATGAGCGGTTCTCACAGAATGAATTCGTAGTCAAGGACTCGTATTGTTAGCCAATAAACAGATTGAAAAATACCTATGCAAACATACAATTTTTCAAATGGAACAATGGTTGTTTCTCTCGTGCAGTGGAATTTTTGACACCAGCTGTGTATAAAAGAATTTTGAATGACATTTTTATCACGTTTAGTTTGGCAGCTACAACCATTCAGAGTTTTGGGGGCGGTGGCTACGACAGCGTAGCTGACTAGCTAGTGGTCATGAGACAGTGGGCCGTGCCCCAGTGGATAGCCACTCGGACAGTCTGCTACGCTATCGCAGCCTCCGCCCCCAAAACTTTGAACGGTTGTATCTTCCAAATTAAATGTGATAAAAATGTCATTCAAAATTCTTTATACACAGCTGGTGTCAAAAATTCCAGTGCATGATAGAAACAACCATTGTTACATTTTAAAAACAGGATGTTTAGATAAAAATATACTTTCTAAGTAATATTACAATCTGCTTGTTGGCTAAAAATACGAGCCCCTGAATACCAATCCTTTCTGTGAAAACCGCACATCAATGGCACTTTCCGTTTCCGCAATATCTGCGGTGCAGGTGGTAGTTGATTCACCCTGTATATTTAAATATAAATGTAGACATTATGTAGACGCTCTGAAATGATTCTCACAGCTATTCAGAGATGTTTTGACAGTGTTCCAGTAAAATGAATAAGCAAGTGTTCGGAGGCTCCCAGTAATAACGTAATTATGATTTTCTACAGTGTGGGACACGATTGAACGAGAAACGCGGATGGAGCTACTGTGAATACAGCCGGCCGAACCTTGGAGCCCATGTACGCAATCTTGGCGCCCGGCAGAGTTGTTAACAGAGGCGTGTGTCGTCGCGGTCATAGGGGGCACCCGACGTGCGGGCAGTCGTCCCGTCTGAGGTGTAGCGCTACAGCCTTCGGTCTTGAACAGCTGCAGCTTCCGACGAAGCTCCATGAGAGCAAGAAACCAAAAGAAGTACAATTACTCAGCAGTTATAAGGTTGCTGCTAAGGAGCTTGGTAAGGTGCAGAGAATAGCCTGCTTAGCCATAACAGGCGGAATTAGCAGCACACCAACTGCTGGGATGGAAACCATGCTAGATATGCCCCCATTACACCTTTGGGTCAAGATGGAGGCAGCGGCTGGTGCATACAGACTCAAATCTGGCAACAACTGGAACTCTTTGGGATATCCAGAATCACACACTAAAATAGTGAGTGAGGTAAATATAGGAAAGGTTGGGGAAATGCCAGCCGACTATATTATAACCCCATACTGCTTCAACAAGCCTTTCAATATAACAATTGGAAGTAGGGAGCAGTGGGTGAAAATAGTTAGACACCGTACGGGGGATATGGTCTGGTTCACTGACGGGTCAAAATCGGACCAAGGTGTTGGGGCCGGGGTATATGGGGTGCAGCCAAGACTGGAGGGCGTCATCTCTCTAGGAAAACTGGCCTCAGTATTCCATGCCGAAATCACTGCCATCAGGGCGTGTGTGGAAAAGAATTTGCGTAGGTGCTACAAAGATCGTAGCATCTATATCTATTCAGACAGCTAGGCAGCCCTGAGATCACTGGCAGCTCCTGCAACAAGGTCTAAAATTGTTGCAGAATGTGACAGGGTTCTGGTGGAGCTAGGGGAAAGCAATAGAGTAAACCTATTGTGGGTCCCTGGCCACTCGGGGATCACTGGCAACGAACATGCCGACAGATTAGCCAGGATGGGGGCAGAGACTCCATTTATTGGACCGAAACCTGTCCTGACAATTACCAAGGCAATGATCAAATTGGAGCTACGTAACTGGCTCAGAAGACAGCACGTAGAATATTGGACCAGTACATCAACAAAAACATGGCAAAGTAGGCCTAATGATGCCAAAGCCATGTTTTAAAAGAAGCTCTGCAATCCTGGGTCTGAACAGGAGAGAGATTAGACTCATGGTTGGATTGCTGACAGGCCATGGGAATTTCAAAAAACACCTACATACAATGGGAATAACAGAAGAGGACCCTAAATGTAGGATCTGTGATGACGGTGATGAAACTGCATCACATCTGATCTTCGAATGCACTGCATTGGAGAGTAAAAGGCACAGAACATTTGGGACAACCAGACCCGAAGAAATTGTGTCTAGTAAAGAACTGGTAAAGGGACTCCTTGCACTGTTCAAGGGCATTGGTTGGCTGTTACTAGATATACAGGGAGTGATACCGCGCAATGAACTTAGTTTCGGTGCGGGCAGTGGCGGGTTGGTCCAAGACTGTTTTGGCTTCCCTGGAAAAAATCAATCAATCAAATCAATCAGCAGTTATAAACTGTATACCACTGTCTCTAGCGTGTGAGAACACATAATATCCACAAACAACCAGTTGTATTTTGTAAGAACAGCTTAGCCGGGCCTGTGACTTGTTGGAGAAGAGAAAGTGGAGCGCGTTGTGGTGACGGCAACTGGACGCTGGATGCGGAGGCCGACAGATAAGCCAGCCGGCGCGGTCACGTGCCGCTGGCCAATTGCTGCGCGCGGCGCGGCGCGGCGCGGCGCGAGGCCAGCAGGCATCCGCAGCGCCAGAGCCAGAGCCAGAGGCAGCAGCAGCCGCCGCAGACGCCGCCAGCGACCGCCAGCTTCTGCACGCCTCGCCGCGCCTCTGCCACCACCGCCACCGCCGAGCACCGCCTCACACAGGTACCGCAAGCCTCGCTAGCCGTGCCGGTAGTCTACACGACGACACTCCGTTTCATCAAACTGCGCTAATAGCCAGTGCGCATGCGCGGCAGGCAGTCGCGCAACTCTTTGGCGAAACTAAACAGTTTCTCTAATGAAAGAATCCCTGAGACGTAAATGTCAAAGACATTATTGATAGATGTGAAGCATTGAATTAAAATTTGTGGTGCGGCCGGGAATCGAACCCGGACCTCCATGCTTACTAGGCAGACGTCTTAACCGTTAGACTACCACACCACTAACGATTAAGGCGCCTCGGAATAGTCTATGTACGATTTCCCTCCACAAACAAACAGTTTTGGCAGCTTCCAAATGTGGCGAAAGTGATTGCGCGTGTTTTTAGGTTAGGTGATAACCAATACTGAACAAAACACAGCATAAAGGGGGGAAAGGAAGAAATAATTCGGTTTTTGAACATAATGCGATGAAGATTTTAAGCAGAGGCGTGTTAGGGCTAGTCTACACGACACTAGCTTGCGACACTCGTTTCATGAAATGAGTTGCGCGCAACTGGTTTCGTGTGTGTCTGTGGACACGGCGCCAATTCTATACACTTCAGTTTCGTTGTTTTATGAGTGCCGTAGTAGTCGTATGAAAGTTTTGGCAGTTGTAAGGTTTGCGGCGGAGCTATTATTTCTCTGTGTGAAGTCACTTCATAAGACTAAACATACAAAGGCAAGAAACGTGTTTCGGTTGATGAAAGCATTAAAAAAAGACATCGGCTCGGTTGGTCAGCGACCTCGCAGAAAGAGATTCTGGTTGAAGAGCCTACAAAATTATTTTAATCATCTTAGAATGCGCAACTCGGCGAAAGTAAATAGTTTTGGCACCTTCCAACTTTGGCGAAACTGATTGCTCGTGTTTTCAGGTTAGGTGATAACTAATACAGAAAAAAAACACAACATAAAGGGGGAAGGGAGGAAATAATACGGATTTTGAACATATATGCGATGAAAAGGTATTTGGTCATTTTAAAGATGAAAATTTCAGGAATAAGCAACGGTGTGTTAGTGCTCTTGAAACAATTGTTCGTGAATTAAATATGTATGGGTTGACGATTAGTGAATTTCAGACTAAAGTACATTCAGTTCCAAATACCTATACAAACGAACTATGGCTATTGTGGATTTGGGAACGCGGTACAGGTACTGTATAGATTTGACAAAAAAAGTAATACAATTTGTAATTTCAGTTCTAGTAACAATGCTTCACGCGTAACAGTATCTTGTTTCTTTGTTGCATTATTAACTCTGTTTAAAAGGAACGTAAACTGCTCTGTTGACATTCTGAGTTGATTAAAATAGCTTCTAGGGTCTTCGATCACAATTTCTTTCAGCAAGGTCGCTGACCAACCAAGCTGACGTCTTTTTTTAATCCAGTCACGAACCCAAACATGTTCGTTATTCTTTTTATGTTTAGTCTTATGCAGAGATTTCACACAGAGTAACAATAGCTCCGCCACAACTCTTATAACTACCAAAACTTTCATTCTACGGCGACTATGGAACTTACAAAACAACGAAACTGAAGTGTATAGTATTGGCGCCGTGTTTACAGACATACAGGAAACCAGTTGCGCGCAACTCATTTCATGAAACGAAATTTGCAGACCAAAATACATTCAATTCGAAATACCTATACAAACGAACTTTGCAAAATGCTATACAGTAAAATATCTGGGTGTGGTTAGCGCAATTTAACAAGACAAGGAGCTAATGGTTTAAACTGGCTGACTTTTTAAGAAAAAATGTACTCAGAAGAAAATGCTGCTAACACAAATCTGTTACGCTGAATTCTTTTATATTAGAATATTTGTTTAAAACGTGACAGTTCTTACGTTCACAATTCTTTGTAAATCTTTATTTAAAACTTGACAGGATTTTACATTCAAATTCTTTTGGAAATACCGTACTCTTAAACATGCTAATATTGTCACGATACAAATACCTCTGCAAAAAAACAGTTAGCTAAAAACCTTTAAAAAAAGTGAACTGCTCTTATGACATTCTAAGATGATTAAAATAATTTTGTAGAGTCTTCAACCAGAATCTCTTTCAGCGAGGTCGCTGACCAACCGAGCCGATGTCTTTTTTTAATGCATTCATCAACCGAAACACGTTTCTTGCCTTTGTATGTTTAGTCTTATGAAGTGACTTCACACAGAGAAATAATAGCTCCGCCGCAAATCTTACAGCTACGACTACTACGGCACTCATAAAACAACGAAACTGAAGTGTATAGTTCTACCGCCGTTTCTACAGACTTACACGAAACCAGTTTCTCGCAATTCATTTCATGCAACGAGTGTCGCAACCTAGTGTCGTCATGTAGACTAGCCTTAAAGGCTAGTTTACACGACGACACTAAGTTTCATGAAACTGCGCTACTGGCCATTGCGCATGCGCGGCAGAAGTTCGCGCAACTAGTTGGCGAAACTAAACAGTTTCGGGGCCTTTCAACTTTTGCGAAACTGATTGCCCGTGTTTTTAGTTTAGGTTACAACCAATACAGGATAAAACACAACATAAAGGGGGGAGGGACGGAAGAAATAATTCGGTTTTTGAACGTAATGCGATCAATAGGTGTTTGTGAGATTTTAAGCAGCGGCGTGTTAAGGCTAGTCTACACGACGACAATAGGATGCGACACTCGTTTCATGAAATGAGTTGCGCGCAACTGGTTTCGTTTGTGTCTGTATACACGGCGCCAATGCTATACACTTCAGTTTCGTTGTTTTGTGAGTGCCGTAGTCGCCGTAGAATGAAAGTTTAGGTAGCTGTACGAGTTGCGGCGAATCAATTGCTTCTCTATGTAAAGTCGCTGCATAAGACTAAACATAAAAAAGAATAAGGAAAGTGTATGGGTTTGTGACTGGATTAAAAAAAGACGTCAGCTCGGTTGCTTAGCGACTTTGCTGAAAGAAATTGTGAACGAAGACCCTAGAAGTTATTTTAATCAACTCAGAATGTCACTAGAGCAGTTTACGTTCCTTTTAAACAGAGTTAATAATGCAATAAAGAGACAAGATACTGTTAAGCGTGAAGAATTGTTACCATAACTGAAATTACAAATTGCATTATGTTTCTTGTCAAGTAGATATTCGTCTCTACAGTACATGTACCGTGTTCCCAAATCCACAATTGCCATAGTTAGTTTGTATAGGTATTTGGAATTGAATGTACTTTAGTCTGCAATTCACTAATCGTCAACCCATCAATATTTAATTCACTATTAATTGCTTCAAGAGCACTAACACGCGGTTTGGTTCAGTATTGGTTATCACCTAACCTTAAAACACGCGCAATCAGTTAAGCCAAAGTTGGGATGTGCCGAAACTGTTTAGTTTCGCCAACGAATTGCGAGGATGTCTATCGCGCATGCGCACTGGCCAGTAGCACAGTTTCATGAAACGTAGTGTCGTCGTGTAAACTAGCCTTTAGTGATCTTGAAGCAATTATTCGTGAATTAAATGTTGATGGGTTGACGATTAGTACATTACAGACTAAAATACATTCAATTAAAAATACCTATACAAACGAACTATGTGGATTTGGGAACACAGTACAGGTACTGTAGAGACGAATATCTACTTGACAAGAAACGTAGTGCAATTTGTAATTTCAGTTCTGGTAACAATGCTTCACGGGTAGTAGTATCTTGTTTCTCTATTGCATTATTAACTCTGTTTAAAAGGAACGTAAACTGCTATGGTGACATTCTGAGTTGATTAAAATAACTTCTAGGGTCTTCCATCACAACTTCTTTCAGCAGAGTCGCTAAGCAACCGAGTTGACGTCTTTTTTTAATTTTTTTTTTTATTAATCCATTCAGAAACGCAAAGACGTTTCTTATTTTTTTATGTTTAGTCTTATGCAGTGAATTCACAGAGAGAAGCAATAGCCCCACCACAACTCTTACAACTACCAAAACTTTCATTGTACGGCGACTACGGCACTTAACAAAACAACGAAACTGAAGTGTATAGTATTGGCGCCGTGTCTACAGACACACACGATACCAGTTGCGCGCAATTAATTTCATAGGACGAGTTTCGCAACGTAGTGTCGTCGTGTAGACTAGCCTTAACATAAGAGTCGCGAAACTCTTAGTGAATTTCTGCAACTTCGCGACTGCAGCACTGCCAAGCGGCTGGGTCGTAAAACTATACCACGAGACGATTGAGTAATGAATGTGTATTTGGAGTGAAGTAGCACTATCAAAACACTTTAGTATTTACGAGCTGTTGTGACGCTATAAATATGTCATTTGCAAAGGATCCTCAGAAGTAAGGGAATAATGTTACGAAAACAAGTGTTCATGTATGGTGGTTAGTTATACTTTTAGGCACAGAAGTAAATCTTTAATAATTCACATACGTCGGAACTTCCCCTCTTATCGGAATCTATTTCATGATATTACTGCTGGGTAAATGGTAATGTCTCAATGCTTCCAATAGCAGTTAATCAACAATTTCTGTAGAGCCTGCTTAGTTTCGTACCTCAGTTTCACATACATTATAGACTTGTATACCAACATACTTTGGCGGTTACCAGCTTGTTTGATGAAGTGAATGTGTAGCTACAAATAATTAATATGTCCATATATAAACTGTTAACATTAGCGCGCCACATTCTCGCAGATATTCAGTCTGATAATTGCCAAGTAGCAAGTAGCTAGCAAAAAAAAAAAAAAAAAAAAAAAAAAAAAAAAAAAAAAAAAAAAAGTAAGATAGGTAACCCCCTCATGCATGGATATTTGTGCTGTCCTTAGTATTAGTTAAGTCATAAGTAGTTTGTAAGTTTAGGGACTGATGACCCCGTAGTTAAGTCCCAAAGCTATACAAACATTTAAACACTTTGGTACCCAAAGGGCACAGAGCAATGACAAGGTGAAAAGAGCATTTATAAGGCGATGCAGAATTTAGTCTCTTACCTTGTAAAAAATCGTATGTAGTTCTGAAAATATTAGAATGAACGGAATCCGCCAAAACAAAACTCGTGCAACGTGACAGTATGCAGTGATCGCCTGAATATAAGCTTACGTAAGTACAATACATTTCTGCTTTCAATAAGTTTTTGGAGTATTTGATGACGTCTCAGCTATTATGAATTACACTGCAGTGACAATTTGTTTTTATAGACTGCCATTGACACAAGCAGTGACATTACTTTAATGATGTTTTTGTACCAAAAGTTCACATCAACGTTCAGTGACTAGGAAATGTGAAAGTAAACAGCATTAAAAACGGCAACTTCTCAGTTTGTATCATGCCATTCCTGTGTTATTCCCTATCGGCCGCTAGGAGCGCTAGTATCGCTTCAGTTTCAATTTTTCCCTACAGAGTTTTGCGACTGTCTGTGATAAGACTGTGGCCGTACTGTCTCTAGCAAGCGACGCGGTCTGCTAAGGTAATGCTTTGGCTGGCACGCAGCCGCGAGCGCTTCACTTTCTAGCAGCTGCGAAAGTGTCATGTTGGGAGTTTCTCTAATGAAGTCCCTTAATGACTCACGAGGGGCACCTTCGACTTCCTAACGTCCGGAACCGCAGGAAACCGTGCTTAGAGCAACTCGCGATCTTACAAGGAAACCACAAGCGGTATCGAATTCTAGAATTTCTTTATATTTATAGTACGTGAAGTTCAGAACTTAAATAACAATCAGCCAAACCAATTCAACGCAACTCTCAAATATTCTCGAGAAAATCGACTTTGAATTTTTGCAAAGTACACGTAAGTACCAATAATTAAAACAGTCGTGGCATATATCTGTGTAGCTCGTGTCGTGACGTCCTGGTCTCACAACTCCGAGTCGGTGGTTCGATTCCCACTGCGACGCATATGTATTTCGTCTTCCGATTGAGTTATATATAAAACTTTTTGGTATCTCGAATACCACTTGTTGTGTCAGTTTTTATTTATGTGCATGTAGACGAGCTGAAAACTTGTCACGTGAAATGATGGTTTAGTAGGTTAGCTGCTTGGAAAGACATTAGTAGCTATGCAAATAACTTTCCAAAAACATTGTTGTAGCTCTTCACAAACTGAACAATCAAGGACTATTGTCGTCAACTAATAGTGAAGCCAGTACTGTAAAAAATGTAATTTGTTTTTTATTGAATCTATCATTATTAACAACCTTCTATGAAATATAGAAAATTACGAATAAAAAATTGTGCACTTTCCGTAAAGATTACCATCATTGTGTAAATATTTGAAAACAATATATATAATAATCTGTCACGACGGGATTCGAACCACCGACCCTAGAGTTGTGCAGTCAGAACGTTAACACCTTCCGCTTCATTCAATGGTTGGTACTTAGAACTTGCACAACTTCAAAGTAGATTTTCTCGGAAATTTTAGAGAGTTGCGTCGAATGGCTTTGGCTGATTGTTATTTGAGTTCTGAACTTCACGTACCGTAAATATCAAACAATATCCATGTGCTCTCCTTGTTAGAAACATCAACAGTCTGTGTAATTTACATGTATCGGATCAGACAAGAGCTCATTTTAAATGAAAACATTTTCATTTCGGCCTTTCCGTCACTCTTTTACAACCTTGTTAAAACACAAGGTATTTCTGTGACCAGTCACTATTCTTTATTATTCACACAACGCGGTTTAACGGTTTAAACCTCCATCATGATATGGAATTTTATGTTATATTGTGTACATGTGGGTTGTATGAGAAGACGACCCGTTGCACTGTCTACAAGACAATTAAAATAATTGTTTATTTCCTCACTTGTATATAAGTGTGACTATGTCAATGCAAGAAACCGGGGACCACCGGAGGTACGATATTTTCATTGTCTATGAGCTGTCTCGGAAACGGTTCTAACGATTTCGATGAATTTTTTTACTTACACTATTCTTTTTTTTTTCACCTACATAGTTGTATATTTTGTAAAAACGCGATTTTGTGTGTGTGTGTGTGTGTGTGTAAAAAAAAAAATAATTTCGTGTTTTTCGGATCACGGGAGGTATCATAACCTCGGAAACGCGGTGAGTAGCACTACAATAAATATTAAATACGGCTTTCTTCGGCTACGCTAACGAACTGACACAGTCTCTGCATTTGTAAAAAACAAAAAAATCCCATGCAACGCTCGGTTACCGTATAATTTACTTACTTTACACTTCAGTGAACAACAGTACAAAGTTACAGTCTGACATAGTGTTCTATTTCCTCTTGTAGCCAGTGCAACAGGTCATCTTGTCATACATCCCACATGTATACAATATGATATAAAATTCCACCTGATGATGAGGGTTTAAACCTGGAAACGCGCTGTGGGAATAATAAAGAATACTGACCGGTGAAGGAAATACCTTGTGTCTTAATCTATTTCAAGAGCTCACTGTTGTGTGATTGCTGATTTGCTGATCAGGTCGTACAAATCGCGCACCTTTCTAGATGCAAGTTTTCAAAAAAAAAAAAAAAAAAAAAAAAGGTTGCTACCTGTATTCATTGCTACCGAAGGCATCGAAACATTGCCAAACACCTTGTTTACTTCTTTCGGCAATAAAAGCTCTACATCAGACAGTGATGATTCTATAATAATGCGGCATACCACAAGTGAAGATACATGGCGGCTACTGCATCATCTCGCCGGCCGCGGTGGCCGAGGGGACTGCGGCGCTCCAGTCACGGTCTGCACGGCCACTACGGTCGGGGGTGTTCGAATCCCCCCTCGGGCATGGATATTTGTGCCGTCCTTAGTATAAGGTAGTTCGTAAGTAGTTTGTAAGTTTTGGGACTGATGACCCCGTAGTTAAGTCCCATAGACTATACAAACATTTGAACATTTGTACTGCATCATCTAACTTCATTCTGTGAGATACAGCCAATTTTCTGTACCGAAGTATACCGATCTTGCGGTGCGAGAGGGTTGGCGAAATGCAAGTTTCGACATACCATCATTTGAAAATGTTGTTTATGTGACTATTGAGATAGAACTGCCTGAATGCGAAATTGATTTTGAATTTAGAAACGTGACTTTAGTGAGTTGTGCACATTGTTTTCTCCAACTCTGTTTTTACAAACTTCATCGAAAACTTGCATTTGTATTTTGAGGAGCAATGTGAGCACTATTATTCCGAATTGCCGCCATCGTATTTAAAAAACTCGAAATCTTAGAAAACCCTAGTTTTTAAGTTTCAGTTTAAAACGTGTCAGAAGTATATATAAACAACAGATGTGTTGTACAAATACGATTTATTTGTGAGGCTCTACATAGGTATTGCGTGTGACATGTACTTCGAACTAAATAAGCCGGACAGACGTCTGTGCTCGCCCACAATCGCACAACAATAATTGTTGAAGCCCCTATCTATGTACATGGCTCTTAGTTTTTCCTATTCCGGAACGTCTGTTCAAAGACATCCAACGTTCTATTTCTCTATGAGTCTCGGAGGAAGTTCTTTCTTTGGTACAAACCTGTTTTTGAGATGAACATATTTATTTCCCCATATTTCTACTTTCATGTTTTGTGATGTATCAGGTGGGTTAGCGTCTGAAACGTGGATGCGCCATAGACGTGAGTGATTTAGAATTCTCTTTTCTGCCGGCCACTTCACGCCTGATGCTGCGGTGTGCAGTACCAGTTAGACTGTGTAGCTTGTCAGTTGGTGTTCGTTTCAAGCAGCCTGTGATTATGGCAGCATTCGTAGAGTGGTATGTTCACTTATTGGACATCACTGCAGTTGTACCACATAGGACATACGTATTCCTAGGCAGAATAGCACACGTCTAGAACTGTGGTCCTCACTGTCCTAGGCTCTGTTTCCCCACAAAGTACCAAGTAGTAAGGCATCATTTTGTTTCTTGCAGCCACTTATTGCTTTGTGTTCATGCAGTGGTCCCTTAAATTGAGGTCTCTGTCTTGAGTGCCACGTAAATATCTTGATGTTGCACAGTGTGCTAGCGGTATTCCCTCCCATGATACTAGAAGTTCCTTTGTCGCTCGTCTATTCCGTAGGTAGACGCCAGGTGAGTCGATTTTCAGTGAGTTAGGTGTGAGTTGATTTTCCTTCTAATAGACAGCAAGTGGTTCAATGGCTTCTAGTAGTTTGTTTTCCACGGCCTCCATGCTATTTCCTGGGCCGGTAATGGCCCGGTTGTTTACGTGTATGTGAGTGGCTTCCGGGAGTGGCTCGTCATTCGTGTAAATGTTGAAAAGCTATGGAGGTAGCGCGATACCCTGCGGTAATCCGTTGTTGTGTGTTCTGCATCTACGGCTTTGCTCCTGAAAGTCGACAAATAACCTATTTTCGAGGAGATTTCCAATCATTAGTGGCATACTTTTAATGCTTACGTATTATGTAAACTTTCAGTGAGAGCGGTCTGTGGGTGATTGTATCGTAAGCAGCTGATAGGACGAAGACAGCCCCAGTCTTTTTTTTCTTTCCTCGAATACATCTTAGTAATACTGCACTAATTTTGGCACCTGCGATGTGCAAGGTTTGCTTGTTTTGTAACCGGCTTGATCTAGGATCAGGAAGTTCAATCACTTTCGTGGACCTGCTCTTTGACGAGTTTTGTGAAGGAAGTGTAGTAATGAAATTGGCCGATGGCTCTTATGGGCATCTGGTTCTTTGCCAGGTTTCAGGTGACTATGACCCGACTTTACGCGCAAATTTTCATAATTTTGCAGACTGACATACAGTTGTTCACCACAGTTAATAACCAAGTTTTGGCCGACTTCCAAAGTTGTTTATTTGTTCCATGCATATGTTATCAAGGTCAGCTACACTGTCCCTTTTGGACTTTCTTAGTGCCTTGTCGAGTTGAAAAATGTACAAATGTTTGTAAACTTAAGGAACCAAACCGCCAAGCCCAACGGTCCACAGACTTAAAAACTACTTAAATCAACTTACGCCAAGGACAATACACAGAGCTATGCCCGAAGGAGTACTCGAACCTCCAGAGGGTGCAGCTGCGCTATCCGTAGCATGGTGCCTTAGACCACACGGTCATTCCCGCGCGGTTTATTGATTTCAGTCTGGTGTTCCTATTGCGTTTACCTGATTGCCGCCTTTTTTTTTTTTTTTTTTTTTTTTTTTTTTTTTTTTTTTTTTTTTAGCAAATGATGTGAGATTTGATGTGATTTGACATTTGCCTGTGTTGAGGTTTTCGTGGGTTACTATCTGGCCGCTTGCCTGTGCTAGAGTTTTTACTCTAAAAGAATCCCTTTCGAAAACAGTATGAAATCTTCAGGATCGAGTCCTTTTACGTAATTAGATCTGCAGCCTCTAGGAATGGACACTTTAGGTCAGATTTACCTACACCTGCACACAGTTAATGAAAAGTGTTCGATCAGATGAGACTAAGTGTCCCAACTGACAGCACCCGAAATGAAGAGCATCAAAGTCAAAAACGAAGAGTGACTGTAACAGTGCGTTTTCCTCAACACTGAAACTTAATCTTCCGACAATGCTGCACTTTTATGAGATGGTCGCAACCAATAATCTCTCTTAGCACTCCTCAAAATTATAAATGTTTAGATACAAATATGGAGCACGCCACTGACATGCCTCCTAACAGAATTTGGACAGGGACGCTAGCATACCGCACCTCTGACGTTGCAGTAAACACACCAATCGGTGAGTTCTTTCAAAAAGAAATGTTCAAATGTTTGTATAGCTTATGGGACTTAACTACGAGGTAATCAGTCCCTAAACTTACAAACTACTTATGAACTACCTTATACTAAGAACGGCACAAATATCCATGCCCGAGGGGGGGGGGGGGGATTCGAACCCCCGACCGTAGTGGCCGTGCAGACCGTGACTGGGGCGCCTCAGTCCCCTCGGCCACCGCGACCGGCAGTGAGTTCTTTAGAGGAGTCGTTAGCTTCCTACGAAGGTCGTCTTTTTTAGTTTCTCTCTGTGTCTCATAACCCTGGCTTGTTGTCGCCACTCCAAAAACCGATGGGCAACTTGTGTTATGCAAGGCCCAAGTGAAGGGGAACGTGCCGTTCTACCTTACTCAGGTCTGCCGTTTCCCAGTCATCTTAACAGTGGGCTTCCCTATCTCCGCTATCTGCCCAGGTCTGCAAACTCTTAAGAGGAGAGAACAGTCGATCATAGTTAGCTGGCCTTCTAATTCTACACTCGTCAAAGGGCAGTGATTTCCGGTGCCTGCTAGAACCAGTCAAAAGTCATATCTGATATTATATTGAAATCTGGAACTACATACACACCCACAGACAAACACACGCACACACACACACACACACACACACACACAAACACTAACTATAACCGCTAGTAATAGTTAATTGATTACTTCCATAAAAGTACAGCAAAGTAACTAAAGGAATAATGAATACACACTTACGAATTGCTGTTCTTATCTTACTGCAAGCTACCAGCGTTCTAGCAGGATAACCTGGCGTGGCCGGACGCGGTGGCCGAGGGGACTGAGGCGCTCCAGTCACGGTCTGCACGGCCACTACGGTCGGGGGTTCGAATCCCCCCTCGGGCATGGATATTTGTGCCGTCCTTAGTGTTAGCTAGTTCGTAAGTAGTTTGTAAGTTTAGGGACTGATAACCCCATAGTTGTCCCATAAGCTGTACAAACATTTCAACATAACCTGGCGTGAAATAAATAACTGAGTAAATACGAAAAAGTCGCTAAAATATGAAACGTTTTTCAAGACCAGCCAAGCAAAATATTCAAATGTTGAAATGGTTGTAGAGCTTATGGGACTTAACTACGGGGTCATCAGTCCCTTACAACCTATTTATGAACTAGTTTATACTAAAGACGGCAGAAACATCTATGCCCGAAGGTGGATTCGAACTCCCGACGGGGAACGGCGTCGTGCATCGTAGCATAGCGCCTCAGTACTCAATACGCTCTGCCGCTCCGCCGCGGCGCAAAATATTCGACAATATATTTCTGACGTTGTTGGGGGGAGATCTAATTTGTTTTCTCTCTCCATTCTCTTTATTAAATTTTAATAGTTGCTATGTTGGTCATGATCTGATGCAAAACCTGGTGATGGCAGTTTACATCTGCCGAAACAGGGGATGCAGATTTTCTGAAGCGGTCTTAGGCAACATGCACATTTTTGCACTTAAAAATATATTTTATGAGCTTCAGTGAGTCATCTGCCTGTTTCTATTCATACAGTTTTAAGGCCTAATAGTGAGCGTGTCTCACAGCTTCCCCTTATTAGCATGAGGTAACAAAAAATGTTCAAATGTTTCTGAATCTAAGGAACCAAACTGCTAGGGTACCGGTCCATAGAATTACCAACTACTGAAACTAACTTACGCAACGGACAACACACACACACACACACACACACACACACACAGACAGACACACACACACAAACCCGTGCCCGAGGGAGGACACGAACCTCAGTCGGAAGAGGCCGCGCAATCCGTAGCATGGAGCCTTAGGTTAGGCGCTCATTCCTAAGCGGAATGAAATTTGTTCACTGTACTCTTTAACTTTCTCCTCCACTAGCCACTACAGCAGATCATCAACAGAATGCACCATGTTTCACGCCAAGACCAACCAACAGCGACCTTCCCGGCTAGCCACTGTGTTAAAACACTTGCTTCCGTCCTGCGAATTAACGTCGTGGTCCAGTGTGCTAACAAGCCTGGTTCTGGTTTAAAGATGGCTTTCCATATCTCACTACATGAATACCGGATGGTACCTAAGTAATAGCATTCGCAAACATTTAGGAAATGTACACACTTTGCAGCGCGGAAATGGCACGTGGTCTGGACCGTCACGTCAAGGATTGCTCAGACGCCCCGTCGGAGGTCCGAGTCGTTCTTCGGGCATAAGTTAGTGTAAGTGGTTTGTAAATCTATGGACTGACGATCTTATCAGTCAGCTCCCTTAGAACTACAAACGTTTGAAAGTAAACACAATGAGTTCTTACGTTAGGGTAACGATGTGGGAGCAAGAAGGACATCTGACTTCTCTTTTAACTAAATCATAGAGTAGAAATATCTCTGGAGTGAGCACTGAGATGCGCAGATTAGATTTTAAGTTATCAACGTGTATTGCCTATGGGATCACGTGGTCTCTCGCGACTACGTATGTTTGTCCGTAATAGGCATGACCTAAATTGTGGCTTCCCGACGTCATTTCTGTAAACGCTACTAGTCAATAGCTACGACATTGAGTTCACAGTTTAAAACGCAGTGTACGAATTCACAACTTATGCTTTTCAAACTATACCATTTTCGATTTCTGAAATTTCTGTGAAGTCTGCAATGTCTCACCGTAGATGTTACTCCATGGTTAGGTACTGGCGAGTACAACTACTAACTCGTATTTCTGTGCAACTGAGCTGTGTCGTGTAACGGAAGTGATGTGTTCTGTACTATAAAGATAGCAAACTGAAAATTGCAAATAAATCATTCAAGTCATTAAGCGATTTGACAGGGAAGGTACATTTGAAATAACTGTGAGGGAATAATGAAAATTCAGTTTTCTTATTAAAGCCGTTCCATATTTCTCAATTTTCTACCAATTCGTTGCTGATGTAATATTGCTTTTGTGCTTTAAAGTTACTGATATGCAAATGAAAGCCGGCCGCGGTGGCCGCGGTGACTGAGGAGCTTCAGTCACGGTCTGCACGGCCACTACGGTCGGGGGTTCGAATCCCCCCTCGGGCATGGATATTTGTGCCGTCCTAGTTCGTAAGTAGTTCATAAGTAGTTTGTAAGTTTAGGGACTGACGACCCCGTAGTTAAGTCCCATAGACTATACAAACATTTGAACATTTGCAAATGAAAACAACGTTACATACAGGCCATCCAGTTCGAAACTTTCCTGTGTATTGCAGTAATGAAAAAATATCCATTTTATTAATGCAGTACTCTTAGAAATTTGCTGAAGTGTGTTTGAAATTGTCGTTAACGCAAGCTATACTACAGCACAATCCGTTCCAACAAACTTTATTTGGCATTCAAAATCGTTGTCTTCACCAATTCTCAAAACCTTATCACGTTTCAACCTCAAGTTATGCAACACAAAGAAAATCCCAGTGTATTTTAAAATGGATTCATAGTAAAGAAGTGCCTTCGATGTTGTCTGGAAAAACATAGAATTCGCTGGACGTTGGCAATAATGCGTGTTGATTATTCATTACTTTTTAGATTGTGGATTTTTGTCCTTTATTGAAGCTAGCACGCGGTTTTATTTACTGGCACCACTCCTCTGTACATACTCTGTGTATTCTATGTACCCTCTCTTACTACTTAACAGAGTAAATATTAAGTAAGGGAAAATGAAACATCCGGATAAACATACTACAAAATTATTTCTGTTTGCAAAATATAGCAATATAAGTAATTCACAACTATTATTATGAATAAACTTCAGAGTTTGCGGAAAGCAAAAGGCTAATTCACATTGCCCTTCACGACACGTCTCGTCACCACCCCATCAATTTGTATCCTCACTGTCAGCGAGTCACGTTACTTTGCTCAGTCCTGTAGCGAGCAAAGAAAGTGGGGTTATGTTTTACCATCCGTGATTTTAAAAAAAAGTTGGAGTATATTGGTATAGTGTCAGATTTCAGAACATAACGAAACGTTTATTACTTATCAAAGCAAATGTCATAATGTATTTTCTTACGCAGTCTGCATAACGGACATCACCGTCTGGGATTTTTTGTGATCTCTCAAAGGCTTTTGATTGTGTAAATCAGGGAATTCTTCTAGATAAGCTTCATTATTGTGGTATGAGTGGGACAGCGCACAAATGGTTTAAATCATACTTAACTGGAAGAGTGTAACATGTTGAAATAAGCAGTTCACATCATATGAAAAAACAGTTAATTCCTCTAACTGGGGAGCTATCAAAAACGGGGTGCCACAAGATTCGGTCTTGGGCCCTTTGCTGTTCTCAATACATATTAATGACTTGCCATTCTATATTCACGAAGATGCTAAGCTAGTTCGTTTTGCTGATGATACAAGTGTAGCTATCACGCCTGACAAACAGGAATTAACTGATGAAAATATACATGATGTCTCTCATAAAATTGTTAAGTGGTTCGCTACAAACGGACTCTCATTACATTTTGATAAAACCCAGTATATACGGTTTTATTCAGTAAACGGCATGACACCATTCATAAATACAGTCAGCTAAGGTAGAGTGTTCAAAATTGTTAGGTGTTTGCATTGATGAGGGATTGAATTAGAAGGAACACATTGAAGATCTGCTGAAACGTTTGAGTTCAGCTACTTGTGCTATCAGGGTCATTGCATATTTTGATGATACATGTATTAGTAAATTAGCCTACAATTCCCGTTTTCATTCAGTGCTTTCGTATGGGATCATATTATGTAGCAATTCAACATTGCACAAAAGCGTGAAATCAGAATAATTGCTGGAGCCCGCCTCCAAGATAACCCGTCAGACTTTTATTTAAGGATATAGGGATTTTCACAATGTCTTTATAATATATGTATTCACTTATGACATTTGTTTTTAACTATCAGACCCCATTCGAAAGCAACAACAGTGTGCACAGCTAGAACACTAGGGGAAAGGATGATCTTCAATATTCAAGGTTAAATCTAACTTTGGTACAGAAAGGGGTGAATTATGCTGCCACAGAATGGTTACTTCCCAAGTAGCATCAACAGTCTGACAGAAGCCAACTAGTATTTAAAAGGAAATTAACAGAATTTCTGAATGGAAAAGCCTTCTACACATTAGATGAATTTTTATATGAAACTTAATAATTTCGCTAAAAAATAAATTTAAAAAGATCCTTAAAATATTGAGTGTCATGTTCAGTGCAGGGGGTCAAGCGGTTGCTGGCGCACCCCTTAGTGGGCACGCACTCATGCGGTGTTGTCAGGAGGCCAGACTCCTAACCGCCACGGTATGTCCTGCAGGAAGAGGTAGGGCCGGTCCAGGTGCCGCCGTTGGCGTAATGAAAGAATATTGTTGGGTAAAACATTTATTCTGAAGCGGTACGCACTGCTGCGAACTCCAGGCGACCGGGTCGATGTCTTCAGCAGCCTCCTGCCGTACTGTGCGCTGACACAGCGGCTGCGGCTGCGTCCGCAATAGCTCGGCGTGCGGAGGTAGGCGAAACCTCTGCCACGCCGTTTGTTGTGGAACCGTACGGAAGTAGGGTGGAGCGTGTGAATGAGGGATTCACACGTCTCGACTGGTGGTTCTCGGTCCCCACCCTAATTCCTGTCTCGCATCATTTTCATACTGGACCACGTTGACGGTTGTCGTGTGGTTGTCATGTGCACTGACTCCTGGCCTACCGGCAGGTAGGCGTCTTCCCTAGGAACGCTGGAGCTCCGGTGTGCAGGACATGGAAGTCCTCTTAGATACTTCCTCTGCGTCAGTAGTTAGTTGTAGCGCAGGAGTCGAACTCAGAGCTACGCAGGAGTCGTCATTTCGCCGGTTGTCAGCTGATGTAGAAGCAGTGGCGTAACTATGGGGGGGGGGGGGGCGATGAGGGGGATAGAACCCCCCCAGAACCCGAAAGAGAGAGAGAGAGAGAGAGAAAAGAAGTCGTATAACAGCAATCTGGTAAAGGTAAAGATTTGAAACTTGGGGTGTTTTACCATAAGCTTTCATTGGAAGGGAGTGAATTAGTTTCTTCAACGGGAGTAGCCTGAGTGGAAACTGACTAAAATTTTGCTCGTCAAGCAGATCTATCCCCCTCCCCCCAAAGTCAAGTCCTAGTTACTCCACTGTGTAGAAGAGTGCCGGAGTTCTATAACAGACTTGTACCGACGTTAGAACATGTCAGGAAATCGAGTGCTACGAAGTATAACCCGTCGATTCATCTGACCGATTCCCTATGAACTCAATTGCTGGAGTATATATAGTGTGGGCGGAGCGGCTGATATTTTTTCCTGCGCGCTCTGTCATGACCGCATCGACCCTGTCAAACGAATGTGTCGGCGTTTTACATCTTGCCGTGTTCACTTAACAGGTGCCGGCCGCGGTGGCCGAGGGGACTAAGGCGCTCCAGTCACGGTATGCACGGCCCCTACGGTCGGGGGTTCGAATCCCCCCTCGGGCATGGATTTTGTGCCGTCATAGTTCGTAAGTAGTTCATAAGTAGTTTGTAAGTTTAGGGACTGATGACCCCGTAGTTAAGTCCCATAAGATTTACAAACATAAAAAAAAAAAAAAAAAAAAAAAAAAAAAATCCTTAACAGGTTAGATGGTGGTTCCAGAAGGCTCCGGATACGCATTGTTGCGTCGTTGTTGTTGTTGTGTTCTTCAGTCCGGAGACTGGTTTGATGCAGCTCTCCACAATACCCTATCCTGAGCAAGCCTCTTCATCTCCACATAAGAACGACAACCTACATCTGTCTGAATCTGCTTACTGTATCCATCTCTTGGTCTTCCTCTGCGATTTTTTCCCCACACACTTCCCTCCAACGCTAAATTCACAATTCCTTTATGTCTAAGAATGTGTCCTACCAATCTATCCCTTCTTTTAGTCAAGGTATGCCAGAAATTTCTTTTCTCCCCAATTCTGTTCAGTACCTCCTCATTAGTTACGCGATCCACCCACCTAATCTTCAGCATTCTTCTGTAGCACCATATTTCAAAAGCCTCAATCCTCTTCCTGTCCTCACTGTTTATCGTCCATGTCTCACTCCCATACAAGGCAACACTCCATACAAATGCCTTCAGAAAGGACTTCCTTAGGTTTAAATTAATATTCGATGTTAACAAATTTCTGTTTTTCAAGAACGCTTTTCTACCCGTTGCCATTCTGCATTTTATATCCTCTGTACTGCGACCATCATTTGTTATTTTACTGCCCAAGTAACAAAACTCATCTACCTCTTTTATTGCTTCGTTTCCCAATCTAATTCCTTGAGCATCACCTGATTTTCTTACGCTGTACTCCATTACCCTAGTTTTGCTCTTGTTAATGTTCATCTTATATGCACCTCTCAGCACACTGTCCATTCCGTTCAATTGCTCTTCCAGGTCCTTTGCTGTATCTGACAGAATTACTATGTCGTCGGCAAAACGCAATTTTTTTAATTCTTCACCCTGAACTTTAACTCCTTCACCAAATTCCACCTTGCTTTCCTTTATAGCTTGCTCAATATACAAATTGAACAACATTGGAGAAAGGCTACAACCTTGTCTTACTCCATTCCCAACTTATGCTTCCCTTTCATGCCCTTCGAGTCTAATAACTGCGGTCTGGCTTTTGTACAAGTTGTAAATAACTCTCCTTTCCCTATATTTTTCTCCTGCTTGCTTCAGAACTTGAAAGAGTTCATTCCAATCAACATTGTCAAAAGCCTTCTCCAAATCTACAAAAGCTAGAAATGTAGGTTTGCCTTTTCTTAATCTATCTTCTAGGATAAGCCGTAAAGTGAGTATTGCCTCCCGTGTTCCTACATTTCTCCTGAACCCAAACTGATCTTCCCCGAGGTCGGCTTCTACCAGCTTTTCCATCCTTCTGTATATAATTCACGTTAATATTTTGCAGCCATGACTTATTAAACTAATGGTTCTGTAGTTTTCACACTTGTCTGCACCTGCTTTCTTAGGAATGGGGATTATTACATTTTTCTTAAAGTCTGAGGGTACTTCACCTGTCTCATACATCTTACACACTAGGTGAAACAATTTTGTCATGGCTGGTTCTCCCAGAGAATTCAGTAGCTCTGAGGGAATATCATCTACTCCAGGGGCCTTGTTTCGACTTAGGTCTTTCAGGGCTCTGTCAAATTCTTCTCTCAGTACAGTATCTCCTATTTCAGCTTCATCTACACTCTCTTCCCTTCCTACAATATTGTCTCGAAGTTCATTTCCTTTGTAGAGCCCCTCTTTATACTCTTTCCACCTTTCAGCTTTCCCTTCCTTGCTGAGAACAGGTTTTCCATCAGTGTCCTTAATATTCATAGAGCTGTTTTTCTTATCTCCAAATGTTTCTTTTATTTTCCTGTAGGCTGTATCTATTTTCCCCTATTTATTCATTCTTCTACATCCTTGCATTTGCCTTCTAGCCACTCCTGCTTAGCCATTTTGCATTTCCTGTCAATCTCATTTCGTAGTCGTCTGTACTCCATTTTGCCTGTTTCATTTACTGCATTTTTATATTTTCTCCTTTCATCGATCAAATTTAGTATTTCCTGTGATATCCAAGGTTTTTTTTGTAGGTCTTTCCTTCCTACCTATTTTGTCCTCTGCTACCTTCACTATTTCATCTCTCAATTTTACCCATTCCTCCTCTACTGTTTTATTTTCCCCTGTTTCTGTCAATTGTTGCCTAAAGCTCCCTCTGAAATTCTTAAGAACCTCAGGTTCCTTCAATTTATCCAGGTCCCATCTCCTTATTTTCCTACCTTTCTGTAGTTTCTTTAGTTTCAGCCTACAGTTCATAACCAACAAGTTATGGTCAGAGTCTATATCTGCCCCTGGGTATGTCTTACACTGTAGAACCTGGTTCCGAAATCTATGTCTTACCATTATAAAATCTATCTGGTATCTCCCGGTGTCTCCTGGTCTCTTCCACGTATACAACCTTCTTTTGTGATTCTTGAACCATGTGTTTTTTATAATTAAATTATGTTCTGTGCAAAATTCTACCAGGCGGCTTCCTCTTTCATTCCTTTTGCCCAGACCATATTCACCTACTATCCTCCCTTCCCTTCCTTGTCCTACAACCGAATTCCAGTCTCCCACAACAATTAAGTTTTCCTCTCCCTTAATTGTCTGAATAATTTCCTTTAGCTCCTCATATATTTCTTCGATTTCTTCGTCGTCGGCAGAGCTAGTTGGCATATAAACCTGTACTACTGTTGTCGGTGTCGGCTTCGTATCTATCTTGACAATGATAATGCGATCACTGTGCTGGTCGTAGTAGTTTACCCGCATTCCTATTTTCTTATTCATTATCAATCCTACTCCTGTGATACCCCCAATTGATTTTGTGTTTATAATCCTGTACTCACCTGACCAGAAATCCTGTTCATCCTGCCACCGAACTTCACTAATCCCCACTATATCTAACTTCAACCTATCCATTTTCCTTTTTAAATTTTCTAATTTTCCCACTCGATTAAGGGATCTAACATTCCACGTTCCGACCCGTAGAATGCCAGTATTGTCTTTCCTGATGATCACATCCTCCTGAGTAGTCCCCGCCCGGAGATCCGAATGGGGGACTATTTTACCTCCGGAATATTTTACCCGAGAGAATGCCATCATCATATGTTCATACAGTAGAGCTGCATGTCCTGGGGAAAGGTAACGGCCGTAGTTTCCCCTTGCTCTCAGCCGTTCGCAGTAGCTGTGCGGCAAAGCCACATTAGCTGATGTCACAAGGCCAGCTCAGTCAATCATCCAGACTGTTGCCCCTGTAACTACTGAAAAGGCTGCTGCCCCTCTTCAGGAACCACACGTTTGTCTGGCCTCTCCACAGATACCCCTCCGCGGTGGTTGCACATACGGCTATCTGTATCGTTGAGGCACGCAAGCCACCCCACCTCGGCAATGTCTGTGGTTCATGGGAGTGGGTTGCGTCGTTAGACTTAGGCATTGTTTCCTCGCGTAACGAAGCGACGTGATACTGCAAGCTCGTACTGTTCCATTTAACTTCCGCTAATACATGATGTCCAGTCCGGCGCGTGTGCATCCATTCCTGTCGCCTTGACCCAGTAAGTATGACGCAACGTAGCTGCTGTTCACCTTCCCCGTTCTGTCGACACACCGCAATGTTTCTCTAGCAACCAAGATTGAAAAAAACTTACCGCTACACTTCCGCTACAGAGCTGGTGTGCAACTTTAGACACCTTTTATTAAACTGATACGTTCCACATCATTGAACAATGTCGTATTTATGATCTGTGGAACAAGTACAGTAGTAATCTAATCTGATCTAATCTTATGTGGTAAAGTGTTGATAACAAGTTAAAATTCTGACATGAATTTGCCAGCGAAAAGATAGATCTCTTTACAATAACATAAACCAACATTTGTAAGGGAATAAATAGTACTTGTTCATCTGATCCATTATGTTTTTCCCTTATGTCAAAAATGTCACAAACGACTGTATTCTTCTCTTTAATTAGATCGACTCTTTAATGATAACCGCTTCAATAATTAATGCTGACATACAGAGTAAGCCTCAGCTTTGCTAACAAAAAATGTTCAAATGTTTGTACAGATTATGGGACTTAACTACGGGGTCATCAGTCCCTAAACTTACAAACTACTTATGAACTACTTACGAACTAGGACGGCACAAATATCCATGCCCAAGGGAGGATTCGAACCCCCGTCCGTAGTGGCCGTGCAGACCGTGACTGAAGCGCCTCAGTCCCCTCGGCCACCGCGGCCGGCTTGCTAACCTCTAATAACTTTTCATTTTAATTTTTGGCTGGACAACCGTCAATGGAATAAAATTTAATCCGTGATGGTACATTTACAGATTACCACGAAACAAATAAAAATATGAAAGCACAAAATCACAGTGCAGAGCGTAGAGTAAATAGATTAACTTCCGATGTTACCAGACAGTTAAAACTTAGCTACTGAGAAACCTTCACACGACACGACGTGGCGTGATTTAACGCGATGGATACTGTGAATCAGAGATCTGAGAAACCTTCACACTACACGACGTGGCGTGATTTAACGCGATGGATACTGTGAATCAAAGAACAGCGGCGTCCCTTAAATCACGTGATAGTACAAGCTGCAAGTCGACAACAAGCGCAGAACGCAATGCTCACTCCAGAGATATTTCAGCTCTATGAACTAAACACGTCGAAATAACAGTAAAAATGCCGACCCAGCAGGAATAAGGCAAGACAAACAAGAAGACTAATGGCTCTCCACAGCTGTGCTGGAGTGACATAGATCGCGAGGAATGTGGCTGAATTACTGCCAGCGCGGATGACGTCACATCGAAACATTCACAGCCGTACGCAGTTAACTACGGCGCTCTTCAGAGTAGTTCACGACGCAGCACGCGGCACCGGTTGTTTCTATTTATCGTGGAGAGAGCACCACAAACATACTTTCTTTCGTTTTGTCTGCACACTATAATGCATTCAACGGGATATCATGGAATTTTAGTGCGACTTTCAGCTTCCCCTGTAGCACATCGGAACATAATCATCGGCTGCCGATGTGAATTTTGGCAAATTGTCATTTGAATCAAGTCGTGGAAGGCTTCCACTCACGGCTGTTTTTCTTCATGAGTCAAGGCGAGTGAGACACGTCTGTACAGATTTTTCTTCAAAGCATTCAGAAAAAGATTTAATACTTGATCTGGAAAAATGTCGCTCCATTGGATCTGCTACACAACACCGTTCAGCCACGTGGGCAAAGTGTCTTTCTTGTTGGCCTCGGTTGAGTCACTAAGGCCGTACCACCTCTGTTTTTTACAGTAATTATTTCAAGTTGCCATCGTTGTAACTGCGCTGACGTCACTTCTAGGCCTAAAATAAAATCAATCTTGGACCTTTTTGCAGTACAATGTGTGCTGCTATCATATTTCATCCACTAACATCACAGATGTATTAGCAAAGTGAACACTGTACAGTAGAGCTGATTCTTGTACCGTGTTTTGTAAGTCCTTTGCGAGTTAAAAAAAGATCCACGAAGCCTAATCATTGGAGGTAATAGAATACACCATGGAACCGATTCATTTAATATTAACAGACCTGGTGAGGCGATAAAATAAAACGTCAACAACAAATTAACAAACGGAATGATTATTCCATCAATGTACTTCAGCTCTAGTTTTCTCCACAGAATAACCAGCATGAAAGCAAATTTAATATGTGTGTATTTATGTTGAAATGTTTTTGCGTCACCATTGTAACCTGGAGACATATCTGGAAACGTGTTACTTTATTTGATAGTCTAAGGGAGTCAATACAATTTGTGACTCGTATCTATATAAAAAAAATCTGTCCTCAAAATAAATGGAACAGAACGCTCAAAATTTATTCTGTGAACACGGCTGCTCCTGCTAGAGCTTCAGGATCAAATCATGATGAGTAGACATTTCAGAACAGGAGTCGTTAGAGTTAACAATACCTGAGCAGTAACATACTACAATATGAACGAACAAATGAAAATATCAGAGATTTTCTGCTATAGGGGAAGAACGTTTTTCTCAACCAAAGAGCTCTTCTAGTGTCAGACAATGACTTGGAGTGGAGGATGCTGAATATGTACGCATGCAGAAGACTAATATTTTTCACTTCATTTTACTTAGGAAAACTCCAAAAAATATTTTGACCATTGTTTGTTATTCATAGGTATGTGTTGAGATAGATTTAAAGTGGGTAGGTACCTACCTACCTTCTTGCTTGGTAAACAGGCAGATCGTACCTACATATTGATGAGTAGAAAAAGTAAGTTGATTATTAAGTTGTAGAAAAATACGCAATTATTTTTTACTTTTTAGTGGATATTAATTTATTTTGAAATAGATTTTTAAGTCTTTTTGCTAAAATATTTGTTTATTTCTTGATGTAAAGTAACTAATTTTTCTGAATATGGGCAGACGTACTAAACGACGCCTATCTGAACATAGGAAATCTGCCTCGAGGTCAACTGCAAAAGAGACTTGCGAAGGGCGCGTTACTTTGTCATGTATCCCATAATCAGAACCTAACCATATTCTCATCAAAGTACCCTTAAAGTACATCCTTTCCAATGGAAAAAAAGAAGGGATCATAGGAAATCGGTTGTTGCGCACATACTTAATGCAAATTTAAGACTTATATGGTTTTCTTATGTATGCTATGTCAGAACTGGACCAAACTGAAATGGGACCATACTGGAAGCACCAGCCGTCAAGTAAAAAAAGAATCATCAAAATCGGTTCACACAGTCAAAGGTTCGCAGGTAACAAACATTAAAAAAATACTCCTATTTTGAAGTGGGTTAAAAATATGAAAAAAATGGCGGACAGCGTTAAAGAGAGACTGCCGATAAAAAGCAGTTCTGCTGTCAGATTTTGCATTCAGCTTTTAGTGAAATACGGACAATGAATATTTCAGAGAAGAAGGGGATAGAAGAATTTGAAATTTGGTGCTACACAAAAGTGCTGGAGATCTGATGGTAGCTCGTGTATCCAATGAGGAGGTACTTACCAGAATTCAAAAGGAAAGAAAGTTAAATCTTGACGGAAAGACGGTATCAACTGGTAGGGCACGCTTCGAGACATCAAGGAATCTCCAGGTTAGAATGAAACTTTTACTCTGCAGCGGAGTGTGCGCTGATATGAAACTTCCTGGCAGATTAAAATTGTGTGGCGGAATCGGGATGAAGTTCCATACTTACCTGCGGAGGACTTCAAGACGGAAAGAGATTCACTACCTTAATTAACGTGCAGAAGAAGAGAATTTGGTGAGCGGAAGGACGAGTTGTAGGGGAGGAAGGAGACCCGTAACAAAAAATAAAAAAATAAAAAGGATAGCACAGTCGGTAGTGCGATTGCCCGCGAAAGGCAAAGGTCCCAGGTTCGTGTCCCGGTTCCGGCACACAATTTTAATCTGCCAGGAAGTTTCAATCTCCAATTTAGTTTGGACACATCAAGGAATCTCCTGTTTAGTTTGGAGAGGGCCTAAAAATCGCAAAGGACGTCCCCGATACGAATGAGGAGATGAAGAGGCTTCCACAGGATACAGTATCGTGGAGAGCTGGATCCCAGTAGACTACGAACTAAAAATCACAGCATCGTTTAATGTGAGGCATTGTACCCTGTAGCTACTGCCACGCCAGCACAAGAGTAGTAAAGCACCGCTGTTGTATGTGTGTGTCGAAGTGGCTGCGCACGGAATCTGTTCTCTTAAACTGATTAGCCTTTTGTTTCTCAAGTGCTGAACTCAAGGCGGAATACTTCCCATTTCCAAGAAACAATGTGCGTTACAACAGACGAGTGAGCCTTCCGCGTTGGTTTCAGATCCACGGAGCTGCGTCGGTCCACAGCAGTATATCTCCCTGGTTGAGCGGAGACAAGAGCGCGTTCTGAATAATCGGCGAGTACATAGCGCGCCGCCAGATAACGCAGCTGGGAGCATTAGTGGAAGGCAGAGGCTCTTTGATAGCGGGTGTGCACCAGACGTGACCCCGCAGTACGCGTCTGGTAGCCGCCGAGAGCAGTAGAGCAAGCCGCTCCGCCGTTTTCCTGCAGTTCGGCATAATTTTGAAAGGTTAGTATTTTGTTACTGCAACGAAATGTTTTGTCCTGTTTGGAGGTGGTATGCCATTGCCTTCCTCCGACCTTCGAACTGACTTACCCAGCCAGTTATAGGGGGACCTACAGTTTAACGTGGGTTCCGAACCACGGTGCTACTCGGTATTTTTCACATGAGCAATACTGCCAGAGGGGAAAGAAGTGAAAAGTGAGAGATAAAAATCCTAGGACCTGGCGGGGATCGAACCCGCGACCTTTGGATTTGTAGTCTGGCACTCTACCACTTTTTTTTATTCGTATTATTACGATTTTTTTTATTATTTTATTATTATTATTTGTTTAGGACGTTGCTATCGCTCCGTAGGAACAATCACAGTGGAGTCGGCTCTGAGTCCGTCTTCTCGTGAATTGCTGTCCATTATGTTCCACAATCAATTTGATTGTCTTGTCGTCGATTAGTCGATTATTGTCATCCGTTTCGGCGTCTCGTAACCCAAAGCGCTCCACCACATGCTCCGCGGTACAAATTGGTGGTACCAGGAGATTATAGTCCTCCAGAATCTGGTTTTTAATGTATTGATGCATTAGTTCTAAGAGTGAACTAAACAATGTGGGACTCTTACTACACCCCATGGAACAGAACATAAGACTGGCGTCCAGTTGCCATGAAGTAAAACGAAGTACTCATTCTGCAGGTGCTAATACAAATCTTGAGGGTATGGGAGTAGTGAGTATGCCTTCACTATAAGTAAAATAATAAATGTTACTCTATAGAAATGAAGTGCAGTCCTTCTGCAATAATAAAGTGTTCTGTTCCTTTATATCTATCGTATAGTATCGGGGTTTCTACATGTCCTTCTGATTGTGCGATAATCTTTTCTTTAGTTTCGTTTTTATCTCTTTTTTGTTATGAATCGAAATATAATCGATGCTCTTTATTAGTGTCATGTTATGTGGAGGACGGCTGGTAAATAACCACCCATCTTTGATTTCCATTTCCCACGCTGAGATCTGATGCGGTACTCATGTAAGACGTGGTTCTGAAATTCCAGGAGGGACTTGCTCTCGTTGTGCAGGCAGTAGTCAATAAACTTTCCCATTAGCCAATAAGTGGACATACGTTTTTGATTTGAGTAAGGCCACCTTGTCGGAGCGAACAGTTCCTGCAGAGTGATGTTGTTGTCTGAAGTTCGGTTCATAACTGCGAGCTTGTGTCGTGTCCATTGCCATATCTCGTTGGCGGCGCCGCAGGTGAATCGGTGAAGTACAGTGTCCGTCTGCTGACAATGCATGCATGTGTTGGTATTTGACATGCCAATCCTGAATAGGCGCTCATTTGTGCAAATTATGTTATGTACAGCGCAGTACCACGAGGCCCTGACGTGTGACGTGGAAGTTGGAATGTGAATGTTTTTCCACACTCTGCTCCAGGTGATTGCGGGCGTGTTCTTCTCGACCTTGCTGACTGCCGTATCTTCCGTGAATACGCGGTAGACTTCCTTGGTCGTGTAGTGCTTCACCCTATGGGATATGTAGCTGTACTCTAAGATGTACATATTAATATGTCGCAGCTTGTAGTCAATGTGGTCGACTTTGACTGGCATCCTGCCATCTAAAGGAGTAACTGCGTTTACGACGTATGCCGTCAAATTTCCGTCTCCTGCTGCCAGGGCTTTAGCCATCCTGGATATTAGGAGTGCTTTGCATTTCGCTCTGACATTAGTGAGTCCGAGGCCTCCTTTCGTTTCAGGTAGGATTGCGGTGAGGTAGTCAACCCGAAGGACGCTCCCTCTCCATAGAAACCACGCAAGAGCGGATTCAATGCGTTGTCCTATAGTTTCGGGCAAAGGAAAAATACACGCTAGGTAATAAACTTTAGGCAGTATCACTAAATTTATCAGAGTGGTTTTCTGAATCACGTCTAAGGAGCGAGTAGCATTCACCCTTAATATCGCACGGATGCTGTTGAGCTTCGTTTGCCAATTTCGGGCCGCTGTCTGGACAGGACATTTGCTGTAATGGATTCCGAGAAGTTTGATGGCGTCTGCTTCTTCGACGGGACCAGTTCCTCCGATCGTTATGCCTCGGCCTAAGTGCAGAATCCGAGATTTACGTAAATTGATGAGCGCTCCAGAGCAGCTGCTATATGTTTGAAGCACATTTTGTATCTTCGGGAGGTCAGACGGATCAGATATATATACAGCCAGGTCGTCGGCATAACCTTTGCATACATATTTATGGCCACCAATTTTGATCCCCGGAAGCGTCCCGAAGAGTGTTCGTAGAAGAGGCTCGATGGATATCGAGAAGAGCATCATTGACAGGGGGCACCCTTGTCTTACCGACGATAGGATAGGTACGTATGGCGTGCAGTGTCCATTGACGAGAATTCTTGAAGTTGCACCAGTGTATAGTCTCCGAATATGGTCGACAAAAGAAGGCCCCATGCCCATTTTCGACATCACAGTTAGCAGGTACTTGTGGCGGACCCTGTCAAAAGCTTTGTCCATATCAAGCGACATGATAGCCGCTCTGCACTTGGACGCCGAAGTGACAGCCGTCATGTCCCGGTATTCCTCGATCGCCTGGTGTATCGTCCTCCTAGGGACGGCGCACGTCTGATAGGGGCCGAGGAGGCGAGCAGCAACGTTGTTCAACCGCTGGAGCAACACCCTGGCGACTAGCTTGTAATCGACGTTCAACAACGATAGGGGTCGCATATTTTGCAAATTATTAGTGCCTCCCACTTTGGGAACCAATACTATTATCCCCTCTAAGAATTCGCAGGAAACCGTGGCTGTGGTACGTATTTCATTCAGGACTACAGTCAGTGTGCTGCCTAGGAAATTCCAATATCGTAAATAAAACTCCACTGGCAGTCCGTCAGCTCCAGGGGATTTGTTCCTAGGGCTTCCCTTCAGCGCGCTATACAATTCTTCTTCAGTAAATGGTGCTTCAAGTTCAGAATTTTCTTCTTTCGTTACAGTCGTTGTAATGCAAGTTAAAAATTCCGCACACACATCATCATGGGCGGCCTCGCCTTCAGCGTACAGGTTCGTGAAATAGGCATGGATAAACGCCATGATATCCTTGTGGTCGGTAATCAGTCTCCCATCATCCCTACGAAGGGAGCTAATATGATGACTTCGTCCTCGTTTGTATTCTGACAGAAGATGGAAAAGTGCAGCTCTTTCTTCGGCGACGACGCTAGTGTCTCTCGATCTTACCTTAATGCCCTCTAGTTGCTGGCGTTTTAAGGCGGTTATTTTGGCCTTGATTCTGTTTACCCTCACGATATTGAGTTGCGCATTGGTGGCATCTGCCAGCAATTCTCGTAGACACTGGAAGTAGAATTCCATCGTACGTCGTTCCCATTGTTTCTTTTCAAAGGCATAGCTTTTCAGAAAGGATCGTATTTTCGGTTTTGCACAGGTTACCCACCATTCGAGCTTAGTGCTATAGCGGTGTGTGTTTCTCAAGCACTTTTCCCAGACCCTCCGCAGCTCTTCCTCTAAAACGCCATCGTTTAAATGTGCCGTATTGAATTTCCACACGCCCCTGCCTCGAAAGGTCTTCTGTCTGGGCAAGTTAATGTGAGCTATAACTGTTAAGTGGTTGGAGAAGCTGATCGGACTAGTTTCAGCACTTAGTATACACCGCTTCAAACTACTAGATGCGTATATTCTATCGATGCGGCTCCTAGAATGGCTGGTTATAAACGTAAACCCTGGATTCCCTCGTGGTTGATTGAGCCAGATATCAGCGAGGTGCAGACCCTGCACTAAGTCTCCCAGTTGCGGACATATGTTAGGATTAGGCGTTTGGTCGGCGGCGGTAAGAACACAATTGAAATCACCAGCAAGGATGGTGTTCTCGTTCGCGGGATTAATTAACTCGATGACGTGTTCACTAAAGAACGTCATTCCTTCCTGTCTGGCGTGCGTACCCGATGGAGCGTAAATATTGATAAGTTGGGATGCGTCTATCTCGACTGAGATTCCTCTTCCGCTCACTAATTGTTTCACGTTACGCGGTACAATCCCGTCCTTGAGTAAGATGGCGGTGCCGCTTTCGGTTCCTCTGTTTAGAACGGCACTATACCCCGCAATATGTTCTACCCTGTCCGTGCACACTTCCTGCAACATGGCGATGTCTATATCAAATGCATAAAGGAAATCCCGAAGGCATTCAACTTTCGTCGCACTAGTTATTCTGTTAATGTTGATAGTGGCTATACTATATGATTGAAGCTTGATGTCAGTCGTCATACTTGTCAATTAGCGATGCTTTAGTGCCGTTTAATAAAAGCTGTCTTCCATTTCTTCATCATTCCTGGCTACGTTCAAAGGACCATGAGGTACTGCTGACGAATCGCCGTCCTCTACGTCTTCATGCCAGGGTATGTTGTCGGGGGTTGATGCCGTCACGTCCATCCTGTTACCACCATCGCTGTGTGGAGCTCCTGCAATCGATGCAGTAGCACTGAGAGCCTTTGGGGGGGTCGCCGTCCACCAATATGGGAACCGTCGCATTGCCCGCATGCGTTGCAGAGCCTCGCGGTAGTCGTTGTTGTAGGTCTCTTGTCGGTAGACCAGCTGAAGTTTCTGCCATCTCATGGTCTTCAGTATTGCGGTCTTCAGCTCCTCCTCCGGTTTGCGAGGGGTTGGCTGTACGAGGTCCCTTTGTCCCCTTCTGTGTTTGGCCGTTCGAGTCTCCTGGACGCTTGGGAGGCACAGAGGTGTTTGCCGTTTTCCGCGGGTTTTTGGCCCCACAGGCCGCCTCTTGTGACGTCCGTATTTTCTTCTGAGTTTAGTGGATGGCATCTTGTGATTCCAGTGTCCCATCCTCAAGTTTTTGCCGTACCTGCTTGGCTCTGTCTCGCAACACAGATGCGCTGTTGTCCGCTCCTTGACGGGCGATCCGTCGTTTCTTGGTCTCCGCGCCGGCTTTTTCTGTGGTGTCGTCAGCTGCCGCCATGTCCCCGACCTCCAGGCTGTTCTGTGTCGAGTCTGTGCTACTGCTCTGTTGCGTTTCACCAGGTGGTTGAGGGACGGTATTCGCTGTCGGTACACTGATGGTAGTCTGTTCCAACCGTATTTCCTCATCGATGTGACTGACCACATCATCTATTGTGACGTCCATCGCTGTAGGTGCGCTGCGAGTTGCCGCGGCGTATGTGATCGGCAGCTGTGTCATGCTGGGTGGGGCAGCGGCCTCACCTGTCGGCACTTGTGTCACTCGGCGTTGCACGCACTGAGCTCGCAAATGTCCAGTGGCCCCACACCCGGAGCAAGTACGCGGTTGCCCATCGTAAATAACAATGGCCCTGTATCCACAAACCGTAATGTAAGACGGTACATGTTTGACCATTTCAAGTTTAATCTGCCTCACTCCGTTTAATACTCGAAATTTGTGTACTGAGGACCATTTTTCAGCAACATGGCTGATTACCGTGCCGTAAGGTTTCAAGACAGCTTCAATGTCCTCGTCCGTTATTTCAAACGGCAGCTCGAAAATGCGTAACGTCTTAGTGCCAAGTCCTGCATGAGTCACTTTCACGTCACCAATATTCCCGTCAGAATGTTTAAATTTCAAGTTGTCCGCATATAAACGTACAATTTGCTCACATTTTTCGGGATTCCGTAACTTCAAATAGACGGTACTACTGCTGATCGAGAGGTGATAGACAATTACGTCATCGGTAGTTAACTTCAGTGCTTGCTCCAAAAGATCTTCGACTTCAAAAGACTTCGGTCGTGCAAACTTATTCTCAAAACTAAACTTCAATGTGTCTTTTCGCAAGCGCATCGGAGTTGCCATTTCTACGATACGATCGGAGGTAAACAACTATGCGCGCACTGCGGCGTGTAACTCACCAACAGCCCCGAGCCGCTGGCCGCGGAGATGTAAACACCGGACTTCCTCTCGCCACGGCCGCCGAGGGCCGACTACCACTGTGCAACCGATGCGCACTTAGGATACTTAACGCTGCATTAAAAACTATATGTTGGTGATTTTCAAAATTGCTTCAATTTTTGGAACTGGATACAGGAATAATTTGGTGGTCAGTGATAATTTCATGCACAGATACTTTTCTCTTATGAATCAAATTTTACGTTTTGTGGTCTAGTGAAATGGTCTGTGAAGAATCCCCACTGGTTAAGGCTAGAAAGAACATCAACGCCCTTGAAGAGTCAACTCTTTGTTCTGTATTTTAAGTACTCAGGTAACTGGCCCATGCTTCAGAGAAGGTAATCCGACGGGACAATTCTGTAGCGACATTGATGTTTTACCTATACTAATGGAAGTCTTCCCACTTCAGACAAGACTGAATATGTGGATTATTCAGGAATATCTCAAGACTTTTGGATGAAATTAAATGGGTCAGTAGATTAGACCAGGACGTTCTCAAAACAGCCTATACGTTCACTCTATTTGACTTCCGCTGATTTTTGGCCCACTTTAGGTTACTATTCATCTGACACAAAAATTGAATAATCGAATTTGTAGAGAAGAAAATTCTCTACAACTTTGCTCTCTTATCTTTTTTCATATCTCGTATCGTTTCCGTGATATTTGCCAAAATTATGGCGATTTTCGGATGTATGTCTGTCTGTCCGTAACGTGTTCCCTGTTTTTAAGACGAACCGTTCAACCGATCAGAACCAAATTTTACAGACATGATTGTAGGCTGCCAGAGACCAGAAACTCCCTTTTTTTTAATTTTTCGGACAAAAAATAAGATAGTAAATCCATAAAAGCTGTTTGTAATATAATATTGTAATTGCAAACGAACTGTTCATCTGACACGAAAACGGAATAAACTAATTGGTAGAAGAGAAATTCTGTATAACTTAGCTCCCTTATGTTTTTTTTCATATCTCGTATCGTTTGAGACATATTTGCAAAAGTAACGGAGATTTGACACCCTCCATTGAATTAACGAAAACCAGCCGTTCGGAGATGTCACGTGACATTCCACGCGTATTTGATGATTTTCTTATTGTAACTTACACGTTGTCATTTCAACTGAGGAAATAACAAAAAGGTATCGTTCTTCGTACGATAAATGATAATCTAATATCTACAAATGCCATATTAACATCAGTTAACAATAGCCATCAATGGTATGAGATTAAAGAACACTTGTTTTGATTTATAGCCGTAGCGTAGTGGGCAAGGTGCTGGTCTTCGACGCTCAGGGTCGTTGGTTCGAAAACCCAGCGCTACCTAAATTTTTTTTCGTAAATGGGTTTTAGACACTCTTATTAATTAATTAGTTATTATTTAGATCATTATTTTGGTCCAAAATTTTTGCAAAAACTTATAAAACTATAAATCTTAAGTGGGTCGTAAAACACGTCAGTGCGATTTTTTAGAAGAAAAATGACATCTTTTAAAAGTACACAGCGTACTTCTAGTATTAGTCATTTGTACTAGTTGTTGTGAAACAAAACTAAGAGAAATCGAAACGCCGCAGAGGAATATCTGTACGCATTGGGGCACTGTTATGCGGTGCGCGCGGCCGTTCGCCGTCGGGGGTTCGAGTCCCTCCTCGGACATGGGTGTTTGTGTTGTCCTTAGTTTATATTAGTTTAAGTAGTTTGTAAGCTACGGCCTAATAACCCAACAGTTGAGTCCCATAGATTTACAAACAACAAAATCGAAACGTGATGTATTTAGAACTGATCGCATTATGGAGACGCTCTGAAAACCAGTACCAGTGTACATTTTTGTGTTTTTAACGTGATCTGCATTCCGTCTATTACTTCCTGCCAATCGATATTAATTGGTCGAGGAAGGAATTAAAAGCACTTTGGGGAAGTACCTGAAATACCAAGACAGACGCGAGCACACATACACACACAGACAAGTACATAAACATACGCAGAAAGTCCATAACATAAACCACAAAGAAGCGCTCACACTAAATCCCTAAGTATTCGCATACAAGTCGTTTATAACACAGATTATCAACACACGTTTGTGTTATCATTTAAGAAGCTCTGCTACTGGATTCACTTGAGCTTCTGTGTAACCAACAAACCACCAGGCAACACGAGGATCTTTAAAGAGTCGTAATTTCATGTTTAAGAACGCTTCAGACATTTGATTATTTTACAAGAGAGTTAATATGTTACATTTTAACGTTCAGCAAGTAAGTAAGTAAGAAAAAAATCGCACTGACGTGTATTACTCGCGACTGGGGAAGACCTAGAACGACGAGGATACCTGCAATGGACGAGGCAATTCTTCGTGCAGTTGACGATAACCCTACTGTGAGCGTCAGAGAAGTTGCTGTTGTACAAGATAACGTGGACCACGTCACTGTATGGAGAGTGCTACGGGAGAACCACTTGTTTCCGTACCATGTACAGCGTGTGCAGGCACTATCAACAGCTGATTGGCCTCCACGGGTACACTTCTTCGAATGGTTCATCCAACAATGTGTCACTCCTCATTTCAGTGCAAATGTTCTATTTACGGATGAGGCTTCATTCCAACGTGATAGGCTGGAATGTTCCGTGCTCCCTAAGACGCCTATCAATTGCTTCGAACGTCTTCCTGTCGGGACACCTTCGTTCTGGAAATCTGTCTCGATACAAACGTACCACGCCACGGATATTGCCTGTGCTAATCCATACATCAGATAGGCATCTGCCAACTCCGCATTTTTAAACATTGCACTGACTGAAAAACACGTTCGTGTTGAACACTAACCAGTTGATGCTACGTACTGATGTGCTTGATGCTGGTACTGTAGAGCATTGAGTCGCATGTCAACACAAGCACTGAAGTCAACATCACCTACCTTCAATCGGGCCAACTGGCCCAAGTACAGTACATACTAACGAAACAATTGGGTATTTTGATAACTGTCTGCACGAATTATTTCAATTTACATTTAAAGAGAAATACTAAAATGAGCTCTAACATGGAAATTAAGCGTTTCCGGACACATGTCCACGTAACATATTTTCTTTCTTTGTGTGTAAGGAATGTTTTCTGAAAGTTTGGCCGTACCTTTTTGTAACAGCCTGTATAAGGGATGAGGTGATGAGCTGGTGCAAGTGGAGGCTAGGGCAACAAAGTAGACTCGCGATAATTCTATAGTTACGGGACCGAGGAAGTATCGGATTATCGAAAATGTCGGATTACCAAAGATGGCCTTTTAAAAAAATTTAGACATCTAACGCTAGGCACTGGAAGATGTTTTGTATAGATATTATCTACTGTAGGTGATGTAATATACTGAGTTTAAATACAGATTGAGTATATACATACCTATTTTAAAACCATTGAGGTTATAAAAATACGTATGAACTTGTAAGATAACTTTAATTCATACGTATCACAAATATATACAAATAAATACAAACCGTAGTGCAGAAGTAGCGCATTTATCGCTTAAAAATCTCTAATGGTTTAATTACGTAGACTTCCGCGGCCAGAGTCAGATGACATAAAAGTTTTCTGGGTATGGTACCGCGTCATGATGGAAGGCTATTACTTAAATAACCGACGTTTCGGCCAACGTTACAGTGGCCTTCATCTGGGTATACTCAGATGAAGGCCACTGTAACGTTGTCCGAAACGTCGGTTATTTAAGTAATAGCCTTACATCATGACGCGGTACCATACCCAGAAAACTTTTGTAATCTCTAATGGTTGTTTTTCTTTCATACAGAGCCCGCCGCGACGAAGTAGCCGAGCAGTGTGAAACGCCACGTCGCGGATCGCGCGGCCTCCCGCGTCGGAGGTTCGAATCCTCCCTCGGGCATGGATGTTTGTGTTGTCTTCAGTATAAGTTAGTTCATGGGTAGTTTGTAAGTTTAGGATCTGATGACCCCGCAGTTGAGTCCCATAAGCTTAACAAATATTTGAACATTTGAATATAGAGCCCCTCATGTCTTTTTCTCGGGTGCACATAGTCGAGTTCCCTCTCTTCATACCAACTTTTCAAAGTGATGACAGCCGCGGCCGCCGCAGCTGTGTTGTGGTCGGCAACATGAGTCGTAACCTCCTGGATTACCAGGGTTATCGCGTAACACCAATCTTCTCCATTCTGTTGCAGCTTCTTGCGCAATGTTAGTTTCATTGCAAAGTGTAAGAGAACCCTTCAGACGTATTATCTCAGTCTGAATCGAGGAAGTACAGTACATACTAACGAAACATTTGGGTGTTTTGACAATTGTCTGCACGATCAATTTACATTTAAAGAGAAATACTAAAATGAGTTCTAAAATGGAAACTAAGCGTTTCCGGACACATGTCCACATAACATATTTTCTTTCTTTGTGTGTGAGGAATGTTTCCTGAAAGTTTGGGCGTACCTTTTTGTAACACCCGGTATAGAACACAAAATAAATAAAAGCTAAGCCACTGAATGTCGTATAAAGATGCCTTTTCATTAAACTGACACGTTCCACATCAGAACGGAGAGTCGTATTCACGATCTATGGGACAAGTATTAATATAACCTCTTCAGTCCCAGTGCTAAGGTTAATTTAAAATTTTGAAAATGTCAGTATATTTTTGTTTATTAGGTTGCATAAGCATCATATTTCTCTCTTTTGCAATTTGGAAAATTTTAATTTTTTGAACGTTGATGGTACACACTTGTGTACCTTGGGTTTCAATCGTAAAAATATGTCTTAAATTTTCTTAAGGGAACATACTGTATTTGAGGGCAAAATTAAATACAGTACTTTGTATTTATACAATCTACATACTTTATTTATAATATTTTACAATACATATTTACAAGTATTTGTTACTGCCAGATGGTTTTGTATGAGTCCCCATGACAACATAATCCAAAATTTCTGATTAGATCGGTTTGAAAGTAAGTGGACTAGTCTGAACAGATTTGACGTTCCTCTAATATGTCACGAACTCTCAGAATTCACCTGGAAAGAATTCAGTGAAAGATTCCAAGTCTCCTTTGGGTCCACTGGAATCACTTTCCTCTCCAGAGATGCGTCAAAGTCAGGGATGCTATATATAAAACCCGAACAAACCATGGATAGGCACCAAACCTACATTTTTCTTTAAATTTGATGTGAAAATTTACACATTTTGTTACAAATAAATAAAAAACAAAAATACATTTCTTCCAAGTGTAGCATTACTAACCAAGGAGCTCTTCACGTCAAACCTCTTACTCAATATTTCAATATTTTATATTTTTCAGTATCACCATTCATTAAATCTTCAGTGTTTTGAGACTGAATTTCGTTAAGAGCATCACGTGAGGAGTCATAATTCGTACACTGTCGATTTGAATACTCTGCAACAATTCCATGTAGTATTCGTGATATACCTTCATCACTTAGCACATTAGTTGTCAAATATGGTACGTTATGAAGTACAGGGCTACTATAAAAGTGCACACTAAGAACCGAGGTACACAGACGTGTATTATGAATGCATCGGCATTCATTGCCCAGGAAAATCACATTTGCTGTATTTCAGAGGATTCTTCAAACTTCACTTATCAACTCACTACAAAAACATAAACACACAAAGATTTATGTATTATTTCCTTGTTACATTCGGTCATAACGACGCTACCGGGCTGCCAGCTTCACTAACATCAAATTTCTCATTCGTGTAGATCCCGAAGTACGGTTGCAATGACTATAAAAGTGGCGTCATTTGAAAGCACAAAGGCACACGATTGTGCACTCGCGGTCTGAGCACATCAAATACGCCACAGACAGAGATAACAGTTTACGAACCAAGGTGCACATACGTGTACTTAGGGACTGAAGAGGATAATTCAGTGTAATTATTGAATCAAAGATATTTCAGGAGGATCATGTCTATGAAGAACGTAGTGTTCAATGATCAGTATTAAGCACCCCAGCCGGCCGCGGTGGCCGAGGGGACTGAGGCGCTCCAGTCACGGTCTGCACGGCCACTACGGTCGGGGGTTCGAATCCCCCCTCGGGCATGGATATTTGTGATGTCCTTAGCCTTAGTTAGTTCATAAGTAGTTTGTAAGTTTAGGGACTGATGACCCCGTAGTTAAGTCCCATAGACTATACAAACATTTGAACATTTTAAGCACCCCATTACACAACTATTATCATGAAATGTTTGGCTTTTTTTCCAGGTTCAGACAACGTCGCAGCATGGAACCACCCACAGACAGCAGAGATCCTCCTCCATCCTGGATCAATGATGAATTCATAGAATCTGCCCTGAAAAAGAAAGAAGGGAAACAAGTTTCGGTGGATTCAGTGACAGTACGGTACGCCTGTGCCGAAGGATCAGGCTACGCTAGTTTGTTGTTTAGAGTCACTGTCTTTTTCAAAGGAGAAGACAACAACGATAGACAGTCGAGGAAGGATACGCTGCTGGTGAAAACTGCTCTCCAGTCCGGAGCGATGAAGGAACTGATGGAGCACTGCGAGGTGTTCAGGATCGAGTCGCAGATGCTGCACGAGGTGATGCCGCAGGTGCACGACATTCTGTCGCGATTGGAGGGCGACGACTTCCGGCCGCTGACGGCTCGCTGCTACCACTGGGGCCAGCGGCCGGCGGACTTCCTCGTGCTGGAGGACCTGTCGGCCGACGGCTTCCAGACGGCCGCGGCTGGTCGCCCCCTGGACTACCAGCACTGCAGGATGGTCGTCAGGGCGTACGCCAGGCTGCACGCCGCCTCCGTCAGCCTGCTCGAGCGACGGCCCCACTACAAGAGCGTCTTCTCTGCCAACATGTTCACCAACCAGAACACCCAGGACTATTTCAGGTCCCTGGGGGGCAAGATCTTGAGCGCGTTGGCAGACGAGCTGAACAAATGCCCCGGATACGAAAAATACTCTGACAGATTTAGGGGTTTTATGGACAACTGCGCCGATAGGGCTTTTGACGTGTTTGAGCGACTCAAGGAGCAGACCAAACTGTGTGTTCTGGTCCACGGTGACTGCTGGAAAAACAACCTGATGTTTAAGTACGAGGAAGGAGCGCCGTCAGCGGTCCGACTTGTTGACTTGCAGGTAAGAAGACGTCAGTATTATTTGTTTTTAAAAGAAAGCAGTCCATGTAATTGCCAGTGGCGGCTCGTACAAAATTTGATCAGTGTACTACAATATTACAAAAATAAACAGGAAACATACTAAAATAAAACCGTGACTGACAATGGAAATAACGGAGCTTAGCAATATCTTCACCACGTCATCTGCGTTCTACACAAGTGACAAATGAAACTGCTTGGCTGAAAAGCGCAGTTTCACACGCATGTTGGCTATACATTACTAATGTTGTTTGTGATTGAAGTTTTACTTACAAAATAAAAACTTGGACTCAGAGGTACTTGAATACGAGCCTCACACAAGTAGGTTTGAGAGACAACGCGCAAGACGCCTGAGCCAGCGCGTTATTTGACTCTGTATGCTGCAATATTCGTCATATACTATTCTTCCGCAACCGTTACACGCAGGGCGAAGAGAAATATTGATCTGGTGCTGCAGTCGGTCTCAGCACACGAGTCGCCAGGCCTGACGTCACGTCTGCGCATGCGCACTAGCGAACAGACGACTGCGCCGCCTCTCTGCGCACGTACCAGCGCGGCTGAATCCCACTTCAGCACACGGAGCTGGTTTCCAGCTATCACGGCGAGAGTGTTCCAAAATGCGTTTTCATCCTTATTACTAGCATTGTAATTCGTATTGGAAGGGAATTGGCATAATTTTATTGTGATATCTGGATCGCATTCCAAGAGAAAGGATGTAATTTTACAGCGATTTCTCGCTTGCTTTCGAAGAGAAATGGCATAATTTTAGTAGTATATTTACAGTGTGCTGCAGCACATTAGCATCAGCCGCCACTGGTAATTGTTTAGATATAACCAGCTGTACTCGAACATACGCTGCTGTGGCTTATTTCAGATTATGTGGAGAAGAAGAAACACACATTTCCGTTAAGTACTATTTCACGGCCGCGGCGGAGTAGCCGAGCGGTCTAAAGCACCTCGCTGCGAAGCGCGCGTTGCTCGCCGTGTAGGTTCGAGTCCTCCCTGGGGCACGGGTGTGTGTGTTTGTCCCTAGATTAGTTTACCTAGGTTTAAGTAGTTTGTAAGCTACGGACTGATGGCCACGCAGTTTGGTCCGATAGATTTACAGACATTTGATTTATGAAGTCTATTTAAATCGAGGAGTTTCTCTAATCATAGGTGTGCAACGGATTTAACAAACAAAATTAGGCCCTGTAATTAAAACAATCTGTACTTCTGTGAACATTATTTCTGGCAGTCAGATTCAGTGGCATGTAAGGACTGACTACTTTACTGGTACGTGAACATTTACATTTAAAAGGAAATCTTTTTCTCAAAAGAAATTCAGCACGTACCATACAACAAAATAAAAAAATGCCACAATCAGGAAAATGAGGAACGAGGTTGAGCTGAAATAAGAAAAATTAGTAATCATTAAGCTAGTTATTGAATTAAAGAAACATACCTTTGTTGAGTCTTCAATATAATACAATGGTTTTATACAATTCCATTCCATACAAATACTCTCTTCCTCTTGATACAGAATCCACTGTATGCTTGTATTCATAAATATTGAGTGACATAAATCAAACTCAATACAATCATTGCTGACCAATTCAATCTTAGTACACAACACAGTTGCCATACGTCTGTCAGCTAGCCTAGCCCACAATCGACTCTTCTGCTCAACAGCTCACTCTCTACTACTCGCCTCAGCAGTCAAAGAAGCTGCTGTTGCGCAGATGCTACATCGCAGTGCAGGAGTTACAAACGTGGAATGAGATTATCGATCATGGATGACTTTCACATACAAAATAGAGCTAGAAGGCGGATACACGGTCGGATTCACAAAAATAGAACTAAAAATCCATAAATAAATAATGAACCAGCCTATGGCTGCCTACTTTCAATGTGGAGAAGAAGCACAAATTTCCGTTCAGTACTATTTCACGATGCTGTGTGAATAGGAAACGAGTACCTCCCACACTCCTACTCCCATTATCTCTGCCCTCCTCTCTCTGCCGATCCCCTCTTTGTGTTCGTCTCCGCCTTCTCTCTCTTCTCTCTGTGCATCTCCTTCTCCTCCTCTGCCCGACCATCTCCTCTTTGTCCCCTCCTCCCCGTTTCCTCCTCCCTCTCTTCATCCATCTGATCATCCTTTCCTTTTTTCTCTTCAACTCTTCGCCCCCCCCCCTCACTCTCACCGTCTCTTCATCACCCTCGCCACCTCCTCTGGCCCCCTCTCTACGTTAATGTTCTTCCTCTCCTTCATAACCTTCTTAACCAAGAGCCGTGTTATGTTCAAAAAGAAATACCTACGTAATTTCTTGACCAAATACTTTAAATTGTTCACAGAACGTGATCTTGCAATAAGCACATGTTCTATATAACATTTTCAACTTCCTGTCATACACGCATTTATATTAATTTTACATTAGGGATAGATTTTTATTAAAAAAATCGCTATATTACAGGGTGTCCCAGCTGTCTGGTCAACCCAAAATATCTCTGAAACAATAACAGCTATTGGAAAACGACTTTCACCGGTATCAATGTACGGCTGGGGCCTATGAATGTACTTATTTGGAAACATTGTGTGTTTTTTAACACAAACTTTTTTTTCTTTAGCAATCCATAGCATGACAAATCACATAAACAATGGCGTTGATTGTCAACATTTCAAAGGAATCAGTGAAGAACTTTCGGTGATTAATAGTTTGGCACAAACGAACTTTTACATTTTAATTCATATAGGTACCGCGTTTCGCCCTTGTGAGAAATCATCAGATTACATAGAAAAAAAAGGTGAGACCTGTCCAAGTTTCCATTGTCATCTGCTACTAAAGGGCAGTAAAAGACTCTAGATACGTAGTTTCCATTATTGATATTATACAGGGTGGTCCGAAGATGTCTGCAATGCTTGTCAGGACGTTGTAGGGCAGGTTGTACTGAGACATAAACGTTAAGAAAAAAATTTGATACGTCGCGCCGTTTCCGAGTTATTTAGCTTAGAAGTTGGCCAATCACGTCGTTTGGCGCGCAGATTCGAACTGCCCGCCAAACGCATCCTCCATGTTGCAGTCATATGGGTATAAACTTGCATATGAAAGGCCCTTGGACACTGTGGTCTGAGGTTAGAGAGCTGGACATGTGAAACAGAAGGTCCTGAGTTCGACCCACACCAGGGTTATCGTTTTGTTTTTATCCAAATGAAGGACACATCTGTATTTTTTGTCTAATCATTTATGTATGGTTTTCATGTAAGTAACGGAACTGTACATCTTTTTTTTTTTTTGCGTAAACAAATTGGCGTTGGCCCCAAGTATGCACATTTATTCCGAAAGCTACAGTATCCATAACATTCAATAATTGCTCATAAGTGCATCCGAGAAAGGTCTAACAATATGTACCTGTTTGGACATAAATATGGAAAAACAATAAGCCTCATACCACAGTCAATGGTCATACATGTAACAAATGCAGGGAAAGTAATGTATAACATAAAACAATAAACATTTTGGCAGCTGTTTAACGTAAGAACGTTATTTTCAGGAGCGAAACGTAACACTAAATTCACAGTAGCTGATCAAAGTGTCCTCCTCCAGCCTGAGCAAAAGCAAAGTGCGGCAGTGCGCCATCATGTTGGTACCACATCCTCTGATGGACCGCCAGAGGAAAGTCTTCTAAGTATAACGGAAGGACGTTTTCATGGAATGCTAAATACGTCGTTCTATTTAAATGGGGAGGGAGTAGGACGGGACCAAACAAAAAGTCGCCTACGATACCTGCTCAAATGTTGACGCTAAACCTATGCTGATAGGATTTAACGTAAGTGCCATACGGATTTGCGTCCATCCAAATGTGGTTGTTTTCGGAATTGAATGGTCCTTCTCTCGTGAAACATGCCTCGTCTGTCCACAACAACACCATCTTTGAGAAATGTGGATTTTCGTTACATTTATTCAAATACCACACGGAATATTGGTAACGAGATGGGCAGTCCTTTTCAACCAAATCGTGCACCTTCTGTAGGTGATACGGAAACAGGTTTTCGTCGTGTAAGACGTCCAATACTAAACCGTGCGAAACCTGTAACGACAAACAATAGGATACATTTTGCCATGTGTAGTTTTCAGGCATTTTTAAGAATGTAGTAATAACATCACTTACTCCGAAAGCAGTACCAATGGCCCTCGAGCTGGTACTAGGTTTTGCAGCAACCATTTCGAGAACGTTTTCTTCGAACTGAACGTTCTCGTCCAGCGTCAATATTGGGTACAGCAAAACTTACAGACTCCCTTAACCGTCTTTCAACAGCTAGAAATGTATTTACACACGGAATAACTTGGCTGGGAAATCTTGCGTGGTAGATGTCGCGGGCAGCTGGTGCATATTAACCCGCAGCGCCGTAAGCTAAATGCGTTTCTGCGTATTCCTCGAAGGAGTAGCGATGACGCGCCATTTTACCACGACGACGTCCGTCATTGCTCTACCCCACCTCCTTCCTTGTACCTTCGCAGCTACACGAACTCTTCCCGCAAATATCGATTGCATACGTACGATTCCCAATGATGATCCAATGACAAGTAGAAAAAGGGTCACTACACGGCCGATACAATTACCGTCGGATGTTGGCATAGCGTACATCGTAGGACAGGGATTGCTGATGCATTGGCCCGAATTCGATCCCCACTGCCGTCAAATATTTTCACGTGTTTGTTTTTGTATTGGTCCCTTGTTCGGTCTGACAAGGAGAGGACGTCTACTCGTAGTGTCAAGAACACAGTTCGGCAATTGAACACACGAGGGACGTACGATCGAATCCGTGTGTGGGAGTGTTTACTTTTATTTTGTTCATGTCAGTTTATGTATTACGAACAGAGCAAAAAAGTCAAAATTATGATCATTATATCGTATTTATTAATATTTCATAAAAGGGATAACAAGAAAAGGCAAGCAAAAATGTGCGACTACAAATAGGTTTCCTGGCAACCGTAACTATTATCCACAATCACCAGTTGGCCGATTTTACTGGAACCACGAACCTAATGCTCGCGTGCAGCTGTCGAGGTCTACTGGAAATTAAATTAACGAAATACGAAGTCCTGTACGCTTCAATTACAATCCTTTTTCGAAAAGTTATTTCCAGAGTCCTCGTCGACGCTGTGATACAGTCCTGTCTTGGACATGGATTAGCAATAACAAATATTCCATTGCCTTTCCTTTTCACGTCTTTTTATGAAATATTAATAAATACGATACACTGTGCATAATTTTTATTTGTAATGCAAGCAATGCATAAATTGACATATAAAGATTAAAAATAATTTCCCATACGAGGATTCGAACACACATTTATCGCATCATTGATTACCGATCTGACTTCTTCCCACAACACCAACCACAGCTTGCTGACACCGTTCACATAAGTGTCATACAGCGTTCCAGACCCCCGCAAGAAATGCTATTTTTTCCTAAACGCTTAGCCATCTGGAGCTCCCAGTGCTATCACGTTCATTTCTGGCCATGAACTGCATATACCATAATTCGAATTAGGTGATGACGAGTAGGCGTCTTCTCCTTGTGAGACAACCACTTGGAGATACGTTTGGCAACGCTGCCTCTTGCGGGCTGTCCGAATCTGCGCGCCAAACGACGTGATTGGCCAACTTCTAAGCTAAATAACTCGGAAACGGCGCGACGTATCAATTTTTTTCTCAACATTTATGTCTCAGTACAACCTACCATACAACGTCCTGGCAAACATCTCAGACATTTTCGGAACACCCTGTATAAGCTGAGTTCCTTCCAGTGCCCTGTAGTGGCAGATGACAGAGGAAGTTCGGCCTCAGCGCTGCGAGGGCGAAGGTCAGGGTGAGAGTTTAAATGGGGAAAGTTTAATTTTTAAAACTCACTACCACCAACTGCGAACCAAATTCCTAAACACGCAAAAACATTGGAACTGTGATTGCTACTGTTTGACTCGTTTTCTAGGGGATGATTTCACACGTTCGCAGCTTTCCTTCCCTGCATATGATTTAAAAAAAAAAAAAAAAAAAAAAAAAAAAAAAAAAAAAAAAAAAAAAAAAAAAAAAAAAAAAAAAGGGGTCATAATAAAGTTCATGAGAGAAAAGGGTGTACTAACTACTATTTTTGAAAACACGTGAAAGTTCACTTTATGTTATTTATTACACAATATTAGAACCCTGTGGCTGATACGTCTGTACGTCGACACATTTATCAAATAAAGACAAATCAAGACAAAATGAATATTTGTCGCAAATTGTTTTCACACCATGTGCCTGTCTCAAACACCGTTTATGTTCATGCCTATGCGATGACACGTGTTACATTAACAAAACACAGTCACTTTAATTTAGTGCGATGCACACCTTGTTCCACTGGCTAAATATTCACAACACATAGTAGTACTCGATACAACTTGGTGCAGTCTACGACGAGCAACCACACTTGGCAATTGCCACACAAAAATCTATAGTCTCCACCTGGAGATCCACATGCCGACCGCTGCAGAGCGACGCCGCCCGGCCAGCTACCCCACTTGCTCCCGACTCCTCACTTCCTGCCCTTGCACGCGCGCCAAAAGCCCAACTGCTGGGTTTTTTCCCTATGTCATCAACTTCCCCATTTGAGCTGTTCTAACCGACTTCCAACGTACAGCGCTCAGCCAATACATTTATAAAACTTTACTTAAAATCAAAATAATTACACTACACATTAAACAAATTTCTTATGTTTTTATATTGGTATAAACATCCTTTGCACTATTTATTACAATCGTGCAATTTCTTATATCACAGATAAGTGATTTAACTGAATATTTCAAGATAAAATACACAAGATTAATTGAAAATAAAATGAGAAATAGTTAATATATTACTTTTATAAACAAATATTGCCATGCTAGTTGTGTAACTGTCTTGTATTCATTGGTAATTTATTACTTTTCATTGTCAATTAAACATATTACGCCAGATCTGACTATATCAGCTAATGTATTGTTTATTTGTCAACAGGCTATTTTGTGATGAGGGCCTTAAAGGTTTCTGACTGCATCGTATTACTTCCAATGCCAGTAGTATTAGAATATTTTATTTCACGCTGTGCACTCCACTGTGCCTGGCACTCGCCATTGTCCCTCTCTCCCCTCACCGGAAACGAACCTGGAAAATCCTAAGCTGGAACAAGCCACCAACGTCGGCCTGCTCGCTGGCCTCACGTCAGCTACAAGCACACAATTCTCAACGTGGAGAATTTCTGCCTATGGCCTAACTATGAATGTTGTCACCCAACTGCGTACATACCTTGCTACCATAATTATTAAAATTACAATTGTGTAACATTTGGTGCATGGTCAATGTTTGCAGTGAACTACATAATGTTTAATTACCAAATGCTATTAATTACCAATATTTCTATTGGGCAGTAATCTCATAGCGGCCTCCTTTTTTATGTAATCTGACGCTAAACGTGTTATCATAATAAACAAAACAAAACAAAATCATTGAATTTTGTTCTTCGTTGAATCTTAGTTCCTTTTCCGAAATAATGAACCCGAAATTGATATGTTAGTGGCGGCTGGTATTGTCTGAACTTGTGTGTGCACTGGGACTTTCTGTTTTTATATGGACTCTTGTTGTTGTTGCTGTGGTCTTCAGTCCGCAGACTGGTTTGATGCAGCTCTCCACGCTACCATCTCCTGTGCTAGTCTCTTTATCTGAGAATACGTTCGGCAACCTACATCCTTTTGAATCTGCTTGTTATAATCGTCCCTCGGTCTCCCTCTACGATTTTTACCCTACACGCTTCCTTCTAATGCTAAGTTGACAATTCCTTGATGTCTCAGAATGTGTCCAATCAATCTATCCCTTCTCTTAGTCAGGATATGCCAGAAACTCCTTTCTCCCCAATTCGGTTAAGTACCTCCTCATTAGTTACGTGATCTACCCATCTAATTTTTATCATACAAAGAAGAATATTGGTATGGTTTTTCGATATTCTTTAGAATGTAAACAGCCATAGAATTGTGGATGAAGGTCACGAAATTCAATTTTTGAAAACTATCTTGATATCCAGCGACAAGTTCGAGAAATGTCAATGTCAAAATTTTCTGCTGCAAAGAGTAAACTACTATTTACTGTTACATATTGGGCTGAATTTCTAATAGAAATGAAGTACTATGTTTGTGATTTGAAACAATGGTAACATTTGATAATTATATATTATAAATACACTTATTCTTACCTAATTTCTACTGAATATTTGGTCTCATGCTTTTGAACGATGCAAAATTGTCAGGAAAGATCGAAGATTAGGTTTTAACGTCCCATCGGCATCGTGCGTGGTCATTAGAGACGGAGCAAATGCTCGGATAGTTTTTGTCAGGAAGCACCGCAGCATTTGGATAGTGTGATTTAGAAAGTCACGGAAAACAGAAATGAGGATGGCCGGAGACGGGTATGAAGGGGCGTTCTTCTGCATGCGATTCCATTCTGTTACCACAAACCTGTCAGTTACCTGCTGGCTCAAGTCTGCGACATCCAACACTACACTGTTGCGATAGAAAGCAGCACCAAGGCCAACAAGCTTTCCTGCTACATTCCGAGAATTATTTCATTCTTTCATACATGACTGCTTCGACCGACGCCAGGGGAATTGTAAGAATTAGCTTCAGAAGTTATGAACACTCAGTGGCAGTCTTCCATAGATTGTTCCTTGTTATGAACTCCACAACGCCAACAGCACTAGACAATGATCTAAATTCTTGTGCTTGGCAGATAGAAGATAGATCATGTCGTAGTTTCAGCGTATCCAAATATGTACAACTGGACAGACATCATTTAAGACATCTTCAGAAAATTTTTAACAGCACAATGGAAAAGTTTTTTGGAAGAAACACTGATAGGGCTATAGTAAGACCTAAGAAACTAAAGTAGTATTTTTATCCTAAGATTATAGCATTACACACCACATCCTCCACTCTTTCCTTGTCTTCTCCAACTTCCTTTACAAGGCAACAAGTTGAGTCAGTAACGGCGGTGAGGTCAATTTCTTCTCGGATATTAATAATATTACTGTATTTCACTTTAATAAGTCGTGTTTGCAAAATACTAACACGAATTACTTACAGACGAATGGAAAAACGTGCGGAATCCGACCTCGGGGAAGATCAGTTTGGATTTAGAGAAATGTTGGAACACGAGAGACAATACTCACATTATGACTTATCTTAGAAGATAGGCTAAGGAAAGGCAAACCTACGTTTTTAGCGTTTGTCGATTTGGATAAAGCTTTTGACAATGTCGACTGGAATACACTCTTCCAAATTCTGAAGGTAGCAGGGGTAAAATATAGGGAGCGAAGAGTTATATTGAACCTATACAAAAACCAGACAGCGGTTATTAGAATCTAAGGGAAAGAAAAGGACGCAGAGGTTGGGAAGGGAGTAAGACAGGGTTGTAGCATTTCCCCAATGTTGTGCAATCTGTAGATTGAACAGGCAGTGAAGAAATGGAAGGAGAAATTTGGGAAGGGCATTAAAGTGCAGGGAGAAGAAATAAAAACATTGCGGTTTGCCGATGACATAGTAGTTCAGTAAGAGACCGCAAAAGATCTGGAAGAGCAATTGAATGGGATGGACAGTGTCTTGAAAGGAAGATATAAGATGAACATTAACAAGGTAATGGTGTGGAATGTCAAAAAATCAGGCGATGCTGAAAGAATTAGATTAGACAATGAGACAACAAAAGTAGTAGACGAATTTTGTTATTTGGGTAGCAAGATAACTTCTGACGGCCGAAGTAAAGAAGATATAAAATGCAGAATAGTTATGGGAAGAAAGGCGTTTCTAAAGAAGCGAAACTTGTTAACATCCAGTATTAATTTAAATATATTACTCCACTCTTGATTGGCCTGGCGCAGCACCTGTCTGGCTAACGCAGTGCATGTCATGTGTTTCAAATGTGAACGCGGACCTATCCACTGCAGTGCTGTTTATGTGGATCTCCTTTCATGTTGACGTTTGACGCTGGATATGCCCAAGCCTTTGTTTCATTTATGACTAATGATGTTTACCATCGTGTATTGCGCGAAACGCGTTAATAAACAGTACTAATTTGCAACAGAGGCTTTCATTATTACAAAAATTAATTTAAATGTTAGGAAGTCCTTTCTGAAAGCATTTGTTTGGAGTGTAGCATTGTATGGAAGTGAAATGTGGGTGATAAGTTCAGACAAAAAGAAGATAGAAGCTTTCGAAATGTGGTGCTATAAACGAATGATGAAAATTAGATGGGTAGATCACCTAACTAATGAGGAGGTGCTTAACCAAATCGGGGAGAAAAGGAGTTTCTGGCATACCCTGACTAAGAGAAGGGATAGATTGGTGGGACACATTCTGAGACATCAAGGAATTGTCAACTTAGCATTAGAAGGAAGCGTGTGGACTAAATATCGTAGAGGGAGACCGAGGGACGAATATAGTAAGCAGATTCAAAAGGATGTAGGTTGCCGTACGTATTCTCAGATGAAGAGACTTGCACAGGACAGAGCTGCATCTCACCAGTCTGCGGACTGAAGACCACAACAATAGCAACAACATTTCAAATCCTGAAATGGCCTCATGGGCAGTGCATGCAATACTGTCAGTCTGACCGCTGTGCTTGTATGAAGTGGACTTCGTCAAATGACACACTTTCAGCTATGTGAGGTGAGCAGGTCATGGGCTATTGAAACCAAGCAAAAGATTTACTAGAAAATACGTTTATTTTCTTCTAATGTTACTCGCGAAAAACTGAAGTTGCTGGCAAGCACAGAACAATTGATATAGAATATACAGAAATTTAATCATCTTCAACATCATAAGAGACTGGTTATGCCTTTAGACGTTCAGTCTGGAGCATATTCCCCCTAATAAAATTCCTCCGTGTTGTCTTATTCAGTGCTAACTTCGAATGACGTTAAGCCTTTTACTTCAAAATCATTCTTCAGCTAATCTAAATACTTTTTCCTTGGTCTACCTCGACTCCTCTCAGCCTCCGCTCCTGAGCCCAGAGTCTCTTAGGTAACCTAGCTCCTCCCATGAGTGTAACACAGGCACGGCCAAACACCGCCCCGTGTGGGGCGCTAGACACACACGGTCGCGGCGGGCGAGTGAACTACAGTCACAGAGTAACATGTGTGCAAATGTCAAACGTTCAAATGTTTGTAAATCTGTCGGACCAAACTGCGTGGTCATCAGTCCGTAGCTTACAAACTACTTAAACTAAGGTAAACTGACCTAAGGACAACACACACACACACACACACACACACACACACACACACACACAGACATGCCCCAGAGAGGACTCGAACCTCCGACGGCGAGCAAACGCGCGCTCCGCAGCGAGGCGCCTTAGACCGCTCGGCTACTCCACCGCGGCAACGTATGTGCTACAGTGGCCATGCCAGGCCATGTTGACCATGTTGGCCAGGCCTGGTGTAACGTGACCCCACCATCTCAGCCTGTTCGCTGTAACAGCTTTATCTAGTAAAATCATCTGAAGATCAAAACCAACTGCAAGAACGATCTGAATAAGATATCAGTATGGTGTAAAAATTGGCAATTTACTTTAAATAATGAGGGGTGTGAAGTCGTCCACAAGAGTACGAAAAGAAATCCATTAAACTTTGTTTACAAGATAAATCAATGAAAAGTGAAGGCCGTAAAATCCACAAAATACCTAGGAATTACTATTACTTCAGACTTAAATTGGAAAGAAAACTTAGATAATGTCGTGGAAAAGGCGAACCAGAGACTGCGTTATATTGGCAGAAACCTTAAAACATGCAACATAACTACAAAAGAAACTGCATACACTACGCTTGTCCGTCCATTTTTGGAGTATTGCTGCCCAGTGTGGGATCCTTATCAGGTGGGTTTGACTGAGGACATCGAAAGAGTCCAAAGAAGGGCAGCTAGTTTCGTATTGTCGCGATACAGGGGAGACAGCGTTACGGAAATGATACAAAATTTGGGATGGGAATCATTACAACAACGGCGCTTATCGCTGCGGCGTGAGCTACTTACGAATCTCCAATTGCCAACATTATCCTCCGAATGCGAAAATATATTGTTGACTCCCACTTACATAGGTAGAAATGATCATCAGAATAAAATACGAGAAATCAGAGATCGAACGGAGAGATTCAGGTGTTCTTTCTTCCCGCGCGCTATTAGAGAATGGAATGGAAGATAAATAGTATAATGGTGGTTCTATGAACTCTCTGCCAGGCACTTAAATGTGATTTGTAGAGTATCCCATGTAGATCTATGGTGTTCATTCCCAGTTTTTCTTTGATTTCCTCATTACACCCTTCTACCATTGTTTCCATCTATTAGTGCCTGCATTAATTCTTGCTACTTTCATATCTGTAACGTCAAAACATAGAGCGGTGTACTGCCTAGTCTTGATACTGACTTCCTTCATGCAGAAGAGAGTAGATCTTAGCTGAACACCCACTGCATTAGCTTTCCTACACCTTGATTCGAGTTCTTTCACTATGTTGCCATCCTGTGAGAAAATACATCCTAGATACTTGGAACTTTCTTCCTGTTCAAATTTGTTCCTCCTATTTGGCTCTGGATCTGTTTAACTCTCTTTCCCACAGACATTACTTTTGTTTTGGAGATGCTACCCATAGGTTTCCAGTCGAGCGCTTTACCCCAAAGCAGAGGCTATAAAATGCAGAAACGTAATGGGAAGAAAAGTATTTTTGAAAAAGAGAAATTTGTTAACATAGAATATTAATTTGCATGTAAGGAAGTCTTTTCTGAAGGCAATGTGTGGAGTGTTGCCTTGTATGGGAGAGAAACATGGACGATAAATAGTTCGGACAGGAATTGGAAAGAGACTTTTGAAATGTGGTGTTACAGAAGAATGCTGAAGATTATGTGGGTGGATGGCGTAACTAATGACGAGGTTATAGCGGGTCCTGACGAGGCGTGCTACACTTACATGTACAAAATAATGTCAGTTAAGGGATGCCATCTACGTGAAATAAGAGACGTACAACTCTGTGAATGCCTCGTTCCGTTACACGCCGACACACACCTCACAATATTCAATGTTCCCATCAGTGTTCAGACTAACCAGGCGTGTGCCCTCTCCCACACTCTCTTTCCAAAATAAAGTCTAACAAGATTTCATACCTGTAGTTCAACAGTAATGTCCAGTTGGAAGTTCTTCTCTTCAGGCCGCAGATTCTAACGCTTCCCAAATTGCAGTACGTCTGTCAAGAATAATGAGCATAGAGGAAGTTGCTCTAACTACTTGAAATAAGTTGAAAATGTTCCTGTACTGACTTTTATTTATATCAGTGTGGCAGTCAAGTATGAAGCCAGATGCACAATAAATGGTCTTAAATCGCGGCAAAGAAATTCTGTGAACTGAGCACTTAAAAAAATCGCACTGACGTGTTTTACGGCCCACTTTAGATTTGTAGTTTTATAAGTTTCTGCAAACAGTTTAGACCAAAATAAGAATCTAAATTAATTAACAAGAGTGTCTGAAACGCTACGGCTACGGCTACGGCTATAAATCAAAACAGAAGGTCTTAAATCTCATACTATTGATGGCCGTTTTTAACTGATGCTAATATGGCATTTGTAGACATTAGTTTATCATTTATCGTACGAAGAACGATGTGTTTTTGTTAATTCCTCGGTGTGCCGTTGCTTTGAAATGACTACGTGTAAGTTACAATAAGAAAATCATCAAATACGCGAGGAATGTCACGTGAACATCTCCGAACGGCTGGTTTTCGTTAATTCAATGGAGGGTGTCAAATCTCCGTTGTTTTTGCAAATATGTCTCAAATGATACGAGATATGAAAAAAAACATAAGGGAGCTAAGTTGTAGAGAATTTTCTCCTCTACCAATTAGGTTATTCAATTTTCGTGTCAGATGAACGGTTCGTTTGCAATTACAATTACATTACGGCTTTTTTTTTTTTTTTTTTTTTACTACTGTATTTTTTCTCCGAAAAATTTGGAAAAGGGATGTTCTGGTCTCTGCCGGCCTACAATCATGTCTGTCAAATTTGGTGCTGATCGGTTGAACGGTTCGTCTTAAAAACAGGGAACACGTTACGGACAGACAGACAGATAGACAGACAGACATACATCCCAAAATCGCCGTTATTTTTGCAAATATCTTTGAAACGCTACGAGATATGAAAAAAAACATAAGAGAGCAAAGTTGTAGAGAATTTTCTCCTCTACAAATTAGGTTATTCAATTTTCGTGTCAGATGAATAGTTAAACCGTTATTTTCATTTAAATTTCGAGCTGTCAAAAGACGATGGCAAAGGCCCACTTTTAGTGTTACTACCGTAACATAAAGTGGGGCATAAACACAAACTCTGCACTAACTTCTACCTTCAGCACTCTGAAAATTATAGTAATTAACGCAGCCAAATGCAACTACTGTGCGCATTAACATATGCTGCCAAACAACTCAATAAATGCTCGGTTCTGTACCGGACACCACACACCAAACTACTTTACTATCTGCACGCCCGTAGCGCAATCGAAACCGTCGACTGCCCAGTGTCCACCTCAAAATCTTGGAGCGAGAATCCATCATACTATCACGCCATTGGATGACACTTTCTGCCTAATAACATCACCCGTTCTACATTTAACTTACTCTTAATGATACTAAACTTTAAGACTCTATTAAATAAACAAAATATTAATCAGCCATAGCTGTATCCTTGAGAAATGCTGGAGCTCAAAACAAGAATCCTACAAAGTTAATAAAATGTATTTCACGGAGCCGATTCCCGCCATTCGCAGTGACGGTGGAGCCCCACGCTATACGCCGTGCCCGGAAGCTGAGCGCTGCCACGGTGCGAGCGACAATATGTCGCTTGCTAGCCCGGACCGGCCCGCGCTGAGTGCACCCAGTGTTGACAATTTGGTGTTTTTAGCACCAGACCTGGTGTTTTTTGAAGTTCGTCGGGTGCCAGAAATTCTCATTTAGCGCCATAGCGATATACTGGTGCTATTTCAAAAAATCCAGTGCCAAATCTGGCGCTTAACGGATTTTTTCATTAACTTGTCTCCTACGACTAATTTTAATAGAGGTAAACAAGCGAAGTTCAGCCTTACACGCGTCTAGATCAACACTCGAGCAGGGGAAGTCCCTGAAATTGTCATTCTCGTGCATAAGTAAGCGCAGCATACGGGGCTCAGTGCAAGCGCACTTGTTCAAACAGTCCTTTTCCTCCCAGCTCCCAGGTAATTTCCCAGTTAAGAATATGTCTCTCTTTTCACCTTTGGAATGCCTAAAGCCAGTCAACCCATCTATTGTTCAAATAACACAGCTGTTTGTGCAGGACCCAGGTGTTATTACAGCGGTGTACAATGTTCAAAATGTTCTAATGTTTGTAAATCTATCGGACCAAACTGCATGGTCATCAGTCCGTAGCTTACAAACTACTTAAATTAAGGTAAACTAACCTAAGGACAACACACACACACACACACACACATACACGCCCGCCCCAAGGAGGCGCCTTAGACCGCTCGGCTACTCCACCGCGGCGGTATACAATGAATGGGAAAAATTTGCATCTCATTAAACAACTCACTAAACGAGTTGAAATACAAGACACAATACAAGTGGCATCATATAGCGATGCAGATGGAGAAAACACCATTGTAAACATAGCTATTTGTGTACTTTCGCTCCCATAGTACTGCAGACTTAGTGTTCAGCCAAGTTCAGTTAGTAAAAATGTAGCGTAGAAATCGAATGAGTGTTCAAACATCGCATTCCATTTCATGTGTGTGATTTGGACTAAAAACAGAGGGGAAATGCTGTCACAACTATGAACTTTCGAGGGATATAGTGGCCAAAATTGTTTGCAGAGCTACCTACTTCGCCTTCCTGCTATAAAAAATGTAGTAGCGGCAGCTCGCTCGTCAACTGAAGATTTTTAACAAAAGAAATGTAAGTAATAAAAATCCGCAAATGTTGGTGTTTTTCTCGTGTTTCGAATCGTAGAGTTCAGCTGGTGCTTTTCTGGTGTTTCAAAGTGTAGGGCTTAGTGCTTTTTCATTTCAAGGTTTGGCAACACTGAGTGCACCTTATCTGCTATGGCCTGCCACGGCTGACAGTACGGAAGAGTAAAATTTGGAAAATAAATCCAAGTAATAAAATGAAAGGCGCGAAATGTAAGGTAACGTCAAAAGGTACTGAACAGAATTGGGGAGAAAAGGAGTTTCTGGCAAAACTTGACTAAAAGAAGGGATCGATTGGTAGGACACATTCTCGGACATGAAGGAATCATGAATTTAGGCATTGGACGGAAGTGTGTGGGGAAAAATCGCAGACGAAGTACAAGAGAGTAAGGACATTCAAAAGGATGTGGGTTGTCGTTCTTATGAGGAGATGAAGATCCCTGGCGCTCGCTCAGGACAGAGTAGGGAGGAGAGCTGCAACAAACCAGTCTTCGGACTGAAGATCATAACAACAACAACGTGTTCATGTAGTATACAAGCTAGACAAAATTCAGATGCCATATTCACACTTGGGCATACATTGCTATCAATGTTGAAATTTTTTAATAAGGCATGAAAATTATTCTGCACCGTAGGTTCATCATTGTGTGGAATGTATGTTATGTCAGTAACTGTCGAATTTCTGTCTAAAAGGTAAAAGGTAAAATTCTCCTTCGAAAACGTCGTAAGATATGGAAAGGAGCCAGCGTGGTGGAACAACCGAATTAGAAAGCTGCTACGGAAGGAAAGGGAACTTCACTGCAAACATAAACGTAGCCAAAGCCTTGTAGACAAACAAAAATTACACGAACTAAATGTAGCGTGGGGAGGGCTATGCGAGAGGCGTTCAACGAATTCGAAAGTAGAGTTCTTTGTACTGACTTAGCTGAGAATCCTAAGAAATTTTGGTCTTATGTCAAAGCGGTAGGTGGATCAAAACAAAGTGTCCAGACACTCTGTGACGTAAATGGCATTGAAACGGGATGACACTCTAAAGGCGGAATTAGTAAATGTCTTTTTCCAAATCTGTTTCACAGAGGAAGATTGCACTGTAATTCCTTCTCCAGATTGCCACACAGATTACAAAATGTCAGATATCGAAATAATTGACAGAGCGATAGAAAAACAATTAAAATCGCTCAAAAGAGGAAAGGCCGCAGGACCTGATGGGAAACCGTTTTTACACAGAGTACGCGAAGGAACTGGCCCCCCTTCTCGCAGTGCTGTATCGTAGGTCTCTAGAAGAGCATAGCGTTCCGAAAGATTGGAAAATGGCGCAGGTCATCCCGGTTTTCAAGAAGGGTCCTCGAACAGATGTGCAGAACTATAGGCGTACATCTCTAACGTCGGTCAATTGTAGAATTTTGGAACATGTATTATGTTCGAATATAATGACATTTCTCGAGACTAGGAATCTGCTCTGTAGGAATCAGCATGGGTTTCGAAAAAGGCGTTCCTGTGAAACCCAGCTCGCGCTATTCGTCCACGGGACCTAGAGGGCCATAGACACGGGTTCTCAGGTAGATGCTGTGTTTCTCGACTTCCGCAAGGCGTTTGATACAGTTCCCCACAAACGTTTAATGAACAAAGTAAGAGAATATGGTCTATCAGACCAATTGTGTTATTATATTGAGGAATTCCTGGATAACAGTAAGCAGCATGTCATTCTCAATGGAGAGAAGTCTTCCGAAGTAGGAGTTATGTCAGATGTGCCACAGGGGAGTGTCGTGGGTCCGTTGCTGTTCACGGTATATATAAATGACCTTGTGGATAACACCGGAAGTTCACTGAGGCTTTTTGCGGATGAGAGAGGTTGTAACAAGGGAAAATTGTATTCAGATGCAGGAGGATCTGCATCGAATTGACGCATGGTGCAGGGAATGGCAATTAAAGCTCAATGTAGACATGTGTAATGTGCTGCGAATACACAGAATGAAAGATCCTTTATCATTTAGCTACACTATAGCAGGTCAGCAACTGGAAGCAGTTAATTCCATAAGTTATCTGGGAGTAGTCATTAGGAGGGATTTAAAATATAACGACCATATAAAATCAATGGTGGCAGATGCCAGACTTAGATTCATTGGGAGAATTTTAAGGAAATGCAGTCCGAAAACAAAGGAAGTTGGTTACAGTACACTTGTTCGCCCAGAGATTGAATAATGCTCACCGGTGTGGGATTCGCACCAAGGGGATTGATAGAGGAATGGAGAAGATCCAACGGAGAGCAGCGCGCTCCGTTACAGTATCATTTGGTAATCGTGAAAGCGTTACGGAGATGATCGCTAAACTCCAGTGGAAGACTCTGCAGGAGAGACGCTCTGTCGCTCGGTACGGGCTTTTGTCGAAGTTTCGAGAACTTACCTTTACTGAGGAGTGTAGCAGTATATTGCTCCCTCCTACGTATATCTTGCCAAGAGATCGTGAGGATAAAATCAGAGAGATTAGAGCCCACACAGAGGCATACCGACAATCCTTCTTTCCGCGAACAATACGTGACTGGAATAGGAGGGAAAATCGATAATGGTACTCAAAGTACCCTCCGCCACACACCGTCGGGTGGCTTGCGGAGTATGGTTGTAGATGTAGAAAATAATTGGAATGATGATCTGTAATTTACGAGCTCACCAGCACACCATGGCAAAAAGCTTACCACCCAACTAACAGGTTAAGCTGTCGTTTGCAAATGAAATCTTGGTTTACTTCACCTGTTTTGAAAAGGCAGCCAGTCGTTACCGGCTGACTTGTGCACATTAAACAGGTTTTTACGGCTATGTTGCAGGTGTCAACAGTAACCAGCCCGGCCTCGGACCTGCAGTACTTCCTGTACGCCAACGCCAGCGAAGAGGTCCACCGGCACCACATGGAGGACCTGCTGTCGGAGTACCACAGCACGCTGGTGGGTCTGCTGAGGCGACTGGGCATGGAGCAGCAGGCCGAGGCCTACACCTTGGAGGAGCTGAAGAAGGACATGGACAGCTGTATGATTTTATCAGTCGTCTTCAGCGCCATGAGCGGATTTGTGCTGACCTCTGAAAAGTACGGAGCGGAGTACGTGAAGGCGTTCAATGACCCGGAAAACGCCGACGAAGCTCTCGCCAAGACGTACAAGAATCCGTACTCGTTATCGTACATGAAGTACCTGACACCAATTTTTGACAGCAAAGGAGTTTTATGATCATTTACAGTGTATACGGCTGTCAAGTTCGAAATATATAACAATTTTTATCGGAAACGTGACATATTCAACTATCTTACTACGACAAATTTCGCAACAGAGGAGCAAAGTACTTGCTTCGAGGTACAGAGGTTAATAAGAATAGTGCTTTACTTGACAAATGAACTAACACGTGTATCAAATTCTCCCGTGTAACAGTTCTCTTTGAGTAATCTCATATTGGTACTCGCTAGCTCAAATTTTTATAAACTTTTCGTCATTTACCAATCTTTCATAAATGGTCAAACTTACATTCTTGACTTCTTGCAGGGCAGTGCATGTTGGTTAATAATTTTACAGTGAATTCGTTTGTGTCACAGACACAAGCAATAAGTGATAATGTGATGGTTATTGGACGATGAAATACTTGTTCGTCTTATTACCGCCGTCTGAACTGTGTCAGTGTTTATCACGCACACAGTACGAGTTGCTCATATAAATATGGGACTGCAGCAAGAAGTAAGTTCGTAGACGAATACAATAAACTGTTCGTCTTGCTCTCGCATCCATACCAAACATTTAAATTAATTAAAGTAAGAACGATTTTGATGGACTAGTCCTGTAACCAAAAGTGTAAATATTTGTGACATTATATGATGTAATAGACAGAAATGTATGTGTATGTGACTCAGTCAATTCGAAATGCTCCTCCTTTCGGACTTCACTGGCACCAAATAACGTTGACAAAGATTTCTGAACATGATATTTTTCCTGTAAATTATAATTTAGCATACTAGTTCTTCTTTTGTGTATATATGTGTGTTTTTTTGAAAATATACATGATTTAATTTCGGTAATTTGGCATTATATTTCAGAGAAAAAAATTTGATAATCCAGATAGTTGTGAGCAAGGAGGTTAAAATAAGGGAAGATGGTGCTACTATACGAAGCTTAGCTGTCAACTGAAACTAGTCCGTGTAAATATATAAATAAAATATAAGATAATAAATCAGTTGAAATTAACTCTTTCTGGTTATGTTCTGATAAGATGCTGCAAAAAATTCTGAAAGAGAACAGTTTATTTGTTTCTCACCACCAGAGCTAGGTCGTAGATACTCGACTCATGATCTGCAATTGTGTGAAGCTGTAAAACTTTAATTTATTTTTACATAAGAGAGAGAGAGAGAGAGAGAGAGAGAGAGAGAGAGAGAGTCACAGAATTGAGTATCTCTGTCTGAACGGATAATCCAGTACCCAATTTGGAATTGCTAGCTGTTCTGTGTCTAAAGTAACAAATATTTTACAATCAATTTAGATGAAGTCCCGTGTGTCTAATCTGCAGGTTCTTAATTCCAGATGAGGCAGTCCCGTAGGCTACCTTTGTACTTAACAGAAATTGCCTGTACAATTGATTAAATAACTGTAGACAAATGCAGAACTTACTTTGAGTTCAAACATACCTATATTGAGCGTTCGTCATACATCCAATAATTCCATAACCAAATATGACAATCCTCGCCCATAATTAGAATACTACAACATACCAGCAAAGAACAACCACTCCTCTTCCTAACAGTTACATAGAGATATTAATATGTTTTGAGAAATACTTTACATTAAATTTGTGATTAATGATCAGATTTTTGATACATATCGAGTACTGCAATCTTCCTAATTAGTGTTGAATTTAATTCACAACATAACAAAATATTTTATTGATAGGTACGTGATGTACAAATGTACCTATGTGACGCATAGTACTGACAGGTATCTTACTTCCGCCATCTTGTGGAGCCAACAAAATATGTCTTCAGATTAAATCACTATGTGTTTCGGGCCATGTTACTTCCATACATTTTAATAACTGTCATTTATGAGTACATATTTGATACTGGACACTTTTGTGGACAAATACAGACGTTACAAATAGCTGAACTGTGATTTATTGAAGCAAAATCTCAATCGATATGTATAACATATCGGGATAATACCAAAATGCTTTACAAGAACAGGTATTGTCAGCTTTAATAGTTCACAGGAAATGCAGAACAAGATTTTTCCAATAATGACAGAACCAAGCTGTATCATTTTCGTAATATACGTACCGAAGAAACGATTTTTATGTTGAGTGTATACGGAAATTCTTTCTATAGGTTTCAAGTCATTAAATCTTCATACTAACATTCTGCACCACCAGGTCTTTGAAATTTCAAGGGAAACTATAATTTATCTCCTAAAACTGAAAATTAGAAGTCATTCAGGGAAAACACTGAAACAATAGCAATCATTAATTTAATTTTTTCTGTGTAAAATAGCAGATGACTTTCTTGTTTTGCTTGCACATCCCAGATAATGCAGGTAACTTTTTTAAATTTTTTTTAAATCTAAAGTAGCCTTAAACTCAGATTGCAATGAACACACGCTCGTCACGAGAGAAACGTTACTGGCTTGACAATATGGTGGCATTAAGGGCATCTCCCGCTATTCTAACCTCCTTGGTTGCGACTGTGACTTCTGCCTCGAGGTTTCCGCACAAACGTAACTGTGAATACAGAAAGTTCACCGTTCTCCAGAATCTTCACTGTTTCTCCTGTCATCGATATCAACGCTGGCAAGATATCTCAAATTCAAATTCAAACGGTGCAGACAGCGCTATTCATATTTTTTTAGGAATTACTAATCGCTTTAGTGCTGCCTGGTCCGTCTACCACTACCGCCTTCCACCAAGCTGGTCATCGTCTGAAGATGGTCTGCATTTGAACGAAACCAATTACTACTCCCAACAACATTTAAAACTGCTATTAGACAGCTTTAATTTTAATTTTACAAGAAGATAAAGCTTCTTCCTCCTATAATGATTTCAAAAATTATTGTAGGATAAAAAATCTGACATATGTCTCAAAACTCAACGATACTGACCGGGCGCCGTGCCATAGTCCATCCGGATGTGGTATGGAGGGGCATGTGGTCAACACACCGCTTTTCGGGCCTTTTTGTATTTTCGTGACCGGAGCCGCTACTTCTCGGTAAAAAAATATCCTCAATTAGACATTCGACTGTTTTATGGAAATCATCTTAAATGGTTACGCTCATAACTTTTCCATAATGAATTTCAGTTTTTTTTTTTTTTAGGGGGAAATGGAATTCAAATCATTTGAATGCCCGCTCAAGCGCTCCAATTGAGCCATGTGAAACCTGTGACGTCAACCTACACAATGGTGTTCTTGCTGTCGTAAAATTATCTAGTAGTGATACATTAGGGGAAGGTCGGGTAGTATCGTTCGGTTAAGCTTTTTTACAAGTTTTGAATAGAGTAATGTCTTGATATGAAAATAATAGCCACCATAATGTACTCTCATAAGTCATAAATCAACCATCTTAGCAACTAGTCTTAGGGTAGATAATTACTATTATCTGTTGGCTTCTAAAATTTATCTGATTTTTAACTACGGAGAAATGTTGGAGGTTTGTATCGGACAAGATGTAAATTACAGAAAATAAGCAAATATTTCTATCAAAACACTTGTTTATTTCTATTAACACATATCAAATGGTAAATGTTTATTCAATTGAGTGATTTTAATAATTTTCGGTGCAAAAAAATTCACTAAATGATACAAGTAATAATAATTTTTCCATTTTACACTCCTAGCAATCAATTTTACTGCATCTTTAACACAACTTTTTTTTTATTCAAGAAACAGCTATCGCATTCATAATACAGAGTGATGCTTTCAAGATCTGCGCAATTTCCGTGGGCCCAGCCATTACACAGTCGACACTGGATCCAGTCCTCTTCAAAAGTTTCGTCACAAATAATGCAGTGAGTCACGCCATCACTTACAGTGTCTTTATCGTCAAATGTTAGTTTTTTCCTTGCATATTCGCTGGATTTTTTCCTTTCTGTTGCAGAAGCATCCTTCCTTTTATACCATCCCAACTTCTCGAATCGTCATTTTCATTAAACGTACTTTCTCGACAGCCATCTTCATATTTTCTTCCCTCCACATATGCCTCACTTTGCCCATTTCGCCTGTAAAAATGAAACAAATCCATCAAAACCTCCTTTTTGTTGGCTGTGATTGTTGTCCGATACAACCCTCAATGCTTATGTCCGATACGACCCGACCGATATCGGAAGATAATTCGACTGTCTAGTGCTTAGTAATAAGTGTAAACAGATTAACTGCCTATAAACATATAGTGCAATACCCCTTATTGCTACTAACCACCATATAACAGAATTACACTTACTTTAAAGCTGGGTACAGCACTCCAAAGTTATCTTCATACACGAAAACACACTCACAAAACAGACAATGCGCCGTCACTTTCATACACAAACTCGCAGCTGTACAATATGGCATAACGACCCCTTTGTCGTCACAGCCAACACTTCTGTGACCATTACTGGTGCTGCCTCACGTGGCAAGTATGAGAAACACCACTTGTCCGATATAAGCCGCTGTCCGATACTACCCGACCTTCCCCTGTTTGGGCATTAACGCTTCGGCAAATAGTCTACTAATATTGTGTACCACCAAAATGTATAAATGTATAAATAAATCAGGGTGGTCCATTGATACTGACCGGTGCAAATATCTCACGAAGCTAGCATGAAACGAAAAAACTACAAAGAACAATACTTTTCCATGCACCAGGATTTGCATGCCGAAGACTTTGAACGTCGTGTACATTTTTGTCACTGGGCACAAAATAAATTATGGAACGATAAGAGATTTTTTTCGCGCCTTCTGTTTAGTGACGAAGCGTCATTCACAAACAGAGGTAACGTAAACCGGCATAATATGCACTATTGGGCAATGGAAAATCCACGTTGGCTGCGACAAGTGGAACATCAGCGACCTTGGCGGGTTGGTGTTTTGTGCGGCATTATGGGAGGAAGGATAATTGGCCCCTATTTTATCGATGGAAATCTAAATGGTGTAATGTATGCTGAATTCTTGCCGATTATACTACAAGATGTTTCACTGCATGACAGAATGGCGATGTAGTTTCAACATGATGGATGTCCGCCACATAGATCGCGTGCAGTTGAAGCGATCTTCAGTGGAATATGTAATGAGAGGAGGATTGATCGTAGAAGCACCATTCCATGGCCTGCACGTTCACCGGATCTTAAATCCCCGGATTTTCTTCTGTTTGGGCATTAAAATTGAAGAATGTTTGCTATCATGATTCACCGACAACGATTGAAAATATGCATCAGCGCATTGTCAATGCATGTGAGGACATTACTGAAAGCGAACTACTCGCTGTTGAGAGGAATTTCGTTACGCGTATTGCCAAATGCATTGAAGTTGAAAGACTTCATTTTGAGCATTTATTGAAGTCATGAGGTAATTACAGGTAATCACGCAGTAACAGCATGATTTCTCATAATGTCTGATAATTTCAAAAAAGTACCTGTATCACATTGGAACAGCCGAAATAAGGATCAAACGTACCTACGTTCTGTGTTTTACCCACTGTTCGTCTGAGCAATATGTTTGTAAATATTACAGCGCCATCTATCACAAAGCGACAAAAATGTTCCAAATAAAGCTTCCTTTTTATTTACGTACTAGACGAATATATAATAAAAATGGGGGTTCCTATTTTTAAAAAATGCAGTTGATATCCGTTTGACCTATAGCAGCGCCATCTAGCGGCCGAACCAAAGCGCCATCTGTTTTCCCTTCTGAAGCTAGAAAAATTTTGTTTTTTGTAGTTTTTCTTTGGATATTTATTTCGTGAGATATTTGGTCCGGTCACTATCAATGGACCACCCTGTATAAAAACTCCAGAACAATTGTTTTTGCATGTTTCAAGCAATGAGAATATAGATAACATTTGCTTGAAACACGCTCGTAGATAGCGATTACTATATGCGTTTATTAATGTTACGATCATTCTGTAAGTAAACACTCCACAAGATATTATTCTATTAGTTCACTGATAAGTATCATGCTCTACAATTGCAAAAGTGTAAAATATTGTTATATAGAGATTAGTGTGCTGATGTTTACATTTGCGAAACAGCTGTTCACGATATGACACGCCAACGATGAAACTTACTCTCTTCTACTGAAGTAGGTCAAACAATGAATTTCATGTTGGTCGTCAGTTCTGATACTTATATCAATGATACAGTACTTCATTATATGACAGACATCAACGATTTGTGTCTCGAAAACGCCTTTTTATATTTAATAAAATTTGAAATGCTTACTTATTTCGTCAACAATTACATCCTATTTGGAAGCATTACGTACCCCCGCGACAACAAAAACTGAAAAAAAAAACAAAAAAAAATACGGTTGGGTCTGAACATGGAAGGCATGATTTGCAAACTAACACACAAACAGTTGCCCTTACAGAGTATTTCCCATGTTTGTTGCTCGAGCAGATAAATGTTCTCCAAAACTTCCACCGTCATTTTTATTAGAAAATATTTGGAGTTGGAACGTAAACCTAAATAGCTTTCCTCTTATGCCATGTGAAAAGTGACTAGTACACACTATTTATTTTTAGATGCTCTCTTACAATGTAATTTTTACAGTGGCTGCCGCTAATAACAGTATTCACTTAAGAGTGAAATGCATTTGGTACAGAAACGAAGACCGAAACCAAGACGCTATCTTTGTTTCCTCACGTTAATGATATGTTTTGGTTTGTATATTTAGAGACAGTCTGTTGAGGCAAACAACCAATCCTTGGCTTTAAACATACGTATTGCGAGAGTGAAGGTTGGGCTGAGAGTTTAAAATAGGGAAAGTTTAATTTTTAAAACTCACAACCATCAACTGCGAACCAAATTCCTAAACATGCAAAAACACTGGAACTGTAATTGCGACTGTTTGACTCGTTTTGTAGCGGATGATATCACACGTTCGCAGCTTTCCTTCTCTGCATGTGATTAACAAAACAAATTCATAATAAAATCAAGTTCATGAGAGAAAAGGGTGTACTAACTACTATTTTTGAAAACACCTGAAAGTTCACTTTATGTTGTTTATTTCACAATATTAGAACCCTGTGGCTGATACGTCTGTACGTCGACACATTTATCAAATAAAGTTATAGCTCGTGAGCCCCCAGACAAACATGAATATTTGTCGCAAATTGTTTTCACACCATGTGGCTGTCTCAAACACCGTTTATGTTCGTGCCTATGCGACGACACGTGTTACATTAACAAATCACAGTCACTTTAATTCAATGCGATGCACACCTTGTTCCACCAGCTAAATATTTACAACACACAGTAGCACTCGATTCAACTTGGTGCAGTCTACGACGAGCAACCACACGTGGCGATTGCCACACACAAAACTAAAGTCTTCACCTGCACATCCACATGCCAGACTGCTGCAGAGCGACGCCACCCGGCCAGCTACCCCACGTGCTCCCGAGTCATCACTTCCTGCACTCACGCGCGCGTGCGCGCGCGCGCCAAAAGCTCAACTGCCCGGGTTTTTTCCCTACGTCATCAACTTCCCCATGTGAGCTGTTCTAACCGACTTCCAACATACAGCGCTCAGCCAATACATTTCTAAAACTTTACTTAAAATCAAAAATAATTACACTACACATTAAACAAATTTCTTCTTAGGTTTTTATATTGGTATAAACATCCTTTATACTGTTTATCATAATATTGCAATTTCTTATATTTCAGATAAGTGATATAACTGAATACTTCAAGATAAAATACACAAGATTAATTGAAATATAAAATAAGAAATAGTTAACATATTATTTTTATAAACAAACATTGCCATGCTAGTTGTGTAACTGTCTTGTATTCATTGGTAATTTATTACTTTTCATTGTCAATTAAACTTATTATGCCAGATGTGACTATATCAGCTAATGTATTGTTTATTTATCAACAGGCTATTTTGTAATGAGGGCCTTAAAGGTTCCTAACTGCATGGTATTACTTCAAATGCCAGTAGTATTAGAATATTTTATTTCACGCTGTGCACTGCACTGCACCTGGCACTCGCCATTGTCCCTCTCTCCCCTCACCGGAAACGAACCTGGAAAATCCTAAGCTGGAACAACGTCGGCCTGCTCTCAACGTGGAAATTTCTACCTATGGCCTAACTATAAATGTTGTCACCCAACTGTGTACATACATTGCTACCATAATTAATAAGATTAAAATTGTGTAACATTTAGTGCATTGGCATGGTCAATGTTTGCAGTGAACTTCATACTGTTTAATTATAAAATGCTATTAATTACCAATATTTCTATTGGGCGGTAATCTCACAAGGGTTAGCCGTGCTCTGTGCCGAGAACGACCAACATGGAAGAGACGCAATTCCACGCTCATAAAAGACTAAACTACACTCAGAAAAAAAGTAATAACTGATGGTAAAGTCCTGGGCCCAAACCAAACAGGTCGCAGGATCTGTTCCTGTCAAAAATTGTTACAACAAAGCCTACTAAAAGAAATTAGATCCCACCAAAAGCAAATTATACAAAAATGCAAGTCTTACGACCCGTTTCTTCTGTCGCAAAAGGTTGTGAGATATCGTGTAAAACCAAGCTGTTTAGTTTAATATCTACGAAAGCTTCTGTTCAACAACTATGTCATAAATTGGTATATGATTACTTACCTACCAACATTTATATTTCTGTAATAATGAATTGGCAGTCGAACTAGAAAACGATGGCACAAGAATAATCTACTGTTTTTATCGGTAAGTAATTCCAAACAGTACACTGATGGGCAACGGCTCTTCGATGTTCACATTCGGTCACGCGTACATTGGACTTTCGAGAAATAACATGCGATGGGCGCAGTACAGTGGATATAAAATTCAGAATGGCAATGGCAAGAAAAGCGTTTTTGAAAAAGAGAATTTTTCTTACATCGAATATTAATTTAAGCGTAAAGAAGTCCTTCTTGGAGACATTTGTGTGGAGAGTTGCCTCGTGTGGGAAGGAAATATGGACGATAAACAGTGCGGATAGGAAGAGGATAGAGGCTTTAAAATGTGGTGCTACAGAAGAATGCTGAAGATTAGGTAGGCAGATCGCTTAAATAATGAGGAGGTACTGAACAAAATTGGGGAGAAAAGGAATTTCTGGCATACCTTGACTAAAAGAAGGGATCGACTGGTAGGACACATTCTTAAGACATCAAGGAATCGTGAATTCATCAAAAAAATGTTCAAATGTTTGTTAAGCTTATGGGACTTAACTACGGCGTCATCAGTCCCTAAACTTACAAACTACTTATGAACTACTTACGAACTAGGACGGCACAAATATCCATGCCCGAGGGGGGATTGAACCCCCGACCGTAATGGCCGTGCAGACCGTGACTGGAGCGCCTCAGTCCCCTCAGCCACCGCGGCCGGCAGAATTTAGCATTGGAGGGAAGTGTATGGGGGTAAAAATCGTAGAGGGAGACCAAGAGATGAACACAGCAAGCAGATTCAAATGGATGTGGGTCGCCGTTCTTATGAGGAGATGAAGAGGCTTTATCAGGATAGAGTAGGGTGGAGAGCTGCATCAAACCAGTCTCCGGACTGACCACAACAATAACAAGTATATATTTGCAGCTTACTCCGCTAAAAAGTACGAGAATATACAGTATGTAGGAATTATAAATTTCCGTTACGGTCTTTTTTCACTATGAAAGGCACTTTCTTTGACTACTAAATATTCGGTATGGAGTATATTCTCGCATTTTTACACTTCACTTGTCTTCTTTATATGTGTATGTAGCTTTGCATGTAATTACTTTTGCTTGAAAATGTCTGTCAAATTATCTGGGTCAGATGTAACAGCAGTTGTGGAATTGGTTTCTGCTTTATTAGGAACGGTTTTTTTGCTTTTGACGTTTTTTTTTTCACGTCTCAGCTGAAGCGGTGGTTGTTTATTTCGTACATTAAATAACGTAGGTACCGCACTCCGTACAATTTCTTTTGTTTCACTGATTTGACTGGAACTGTACTGAAAACACCTTGATGTTCCTCAATAGAAAAGTGACGTTTTTCTGCAAAAGTTCAAATTTCTGGTGTTTACAATTATTTTTTTGTTCTTAACAGAAAATTAAATTCTTCAGTAAGTAGTTGCAATTCAAAAGGAAATTGATATCTTCTACAAAACTTATTTGTGAATTGCTTGTTTCACCTTTCTATGATCTACTTTAAAGAGCCGTGGTGGAGCGGCCGAGCGCATTGAAGCGCTATGCTACGATGCGCATACCGTTGTCCGTCGGGGGTTTGTGCCGTCTTTAATATAAGCTAGTTCATAAGTAGTTTGTAAGTTTAGGGACAGATGATCCCGCAGTTAAGTCACATAAGCTTTACAAGCATTTGAACTACTTTAAAGAAATATGTCTTCCTCAGTAACAAACACGCCCGTGATAAACGCACTAGGTCATAGGCATAGGAATATCCTTCATCAATAAAAAAAGGTTATTTTATATACATAAGTATTTATTTAGCTAACACATAGAAACTTGAGACATTAAGGTCAATAGGACGTCGTGTCCTTTTTCGCCCAAATCTAAAAAAATGACGGCCCTACAAAAGTCTCATTGTTTGCAGCCTCCATGCCATACTAATAACCTGTTATAATTCCCGGCATTTCCGAGAAACATCACATAAATTTGAAAAAAAAAAAAATTAACATTAAGGATGGCATTATGAATGCAGCATTTGTGACGCGTGAAGTCAAAGCCTTCACTCCGATGAAATCTAGGGAAAATATTTGGCCAGAAATCCTCATTCTTTCCAAGAAGGGCGATTGAGATAATACGTCTGAAGATAACAACGAAGTTACGAAGGCTTCTCTTACACTTTGCAATGAAACTAACATTGCGCAAGAAGATACTGTAGTATTATATTAAAATTTTTCATTTGATAAATAATTTATTTATGATACTTATCGCTAACCTCAGCTTTCTCTGGCAGCTAGTTACGTTCGTCTTATATTTTTTTATGTTCATCTGTCTTTTACAAGCTGCCCAGAACGCGGTTGTGAACTTGGTCTTTCCTCTTTCTTACCTCATTGAGAACAGTCGCACGTCAGGGCCTTCTCCATTATTAATTGTAATTGTGTGTGAGATCGTTTTTCTTATGAAGTATGATGAAAATATATTTAGTTACGTATAAATCTTTTACTTATTTCAAATGACCCACCTTTAATAATTCATGAAGTGTTTCTATTTTTCCAGCAGTAATCTTGATTATGTAATATGATACTTGGACCCATTGTTGGACTTGTATCTATAATTTACTAGATGTACTTCGAGATCTCATTACTTGTAATTTTCATGAATGTGACTTTCTAGTAATGCCTGCAAAGAAATCTTCGGAATTAAACGAAATCCGATCGTTTTGAAGAGTCTTTTGTCACGAAAGTTAACTTAACATTTTTTAAAAGGTCATTCAGTTAGTACAATCTGCTCCAAGCCAACCAAGCATCATTTTACACAATGCAGCAAGAGTTTTTACAGCTTCATCTGCTACATCCAGTCAGCTTAAGTAAGTAAGAGGCACCACCACACGCGATGAGGTTATCGCGGCTGTCAACACTTTGAAAAGTTGGTATGAACAGAGGGAACTCGACTATGAGCACACAAGAAAAAAACATGAGGGGCTCTATATTCAAATGTTCAAATATTTGTTAAGCTTATGGGACTCAACTGTGGGGTCATCAGTTCCTAAACTTACAAATTACCCATGAACTAACTTATAGTGAAGACAACACAAACATCCATGCGCGAGGGAGGATTCGAACCTCCGACGCGGGAGACCGTGCGATCCGCGATGTGGCGCTTCACACCGCACGGTTACTCCCGCGCGGCGGGCTCTGTATGAAAGAAAAACAACCATTAGAGATTTTTAAGCGATAAATAAGCTACTTCTGCACAACGGTAAGTATTAATTTGTATATATTTGTAATAAATATGAATTAAAGTTATCTTACAAGTACATATGTATTTTGATAACCTCAATGGTTTTAAAATAGGTATGTATACACTCAATATGTATTTAACAGTCAGCTTATTACAACACGTACAGTAGGTAATATTATACAAAACACCTTCCAGTGCCTAGCCTTAGAAGGCTAAAAATTTTAAAAGGCCATCTTTGGTAATCCGACATTTTCGATAATCCGACACTTCCTCGTTCCCGTAACTGTCGAATTATCGCAAGTCTACTTTGTTGCCCTAGCCTCCACTTGCACCACCTCATCACCTCATCCCTTATAATACAGAGTGTCCTAGCTATCTTGTCCACCCAAAATATCTCTGGAACAATAACAGCTATTGGAAAACGACTTGCACCGGTATCAATGTACGGCTGGGGCCCATGAAAGTACATATTTGGAAACACTCTAAAACGAAAACAAATGCGTTTTTTTTTTAACACAAACTTATGTTTTTTTTAATGGACACCCTATATTTTTTCTTCAGTAATCCATAGTATGACAAATCACATAAACAATGGCGTTGATTGCTTCGCAGTATTCCAATTACGACCCGAGATATTGCGACGCGAAGTTGACGCTTGAAATACGCGAAACGCGCGGCTAGCGCACGTCCTGAGACAGGCGAGAACCCCATGCTGCTCAGGACGTGCGCTAGCCGCGCGTTTCGCGTATTTCAAGCGTCAACTTCGCGTCGCAATATCTCGGGTCGTAATTGGAATATTGCGAAGCAATCAACGCCATTGTTTATTTGATTTGTAATGCTATGGATTGCTGTAGAAAAAAATATAGGATGTCCATTAAAAAGAACATAAGTTTGTGTTAAAAAAACACATTTGCTTTCGTTTTAGAGTGTTTCCAAATATGTACATTCATGGGCCTCAGCCGTACATTGATACCGGTGAAAGTCGTTTTCCAGTAGCTGTTATTGTTCCGGAGATATTTTGGGTGGACAAGATAGCTGGGACACCCTGTTGGAACTTAAATAGTAGCAACTATTTATTCATAACTGATACAAAAGCGTTACATGTTTGCACGTGTTACTGTCCTTCAAAGTAGTCACCAGGGTTGTGTAGAACCCCGTTGTCAGCGTGTGGGAAGGCGTAGTATACCGCTAACAGAGCATGTTCTGTTGATGGTGCGAGTGCAGTTCTGAAGCGAATGCCACGAAGTGGTTCCTTCATCTTCGGAATCAAATCAAAGTCACAAGGACTTAAGTCAGGGGAGCACGGTTCATGGTACAGTACTTCCAAGTCCCATAAACCGCAGCGGAGCGGCCGAGCGCATTGAGGCGCTATGCTACGATGCGCGAGGCCGTTCCCCGTCGGGGTTCCAATCCTCCCTGGCATGGATGTTTGTGCCGTCTTTAGAATAAGCTAGTTCATAAGTAGTTTGTAAGTTTAGGGACTGATGACCCCGTAGTTAAGTCCCATAAGTTCTAAAAAGATTTGAACATTTGAGAACAGCCACAACTTGCGCTGTGAATGATAGGTGGGTTGCGCAGAAAGTGTTGCCGCTTCTTTCGCAAAGTTGATCGCAGGCGATGCTCCAAAAACGAACAGTAATACCGTGCACTGACGGTCTGTCCAAGACGCACGTAATGAGGTTAGGATAACACCATCACGCTCCTACACGAGAAACACCGTAAGTTCACCACACTGGGGCTCTGACGCACTTTCGACATTCGCGGCGACATATAATTACGCCATTCGTTGGATTAGCGTTTCAGTTTTGGCTCGTACGATGTGCCTCATGTCTCATCCAGTGTTACGATACGTTAGACCGCTCGGTCACAAGTGACTTTCCTCGATTGTGTGCACGCCGATGACGTGGGCCGGGCGAGTCCATTTGCTCGGAGTTAAGATAGGTATCAACAATGTGTGTTATCAGCGACAATAGTAGATTCCATTGCATGGTGTTTTGCATTATCTGGAGTATACAGAGCGACTAAATACAACTCCAGAACGACACTCATAGGTTGGAAACATCAGAAATCGCCACTGAAGATTCCACAAACACAACAAGCGAAACTGCTTTAGTAATTTGGCAAGCAACATAATGCTTTTCATTTAGTTGTATTAATATATTCGCGTTGTATACCTCTTCAAAGTCATATTTACAATTAATTTTATTCTGATTTAACGTTTGATATTATTTGCTTTTTAACGAGTTCAAATGATCGACATGTTGTGCATTTTCAACTTTTCACGAGGCAATGTATAGTCCATTAAATTTCGGGAATGCAGCAACGCAAAATCCACTTCTTCCGTTACAGAACAAGTAGATTTTGAGCGGCTGCATTCCGGAAATTTAATGGATCGACATGTGTTTCAATAAAGACCGATTTCGAAAGAGATTATGGCTAGGCTATGGTGAGAGCAAAAATGCTTTATATTGTATTCCCTACAGATTATTTCTTAACTTAGGTTAAGATTAATAGTCAAAATTATTCTTCGCTTAAGAGGAAGAGATTGTTAACTGGAAAAACTTGCCTGCTCTAGAAAGTTCACTAAACCATAAACTTTGTTTTACTCTTGGAAGGATCTAGAATCTTCTCTCGCAAGCAAGGGCATTGACAGATGTAAAAAGAAGAATCTTACTCGACAAAAGTGTTACACTGCGTTATTCATTTAAAAGACGTTGGTGGATTTGATGATCCAGAGAGTGGCAAATTTCTAAATACCATTGATCTAATGTCATACTATAGTGTTTTCCTTCGCCAGCACAATGAACGCCAGATTAGCTGCTTTCTCTAGAATATGCCAGTTCCTTGAGTTCCTTGAGTCAATCTAACAAAATAAGACAATGTATAGCTAAATACTTTTCATTGATGACTGACTACACTCCAGGTATCACCCACAATGAGCAGAGGACTCAAATAGTTCACTATGATAAGTTAAATGACTCAGAAGTTGAGTAAAGTTTTGTTGGCTTTTTTGTAGTTAGAGACAAAAGAGGAGAAGCTCTTATTTAAGATATACTTTAAAAAAAAATAGAACAAGGTGGGCTGAACATTAAATACTACAGAGGGCAGTTAGTGGAGGGCAAACATATCTGTAAAGTGCAAAGTGGTACGGTCAAGAATACTTGAGAAGAATGAACTGGCCTATTCCGTTCCATTTGCTGCTCACTCATTAAATTTAGTAGGAGCGCATGCAGCAGACACATACGCCAAACCTCAATCTTTTTCTGGAATTGTCCTTGTTTTACACCAATTCTTTGTGGCTTCAACTTAAAGATGGATAATCTTACAAGAATACGCAAGCGTAACGTTAAAATCCTAGAGCAAGAATAGATGGTTCAAAATGTTCAAATGTTTGTATAGTCTATGGGACTTAACTACGGGGTCATCAGTCCCTAAACTTACAAACTACTTATGAACTACTTACGAACTTGGACGGCACAAATATCCATGCCCGAGGGGGGATTCGAACCCCCGACCGTAGTGGCCGTACAGACCGTGACTGGACGCCTAAGTCCTCGGCCACCGCGGCCGGCAAGAATAGGTGGTCTGTAAGGGTAAAGGTGGAGCGAGCTGTTCACAAGCATTTTTCTAAAGCTATGAAGGCTCTGGGAGAAGTTGAAACTCATAAACTGTCAACACCACAAACAAAAACTGAGGCAAAATCTCTTCTGAAAAATATGAGAAAAGTCAATCCATTGCTTTAACGTGTTTGTGGTACGGTAAAAGGTAAAGCAGTCAACAATCTGAAGATTGGTTTGAACACCACAGTGCTTTACTAGGCCTGGTCCTGTTTGGAGGTGGTATGCCGTTGCCTTCCTCCGATCTTCGAACTGACTTACCCAGCCAGTTATAGAGGGACCTACAGTTTAACGTGGGTTCCGAACCACGGTGCTACTCGGTATTTTTCACATGAGCAATACTGCCAGAGGTGAAAGAAGTGGAAAGTGACAGATAAAAATCCCAGGACCTGGCGGGGATCGAACCCAGGACCTTTGGATTTGTAGTCTAGCACTCTACCACTGTGCAACCGACGCGCACTTGTGGTACGGTATGCTATATAAAAATAAATGTTAATCAGATTCTGCAAAGAGAACCCCTTTCGGTTGATAAAGCTGTTCAAAATATTCAAGAAGGAAGGAAGGAAGCTTAGGGTTTAAAGTGCCGTTGACAGCGTGGTCAATACAGACGCAGCTCGAGTTCACGTTTTTGGGTAGGGTTGCAGAAGGAAATTGGCCGTCCCCTTTCAGAGGAACCATCCCGAATTTGCCTGGAGTGATTTAGGGGAACCACAAAAAAAACTTAATCTGGGTGGCCGGAGGTGGATTTGAACCACTGTTTATCCAAATGTGCATACAGTGTGTTACCACTGCGCTACCTCTCTCGGTCAAATTATTCAAAGCCCTGTTACCTAGGGACTGCTGTACCTCGGAAGATATTTTTGAGGCCAAAGTATTAGCAGAAATAATGAATAGCAATGTAATTCTCTGGAAACGAACTAGAACGAAGAAAAATATGGCAGATGAGCTTAGGGAGGATGAAATATCCGAACATTCGTAGAAGATTTATTTGTTCAGGTTGTCCCTATTAGAAATAACTGACGGAATGACAACGGCCTTCAGTACCAAATTTAAGGAACCGGAGAAAGTAAGTGCAAAGTTTAGTTTTCTGTGCGGTGTCCAAATTCAAGAAATAGACATGGAGCACTTAAAGCCCAAAGCAGCAGAACTGGTAGATATATACGCTGAAGGTCGTAGCAAAGAAGAATTTATTTATAAAATGGAAAGTTTCTAACAACCTGCGCTTGCCATAGAGAGATCCTTCCAAGATGCCGGTGCATTATCCATATTAAGTTTAATTTATAAAAATAAATTAATACGGGCATATCCAAACCTTACTACAGACTTGAAATATTCTTTACCATTCCAATTTCTGTTTCCTCAAGATAAAGGAGTTTCGGCCAGCTGAAAGTAAAGAAAATCATTTGGGAAGCAGGATTTTTCAACAAAACTAACTAAACGGAGTTTATCCCAATGATGAGATCACAAATAGTTTTTCAGCAAAAAAGATAGAAAAGCGAAAATTTTAAATTCATTAATTGTACATTGAACAATCACGATTTATTTTCGTTTTTATTTTATTTTATTTTATTTTATTTTATTTTTTTAATTTTTTTTTTATTTTGAGCTGAATTCAGCCAATAAAATATGTTAATATTAGAGATAATGAGATTTATTACGAAATGTATTACCTAAATTACTGTTAAAACTTGATGATTCCCATAGGGGAATTAAAGGAGGCCGAAATTTAAGCTTGCCCCCTTGGAAGAAGTACTTTCCAGCCCTGTTGTAACCTGTGTTATTTTAATACCAATGCATTCGATGGAATACATGACTAAAATCTCCTCCTTCGGTAAGCTAAAACCTATCACAATACAGCGTTGGATGTGATAGCACGGAGCTGTTGCACACTGTTTATATGTTCAATGTTTGTTAAGCTTAAGGGACTTAACCTGCGGGGTCATTAGTGCCTAAACTTACAAACTACTTATGAACTACCTTATACTAAAGACGACAAAAACATCCATGACCGAGGAGGGATTCGAAGCCCTGACCGTAGCGGCCGTGCAGACTGTGACTGGCGCGCCGCAGGCCGCTCGGCCAATACGGCCGGCACTGTTTATAGTCATGTTATGACGCGATTACAGTGCCATCTGTCGGCAGCTTTTCAAACTATTGCGACCTGATTTTAAACTTATGTAGACAATTCTTACAGCTATCACAATACAAATGCACTCGTCTACCTATCTTCGTTTTCATGATATTTAATTCTGAAATCAGGGACAACCTATATATAGTAATTTTCTCTGCTGTGGTGCCTGTTGGCTGTAGTAACGTGTTGACGTTGCAGAGACAGCATCTGCTATAAGATTTATCACACACCAACCGACCGACTGGCGAAACCATCAATTTCGTGTGCGACAGGCATTACTCAGCGAATACAGAACACGTTGTGTTCTTGTCGCTGATTGGTTCAACAACATTCCACACGGTGCAATATGTTGATATGATGACTGAACTGGTTGGTGGTGAGGGTCGAGTGGAGTAGCTGGGAGAAAGTTTGATCAGACGGATGGCGAACGCACTTACACACTTCCAATTTGACGGTCTGTCTTCCTGCTTGGGCTTGTAGGAGCTTAAGCACTCCAAGCGATGGCGGCCTGTGCCAAAAGTATCATCAGAAGGGGTGAAGTCGATCACAAAGTTCAGTTTTTCTGTTGTTTCCGAGGGAACCTCTGGAAGAATTCGTTTCAAAAATATTACGTTTAATGCTTGGGATTGCGACATTATATCTAATGTTGAATATAGAAATAGCCTATTGTGCCTAGTTGACAAATATTTGTAAAGCTTATGGGACTTAAGTACGGGGTCATCAGTCTCTAAACTTACAAACTACTTATGAACTACCTTATTCTAAGGACGGCACAAATATCCATGCCCGAGGGGGTAATTCGAACCCCCGACCGTAGTGGCCGTGCAGACCGTGACTGGAGCGCCGCAGTCTCCTCGGCCACCACGGCCGGCGCCTATTGTGCTTTTGAAATTCTTTTAATTTAAAGTTTTATCGGCTTCACCCCACCCGGTGGGGTGAAGCCGATCACTAATTTTTTGAAGACCTATAAAGGCTTCACCCAGACAGTGTGGTGAAACCGATCGTTTTTTTACACTGAAATATCTCCCAAGGTATGGTAGGCTATGTTTATATGAAGTTTTAAAATAGTAGAGGGTTCTTTCTCAGGGACCAACATCCATTAAAATTAACAAATAAATTATTTTATGGTTAGAACATTTTATTTTCCTTAAAAAATAACCACTGTACATAAAAGTATCTTGCATCATAAAGAATTTTCACTCAATGTTTGAAATGTCAAAATCTGGGAAACTGTAGCGTCCACGACCAATGCCCTTATGCTTCATTTTTGTTTGTGTGAACGGAGTCTTTTGTAGGGCAAACGTAGATATTAATATGGTGGGTAGCCTGTTCTTAGTTCAGCAGACGAAGAATGGATTGATCAAGTGTATTTCCAGATAAGAATACCTGGAAATACATTTGATCAATCCATTCTTCGTCTACTGAACTAAGAACAGGCTACCCACCATATTAATATCCACGTTTGCCCTACACACACTCATTTAACGTTGCGTAGGGCACACGATAACACTCAGATGCTTTACGAATACTCAACTACCCTTTCTTCACTTCACTTTTTCAGATATACTGGATTGTAGTTCCTTTTTCCCTCTCTTCCCACATTCTTCACGTATGTTCGCGGCATGATCGACTTCACCCTACAAAATACGACAATTCAATTTTTAGACCACTTGTCGTCCATACAACAGATTTCTGCTTTTGCAAATACATAAATCAAATGACAATGAGTTCACTAATCGACTAACAGTTCGGAAACAGCAGAATTATATGACTATATTGTGACAGGTTTAGTCTTGCTTCATTCACAGGCCACCCAAATGCATTTTTTTATATCCCACAATCCCGCTGAAAGGATACTCAGGGAGAAAATTCTACAGGTAAACCCTACTCTGCAACTCATTGGCTTCCAACAAGTATCTTTAGCGTGAAGTTCCTGGATGTACCGCCAGGCGGAAGTAGTGTAAATTATAATGCTGTATTGCTGGTCGACTTCCCCCCATCTGATCGACTTCACCCCTTCTGACGGTAACAACAGAAATGTCGCCCATAAAGGCAACTAGGAAGGGGCACAGACACACATGACTAGACTGGCAAACTTGCCTCTGTGACTGAAGTTTAATGCCGTCATCTTGCCTCACCTATCGTCAAAAAGTTTCCGTACGCTACTACTACGATCTTCTGACACGATATAACGTTATAAGATTTACTAGTTGGTTTGAACATGATTTGCATTTGAGCTAACACTTCCGCATTTTCGAATCGTGTTATGAGACGAACATGTTATGCACAGTTAAATATTAACATCTATGCAAAGATTTTCTGCCATTTTGTTCTGTTGCCAACATAATCACGAGAGGTCGTCTGGATAATAGGTAAAATTTTACCGTTACGTACAGTTAAAGCAGAAGTAGTTATTTGAAAAACACTAACAAGAATAAAACTATGAGTTATCCACGACAAATAACACATTTATAACGGTCATACTATTAAAAGAAAAACCGAAGTTGTTCGAACCTGGAAACAGATTAATAAAAACATTACTGTGTGCATCAAAGCAGACTATAGATTTCGTAAGAACTCTCCAAGGAATACAGGTACACTTTTATAATTACCATACTACTGAAAGAAAATCCGAAGTTGAATGAAATTGGTAACAGATTAATAATAACAGCAAATCAGTGCAACTCATTACTGTATGTGTTGAAGCTTACTCAAACTTAAAAAATTTCAGCCATATTCAAAACACGAATTTCCTACATGTCAAAACTCTAAGGACAGTGTAGTTACATCAGTTCATCCGTATTTTTACGACTGTTTCCTGTAATGACTCAAACGACTGCTCACACGTTTGTAGTATACAAATATGGCGGCCAGACTTCACTGACACCAATGATAGTGTTATTTGCCAGTCTAGTAATGTATGTCTGTGGGAAGGGGCAGGAAATAGGCACGGTGGACGATACGTCTTGCGCTCGCGGTTGCTCGCGGCGAAAGGCTAGTCTACACGACGACACTAGGTTTCATGAAACTGCGCTACTGGCCAATGCGCATGCGCAGCAGGCCTTCGCGCAACTCGTTGACGAAACTAAATAGTTTCGACACGTTCCAACTTTGGAGAAACTGATTGTGCGTGTTTTTAGGTTAGGTTATGACCAATACAGAACAAAACACAACATAAAGGGGGGAACGGGAGAAATAATTCCGTTTTTGAACATATGTGCGTTGAGTAGGTGTTTGTGCGATTTTAACGGCGTGTTAGTGCTCTTCTGGCAATTATTTGTGAAATTAAATATTGATAGGTTGACGAATAGTGAATTTCAGACTAAAATACATCCAGTTTGAAATACCTGTAGAAACGAAGTATGGCAATTGTGGATTTCGGAACACGGTACAAGTACTCAGAGACGAATATGTACTTGACAAGAAACGTAATGCAATTTGTAATTTCAGTTCTGGTAACTATGCTTCACACATAACGGTAACTTGTTTCTTTATTGCATTACTAACTCTGTTTAAAAGGAACGTTAACTGCTCTGGTGACATTCTAGGTTGATTAAAATAACTTCTAGGGTCTTCAATCACAATTTCTTTCAGCAAGGTCGCTGAGCAACCGAGCTGACTTTTTTTTTTTTTTTTATTCCAGTCACGAACCCTAACACGTTTCTTATTCTTTTTATGTTTAGTCTTAAGTAGCGACTTCACATAGACAAGCAATAGATTCGCCACAACTCGTACAGCTACCAAAAATTTCATTTTACGGCGACTACGGCACTCACAAAACAACGAAACTGAAGTGTATGGTATTGGCGCCGTGTCTACAGACAGACACGAAACCAGTTGCGCGCAATTCATTTCATGCAGCGAGTGTCGCAACCTGGTGCCGGCGTGTAGACTGGCCTGAAGGATGGAGCCAGCCACGTGACTGTCTGGCGTACAAACCCCGCGCTACCCGCCTGGAGGTCAGCTGACATCCGTCCGGCTCTGATGACTGCCTTCTGCTCGGCTGGCTACGCCTCATGTCTAGCGGAAAACTTGCAGTTTGTGGTAAGGCAGGCGTTTCTAATTGTAGCTTCCTAGCTTATGCCTTGGTATTACCGTAGGTCAGTGTGTCTTGTCATACTACACTGAGTGTTCTAAGCGCTTTGTGTGTCACTATTTTGCCGCGCGAGAGTAGCGGTAGCCGCGTGGTCTAAGGCATCACACTGAGGTCTGGGAGGCCGTTCCTGCCGGAGGTTCGAGTCCTCCATCGTTGGCATGAGTGTGTTCGTCCTTACTGTAAGTTTAACCAGTTTGTGGCTAGGGACTGATGAGCGTAGTAGTTTGGTCCAATAGGTTTACAAACACTTGAACATTTTGTCACTCTTTTAAAGTGCTAATAAAAATAATAATAATTTCGTGTGGCTCATTGGCCTGGTGCAAGTCTTTCAATTGGACGCCACTTCGGCGACTTGCATGTCCCTAGCCTACCCCAGTTATGCAACCGGGGAAAGGGGACCTACAGCTTAACATGGAATTCGAACCACGTGTCGTTTCTGACGACTCCTCACATCGTTGAGAGGTGAAGGATGGGTTAAAGTGCAGACTGAAAAAATCCGAGGTCCAACCGGGTTTTGAACTCGCGACCCTTCGGTTTCCAGTCGAGCACTTTGCCCCAATACCACCGGGCCCAACTTTAAAGTGCTGAAACGTTGGTAAGCGCTTTTTCTGTAAAAAATCATACAAAATCGGTATTGGTTGTCAGAAGTATTATGTTGCGATCTGCTTCTGCTTGTAACGATTATACAATCAAGTCCAAGAGATGAACAACGCAAGAAAAGAGTGCCGATGCGTCGCCTGCAGACTGAAATGTAGGACTAAGTCGACTCAGGAAAAAATCGGAGTACCGCTTCTGCCACAGAAAAACAGTACGACCTATCCTTTTTTTGGCTGAGAATTGTATCTTCTTCAGAAGAGGCTGATAGTGCGCAGACACCATACTTTTTCAGTCGTAAACCTCAGATATCATTACCCACAACTTCCATATAATGACGCTCAAATTTCGTACCTCTTCCAACCGTGCTCTCACGGAAGAAGCATGTGATCAAGAATCACAACATTTTACAGAGTACAGAGTGTCGAAATCGTAAGAACAGCCCCCCTAAATGAATAAGAACTGAACTACCAGTCTCAATATATCTGGAATCTAAACATGTTTTGGACATAAGACACAGTTCACAGCAGATATCATGTCATACGCTGTGCGAAATGGCGTTATGCTACGGACTATGCGGCCGTTCCCGCCATAGTTTCGAGTCCTCCCTCGAGCGTGTGTGTATGCTGTGTTTAGTAAAAGTTAGTTTAAGTAGTTTTTAAATCTAAGGACTGATGTCCATATATAGCAGTTTGGTCCAACAAGTTCACAAACATTTCAACATTTGATGTTACGCTAGCAAGAGTGCGTATTCCGCTGAAACTCGGCGTACAGGCCGCTCTGAAATACCATCCGATTAGAATAAAATATACTGAGCGAAAAAATTGCAACATATATTACAGAGTTTGCAGAGGTAGACTTTTATAACGGTTGAGTTTAGGTCCTACGGAGCTGCGAATGAAATGTAGATAACGTATCGAAACTTTACTTAAAGTTGAGACCCGAAGAATATCTTATTTCGTACATGGGATATAGGTGCTACCAATGGTGTGTATTGGTACACTTTCTCTTCATGGCAAACAGTCGCATTTTTTACGATATGTTCTTTAGATGATGATCCCAGGAAGGTTTGGAAGTTTTTTCCATAATTACTAGCTGAGATCCGTAGGTTTCAAGTTACCATAAATATGCATAAAATATGCACATATCTACGGTCTGATATGTAATGTGGGTTTAACTAATGTAGGGAGCAAACGGCAAGGGTTCTTGTTCCGCCGTTGCCATTTACTCTACAATAACATACAAAAATCACAAATCATCATAAATTTGGTACGTGATAAAAAAAATTTCAGTTTTAACTGGAATTCGTCACAGATCAAGTACGTTGTGTTTGTGACAAATTTATTATTTTTCAAGGATATACGCTTAAATCGAGTCTGTGCCAAGAAAATTGTGCACTTAAGACGGTAAACTCGTTGCATATTGGCATCATTAACGTTGAAAAACTTTGCAATTTCGATGCTGAGTATTCCCATAACGTATCAAAAAAAAAAAAAAAAAAAAAAAAAAAAAAAAAAAAAAAAAAAAACTCTTTGCGATGAGCGACCCACGCTGCCCACAGTTCTTCCTGTCACGTGTTTGTATTCACGCGCATGACGCCTTAGAACAAACGACCATTACGCGCAGCAGCGAAACGTTACGTTTTTTCTGTTCTGCCGGAGAAAGCTTTTCAAAAACGTAAAAATGCCGTTTGTAGTTACACGTGTACATGATGTATTGCACGTATTTGAACAATTTTCTACGGTTAGTTATTTAGATATTTGTGACTGACGGTGAAATAACAGCAGAAAACTGGGTTTTGTAATTTTGTGCAAACTTACGATATGTTTGATCCTCTGTATATTGGTAACGGATGAAGATATCGAAAATATTTAAAAATACGGTTCAAGAATATCTTCTAAAGAACATACGGTAATAATTTCGACGATTTGAAATGAATAGAAAATATCGAAGGTTCAAGCCCAGAATTCATGATTGTAGTACCAAAAAATCATGGTTTTTCGTGGTTTAGTCAGGGTCCACCCATCAAAAAACGGTGCTTTTATAAACCCTGTGAAGCCCATCATAGTCCACACGAAATGTACAAAAACCAGCTAATTTGCTTAATTTGGATGGGTTCCAGGAAGTATACGTGTTATGGTCTTCAGTCCGGAGACTGGTTTGATGCAGCTCTCCACCCTACTCTATCCTGAGCAAGCCTTTTCATCTTCTCATAAGAACGGCAACCCACATCCACTTGAATCTGCTTACTATACGCGTCTCTTGGTCTCCCTCTGCGATTTTTACCCCACACACTTCCCTCCAATGCTAAATTTAAGATTCCTCGATGTCTAAGCATGTGTCCTACCAAGCGATCCCTTCTTTTAGTCAAGGTATGCCAGAAATTCCTTTTCTCACCAACTAGCAAATTTCTCTTTTTCAAAAATGCTTTTCTTCCCATTGCAATTCTGCATTTTATATCCTCTGTACTGCGACCATCGTATGTTATTTTACTACCCAAGTAACAAAACCCATATACCACCTTCATTTTTTCGTTACCTAATCTAATTCCTTCAGCATCGCCTGATTGTCTAAGACTGTATTCCATTATCTTTGTTTTGCTCTTGTTAATGATGCTGCCACCTTACGCCAAAATGTAAACTAGAATCTTCAAAGCTGTCAGTATTTTGTAAGCTTTCATATTTTTAACTAGTGTATTTTTATATAGAGACTAAGTGCGATGTTGCACTTGTTATTTTATACCCTTTTATTTATTTATTTATTTATTGTTTTGTTTTTTACAAGGTTACCAGCTTGTAATATGTATGTGACCAGATGATGGTGACACAGTTCACCGAAACCGGTCGTCATTAAATAAATTATTAATGTTCGATCTTGGCATTTCATTTTGAAAAGTATAAAACAATCAGATAGCCTCCAATCCCGACTATGTTAGGTAATCTTAACTTAACTGCGGGGTCATCAGTCCCTAAACTTAAAAAATACTTATGAATTAACTTATACTAAAGACAGCACAAACATCCATTCCCCAGAGGGGATTCGAACCACCCGACGGGGAACGACCTCGAGCATCCTAGCATAGCGCCTCAACGCGTTCGGCCGCTCCGCAGCGGCTCTCTTTTTCTGTAAGTGTGTGTGAGTTGGACATAGGGAACGTTACAACTTGGGAATATTCCTCAGGCAGGTATTGTAATTGGGATGACTGCAAGTCCTTGCATCACGTGGGTAGTATTCAGCTTATATAATCCAGTAATGCTGTTCTTGATAACACAGCTGGCTAAACCAGTAAGAGAGATGATCAAGAATGCTGGTTATTGTAACACGTGAAGTACAACTTCATACTGGTTATTCGCATCTAAATTACTTACCTACTTCCATTCGTTTAAAACACTTTACTTATTATTTTCTCTAACTTTATTCACATTACTTACACGGTAACCCCATAATTACTTTTACACACTTCTCCTAATTCAAAATGATCGCGACGTATAGTGTGTTGGAAAAGGGCCCCTACAAACTTCAAGTACTTACAGAGGGGAACGAAAATGTTGATAAGGAACCTATGTCCAGGAATGTTACCTAGTGACCCTATGAGCATTTTTTTAAAATTATTATTATGAAGGAAGGAAGATTAGGGTTCAGTGTCCTCTCAAAATCATGATCATTAGAGATGGAACACACGCTTGGATTTTACTAAGGATGGAGAAGGAAATTGTCTGTGTCCTTTAAAAGGAAACATCCCGGCATTTGCCTGGACTGATTTATGGAAAATTCGTTTATCGTAAATCAGGACGATTGGAATTGAATTTGAAGCGCTGTCCTCCCGAATGCAAAACATGTTCAAATGTTTGTATAGCTTATGGGACTTAACTACAGGGTCATCAGTCCCTAAACTTACAAACTACTTATGAACTAGCTAATCTTAAGGATGGCACAAATATCCATAACCCGAGGGGGGATTCGAACCCCCGACCGTAGTGGCCGTGCAGACCGTGACTGGAGCGCCTCAGTCCCCTCGGCCACCGCGGCCGGCCCCGAATGCGAGTGGAGTGTGTTACAACCTTCACCACCTTGCACGGTTTTATCTGTTACACTGTGAAACAGATCTCTTTTACTGTAAGCTCCTCGCTTTCCATATTTTGTGAGGAGGTAGATTACAAAAAAAAAAAAAAAAAAAAAAAAAAAAAAAAAAAAAAAAAAAAAAAATCAATGAGAGCGTACGGTAAACATAGGGTCTAAAATGCATACCTTAAGAAGTATGAGCACTTGACCATTAGAGGACACTTTTTCACTGATTGTTGTTTTTTGGTCCATACTACCGCCATCTAGAATGTGGAAGGCAAGCGGCAGTCGGAGAAGAGATTTGCTTCTCAGTGCCAGAGCGCTGACAGCATCATCGGATGACGTTTCTGAACAACGGTACTATATAATAATATTACCTACTCATTCTCCTCTCAAAATTCTCGAAGTTTGTTGTGGCAATCTGCCGGTAAGCTATATGCAACATCAAATTTTTGTGCATGTAACCACACCTTTATATGAGTGCGAAATATCAATGTGCAATGCATCATTGCATATCATTAACACGTTCACTGCCCGACGCGTATCACCGTCCGACTACGGCGTGAGGCTCTGCACCGCCAGCTCTGGCATGTTAAGGTTAATCATACAAATGTTCCCTACTTATTGAGTTGGTTTACGTTCTAGGAGGCGATCCAATTATTTGTAAAAAGATATAAAAAAGCCAAGATCGCTGATCATCAATTTTTATTTACGTGGACCGGTTTCGCTGAACTATGTCAGCATCATCTGGTCAAATAAAATATTTTACAAGGCCATAATCTTGTAATGTCAATGAGTCGTTATATAACAATTTACAGTGCATAAGTGCACTATGTCGTTATAATAAAACATAATTATCACAGTGAGTGACAATAGCAAACTCAAGCAATAGCAAGCAATAGCAATAGCTCAGTGTGATAATTATGTTTTATTATAATGACATAGTGCACATATGCACTGTAAATTGTTATATAACAACTGATTGACATTACAAGATTATGGCCTTGTAAAATATTTTGCCGGCCGCGGTGGCCGAGGGGACTGAGGCGCATCAGACACGGTCTGCACGGCCACTACTGTCGGGGGATGGAATCCCCCCTCGAGCATATTTGTGCCGTCCTAGTTCGTAAGTAGTTCATAAGTAGTTTGTAAGTTTAGGGACTGATGACCCCGTAGTTAAGTCCCATAGACTATACAAACATTTGAACATTTTGAACATTTAAAATATTTTATTTGACCAGATGATGCTGACATAGTTCAGCGAAACTGGTAGTCGTAAATAAAAATTGATGATCAGCGATCTTGGCTTTTTAAAATCTTTTAACAATTCCGTATTTACCATGTATCTTACTCCCGCAAACAACTACTCCGTCCAATAACGTGGAGTGGGTGATAAATACATCCGTATTCAAACCGAGTGACGTGACATTGTTGCAGGTATCAACAGTAACCACCTTGGACCTGGTGTACTTCCTGTACGCCAACGCCCATGAACAGGTCCACCGGCACCACATGGAGGACCTCCTGTCCGAGTACCACAGCACGCTGGTGGACCTGCTGAGGCGTCTGGGTATGGAACAGCAGGCTGAGACTTGGTGTAATTACAGTTTTCATCAGTAACCAGCACGGCCTCGGATCTACTGTACCTCTTGTATGCCAACGCCCATGAAGAGGTCCACCGGTACCACATGGAGGACCTCCTGTCCGAGTACCACAGCACGCTGGTGGACCTGCTGAGGAGTCTGGGTATGGAACAGCAGGCTGAGACTTGGTGTAATTACAGTTTTCATCAGTAACCAGCCCGGCCTCGGATCTACTGTACCTCCTGTATGCCAACGCCCATAAAGAGGTCAACCGGTACCACATGGAGGACCTCCTGTCCGAGTACCACAGCACGCTGGTGGACCTGCTGAGGCATCTGGGTATGGAACAGCAGGCTGAGACTTGGTGAAATTACAGTTTTCATCAGTAACCAGCCCGGCCTCGGTTCTACTGTACTTCCTGTACGCCAACGCCCATAAGGAGGTCCACCGGTACCACATGGAGGACCTACTGTCCGAGTAACACAGCACGCTGGTGGACCTGCTGAGGCATCTGGGTATGGAACAGCAGGCTGAGACTTGGTGTAATTACAGTTTTCATCAGTAACCAGGCCGGCCTCGGATCTACTGTACCTCCTGTATGCCAACGCCCATGAAGCGGTCCACCGGTACCACATGGAGGACCTCCTGTCCGAGTACCACAGCACGCTGGTGGACCTGCTGAGGCGTCTGGGTATGGAACAGCAGGCTGAGACTTGGTGTAATTACAGTTTTCATCAGTAACCAGCCCGGCCTCGGATCTACTGTACCTCCAGTATGCCAACGCCCATGAAGAGGTCCACCGGTACCACATGGAGGACCTCCTGTCCGAGTACCACAGCACGCTGGTGGACCTGCTGAGGAGTCTGGGTATGGAACAGCAGGCTGAGACTTGGTGTAATTACAGTTTTCATCAGTAACCAGCCCGGCCTCGGATCTACTGTACCTCCTGTATGCCAACGCCCATGAAGAGGTCAACCGGTACCACATGGAGGACCTCCTGTCCGAGTACCACAGCACGCTGGTGGACCTGCTGAGGCATCTGGGTATGGAACAGCAGGCTGAGACTTGGTGTAATTACAGTTTTCATCAGTAACTAGCCCGGCCTCGGATCTACTGTACTTCCTGTACGCCAACACCTGTGAACAGGTCCACCGGCACCACATGGAGGACCTCCTGTCCGAGTACCGTAGCATGCTGGTGGACCTGCTGACGCATCTGAGTATGGAACAGCAGGCTGGGACTTGGTGAAATTACAGTTTTCATCAGTAAACAGCCTGGCCTCGGTTCTACTGTACTTCCTGTACGCCAACGCCCATGAAGAGGTCCACCGGTACCACATGGAGGACCTCCTGTCCGAGTAACACAGCACGCTGGTGGACCTGCTGAGGCATCTGGGTATGGAACAGCAGGCTGAGACTTGGTGTAATTACAGTTTTCATCAGTAACCAGGCCGGCCTCGGATCTACTGTACCTCCTGTATGCCAACGCCCATGAAGAGGTCCACCGGTACCACATGGAGGACCTCCTGTCCGAGTACCACAGCACGCTGATGGACCTGCTGAGGCATCTGGGTATGGAACAGCAGGCTGAGACTTGGTGTAATTACACTTTTCATCAGTAACCAGCCCGGCCTCGGATCTACTGTACCTCCTGTATGCCAACGCCCATGAAGAGGTACACCGGTACCACATGGAGGACCTCCTGTCCGAGTACCACAGCACGCTGGTGGACCTGCTGAGGCATCTGGGTATGGAACAGCAGGCTGAGACTTGGTGTAATTACACTTTTCATCAGTAACTAGCCCGGCCTCGGATCTACTGTACTTCCTGTACGCCAACACCGGCACTACATGGAGGACCTCCTGTCCGAGTACCGTATCATGCTGATGGACCTGCTGACGCATCTGGGTATGGAACAGCAGGCTGGGACTTGGTGAAATTACAGTTTTCATCAGTAACCAGCCCGCCCTCGGATCTACTGTATCTCCTGTATGCCAACACCCATGAAGAGGTCCACCGGTACCAAATGGAGGACCTCCTGTCCGAGTACCACAGCACGCTGGTGGACCTGCTGAGGCATCTGGGTATGGAACAGCAGGCTGAGACTTGGTGTAATTACAGTTTTCATCAGTAACCAGCCCGGCCTCGGATCTACTGTACCTCATGTATGTCAACGCCCATGAAGAGGTCCACCGGTACCACATGGAGGACCTCCTGTCCGAGTACCACAGCACGCTGGTGGACCTGCTGAGGCATCTGGGTATGGAACAGCAGGCTGAGACTTGGTGTAATTACAGTTTTCATCATTAACTAGCCCGGCCTCGGATCTACTGTACTTCCTGTATGCCAACGACTGTGAAAAGTCCACCGGCACCACATGGAGGACCTCCTGTGCGAGTACCACAGCACGCTGGTGGACCTGCTGAGGCGTCTGGGTATGGAACAGCAGGCTGAGACTTGGTGTAATTACAGTTTTCATCAGTAACCAGCCCGGCCTCGGATCTACTGTACCTCCTGTATGCCAACGCCCATGAAGAGGTCCACCGGTACCACATGGAGGACCTCCTGTCCGAGTACCACAGCACGCTGGTGGACCTGCTGAGGCATCTGGGTATGGAACAGCAGGCTGAGACTTGGTGTAATTACAGTTTTCATCAGTAACCAGCCCGGCCTCGGATCTACTGTACCTCCTGTATGCCAACGCCCATGAAGTGTAATTACAGTTTTCATCAAGAATTAGCCCGGCCTCGGATCTACTGTTCTTCCTGTATGCCAACGACTGTGAAAAGGTCCACTGGCACCACATGGAGGACCTCCTGTCCGAGTACCACAGCATGCTGGTGGACCTGCTGAGGCGTCTGGGTATGGAACAGCAGGCTGAGACTTGGTGTAATTACAGATTTCATCAGTAACCAGCCCGGCCTCGGATCTACTGTACTTCCTGTATGCCAACGCCTGTGAACAGGTCCACCGGCACTACATGGAGGACCTCCTGTCCGAGTACCGCAGCATGCTGGTGGACCTGCTGACGCGTCTGGGTATGGAACAGCAGGCTGAGACTTGGTGTAATTACAGATTTCATCAGTAACCAGCCCGGCCTCGGATCTACTGTACCTCCTGTATGCCAACGCCCATGAAGAGGTACACCGGTACCACATGGAGGACCTCCTGTCCGAGTACCACAGCACGCTGGTGGACCTGCTGAGGCATCTGGGTATGGAACAGCAGGCTGAGACTTGGTGTAATTACACTTTTCATCAGTAACTAGCCCGGCCTCGGATCTACTGTACTTCCTGTACGCCAACACCGGCACTACATGGAGGACCTCCTGTCCGAGTACCGTATCATGCTGATGGACCTGCTGACGCATCTGGGTATGGAACAGCAGGCTGGGACTTGGTGAAATTACAGTTTTCATCAGTAACCAGCCCGGCCTCGGATCTACTGTATCTCCTGTATGCCAACACCCATGAAGAGGTCCACCGGTACCAAATGGAGGACCTCCTGTCCGAGTACCACAGCACGCTGGTGGACCTGCTGAGGCATCTGGGTATGGAACAGCAGGCTGAGACTTGGTGTAATTACAGTTTTCATCAGTAACCAGCCCGGCCTCGGATCTACTGTACCTCATGTATGCCAACGCCCATGAAGAGGTCCACCGGTACCACATGGAGGACCTCCTGTCCGAGTACCACAGCATGCTGGTGGACCTGCTGAGGCATCTGGGTATGGAACAGCAGGCTGAGACTTGGTGTAATTACAGTTTTCATCAGTAACTAGCCCGGCCTCGGATCTACTGTACTTCCTGTATGCCAACGACTGTGAAAAGTCCACCGGCACCACATGGAGGACCTCCTGTGCGAGTACCACAGCACGCTGGTGGACCTGCTGAGGCGTCTGGGTATGGAACAGCAGGCTGAGACTTGGTGTAATTACAGTTTTCATCAGTAACCAGCCCGGCCTCGGATCTACTGTACCTCCTGTATGCCAACGCCCATGAAGAGGTCCACCGGTACCACATGGAGGACCTCCTGTCCGAGTACCACAGCACGCTGGTGGACCTGCTGAGGCATCTGGGTATGGAACAGCAGGCTGAGACTTGGTGTAATTACAGTTTTCATCAGTAACCAGCCCGGCCTCGGAACTACTGTACCTCCTGTATGCCAACGCCCATGAAGTGTAATTACAGTTTTCATCAAGAATTAGCCCGGCCTCGGATCTACTGTTCTTCCTGTATGCCAACGACTGTGAAAAGGTCCACTGGCACCACATGGAGGACCTCCTGTCCGAGTACCACAGCATGCTGGTGGACCTGCTGAGGCGTCTGGGTATGGAACAGCAGGCTGAGACTTGGTGTAATTACAGATTTCATCAGTAACCAGCCCGGCCTCGGATCTACTGTACTTCCTGTATGCCAACGCCTGTGAACAGGTCCACCGGCACTACATGGAGGACCTCCTGTCCGAGTACCGCAGCATGCTGGTGGACCTGCTGACGCGTCTGGGTATGGAACAGCAGGCTGAGACTTGGTGTAATTACAGATTTCATCAGTAACCAGCCCGGCCTCGGATCTACTGTACTTCCTGTACGCCAACACCTGTGAACAGGTCCACCGCACTACATGGAGGACCTCCAGTCCGAGTACCACAGCACGCTGGTGGACCTGCTGAGGCGTCTGCGTATCGAACAGCAGACTGAGACTTGGTGTAATTACAGTTTTCATCAGTAACTAGCCCGGCCTCGGATCTACTGTACTTCTTGTATGCCAACGCCTGTGAACAGGTCCACCGGCACTACATGGAGGACCTCCTGTCCGAGTACCGCAGCATGCTGGTGGACCTGCTGAGGCGTCTGGGTATGGAACAGCAGGCAGAGACTTGGTGTAATTACAGTTTTCATCAGTAACCAGCCCGGCCTCGGATCTACTGTACTTCCTGTACGCCAACACCTGTGAACAGGTCCACCGGCACTACATGGAGGACCTCCTGTCCGAGTACCGCAGCATGCTGGTGGACCTGCTGACACGTCTGGGTATGGAACAGCAGGCTGAGACTTGGTGAAATTAGAGTTTTCATCAGTAACCAGCCCGGCCTCAGATCTACTGTACTTCCTGTACGCCAACGCCCATTGAGGTCCACCGGTACCACATGGAAGACCTCCTGTCGGAGTACCACAGCACGCTGGTGGACCTGCTGACGCGTCTGGGTATGGAACAGCAAACTGAGACTTGGTGAAATTACAGTTTTCATCAGTAACCAGCCCGGCCTCGGATCTATTGTACTTCCCGTACGCCAAGTCCTGTGAACAGGTCCACCGGCACTACATGGAGGACCTCCTGTCCGAGAACCGCAGCATGCTGGTGGACCTGCTGACGCGTCTGGGTATGGAACAGCAGGCTGAGACTTGGTGAAATTACAGTTTTCTCGGATCTACTGTACTTCCTGTACGCCAACACCTGTGAACAGGTCCACTGGCACTACATGGAGGACCTCCTGTCCGAGTACCGCAGCATGCTGGTGGACCTGCTGACGTGTCTGGGTATGGAACAGCAGGATGAGACTTGGTGTAATTACAGTTTTCATCAGTAACTAGCCCGGCCTCGGATCTACTGTACTTCCTGTACGCCAACGCCTGTGAACAGGTCCACCGGCACTACATGGAGGACCTCCTGTCCGAGTACCGCAGCATGCTGGTGGACCTGCTGACGCGTCTCGGTATGGAACAGCAGGCTGAGACTTGGTGAAATTACAGTTTTCATCAGTAACCAGCCCGGCCTCGGATTTATTGTACTTCCTGTACGCCAACGCCCATGAAGAGGTCCACCGGTACCACATGGAGGACCTCCTGTCCGAGTAACACAGCACGCTGGTGGACCTGCTGAGGCATCTGGGTATGGAACAGCAGGCTGAGACTTGGTGTAATTACAGTTTTCATCAGTAACCAGGCCGGCCTCGGATCTACTGTACCTCCTGTATGTCAACGCCCATGAAGAGGTCCACCGGTACCACATGGAGGACCTCCTGTCCGAGTACCACAGCACGCTGATGGACCTGCTGAGGCATCTGGGTATGGAACAGCAGGCTGGGACTTGGTGTAATTACACTTTTCATCAGTAACCAGCCCGGCCTCGGATCTACTGTACCTCCTGTATGCCAACGCCCATGAAGAGGTACACCGGTACCACATGGAGGACCTCCTGTCCGAGTACCACAGCACGCTGGTGGACCTGCTGAGGCATCTGGGTATGGAACAGCAGGCTGAGACTTGGTGTAATTACACTTTTCATCAGTAACTAGCCCGGCCTCGGATCTACTGTACTTCCTGTACGCCAACGCCTGTGAAGAGGTCCACCGGCACCACATGGAGGACCTCCTGTCCGAGTACCACAGCACGCTGGTGGACCTGCTGAGGCATCTGGGTATGGAACAGCAGGCTGAGACTTGGTGTAATTACAGTTTTCATCAGTAACCAGGCCGGCCTCGGATCTACTGTACTTCCTGTACGCCAACGCCTGTGAAGAGGTCCACCGGCACCACATGGAGGACCTCCTGTCCGAGTACCACAGCACGCTGGTGGACCTGCTGAGGCATCTGGGTATTGAACAGCAGGCTGAGACTTGGTGTAAATACACTTTTCATCAGTAACTAGCCCGGCCTTGGATCTACTGTACTTCCTGTACGCCAACACCTGTGAACAGGTCCACCGGCACTACATGGAGGACCTCCTGTCCGAGTACCGCAGCATGCTGGTGGACCTGCTGACGCATCTGAGTATGGAACAGCAGGCTGGGACTTGGTGAAATTACAGTTTTCATCAGTAACCAGCCTGGCCTCGGTTCTACTGTACTTCCTGTACGCCAACGCCCATGAAGAGGTCCACCGGTACCACATGGAGGACCTCCTGTCCGAGTAACACAGCACGCTGGTGGACCTGCTGAGGCATCTGGGTATGGAACAGCAGGCTGAGACTTGGTGTAATTACAGTTTTCATCAGTAACCAGGCCGGCCTCGGATCTACTGTACCTCCTGTATGCCAACGCCCATGAAGAGGTCCACCGGTACCACATGGAGGACCTCCTGTCCGAGTACCACAGCACGCTGATGGACCTGCTGAGGCATCTGGGTATGGAACAGCAGGCTGGGACTTGGTGTAATTACACTTTTCATCAGTAACCAGCCCGGCCTCGGATCTACTGTACCTCCTGTATGCCAACGCCCATGAAGAGGTACACCGGTACCACATGGAGGACCTCCTGTCCGAGTACCACAGCACGCTGGTGGACCTGCTGAGGCATCTGGGTATGGAACAGCAGGCTGAGACTTGGTGTAATTACACTTTTCATCAGTAACTAGCCCGGCCTCGGATCTACTGTACTTCCTGTACGCCAACACCGGCACTACATGGAGGACCTCCTGTCCGAGTACCGTATCATGCTGATGGACCTGCTGACGCATCTGGGTATGGAACAGCACGCTGGGACTTGGTGAAATTACAGTTTTCATCAGTAACCAGCCCGGCCTCGGATCTACTGTATCTCCTGTATGCCAACACCCATGAAGAGGTCCACCGGTACCAAATGGAGGACCTCCTGTCCGAGTACCACAGCACGCTGGTGGACCTGCTGAGGCATCTGGGTATGGAACAGCAGGCTGAGACTTGGTGTAATTACAGTTTTCATCAGTAACCAGCCCGGCCTCGGATCTACTGTACCTCATGTATGTCAACGCCCATGAAGAGGTCCACCGGTACCACATGGAGGACCTCCTGTCCGAGTACCACAGCACGCTGGTGGACCTGCTGAGGCATCTGGGTATGGAACAGCAGGCTGAGACTTGGTGTAATTACAGTTTTCATCAGTAACTAGCCCGGCCTCGGATCTACTGTACTTCCTGTATGCCAACGACTGTGAAAAGTCCACCGGCACCACATGGAGGACCTCCTGTGCGAGTACCACAGCACGCTGGTGGACCTGCTGAGGCGTCTGGGTATGGAACAGCAGGCTGAGACTTGGTGTAATTACAGTTTTCATCAGTAACCAGCCCGGCTCGGATCTACTGTACCTCCTGTATGCCAACGCCCATGAAGAGGTCCACCGGTACCACATGGAGGACCTCCTGTCCGAGTACCACAGCACGCTGGTGGACCTGCTGAGGCATCTGGGTATGGAACAGCAGGCTGAGACTTGGTGTAATTACAGTTTTCATCAGTAACTAGCCCGGCCTCGGATCTACTGTACCTCCTGTATGCCAACGCCCATGAAGTGTAATTACAGTTTTCATCAAGAATTAGCCCGGCCTCGGATCTACTGTTCTTCCTGTATGCCAACGACTGTGAAAAGGTCCACTGGCACCACATGGAGAACCTCCTGTCCGAGTACCACAGCACGCTGGTGGACCTGCTGAGGCGTCTGGGTATGGAACAGCAGGCTGAGACTTGGTGTAATTACAGATTTCATCAGTAACCAGCCCGGCCTCGGATCTACTGTACTTCCTGTATGCCAACGCCTGTGAACAGGTCCACCGGCACTACATGGAGGACCTCCTGTCCGAGTACCGCAGCATGCTGGTGGACCTGCTGACGCGTCTGGGTATGGAAGAGCAGGCTGAGACTTGGTGTAATTACAGATTTCATCAGTAACCAGCCCGGCCTCGGATCTACTGTACTTCCTGTACGCCAACACCTGTGAACAGGTCCACCGGCACTACATGGAGGACCTCCTGTCCGAGTACCACAGCACGCTGGTGGACCTGCTGAGGCGTCTGCGTATGGAACAGCAGACTGAGACTTGGTGTAATTACAGTTTTCATCAGTAACTAGCCCGGCCTCGGATCTACTGTACTTCTTGTATGCCAACGCCTGTGAACAGGTCCACCGGCACTACATGGAGGACCTCCTGTCCGAGTACCGCAGCATGCTGGTGGACCTGCTGACACGTCTGGGTATGGAACAGCAGGCTGAGACTTGGTGAAATTAGAGTTTTCATCAGTAACCAGCCCGGCCTCAGATCTACTGTACTTCCTGTACGCCAACGCCCATTGAGGTCCACCGGTACCACATGGAAGACCTCCTGTCGGAGTACCACAGCACGCTGGTGGACCTGCTGACGCGTCTGGGTATGGAACAGCAAACTGAGACTTGGTGAAATTACAGTTTTCATCAGTAACCAGCCCGGCCTCAGATCTATTGTACTTCCCGTACGCCAACGCCTGTGAACAGGTCCACCGGCACTACATGGAGGACCTCCTGTCCGAGAACCGCAGCATGCTGGTGGACCTGCTGACGCGTCTGGGTATGGAACAGCAGGCTGAGACTTGGTGAAATTACAGTTTTCTCGGATCTACTGTACTTCCTGTACGCCAACACCTGTGAACAGGTCCACTGGCACTACATGGAGGACCTCCTGTCCGAGTACCGCAGCATGCTGGTGGACCTGCTGACGTGTCTGGGTATGGAACAGCAGGATGAGACTTGGTTTAATTACAGTTTTCATCAGTAACTAGCCCGGCCTCGGATCTACTGTACTTCCTGTACGCCAACGCCTGCGAAGAGTTCCACCGGCACCACACTGAGGACCTGCTGTCCGAGTACCACAGCACGCTGGTGGACCTGCTGAGGCATCTGGGTATTGAACAGCAGGCTGAGACTTGGTGTAAATACACTTTTCATCAGTAACTAGCCCGGCCTTGGATCTACTGTACTTCCTGTACGCCAACACCTGTGAACAGATCCACCGGCACTACATGGAGGACCTCCTGTCCGAGTACCGCAGCATGCTGGTGGACCTGCTGACGCGTCTGGGTATGGAACAGCAGGCTGAGACTTGGTGAAATTACAGTTTTCATCAGTAACCAGCCCGGTCTCGGATCTACTGTACCTCCTGTATGCCAACGCCCATGATGAGGTCCACCGGTACCACATGGAAGACCTCCTGTCCGAGTACCACAGCACGCTGGTGGACCTGCTGAGGCATCTGGGTATGGAACAGCAGGCTGAGACTTGGTGTAATTACAGTTTTCATCAGTAACTAGCCCGGCCTCGGATCTACTGTTCTTCTTGTATGCCAACAACTGTGAAAAGGTCCACTGGCACCACATGGAGGACCTCCTGTCCGAGTACCACAGCACGCTGGTGGACCTGCTGAGGCGTCTGGGTATGGAACAGCAGGCTGAGACTTGGTGTAATTACAGTTTTCATCAGTAACTAGCCCGGCCTCGGATCTACTGTTCTTCCTGTATGCCAACGACTGTGAAAAGGTCCACTGGCACCACATGGAGGACCTCCTGTCCGAGTACCACAGCATGCTGGTGGACCTGCTGAGACATCTGGGTATGGAACAGCAGGCTGAGACTTGGTGTAATTACAGTTTTCATCAAGAATTAGCCCGGCCTCGGATCTACTGTTCTTCCTGTATGCCAACGACTGTGAAAAGGTCCACAGGCACCACATGGAGGACCTCCTGTCCGAGTACCACAGCACGCTGGTGGACCTGCTGAGGCGTCTGGGTATGGAACAGCAGGCAGAGACTTGGTGTAATTACAGTTTTCATCAGTAACTAGCCCGGCCTCGGATCTACTGTACTTCCTGTACGCCAACGCCTGTGAAGAGGTCCACCGGCACCACATGGAGGACATCCTGTCCGAGTACCACAGCACGCTGGTGGACCTGCTGAGGCGTCTGGGTATGGAACAGCAGTCTGAGACTTGGTGTAATTACAGTTTCCATCAGTAACTAGCCCGGCCTCGGATCTACTGTACTTCCTGTACGCCAACGCCCATGATGAGGTCCACCGGTACCACATGGAAGACCTCCTGTCCGAGTACCACAGCACGCTGGTGGACCTGCTGAGGAGTCTGGGTATGGAACAGCAGGCTGAGACTTGGTGTAATTACAGTTTTCATCAAGAATTAGCCCGGCCTCGGATCTACTGTTCTTCCTGTATGCCAACGACTGTGAAAAGGTCCACTGGCACCACATGGAGGACCTCCTGTCCGAGTACCACAGCACGCTGGTGGACCTGCTGAGGCATCTGGGTATGGAACAGCAGGCTGAGACTTGGTGTAATTACAGTTTTCATCAAGAATTAGCCCGGCCTCGGATCTACTGTTATTCCTGTATGCCAACGACTGTGAATAGGTCCACTGGCACCACATGGAGGACCTCCTGTCCGAGTACCACAGCACGCTGGTGGACCTGCTGAGGCGTCTGGGTATGGAACAGCAGGCTGAGACTTGGTGTAATTACAGTTTTCATCAGTAACTAGCCCGGCCTCGGATCTACTGTACTTCCTGTACGCCAACGCCTGTGTAGAGGTCCACCGGCACCACATGGAGGACCTCCTGTCCGAGTACCACAGCACGCTGGTGGACCTGCTGAGGCGTCTGGGTATGGAACAGCAGGCTGAGACTTGGTGTAATTACAGTTTTCATCAGTAACTAGCCCGGCCTCGGATCTACTGTACTTCCTGTACGCCAATGCCTGTGTAGAGGTCCACCGGCACCACATGGAGGACCTCCTCTCCGAGTACCACAGCACGCTGCTGGGTCGGGTGGATCGACTGCGGCGTCTCGGCATGCAGGACGAAGCCGATGTCTTCACCATACAACAACTGAAGCGTGAGAGGGACCGCTACCTGGTACTGGGATTTCTGTTCGGCAGTATGAGTGGCTTTGCTCTGACTTCTGGAAAATACGGCGTGGAGTACACCAAGGCTTTCATCGACCAAGGGCACGCCGACGAAGCTCTCGCAAAGATATTCGAAAACCCTTATTCGTTATCCTACATGAAATATTTGGTATCAATTTTTGACGTTAAAGGAATTTTGTTATAATGTGTACAGCCATTAAAATTGGAATTATTTTCAAATGGAGTCTGTAGAGTCTACCTCACTGTAGGTTGCCTGTAAATGGGGAGTATCTTTCAGCAACAAGGGTTTGGATTGGGTGCTATTTGCTTTTTTATCTTTGAGAATAATGTTCGGAGGATAGTCCTGGAACATTAACGTAATATATATATATATATATATATATATATATATATATATATATATATATATATATCTGTGTGTGTGTGTGTGTGTGTGAGTGTGTGAATGTCTGTTCGGTGTACGTTTATCACGTCTGAACCACAAGACATAAAAGAGCTAAAAATTTGTACAGTTACTAATGTCTACCCGGGGAAGGCTTTAGGCACGGTTTTATGGCGATCGGATAGCTATTTATCTATATATACATTAATGTCAATGTCTGTTCGGTGTGCGCTTATCACGTCCGAACGACAAGACCCAGAGAGTTAAATAATTGTACAGTTACTAATTTATAGCTGAGGAAGGTTTTAGGCACGGTTTCATAGCGATCTGATAGATATTTAGTAATGTGAAGAATATAACGCGAAATGCGGAACAATAATAACCCTTTGAAAATTATATTTACTGTTTGAAAATGGTTTTATGTTTGCATTGTTGCTTGAGGGGTGATAATGATGAAAGGGTGGAGTATATTGGGATGGAAAGTTATCGGTGTATATAAAATTCTACTAGTGTATGTGTTAATATTTAGCTCTACAGCGAAAACTGCAGAACGCAAACGAATGGTCTGTGTGTAATTGTTGTCCAAAATATCCCGTTTTTGTACACCATACCAGTTCCATGCCGATATCTATAAGGGGGTGGAAGATACGGTATTTCAAAGTCGTCAAATTATAAAAATAATTCGGACTGAAGGCCAGCGATGACGTTTGCGACTCTATAGCAACAAGGTTACATACAGCGAAACGTGATGCCAATGTTCAAATGTTTGTTAAGCTTATGGGACTTAACTACGGGGTTATCAGTCCCTAAACTTACAAACTACTTATGAACTACTTACGAACTATGACGGCACAAATATCCATGCCCGAGGGGGGATTCGAACCCCCGACCGTAGTGACCGTGCAGACCGTGACTGAAGCGCCTCAGTCCCCTCGGCCACCGCGGCCGGCAAACATGATGCCACAGACCATATCTTTGGTCTATATCTTCAATGTCTTCAGCTCTTTCTTTGTAAGGATAATCAAACAAATCAGGAAATATAAGAGTAAACAAATAAAGCAGTAAAAAAATTCTTTTAATACAGACATACAGCACTTATAAAAATGAATAAATACCTGCAAAATTATTCAGTTGTAGAACATATAACACAATAAATATGAGACCGTACGCATTTTATATATCATTTGTATTTTGATTACTATCTTTCTTTGTTTGGATACTGCAGTTATAATTTTGTACATTATGCGAGATAACCTTATTTCTTATTTATTCTCCGATATATATAGCATATTTTTAGAAAAAAGGAGATAGACAGAGAGAAAAAGGATAGGAGAAGTACTAACTGAGAGCAGGAATAAATAAATAAATACCCGGGTAAAGCCGGGTTTTCAGCTAGTGAACTATGAACTACAGTTACCTGTCTTTCGAAATAGTCACCTCCCGTAACCACGCAACGCTTAGCTCTGCAATACATGTCCTGGAAACTTTGCACGAAGTCTTCCTTTCGGATGACGTTCAGCCGCAGTGGAATGGCCGTGGGCTCTAAGGCGCCTAGCTGCGGAGTGCGTGGTTGCTCCCGATCAGAAGTTCGAGTCCTCCCTCGGGCACGTGTCTGTGTGTTGTCATTAATTTAAATTAGTTTAAGTAGTTTGTAAGGTTAGGGACTGATACCACAATTTACAAACATTTGAACATTTTTTGATGGTGTTCAGAAACCTTATCACGTTTCGTTGGATGTCAGGAATATCGTCAAATCTCTTTTCTTTCAAATCCCTTACCCCCTTGACTCGAGGTAATAGGAAGAAGGCTGGTGTGTTGAGATCCGGCGAGTGTGACGAATATTCAGGTTGTAGGACAACGCTCGCCCACACACAGCCAAAATCGTCAAACTTCCTGGCAAAAATGGGGGTTGTGCAACTTGAACATCCATCATATACGTCACATCTCAATCCTTCTAAACGTTTTCCTACTGCCTCAACTCGCTTTGAAAGGAAAGAGATTTGACGATTTTCTGACGTCCAACGGAACGTGACCTGGCTTTTGAACACCATCCCAAAGGAAGACAATGTGCAAAGTCACCACGACATGTATTGCAGAGCTCAGCGATGCGTAGTTACGGGAGGTGACTATTTCGAACTACAGTAAGGTAACTGTAGTTAGTAGTTCATCTACTTTGATGTTCCAGGACTATTCACTGAACTTTATTGTCAGAGGTTGTATGAGAGACAATACAATGAAAATGAGTCGTGGAAGAGAATAACTAGATTGCTTTACTTTTTTCGAAAGTAATTGCTACAATGGTTCATCTATTTGTCCCACCGTGAGACAAAACGGTCAATGCCTTCACGGAGAAATGTTTTCGGTTGTCTACCCAGGCGTGTACTTTTTTGGTAGAGGTCTCCGATGTCTTTCTTCAGTGCATCAAAGATATGGAAATGGCATCGTGATCTTTTGGAGGCTGTGAAAGGGATTCACAGCGTAGGGTGAAGCTTTGACTACACGTGTGGATTGTAGCGGGAGGGGGACGGTGGATGGAGGGGAGGGAGAAATTATCCTCTCACAGAATGACGTGATTTCCACTACGCTTCATATGTGTCGCTGTGAAGCCCTTGCTCATCTTCCACACAGTCCCGATCTCTCAGCAAGCGATTTCAGTATTATTGATGCCTCGAAGTAGACATTGTGACCATCGATTTGCTTCGAATGGAGAGGTGGACACCAGGGTAGACTCGTAGTTCAGTGCAAGGTCATCGCCAGCCACCAGCCTATGTGGATGGGGAGGGCGTGTCTGCATGGGACCGAGAATCAGAAAAACTACGAATAAAATAGGAAACTTGTTTAAGCATAAGAAAATTGTAAACAATTAAAACGAATTGTACAACTTGGTAAGAACTTGAGCTAAAACATAATCTCTTCGAATGATTTTTGAAAATGATTCTAACAATTCACGAACATCTTTGAATTTATGTAAGAAGGGCTCATGGCTGTGACTGTAAAAACGTTTCCATAAAGGTGATGACCATCTTGACTTACAGTGGAATGAATGTATTAATAATTATGGCGATTACTTTTGAAACAATGAACAGTTTACTTGTATCTTTTTCTGTCTGTATCATTTTCATTATTGTAACTTATATTTACAATTTATACATTGATAGCTAATTTCGATATGTGGAGTATCATTTATGCCACCAATTGTTTGTATGTATTTTGATATTCTGCGATTCCAGGACGAAAATTATGTGAGTACGGGAAAATCATTATGTTTGTGTGTCCCAAACGCAACTATTTTATGGGAGAGTAAAATGTGCAGGTTGGATTAGATTAGTACTTGCTCCATAGAGCATGAGTACGACACTTCGTAATGACGTGGAATGTGTCAGATTAATTAAAGGTGTCTTTACAAATTATTACTTTGTACTAAATATTACATGATACAATTTATTTTTATTTTATTTGTTAAATACTTTTTAAATTTTCTTTTCAGATTTATTAATTTATATCTAAAAATTCATCTATAGTGCAGAAGGAGTTGCCATTCAGAAATTCTTTATTTTTAAATGCTAGTTCGCTCTCTGTCAGGCTTTTGGTGCTGTTTGGTAGGTGATCAAAGACTTTTGTGGCAGCATAATGCACCCCTTTCTGTGTCAAAGCTAGATTTAACCTTGAATAGTGAAGATCATTCTTTCTCCTAACGTTGTAGTTATGTACACTGCTATTGATTTTGAATTCGCGGGATTTGTAATAACAAGTTTCATAAGTGAATATATATATATATATATATATATATATATATATATATATATATATATATATATATATATATATATAGGATGATCTTGGGTGAGCTCCAGCAATTATTCTGACGCTTTTGTGCAATGAATACTGTTTTACTCGAGGATGAATTACCCCATAAAATGATGCCATACGAAAGCAGAGAATGAAAACAGGCATAGTAAGCCAATTTACTGAGATGTATATCACCAAAAGTTGCAATTACCCTAATAGCGTAAGTAGCTGAACTCAAACATTTCAGCAGGTCTTCAGTGTGTTTTTTCCAGTTCAACACCTCATCAATGCATACAGTTACAATTTTTAAATATTTTATCTTTGCTACAGTTTTCTGATCAAAGTCTGTATTTATTAATTGTGTCATTCCATTTACTGTATGGATCTGTATGTACTGTGGTTTATCAAAATTCAATGACAGTTTATTTGCTGAGAACCACTTAATTATTTTCTGAAAAACGGCGTTTAGAATATCTTAGGTTAATTCTTGTCTGTAAGGTGTCATAACCATACTTGTATCATCAGCAAACAGAACCAGCTCTGCATCTTCATGAATATAGAAAGGAAAGTCATTAATATATATTAAGAATAGCAAAGGCCTAAGACCGAACCCTGTGGCACCCCATTTTTGATTGTTCCCCAGTTTGAGGAATCAGCTGTTTTTTTTTTTTTTTTTTTTTTTTTTTTTTTTTTTTTTTTTTTTTTTTTTTTTTTTTTTTTTGCATATTATGTGAACTATTTATGTCAACTTTCAGGGAGGTGAAACACTTGTGAGATTTGCTATTAGGACGGTGTCCACCACACTCACACTTTGCATACCACATTTTAAAATTTACTACATCGTTCTGGATATGAATACAGATCTTATGATGAACGTTTCATTGGAGATGACGGCAGATGGAAAGATGCGCTGCCACCAAGTAAACAATCTAAAAAAATTTAGAACAGGATTACTGTTTTAACTTAATATCAGTAAATAGTTTTAACAGTTTTGAGCAAATTGTGTCTACCTCTCCCATCACCGCTCAATAGTTATCTTATTCAGGTTCACTATTGACAAAACAGTTCTAATACGCTGGCTAGCCATACATGGTAACAGAAGACTAATTGGCTGCATCTTACCTTCCGATGCGGCGTGCGTCGTAGTTGGTCATTATTGGCACTCAATAATTGACATAACAGGCTCTTCTTCGCGGCGGAATATTTGCGATAAACTTTGAGCCCACAGTACGGTTCTTCTAACGTGCCTCCTCTAGATTGCTTGTACTGTGGCCATAACCATCTAATTATGCCCGATTAGTAAAATTCCTGTTGCTCTGTGCCGACCACGTAACTAGCTCACAACGGCACCATAGCGCTACGACTGTCGTGCCACCCAACTTCTCAACCACTCGACTACTGGCGCGCCTCTGCATTCCAGCAGCCAACGCTCTCAGCCAAAGATTGTGCTACTCTTACAATGTCAAAGTCCCTGACTAGGCCAGAGTGTCTACTACATAGATACAAATATCATTTCAGTTACAGTATTAAAGCTGACATACAAAATTAACATCAAATGCATAATATAACCACATAAATAATTCGAAATATATATACAGAGTAAAATTCACGTAATTCATTTACCATTGCATTCACTAGAAAGAAAAGAAACCTATGCTATTCACTGTGCTGTCGCGTTACAACCTGCATAAAAATCTTAAGATTAGACTTTTAAATTCTAAATCTGTGCTCGAAAAATGGACATTTTCCAGATGGATGGCAGAGTTCTGCATTTTTTGTGAAAGATACCATAATGACTGCAATAGTTGTAGAGGTATAACTCTATTAAATTGTGGGTATAAGATATGTCAAAATGATAAAAAAACCAAATAGAGAGCAAAACGGTATTACATCTGGTTGATCATGTATGACTGTTTTCTTTGTGAACAAGATAATAGGAAAGCAAAGACAATTTAATCCGAACATATATATAGCTTGCATAGATTACGAAAAAGCCTGAAAATGGGAAATTCAAAGAGATTATTGCATTTCCCAGTATTTAATAAAGTCATTTCAGATACTGAATGCTACTAAAAATATCAAGGTACTCATCAGCTCCATCATTATTACAGCAGCGAGAATAATGCCACAGGGAGTCAGACAATAGTGTACTCTATCAACCAGACATTTTAACGTATGTATAAAGATGCCAATAAATGACAGAAGAAAATGGAAGAGTCGTACTCGCACCTTTTGCACGTCATCCTCGCAGAGGCGGAAGATGAACTTGAAGGTACGCTGTATGTTCGTTACATTTAATGGAAATACAACATAATCCAACATTATCTACAAGGAACGTAAAAGTTTGGCTTTTTGTGGAAAACTGGTGACCGGGCAATTGTTGAGACGGAGCATTTGCTGACAGTCAAAGGCAGGGCCGGCGCAAGCCCCGTGCAATCTGCTAAATGCCGCCCCCCTCCGCTTTTTTTTTTTTTTTTTTTAAGGACGTGTGTGGAATTTTATGTAAACAAATTTGTAGGAAATGTCAGTAATCAATCGCAATTTTTGTTTTTACTTTTCAGATCTACTTAAGTTTCTGTCACTTAGTGGTCAGTCTCATAGCGTTTAATATGTGCTTCCATCTAAGCCGCCATGTTGACAGTTACGTTCAGCAGGACGGTATAGATGTAAACATAACTCAAAGCATTGAGAATAGTCAAACTGTGCCCGAAATCTATGTAGATCTGTAAAATAATTACAAAAATTGCGACTGATTGGTGACATTCTCTAGAGATTTGTACAAAACAGTCGCTGGGGATCAGCTCAAAAATGGAGTCAAACCTTATTGAAAAAATCTAGCTAATTTTAAGAAGCGTTGTGAATTTACAAAAATGTTCAAATGTGTGTGATAACTAGTGGGACTTATGGGTCATCAGTCCCTATGCTTACATACTACACAACCTAAATTATCCTAAGGACAAACACACACACACACACACACACACACACACACACATGCCCAAGGGAAGACACGAACCTCCGCCTGGACCAGCCACACAGTCCACGACTGCAGCGTCTTAGACCGCTCGCCTAATCCTGCACGGCATGAACTTACAGTTAACATAAATATACATTTTTCGATAGTTGTGAACAGATAATGTATTCAACGGAAAACAGTATACAGTAAATCAATGTTGGCAAAGTAATAGTGTTCGAGTAGTATTGTCAAACAGAAGTGCCGATCAGAGTTTAATTGTTGTTCATGCAGGCGGAGACAAGGTTCAAAATCCGATTATAACTCAGAAACGGATAGCAAAAATTTTGAAAAATCGCCGAAAGCCAACTTATGCCAGGCTTACTACCAGTGTCTGTATCCCTTGTAATTACTCACAGCGCATTTACCCGTTCGGAATACATATAGCCATTGTAGGTATTGGACTGTGGCAATGTTCAACGATTATTTTTCCATAATGCGGGAAGAATGAAACACTAGGAAACTGCCATTGAAGGGCTTAGCAAAATTGCTTCAGGCTTAACACATAATCTCAGTTTCGAACATTGTAATCGAATTTCCAGATTAGATTTTGTCTTTTGCAAAATTAGTTGTGAGTAAACGCACGACGCGTAACACACTGCCGGCCGCGGTGGCCGAGGGGACTGAGGCGCTCCAGTCACGGTCTGCACGGCCACTACGGTCGGGGGTTCGAATACCCCTCGGGCATGGATATTTGTGCCGTCCTAGTTCGTAATAGTTGATAAGTAGTTTGTAAGTTTAGGGACTGATAACCCCGTAGTTAAGTCCCATAAACTATACAAACTTTTTTTTTTTTTTTTTTTTTTTTTTTCGTAACACGCTGGCAGCGCTCCACCCATAAGAATACTGGGCGGGCGTGTGCTCCAGACTGCTTCCCCCTCTGTTCCTCCGGCGTAAACACGACGGTGCTGCCACAGTGACGAGCAAGAAATCAGTCCTCCTCTCTCCCCTTGTTGAACAGGGGTGGCCGGCAGGTAGTTTCGAATCCCCTCTTGGGCATGAATGTTGAATTTGTCCTAAAGAAGAATAAATAAATAAAATAAAATAAAGGGCGGCAGATTCGCCGCCCCTCGGAAAGTGCCGCCCTGTGCGGCCGCACGTTTCGCACGTGCCGCCTTGCGCCGGCCCTGGTCAAAGTAAAGTCTTACAGAAGTAAGGTGTCCATATGTAAAAAAAAAAGTTTTTGATCGGAACCCCGTCCAAGGAGACTAACCCCATAATTATTTTAACTTGAAATTTTCGAAGTGATAAAAATTTTTTGATCACCATTCGTAAATTGTATCTATTTGTGAGAAAATAAAAAACGATAAGTAAATAAATTGGTACATTTGAAGTGGCTGTGGAAGAGGACACTAACTTCGCACACAGAATTACATTTATTCCAGATTCTTTAAAAAAATATGTTCCCCACCCCCTTTTTCATAAAAAATACCAACATCCAAATCGTGCTGACTATTACTGATCCGGCACATCCCGGAGTTCGAGTACACTGCCCACAACACTATATTCTCTAGAGAGAGAGAGACCGCCATAGACTAACAGTGAATGAACGTTCGTTAGAGTCAGTTCGTAGCTTGTTTACCCGTTGTCTTGCGGCTTTTCTGCAGGATGTTATTGGCGTACGACCGGATCCGATGTCAATAGCACAGCTGATGACGTCGCCTATATCTGAAGTTTCTCAGATGATTGCAGGACCATCTTTAATTAAGAACGCCATTCACAAACGGAGAACACTAAAACCGAATATTCTCATGTCAGTCTCTGCCGAAACATTGCTGTTGCTTTAGACCTTGGTTTCGGTGTGTTTATTTACACTCCTTCCCGATTTTTCCTTCTTTGTTATTTTCTGTGGTCATCTAGAATTAATTATAGTTTTACGGTATACATGCATACAGATGAAACAGATTTGTAAATACACATTAGATGTATGAAGAAGATTTGCAGACATAGAGCACTGTTGGCATAAATGTCAAATAAGCTGTCAAAACTTCTTAAATACTAAAAATGTAAAGTATAATAATTTGGGCAGCTACCGATTTGAAAACGGATCACTAAGCGGCCACAAATTCGAAATTTATACGTTGCAAATTAACAATAATTCAACAGAAACAGAAGCCACCAATGTGATATGGAAGTCAAGATTAAGAATGTGTAAGTACTCGTACTGTCGTATACACACACATTATAGCCACAACATGTAAGTAACAATAATGATAAAATTCGGAGTATCATTCGCAGAAAACTTGACAATGAATTGAAGCCGAAATAGGCCTACAGCACTACAATTGAATCAGCGTCTTAGGTTCATATTTAATAACATGAAAAACTCTTCATAAGCAATAAATAGGACTTCCCATTTATGAAAGAAATTTTACTATAACAGTCACTTATTACTAATTGTGTATTAGCATGGTGCATTTTAACAACCAGCTGTCAACATCAGTTGCGTATTAAATGCATTACAGTTTATTTATATACATATGATGCGTGAGGAAGTGATGTTATGTCTCGAATTTCATGCTTGTTCATGAAGATAAATTTGTTTTACTATGTATATAATATGGTTAGAGGGCTTAGATCACTAAGTTCATATACGGTTTTGTTAGTAGTGTGGTTATCTGTCGCATAAAACTAAAGAACACAGTTAAAAACACATCACATGCTAAAATGTCCGTGTCGGATGTTTACATTGTTCTAAAGGTTCTTAGAAGCTAAGATAAACTAGTTATAGTAACATGTACAGTGAAGATGGAGCTTATACTTAAAAGTAATTATGTAGTAATACATGTTGATCAGATCTTGCAAATATAGTAACAGAGAAGTATTATTACAATTGCTTTCAAAAGCAATATTCTAATTTAACAACACATCACCATGCAATGTTTCAGAATGAAGATTTATAATTTTTCATATAGGTCCATCAACGGTCCCTTATCTATTATATACAAAGAACCCTCATAATATCCTGGAATAGCTGAGCAATGTCCTTTATGTGAGTAACTGTTGCTGATTTACTAAAGTTATTGGTGTGGCAGGCATTGTGTGTTCGTATGTGGTGAGAAATTTATGTGTTTCTTCTGCAAAATTCGTCTTAACATGTGATTGTGACGTTCTAAATGAGAAACTTCAAACAGTTCTAGAAGTAAGATCCAAGTAAATGATCAACATGAACGTGATCTAATTTTTGTTCGACTTTACGCTTTACTCTCCATTAACTGATCACTGCCACATTTAGTGCAGTGCTCGTATAACACAAGTCACAGCCATCGATGGAAATACTTTCATCTCTATCTATATAAAAGCGAAAAGACACTCATTCCCTCCCTCACTGACTAAACACAAAATCTCGAAAACTACTTCACCTATGAAGCTGACATTTGGCAGGAATGTAGTTTATAGGTAGAAGACGTCAGATAAGAAAGGATTTTGCGATACGGTCGATAGTTCACGAGATATGACGTCATAAACAATGAAAACTTCCCCGTCTTGCGACACGTGATAGTGTGACTGTATCAGTCCACTATTTGAGAAGGAGTGCACTTAACGACTTGTAACAAACTTTAAACATAGTTTCAAACGTTTAGGAAACATTTTCTTGCTGACAACCCCAGCAAAATAATTAAAGGAAAAAAAGTTTGTCACCTACTATTTTTTCGGCGTTCATGCGGCAAAATTACGGCATTTGGCATGACGCTACAATTTATTACTCGTACACTGTAAATTGTATTCGGCAGAAATGTTACAGACAGTATAGACACATACCACTGAACGTACGTTCGAAATTTTATCATAGTACGATACACAGTTCGTGAGATATGGAATCATAAACAATTAGCTTTATGAAAAACCGATTCATCACGACTGACGCTTTGATTTATTACGTCTTTCTTACTAACTCTATTCGCGACGTATTTTTCATACATTTTACATATACACCATTGGATGTTCCTTAGAAATAGTATCGTATTGCGACATATAATTCAGGTGCTATGACGTTAAAGACAATTAAATGCATAAAAATTCGCTCTAATAAGCATGAAGTTGTAATTTACTACGTCTTTTCCACCAACTACATTTACAACCCATTTCGCAGGCAGTTTCCTAATATGGTTATATTTGTGTTTTGGAGGGTCACCTAACCAGGTTAACTTGTAAAACAACAATTCAGTTCTGCGATTCAAATCACTTCTGGGCTTAGGATATTGTGCATTTACTCCAATCGAACAACGCATATCATACTGAAATGAGAGAGAAAAGGTTTTCTACTAAATGAACTTAAAGTCTTTTTTAACTGATTCAGAAAGTGCTCCGATAAAACGAGCCAAAAGTCACCTGGAATATCGAAACACTGAGCTTTCTATAAGCTCCATTTAGTGATGAATATGTCGCTAGCACTGTGGATTGGTACAATATTCACTTGAAGTGTGGCGTTGAAGACAAGGTTTAATAACAACTAAGTAAACCCAGCTGAGTCAAATATGAAATGAACGGGAAAGTAATTAAAAAAAAATATTACGAACACAGATTAAACGAGAAAATACATCAATCAGATCAATATGTACTCTGCTTTCAGTTCCTATGGCTATGTGGAATTAAAGGAAATTTAGAAAAAAAGGGGCTTTCACACAAATCTTTATCTATTGTAAAAGTAGTGATTAAAATAAAAAGTTTTTTTTTTTTGTCTGTCCAGTTTCTTCTTAATAAAAAATAATGATGAGTCGTTGAGACTCTGGAGCATGCGGTGTATTATTGCCTTTCCAAAAGGCAATCACTTTTTACTTTCATTCTTCCCTTCTACTCCTCCGCCTCTTCTTTATTCTTTTCGTCGTCCTTCTATCCATCTCCCGCTCTGTCCGTTTACTCTCTCTTGCATCTCTTCCTCCTGTCGCTATGCTTTTCGTCCTCATCCACCTCTGTCCATTTCCTCTTTCGCCTCTCTTAAATACTCGGAATCAACAAATTAAAACTTTTCCGCTACACAATTTTAATCTACCAGGAAGTTTCATTAGAGAACTACTTCAAATTTTGTTGTAACGGTGGAAAAGAGCACCATGTCACTTTTGAAGAAAAGTTAACGAAATAACGACACCAATAGACGTTATTTACAGATTTCGTTTTGTTTACCACTATTGACAACGTCACTAAGCTTGCAGTAGTGGCATTGTACCTGCCCCATAATGTCTATGTCATTGAAAATGAACCGTTTAACCACGAACGTCCCTAAAAGGCGATTTCAAGAAATGTTGGAATTTTTAATATAGGATCTGATCGGTACGCAGGGGAGAAGATGATTGCACTTCATTCTCGACGTTCACGTATTGTGGAGTGGTCGAGCGCTCTAAGGCTCCTTGCTGCGGAGCGTGCGGTTGCTCGCCGTCGGTGGTTCGATTTGTCCCTCGGGCATGACGGTGTGTTGTCCTTGGGTTAGTTTAACGTAGTTTAAGTAGTTTATAAGTCTAGGGACTGATAACCGCACTAGTTAAGTCCCGTTCTTTTACAAACATTTAAATAAGTTGTGTTTAATGCCCATAAGGGTAGGTAACCACTCTTAACGGCTACATATACATATGACTTTTGCTTAGCGTACATCTGTGGCAAAACACCTTTCGAATTATGTTTCATTGGAGTCCTTGTACAATAAATGTTAAAAATCGGTACTTCAGTTTTCGTGTTCACGTATTTATGTAATCAAATACAAGTGAAAGCGCGACAAGTTTCCTAATTTGTGCAACTGGCAAATGAAAAGCAAAACGGAATCAAAATTCACCAAAGAAGAAAGCTACATATATTGTGTATTGTGACACACAAAATGTGAGCTACCCAGAGAGTGGATAACGCAAACGCAAAGTGCAAAAGGCTACATTTCACTGGCAGAATACTTGGAAGATGCAACAGTTCCATTTAAGAAACTACCCCTATACCACACTGGTCCGTCCTGTTCTCGAGTAACTGCTGCACATTGTGGAATCCTCACCAAGTGAGATTGACGGAGGATATAAAGCAAATTCAAAGAAGGGTCGGTCGTTTGGTATTATCGTGGTACAGAGGAGAGAGTGTCGCGGAATCGATACACAACTTGGGGTGGAAATCATTAAAAGAAAGGCGTTATTCGATGCTGTGAGATGTATTTTCGAAATTCCTTTCACTAACTTCTCCTTCGAATAGGAATATATTTTGTTAGCACCCATCTACGTAGGGAGTCATGATCATCACAATAAAGTAAGTGAAATCAGAACGAAGAAAAAAAAATCGCACTGACGTGTTTTACGGCCCACTTCAAATTCGTAGTTTTATCATTTTTTGCAAACATTTCGGACAAAAATAATAATGTAAATAATAAAAAATTATAGTGATGTGATTACGACTCTACTATTGTGATAATATCTATGCACCCAATACGTAACCGTTATAGGAAAATGGAGAAAAAAAGTATTGAAGAGAGTCGGGTCTCGAACCACGGACCTTGTGCATCGCAATGCAACACGCCGCCCACTACACTACAGCGAACAGATACAAAATTCGTCCTATATTTTCTTACTATGGATGGCAGTTGTTAACTGATGCTAATATCGCAATTTTTTGACACTGGATTGTTTATCGTACGAAGAACGACGTGTGTTTTTTTTTTTTTTTTTTTTTTTTTTTTTTTTTTTTTTTTTTTTTTTTTTTTTAATTCTTCAGTGCGCCGTAGCTTTGAAATAACAACGTGTAAGTTATAATAAGAAAACCACCAAATACGCAACGCAAGATGGCGAATGCCAGAGAGAATAGGAATGTCACGTGACATCTGCGAACGGCTGGTTTTCGTAAACTCAATGGACTGTGTCAAATCGACGTTATTTTTGCATATATCTCTCAAACGATACGAGATACGAAGAAAACATAAAGGAGCAAAGTTGTAGAGAATTTACTCCTCTACAAAATCGGTTATTCAATTTTCGTGTCAGATGAACGGTTTGTTTGCAATTTGAATTATATTACAAACGGCTTTTTTTTAGTATTACTGCCGTATTTTTGTCCGAAAAATTTGAAAAAGGGAGGTTCTGGTCTCTGGCGGCTTACAATTATGTCTATAAAATTTGGTGCTGATCGCGTGAACGATTCGTCTTAAAAACAGGAAACATGCTACGGACAGACAGACATACATACATACATCCCAAAATCGCCGTTATTTTTGCAAATATTTCGTGTCAGATGAATGGTTAAGCCGTTATTTTCATTTAAATTTCGAACTGTCGAGAAACGATCGCAAAGGCCCACTTTTAGTGTTACTACCGTAACCTAAAGTGGGCCAAAATTAGCTTTTCCTTACTTCCGCGCGCTATTAGAGAATGGACGGATAGACAAATGTTATGAAAGCCGTTCGACAAACCCCTCTTCCAGGCATTTAAATGTGATTTGCAGCGTGAATATGTAGTGTAGACGTAGTCAAGGAATCTCAGCAAATGTGCACCAGAGAATGCCTGAGCGTGCGCCTTACGACACCAGACAAGAATTTCTTTTCTACCACAAGTGACCGCGACAGGCTCAGATGACTTCCTCACGTTAAGGACCAATTTCTTTCTTTCACCCTCACTGCGGACTTCTTTGAGAAAAACTCTACTTAGAGGGTATGACTCCCGACTACCGCCACAATGGCCAGTGGAAAAAGCGCTTTACTCGCGTAAATACAGAGGATCATGCACATATGTCCGATTATCAACTATTCAGCATAGTTAATCCAGTTGCAATTGAGACCTTTTTAGAGCCTAATTAAGGAACAAGAATGGCGGGATGTTTATAGTGCCCACTAGTAACCTAGTTTAATTTCAATAAAACCAGTCAAACCGTTTAACATGACCATAAGATGAAATTTTCCTGAAAACAGTTGACTGGTGAAATCGTACTGATACATCAGAAGGAAGGAAACTTATTGTTTAAAGTCTCGTCGATAGTGTGACCATTAGAGACGGATCCCTTTCAGGGTAACCATCCGAACATTGGTCTGCAATGAATCACGGAAATTACGGAAAACCTGAATCTGGATGACCGGGGATGGATTTGAACCACCGTCCTCCCGAATGTGAGTCCTGTGTGTTACCAGTACTACATTAGTTGTGTTCGTTCACGGAAAAGTCAGTACAAATGTACCTGAAATGTGAAGTTTCTGAATAATTTCTCGTTTAATTGATCTAAAATTACATCCACAGTATACCTTTTACCACACCGCGATGGTAAATCTTGGGTTCGACCGGTTAATTCTAGGATTTACCAATTTTCTTACTTTTACAGTAACATATATAGCGTATGAGAAGACAAATGTGTCAGCATACCACCAGGTACAATGGCTGGATAAAAAGTAAAGTCAACTATTATTTTTCTCTGATATTACATTATTGACATTCGTGCATTGTAATCGCCGTTATTATTTACGACCTTTTGCCAAATGTCTGGAAGGCGTACTATACTATCTGCGTGTGTATTTATGTTGATGTGCCGTATTAGCCGCCCTAAGGCGTGAATAGTGTCATCTCTGGTTCTTTGACTTTGGGAAAAAGATCGTAATCTTAGGGACATATGTCAGGTCAGTACCGTGGATAATCCATAATCTCCCTTTTACAGGTGTCGTCGACAGTTGCAACGGTGTTGCATTCTGCATGAGAGTGCATGAACATGCTCCGTACTTACCCGATACGAGTGTCTGTCATACTGTCTGAATGCTAAGTTTAAAGAACCATTGTGAAGGTCAGCCCGTAGCACGTCACACCGATAGGCCACTAGCTGACTGGCTGGCAGCTATGAGGCAGTGGGCCGTGTCCCTGCGGATAGCGATCGCGACCAATCGGTGTGACGTGGGAGACGGTGGGTGAAGGTACAACAGCAGTAATGACATCATCCATGCCTTAAGGCAAATGAACATGTCGGTGACGTTGATGTTGTGTGACTATAAGTACTTCTATCAATAGCATCATTTCAGAGATAAACAAGCCCTTGTAATTATTGTTGTTGGGTTTTGGAAGGGACTAAACTGCAACGGTTATCAGTCTTTTGTTCCAGTCTTAGAGGTAAAATATTGTGTTGAGCGTTCCTAAGTAAATGCGTTAACAAGTCAAAGTTTAAAAATCACAGGTAAATATGAAGAAAGGATATAAGTAAAAACGAAGAATGGATGAAAGGGCTGAAACAGTACAAGAGTGTTTTTGCTGGGTGATCACAGGAATATAAGGAACACCAGCCACTAGCCACTCTGGGGCACTTTAAAGACACCTACTTAAAAGACTTAGGCGGGTGGAGGACAGAGCACAAACTTTAAAGGGATTTGTAAAATCCACATTTACAGATAAAATTTAAAACAGAATCAACCATGGAGGCACTGTCGCCTAAAGCAAGCTGCAAAGCGTTAGGGATATTAAAATTTCGTCGCTTTGCGGCTAAATTGTGGCATTCAATTAATATGTGGGCGACTGTCAAAGGCGCACCACATTGACACTGAGGAGGGTCCTCGCGACGCAAAAGGTGACCGTGCGTGAGCCAAGTATGGCCTATACGGAGAGGCAAAGGACAACCGACTCCCTGCGAGAACCCCTCAGGGAGGTCTTCCACACAGCGGTAGAGGGCTTGACAACACGGAGCTTATTGGGTTCGGTCGAGTCTGCCCATTCAGAATTCCAAACCCGAAGGTCCTTGCGGATCAACTGGGTTTGGAGGTCCGAGTCTGGGAGGCCAATATCCAGGGACCGTGAAGTAGTGGCCTGCTTGGCCAGCTGATCGACGCGTTCATTGCCCGGTATACCTATGTGCCCTGGCGTCCAGACAAAAGCGACAGAACGGCCTGACTCGCCAAGGACGAAGACAGCATCTTGAATTGATCGCACCACAGTATGTTTGGGGAGAAACTGGTCGACGGCCTGTAAGGCAATCAGGGAGTCGCTGCAGATGACAAACGACCCCCTGGGACGGGCTCTGAGGTGTTCAAGAGCTCTCAAAATACCGACTAGTTCCGCGGTGAAGATGCTGCTTCCACAAGGCAATGATCGTTGTTCGATGTGGTCACCAAGGGACAAAGGCATATCCAGCATGGCCATCGAGCGAAGAACCGTCAGTGTAAAACCCTTGTAAGTACCACATTCCTCCCAGGCAACATTTGAGCCCAAGTAGATGGCGATTAGTCGAAAAACATACATTTTACTAAGCAGGACAAAATTTCATACTTAAGTTACTGACCGCTAGAAATACAAATTAGTAAGAGCTTCTATTATCACGTTTACTCTAGGAAGACCAGAACACCTTTAATGAGCGGAGATAGGAAGTTCATACTTATAAAATGTTCATAAATGTGTTCTGAATTGTAAAGGGTGTGGCAGCGTTCATAGTAGGATATTAAAAACACACCATCAGCCAGTAACTAAATGTTCAAATGTTTGTTAAGCTTATGGGACTTAACTGCAGGGCCATCAGTCCCTAAACTTACAAACTACTTATAAACTAACTTACACTAATGACAACACACAGTTGTGAGTAAGGCGGACAGCCGACTTCGGTTTATTGGGAGATTTTTTGGAAGATGTACTTCACCTGTAAAGGAGACCGCGTATAAAACGCTTGTACGACCACGTCTTGAGTATTGCTCAAGTGTTTGGGACCCGCAGCAGATCGGTTTGAAGGAAGACATAGAGGCGGTTCAGAGGCGAGCAGCTAGATTTGTTACCGGTAGGTTCGACCAATGGGCGAGTGTCACGGAAATGCTCCGGCAACTCAATCTGGGATCACTGGAAGAAAGACGACGTTCTTTTCGTGAGTTTCTGTTAAGTAAATTTAGAGACCGGAATTTGAATCTGAGTGTAGTACGATCTTGCTTAAATTTTGCGTACAGATCACAAAGACAAGATAAGAGAAATTAGGGCTCGTACGGAGGCATATAGGCATTCTTTATTTCCTCGTTCCATTTTGGAGTGGAATAGGATAGGAAATGCCTAGTAGTGGTACAGTGTACCCTCCGCCACGCACCTTACGGTGAATTTCGGAGTATGTATGTAGATGTAGATCCATGCCCGAAGGAGGATTCGAACCTCCGATGGGGAAAGGCAGTAACTTTAGTTTATTTATTACCTCTTATGTCAATTCATAGTTAGAGGTACGCTATTTACTAATGTGTAAATCATTGTCCATTGCGTGGATTACTTTCTGAATATGACTGTCAAATGATGCCCCCTCTACTCAACACATTCATCTAGGCGACGTTGGAAGCTTTTCATCAAATGTTCAAAAATGTTTCTTTAGCTATGGGACTTAACTGCGGGGTCATCAGTCCCTAAATTTAGGAAATACTTATGAACTACCTTATTCTATAGGCAGCACAAACATCCATGCCCGAGGGGGGATTTGAACTCCCGACGGGGAACATGTAATATTGCGTTTTCTTTCTTCCGATCAGGTGTTGGAGTAGTAGTTACTGTTCGTAGCCTCTTTTAAAGTTCACTATCGGTACAATAATACAAGAAAATAATTTGGTGGATCTGATACATTTAGGTAAAAAAAAGGAAGCGGAATCTGACTTTAAAGTTTAGCGCCGGTAGTAATTTGTAATGAAAGCAACACCTGAGCACACACAAAGAAACTAGCAGATTCTGCAATGACCTTTCTTACCATGATGATTATGTTAAGTTGACTGGATGTAGCAGATGAAGCTGTAAAAACTCTTGCTGCATTGTGTAAAATGATGCTTGGTTGGCTTGGAGCAGATTGTTCTGAATGACCGTTTAAAAAATGTTAAGTTAACTTTCGTGAGAAAAAGCTCTTTAAATTCGATCGGATTTCGTTTAATTCCGAAGATTTCTTTGCAGGCATTACTAGAAAATTACAAATAATGAGATCTCGAAGTACATCTAGTAAATTATAGATACAAGTCCAACAATGGCTCCAAGCATCATATTACATAATTAAGATTACTGCTGGAAAAATAGAAACACTTCACGAATTATTAAAGGTGGGTCATTTGAAATAAGCAAAAGATTTATACGTAACTAATTATATTTTCGCCATGCTTCATGAGAACAACGCTCTCACACACACTTACATTAATAATGAAGTCCCTGACGTGCGACTGTTCTCAATGAGGTAGCAAACATGAAAGACCAAGTTCACAACCGCGTTCTGGGCAGCTCGTAAAAGACAGATGAACATCAAAAATATAAGACGAACGTAATTAGCTGCCAGATAAAACTGTGGTCAGCGATAAGCATCGTAAATAAATTATTTATAGAATGAAATTTTTTGATTTTAAAAGAATCAAAGAAAAACTGGGAATTAACACCACAGAGGATGCAGTTAGAGCGAACAGACTGAGATGGTGGGGTCATGTTACACGCATGGGAGAAGCAAGGTTACCTAAGAAACTCATGAGCTCGGCAGCGGAGGGTGAGAGGAGTAGATGTAGACCAAGGAGAATGTACTTAGATTCGGTGCAGAATGATTTTGAAGTAAAAGGGATAACATCAGACGAGGCATCAATGTTAGTATTGAATAGGGGATCATGGAGGAATTTTATTACAGGTACTATGCTCCAGACTGAACGCTGAAAGGCATAATCAGTCTCTAATGATGATGATGATGGTGAAAATTTTTTAATGTAATACTACAAACGGCTTCGCGCATCGGAGCATAGCGCCGCAATGCGCTCGGCCATTCGCCGCGGCAAGCTTTCCATAACTGGGCGTTACGTATTCCGTGGGGCATTGCTGACGGCAGTTCTGACGCAATCCTTCAACACAGGAAAGGTGGCACAGCATGTTAGGAACACTTCTTGCTTCAGGTAGACCAAAAGAAAAAAGTCTGGTAAGGTGAGGGAGGCGGCCAGGAAATGTCAGCAAAGTGGGAAATTACTCTACCGGAAAATGTCTGTCACAAGAAATGCATGCAAATTCTGGCTTTATGCGAGGTCGCTCCGTCTTGTTGAAACTGTTATTGTTCCACCTAACTGGGGAAGAAAGAAGTCTTGCAACATCTTTAGGTAACGTTCACTCGTGACAGTTATACCCACATAGCTGTCATACTCAAAGAGGTAAGGACCAATAATATCAAAGGAAGCAACTCCACACCACACTGAGGCATGTTAACTGCGCAATGGCTTGATGTGCAGATCTTGCGGGTTTACATCACTCCAATAACGCATATTCTGTTTATTCAATGAACCACGTAACTCGAAATGAGCTTTATCTGACATCAGGATGGTCTGTAACATTTGTGGATTTTGGCGAGATTTCGCATGGTTAAGCAGAATGTTTCCAAAAATAAATAAATAAATAAATAAATAAATAAATAAATAAATAAAAATAAAAATAAAAAAATAAAAAAAAGTTAAAATGTTTGTATAGCTTATGGGACTTAACTACGGGATCATCAGTCCCTAAACTTACAAACTACTTACGAACTAGCTAAGACTAAGGACGGCACAAATATCCATGCCCGAGAGGGGAATCGAACCCGCACCGTAGTGGCCGTGCAGACCGTGACTGAAGCGCCTCAGTCCCCTCGGCCACCGCGGCCGGCCAGAATGTTTCACGTGAAACTCAATCGCGAGGCCTAATTTCCTGAAGAATCTGCAGCTTTTATGGGTGATAATGGAGATCTTCGGGCCGTGTTCTCCTGAATGAGCGATCGGACACATGCACAGTTTGCGCATGACGACAAGCAGATCTTTCTGGGCTACGCAATGTAGCAGCACGAACGTTTCGCAAGGCTCCTGGTGTTCGCACAGTTCTTCCACTTCTTCCCGGTTTGCCACTGCAAACAGAACCTGTTGCTCGAAATGCACATACCCACCTCAAAATGATCCGACCATCTAGAACTTTCCATGACGTCCCAAGTTGAATTGCCGGAATAGACGCTGGGTAGCAATAACAGAGTCATTAGGCCTACTTTCGAAATAACTTTCAACAACAAAGGCACGATGCTGTGCACTCCACCGCCGCATATCACTGTCACACTCAAAATGGCAACTCAAATGTTAAAATGTTTGTAAATCTATCGGACCAAACTGCGTGGTCATCAGTCCTTACCTTACAAACTTCTTAAACCTAGGTAAACTAACCTAAGGACAACACACACACAAACACCCATGCCCCAGGGAGGAATCGTACCTCCACGGCGAGCAACCGCGCGCTCCGCAACGAGACGCTTTAGACCGCTCGGCTACTCCCCCGCGGCGAAACGGCAATTGATTAGTACACTAATGCGGCACGAGCTGTCGTGCATTCCTGCAGTACGTCACTGTACTATATCTTGGCATTATGCAATTTATTTGTCAGATATTGTAGAATGCAAAATACTTCAAAACAAAAATTTTGTAGCAGGAAACTATGTAATCTAGCAGGCAGACGCTCACCTCGAAATGGCTCTCATCAGCAGAAGGCAAACACGTGATTTTTAATTCTGTTGCGCGCCCTCTCACTATTGCCCGTCGGTCTTCGGAAAAGAATCCAAAGAACTAAGAAGCGAGATACGTTTGGCATAATAGGTCGCGACCGGTAACGCATGTTTTAGTTCGCGACTGATTGCACATATTTTAGTTCGTGACCTACCGCGCATATTTTAGTTCGCGACCTATCGCGCATATTTTAATTCCTGACCGATCCCGCATATTTTAGTTAGCAACCGGTAGCTCTCCTTTTAGTTCGAAGCTCGGCCTAGAAGTAGGTCGCTCTTTTTAGTTCGTCCGCTCTTTTTGGCTCTTGCTACCGCTACTAAGAGAGCTCTTTCTTTTATTATAACAGCTTTTTAATATAATGACTAGCTTATATACCCGTGCTTCGCAACGGTTGTTGAAGGAGGGGGCTGTATCATGGTTTTTTTATGGTTCCGGACCTCAGTCAGTAAAACAGAATCCTCGTTGGATCGCTCTGTCAATAATCTTCGTTGTCCATGCCAAGATGTCAAATGTAAGTAAACTACATTGTCCGAAATGACATATCTTCATAAAGATGTCAAATGTAAGTAAGTCATAGTCCGAAACGATGTATCTTCATAAAATTTTTGGTACAAAAGGTGAAACGTGCCAAAATAAGCAAAGAAATGTCGTTAAGTATTTAATACACAAAGCGAAATCTGCAACACTATGTTCAATTTTTGTTGGTATTTGTAGACATAAGATTTCTTAATTCTGTCGCAGACGTTTGCTTTCTTGTTGTACTACCCCATACTTATTATGCAGCAGCGGTGTTTATTAGTTCTTTGGTGCACCGCAGCGCCTCTATCGCTTGTTTGCTGTACTACGCAATCCATACTTCAAGCATAGCCTACATCTAAAACAATTTCCCTGATTCCACTTTTATGAAACTAAGTTGCTCCATACAAATCCGTGAAGTAGTTTAGGAGATCGGGTATTTCTAATAGATGAACAGACAGTTACTGAAAACACTGAAGATTGCGAAGTATCTGTTTTCCATGATCTGATATTGATGAAATCATACCTATATGTTGCCCCAATCTTAGCTCAATTTCCCTGTGAAAACTGCATGAAAATATGTGCCAGTAATGCTGAAGATTAGGTGGGTAGATCGCATAACTAATGAAGAGGTACTGAATAGAATTGGTGAGAAAAGGAATTTTTGGCATACCCTGACTAAAAGAAGGGATCGCTTGGTAGGACACATTCTTAGACATCGGGGAATCGTAAATTTAGCATTGGAGGGAAGTGTGTGGGGTAAAAATCGCAGAGGGAGACCAAGAGACGCGTATAGTAAGCAGATTCAAGTGGATGTGGGTTGCCGTTCTTATGAGGAGATGAAAAGGCTTGCTCACGATAGAGTAGGGTGGAGAGCTGCATCAAACCAGTCTCCGGACTGAAGACCATAACAACAACAGTTTCTTTTTATTACGTTTGCGAAACGTGTTAGAAATACGCATATCTTCATGAATATGATGTAGCTTACTTCATACATCAGTTATATTCGCCACTTAAAACGTGTATTTCATGATCAATAATATCTCTGGGCAATGGGCTGAGGCATGGAAAGCTGAAATATAATAAGTATTTCCTTAACGAAGTAGAAATATCACTGAAAACAATTATTAATCTTACGGTTGGCTCTCTTTCCGTTAGATGCGCTATTGTCGCTCCAAGCGTGAAACTTAAAACTTCCATATCAGTTATACATATACGTTAGACTGAGATATCAGTATGTAAATATATGGATTAAACACGGCGAGGATTGTATCAGTTTTATATTCATAGCGTTGAATCATATAATGATTTTGCAACCAAGATCGCATTTTTCATTTATTATGTTACCGGTTTCGGCGTGCTCGACGCCATCTTCAGACTGTCGTAATTTACATTATGTAAATTGCATGAAAATGGCGTCGAGCACGCCGAAACATAATAAATGAAAAATGCGGTCTTGGCTGCAAAATCATTATTAAACGATTATAGATCGCCCCATCGAATTATGAGTTCCTTATATGTTGAATCATATTTCGTAGAACATTGCAACCAAGAAAACGATTTTCAGAAATATGGTAAATTTCAAAAGTCAAAGAGTAAGTAGTATTTTCAAAGGGTAAAAATCAGATCGCTGCTCCGAACTTAACACGAATACCCGCAGCGCTATTAGTTCTTTGCTGCATTATGCCGTTCTTTCAAGCATGAAATACACGTAAAACTTCAAATTACGATATCTTTTATTTTCCTGATCTGATTTTGATAAAATGAAGCCTGTATTTTGACCCAGAATATTCTCTATTTATCTGTGATAACCCTATGAATGTTCATTTAGTAATTTTGGAGATTACTCTCTACAAATAGACACATAACATTGATTTCAGAGAAAAGTTTAAATTGTAATATCTTCCTTTCTCTGGTCCGATTTTGTGAAATGAAGCGTTTCTGTAACCGCAAGATACCCTCACGTTTCCTGTGAAAAAGCCTTGAAAATTCGTCTATTAGTTTTGAAGACGAAAGAAAAAGATAGACATGAATGTTATCGATGAAAAACATTAAATTGTGATGTTCTTCTTTCCGTGATCCGATTTTTGTAAAACTAAGTCTATATGTTGTCCCAAGGTACGCTGAAGTAACCTGTGAAAACCCCATGCGGATTCGTGAAGTAGTTCTGGAGAAGTGGTTTCTAATAGATGAACAGAGAGACACGACGTTCTTTGAAAACACTTCGTGATTATATTTTGATGAAATATGTTTTCTGTGAAAACCGCATGAAAATTCGTCCAGTAGTATTGAAGACTGAAGCGAACAGCGACAGGCCTACGTTTAGAGATTTATTATTAGTACAATTGTACAATTGTAAAATTTTGCTGGAATATATTGATTTGTATAAATTCTGTATGTCGGTAAAGTCTGTGGCGAATATGGTTAGTAGTAAAGAAGTAATACATTGAAACGTGACGTTTGATGGAGCGGTTTTCCATGAATGTTACTCTTTACTTTCTCATATCTCATGAACTACGTGTCGTACAGTGATACAATTTCTAAAGTGTATTCATCTGTATGTTTGTATACTATCTGTAAAATATCCTGCGACTTCAATTTGTAGTGTAGAAATTATAAATTGTAACGTTATATCGAATACCGTAGTTTTGTTCCATGAACAGCGGAAAAGTAATAAGCGAGAAACTTTTTTCTTTCATTATTTTGATGTGGTTGCCTGCGAGAAAAAGTTTAATAAAGGTTTTAAATTATGTTTAAAGTTTGTTGCAAGTCACCAAGTACTGTCATTCTCATATAGTGTATTTATAAAGTCTTGTGACATTATGTAGCAGTTTTTTGCGATTCCTATTGTTCATGACGTCACATCTCCTGAACCATGAGTCGTACGTGGTTCGTACTCCTACAGCAGTTGTTAGCTCAGTTTGTAAATATGTGTACCAAATTTGGTTGAAATCGGTCCAGTGGTTTAGCAGATAATGTGCAGCATTGTCGTTTAACGCAGCAGTTTTTCGCGCATCTCATTGTTTATGACGTCATATCTCCTTACTTATGTGTCGTAGGTGATTCTTACCCAGACAGCGATTGTTGCCTGATATTAAGGAACATGTGTACCAAGTGTGGTTGAAATCGGTCCAGTAGTTTAGGAGGAGATGTGGAACATACATACTTACATACGCTCATACAGCCTATTTTATAAGATGTAAGATCAGCGTTACCCAAGCGTCTGCCATTACCCGTATTTTTGGGCAATTAGACATCAAATACTTATGCAAATAAACCAGTTATTTACACGAATGGGTGATACAATGATATTCAACTACTTTGCATACACTCTGTATACCCAGCACCGTAAGACAAATAAAGCGATTCTGCGCGTGGGATCATGGTTGTGAGGGGGGGGAAGGGGGGCTGATGGGCGAGTCCAGTCCTCTGTTTCGGAGGGGCGGCCGCCTCAGTTGCATCGAAAAGTTAAGCCAGTCCGGTCAACGTCGCACTTATTACAGAAATTGATTTTGTATTAACAAATGAAATAGAAGAAATTTTTTATCTTCACGCTAGCGACATTGATGAGAATGGGTTTCGACCTTTACATTCTGACGACAGGCAGTAAACTACAGTTTTGTAGCTAATTAATTCTATACGGGTTCGTCAGTTTACAGTGTTATCCTCAACATTCTATCCCGCGAGCCGTCAACAGTATCATGCAAGCGAGAGAAAATGGTTGATGCATAATTTCTCGCATATAAAATGCAAACAATGTTAAGTTTTGAGTTCTGTTTACTTCTTTACACTATGGAATGAGGGTTATATTTAGACACTGCTGAATACCTTAGAAAAGAAAATTTGTGGCAGTGAACTATGAAACTACAGGAGAGCCGCATCTCAGTTCGAAATGACGGTAACTGGCAGAAAGGAATCACGCGATTCTGCGCGCTCTCGCGTCCTTTCGCTGTTCCCCGTCAGTCTTCGGAAGAGGAGCGGACGAAATGAGAAGCGAGAGATCTGCGAACTAGTTTGCGTAGTTCCCCTGTGGGAGCGCTCTTCCGAACTAGTTCGTTCGTGAACTACACAAGACTCCACTGTACTACGCAACTCGAATTACGCTACGACGGCTTTACGTCAGTCACCTCGGTTCAGGATGTGTCCTTCTATCTAGTGGGAGCCTGATAACGTCTCTTACGCGTTATGACATCAAAAAGTACAAGGTGCGAGTAGCATCCTGTTTTCAAAGTTCATCTGCAGCGCCCCGCCCGTCCTTTCTCCACATCCCACAAATTTTCTATTGGCGATCAGTCCGGTGATCCTCCTGCGCAGGATAAAAGTTGATATCATATGACAGCGAGAAGCACGAGTTAATAGAGCGGTTAGAGTAACGAGACCAAGTGTATCCGTATGTATTCATTACCCAAAGAAACGGTAATCGCTACAAACGTATTGTTACTCGTAATTATCGTTACCAGTACCACCTAGAAATACGGCCGCCAAACTGTCTAGAATAGCTCGTGACGAAAGTCTAGGAACCATAACAAAGTGTGCTGCATGCTTTCTGTTGATGCTTCTCTGTAGCGGTTGGAAGATGGTGAAGAAACTTAACATTTCAATTTTCCATTTAAATACTGAATATCAGCTTGCTGAGGCAATTATATTGCTGAGGAAACAGTCACTACATTCCATTTCCCTCAAGATTAAAATGCAATACGAGATACGTTTACACCTTCATGTCACACTGTCACGAGTCGTAACATTAGTAGATAAAAGCATTAAATATTTTTATTAATTTTAAGCAGTAATTGTAATTTATATACAGTGTGTTTCACTAAGTGTGTTTGCCTCTGTAACTTATAAAATAATAGGTGACGGGAAATTTTAATGTGGTAGGACAACACAAGAAATGTTAAACTTTCTGCGGAGCTTTGAATATAGTTTATTGTATCATTTTCCAAAGAGTTACAGCACAAAGATATAATTTTTTTTTAATGGAACAACAGTTTTTTCTACCGTGCATTGGAATCGTTGAAACCAGCTGCGACCAAATCAATTTCAACTACATTCCTATCACTGTTAGTTTGGGAGCTACAACCCTTCAAAGTTTCAGGGGCAGATACCACACGCTGTACAGTACATAATACATGGCTGTGTAGTGGGTGATGGATGTTATGGCGGTGGGAAGATGATTTACATGAGATGTTCAAATGTGTGTCCATGTTCCTCAATGCATAATGCAATGCACCGTCGAAAGGATCTGCGGACGAGATGTAACATCTCCGGTGTGACGGAGCGACATGCGTCCTCGATGCGCCGTTTTAGATCATCTGGGGATGTGGGCTCAGTGACATAAACACGATCCTTCAGATATCCCCCCAAAAAGAAATCTACTGGGGTTAAATCGGGCGACCTTGCGTGCCATGAATGAGGACCATGGCGCCCCAACCATCTTCCTGCAAACCTGTTGTTTAGTTCTTCCACAACAGCACGCGCAGAATAGGCTGGGTGACCATCGTGCTGCATCCACATATGGACTCTCGTGTGTAGACACACATGTTCAAGAAGGCCACCCAAACTGTCGACTATAAAATCGCGATATAACTCACCTGGGAAGTAGTGTGGACCGATGATTTCATCTCCAAGAATTCCACACGACACGTTAATAAACCACCTACGTTGACGGTCGACAGGTCGTGCCCACCGACGATTGTCTGCGGCCCAGTAGTGCATGTTATGGCGATTAACTGCACCATAATTTGTGAACGTGGACTTATCAGAGAACATAACACTTTGTAAAGACTCCAGAGTGAAATTACGCAAGGCCCACTGACAGAATGTCACTCTTGCACGCAATCGTTCCCATGCAGCTCCTGGGTCAGTGACAGGCGGTACGGGTGAAACCTGTGGCCGTGTAGTGTACGCCACACAGATGTGAGACTGACACCAGCGACTGCAGCAACAGCTCGTAAGCTGACATGAGGATCGTGGTGTAGTGCAGCTAAAACAAACACCTCCGTCTCCTCACTTCTTGCAGGTGTTCGTCTGTTACTGCGGCGCATTACCAAGCTGCCTGTTTCCCGAAGTCGTTGTTCGGCACGTATGAACGTAATGGCTGCCGGGGCTCTTCGCCTAGGATATCTCACGGCATACGCCGTGGCTGCTTCAATGGCATCGTGTCGGCACTCGCCGAGCATCAGCAACATGTCAACGTACTCGTTGTTCGTGTATGCCATGTCAGTAACTGTGGTATATTGAGCCCCGGTTGTTTGTGTGGCTCCAACTGTCGGGTATACGGCCGTGTGCGGCGACAGTCGGCAGTCTACCAGCGCATCGAGGAAGCTTCTCGCTCCGTGACACCGGCGACGTTACAACTCGGCCGCACCACATTTAGAAGGCGCATTGCATTATGCGCAGCGTTTGTGGTATCTTCCCCTGAAACTTTGAAAGTTCGTAACTCCCAAAGTAACAGTGATAGGAATGTAGTTTAAATTGATTTCGACGCATCTGGTTTCAACGAATCCAATGCACGATAGAAAAAACTATTGTTCCATTTAAAAAATTATATCTTTGTGCTGTAACTCTTTCGAAAATGATACAATAAGCTATGTTCATAGCTCCGCAGAAAGTGTAGCATTTCTTGTGTTGACCTACTAAACTAAGTAAGAATACTCCTTTTAAAACCTAACTAGAATTTTATCCGGACCAGGAGACTTTTTTCGTATTTATCTCTCTCAGCTCCTTCTCTACACCGGAATTATAAACTGGCCATTAAAGTTGCTATACCAAGAAGAAATGCAGATGAAACGGGTATTCAGTGGACAGATATATTATACTAGAATTGACATGTGATTACATTTTCACGCAATTTGGGTGCATAGATCCTGAGAAATCAGTACCCAGAACAACCACCTCTGGCCGTAGTAATGGCCTTGATACGCCAGGGCATTGAGTCAAACATACCTTGGATGGCGTGTACAGGTACAGATGCCCTTGCAGCTTCAACACGATACCACAGTTCATCAAGGGTAGTGAGTGGCGTATTGTGACGAACCAGTTGCTCAGCCACCACTGACCAAACGTTTTCAGTTGGTGAGAGATCTGGAGAATGTGCTGGCCAGGTCATAAGAACATTTTCCGTATCCAGAAAAGACCGTACAGGACCTGCAACATGCGATCGTACATTATCCTGCTGAAATGTAGGGTTTCGCAGGGATCGAATGAAGGGTAGAGCCACGGGTAGTAACTCATCTGAAATATAACGGCCACTGTTCAAAGTGCCGTCGATGCGAACGAGAGGTGACCGAGACGTGTAACCAATGGAACCCATACCATCATGCCAGGTGATACGACAGTATTGCGATGATGTAGACACGCTTCCAATGTGCGTTCACCGGGATGTCGCCAAACACGGATGCGACCATCATGCTGTTGTAAACAGAATGTGGATCATCCGAAAAAATGATTTTTGCCATTCGTGCAGCCTGGTTCGTCGTTGCGAACACCATCGCCGGCGCTCCCGTCTGTGATGCAGCGTCAGGGGTAACCGCAGCCATGGCCTCCGAGCTGATAGTCCATGCTGCTGCAAATATCGTCCAACTGTTCGTGCAGTTGATGGCTGTTGTCTTGCAAACGGCCCCATCTGTTGACTCAGGGATCGAGACGTGGTTGCACGATCCGTTACAGCCATGCGGATAAGATGCCTGTCATCTCGACTGCTAGTGATACGAGGCCGTTGGGATCCAGCACAGAGTTCCGTATTGTATCTGAATGCCCGTATCTTTCATCATCCCACTCAGAAGAAAGCTATGCTGAACACCTTGACTCTGAGATCAACCACCTGAAGAAGGTCTTAAGAAAGAATGGATATTCCTCCCGTGATATTAGGTCCACACTGTCGAGGAAACCTAGACAGGATGCTATTTCAATAAATCAAGAGGACCAACACATCGCGCGGCTTCCATTCGGCGGTGCAACAAGTAGTAAAATCGGAAGAGTCCTAAATAGGCAGGGGATCCAACCTGTCTTTCGTCCTCCCAAGAAGATGAAAGAAATGATGCCACCCATCAAAGACAACCTCGGTCTGAGAGTGCCGGGAATATACAGCATTCCGTGCGAGTGTGGCAAAAATTACGTGGGGCAATCAATAAGAACTGTTTCTGAACGCTGCGTTGAACATCACCGTCACCTGAAATACAGGCATTTAGAAAAATCTGCGGTGGTTGAGCATAGCCTGTTAAATAAACACCGGATTTTGTTTGAAGAAACGAGAGGACTGACTCACGCTTCCAACTACTGGGATTCTGTCATCAGGGAGGCGATTGAAATCAGATTATGTGATAATAATATCAATAGAGACTCCGGATATGTACTCAGCAATGCATGGAAGCGAGCACTGGAGAAGGAGAAGGAACAGAGGTTGGCTCCCAGTACCTTTAGTACTTCCCGCAGATTACCGCCTGCTGCGAGAGATGGCGCTGCTAACAACGCGGAGTAGAGTGCGCTAGAAAATTCTAGGTGGTCAGATGGCACCACACGAGTACGCGCCATTACCGCTGTGACGTAAGCTAGCCAATGAGAAGCCGTCTCCTGGTTATATAGGCGGACGCCTCCAGTTCAAGGCAGTCAGTTTTACCCCTGACGACGACTATGGAGGATATAGTCGAAACCTTAGGCTCCTACCCATATTTGACGCAGCAAGAACACCGAGAGTATTTTTTGCTAGTTCATAAGTAGTTTGTAAGTTTAGGGACTGATGACGCCGTAGTTAAGTCCCATAAGCTGTGTAAACATTTGAACATTTTTGCAATCGATCGCAGGTCTGCTGTTACACGGTGGAGGTACGATGTTGTGGAAAGTTCTCTGCGGCCCAAAAATCAGCAGGCTACGATATTTGACGGTAGTCACGCCCGCAAAACATTCACCTTTCGTGGCCGCCTTCATCATGGCCGCCTTATATCAGCAAATAGGAAGAAGTCCTCAGTAGTATTTTTCCTTGGTCCCGGGGAAGATGGTGAAAACCATAATATCGACAGTTACGAACCTGGAAATTATATGGGTGGCAGTCTGATTGGGACTCTGTAAGCACCGCAAGAAGGGTGTACAGTATATTCCCAGACATGAGAAACAGACTCAGATTGTGGTACATTTCTCCTATTCGAGGTATGGTACACCTATTAACAGATCCGAAATATTTACAACGCTTTAAACGCAGTAACACGCCAATCTGTGAATGTGGAGGTGAGGGCACTGCTGATCACATCTTTTTAAGTTACCCCGTTTTCAGGAAGAGAGGGAATACAGACAATTAGACTGCGATCTGCAAGCAGTCGTAAGGGACCAAACCTTGAGGGTTACAGTTAATGCTGTTGCACAACGAATATCTAAAAGGCAACTGCTTCACTTTCTGTTTGTAACTCCAAATTAACGATCGTAATGCCAAAAATCCCTATAGATCAAATAAAATATAAACATAACTAGCCAATAAGTTTAATAATACAAAATTAAAAAAATTAAAAAAAATTAAAAACTTTAAAATAAAACAATGCTTAGTTAGACACACGGATATGCGCAGACTCGTGCATTTGTTGCCGAGGCACGCTTATGCCTTTGGGGATACAGTAGAATAGTGTAGTTAGAATAAGTCTATCAGTAGTAATTGCTCTTGTTAGTTGGCAAACCACGAGATCTTTCCAGGCTGCCATGAGTATATTTTGGCAATTAGACGAGAAGGCTTCACTTAAGCCAAGGAACAATTTATTGTATTTCAAGATTAATTTTTTTCTCTACGTTGCTTGCAGTGGCCATTTTGATCAACAGCTGAATTGTATTTCACTGTAATGTCTTTAAAATAGAATATTTTTCTCTTTTATGTGAATTTTCAATACTTTTAAATTTCTTTTTAATTTTATTTACCTCAATATTGTATATGAGTGCAGTTAACATAAATAATGACTACATTTGCATTTATAAAACGGTGTATGAGACAATGTAAAATGATTATGTAGGACCTGTTTAGAGTTTCAAGGTAACAGGTCTAAATATTGCGGCAATAAACGGATCGATTCCCGTTTTGATTGCGGATCTAACTGGGACCACCAGGCCACGATGGTGTTAAGAAACAATGGATTCTTGTCATACATGGAAATGAAATCTCCGGAAGTTTCCATCATTTCTGCTTTCCGCTCGCCCGTGAGCTTCGCGGTACAAATTTGGATCAGATCTTCTGCATACCGAAATCATCGCGGACGATGGTGTGTATTGTACTAATGCCCAATTCCTCACGCAGTCAATCTGAGATTCCGTCGCCGATAATGTATCAGTATTTGCCGCACTTTGTCGTCTTTTCTGGAATTCCGTTTGTCGCTGGGCGACCCAATCGTGGTACTTCCTCAGTTGTTTCCTGCCCTGGCCGGCGGCGGTGGCCGAGGGGACTGAGGCGCTTCAGTCACGGTCTGCACGGCCACTACGGTCGGGGTTTCGAATCCCCCATCGGGCGTGGATATTAGTGCGGCACATTTTAAAAAAAATATATATATTAGCTTTTTGAGCTTTATTAACTTACTGAGTGGACAAACGTACATACGATAACCTATATGCTATAAAGCGGGAACAGAATTAATTACTTACCATAAAGTTTGATATTGCAATGTCGCTTGTAAAAAATAATTTCTCAATATATCCAGAGTCGCACTGAAATGATTAGAGTATATTTACGTAGCGGTTAAAGGGTTAAAATATTTCGGAGCTATACGCAATATCCTTCGTCTTCTGTTCTCGGGCAATTTCGTGTGTTTTCACCCGCATATGTGCATCGGCGCGATTAAATGTCGTCTCGGTGGAAAAAAAAAGGAAAAAAAAACTCGATCGGATACAACGTAACACTACATGCACGAAAAGTTCAAAAGCAGCCGCAAACACTGCAACAAAGGGTGAAATACAGGTGTAACAATCACGAAAACTACTTATGGCGGCTTTTAACGGCATTTTTCGGAAGTTCGTGAAGCTTTGCCTCAAAATCTAATTAGCAGGCGTATTTTTAGATCCTGAAAACTGGGGGACAAAAGTGCCGTATGCATTCGGGTCATTGCGGTAACTTGGGGGGTCGTCTTATAGGCCAGATATATGCTTAAACTATAAAATTTTGATGAAAATTTGTACCTCGTCTTATCTGAAGGTCGTCTTATCTGCGGAAATATACGGTAGTTCAAGGTGTCCTTTTTTATTCTTTTTTTCTGAACGTGAGTGTAACCCGCGTCAGTTTCCGCGTTAACTATCATACACACTAACTACCATTATTAGGATATGTCACAACCGATTTTTGTAACGCTCAAATGTTTGTAATTCTATGAGCCCAAACTACGTTGGTCATCAGTCCCTAGTCTTACAAACTACTTAAACTAAGTTAAACTAACTTAAAGACAACACACACATCCATGCTCGAGGGAGGATTCGAACCTCCGACGTGGGAGGCCGCGCGATCCATAACGTGGCGCTCCAGAACTCTCGGCTACACCCGCAAGGCTTTTTTTAACGTTTAGCGTTTCAAAACAGGTAAAGTAAGCGCCATTATTCTACGAACGAGGCGCAAAATCATCTAAAGCCAGGCCGTAGTGTCATACAGCTCAGTGTCTATTGTCTGAAAACGCGTGCATTCCAGAGTGTGCCTATCACGCCCACGGGAATGTCACCGGATCTTTTGTCAACAAAGTGACGTCAGTCACCCACACAAAAGCACTAGTCTGCTTAAATGGCGTAACAACACATATGAGTCTGCAGTTACACACGTAATGTTCACACAGATAAGACCATCTGTTACGTTGTTACTAATATAGACTTTCCCGTGAAAGCGCCTCAGTGGTGAGATTTAGTTCTGCCGGAAGAGCCGAGTCCTTACAGATACCGTACGCAGTGGTTGTTTACGTAACTTCCAACCTCGGTTCTCAGTTATTGAAGAGACGCACTCGAAGTTGCAGGTGAGTATTTTGCGACGATATTTTCGTGTCTGCCTATAATGAATTTTCTGACTTAATATATGTGGTAATTATGTAAGATAGAGTGAAATTTATAAAGCTAGTATCCAATAGAGCTGTGAGTGAAACGAAAAGATACGTATCCGTATGTATCGGTTACTAAAAGAAACAGTACACGTTACAAACGTGTCGTTACTCGTTACTCTCGATGACAAAATGCCTCCACTGAACTGTTCTAATTAACAAATAAATTTACAAACACAATAGTTATGCAACACTATCCCAAGAAACAATGATCAGAACGGATAGCAATTCAAATTGCTGAAAGGAACGAGGAACTGGAAAATGACTCATGGTTAAATGATAAAGCCGAGCTGCATTAAATAGTATTCATTAGCAAAAAAACCAAACACCAACTACAATAGTTCAAATACAGGCTACTATACGTAACAGTAGAAAAGTAAAAGTTTACCTTATTTGAGACAAATTAATTTCCATACAAAAATTACAATCTTCAGACTTGGCTGCGACTCTTCAAAACTGTCTGAATTTTTACTGTTCGAGTCTAACACACAGACAGACTAACCCGACAGTTCCACATCGACTCAAGTCTACCATAATCAGACATCGACTCTCCTGCACGAAGGTCACAATACGACTCCTTCCTAAGGTCACACACCGACTCCTTAAACGCAAGAACTGCGAGTGCTGGACACACTCCAAAGATAAAACAAAGTCTTTGGTTTACATCAAAGATATGAAATTAAGTACAGTATGTTTTATGGATTAATGAAATAGTACAAAATATTACAGAAATTTGTTTTCTATAGAATTATAGCTTAGGTTTTTGTAACTAAACATACTCAAGGCTGTATGACAGGCAAAAATTAAGTGAAAATTATTTTGCGTACTCCTTTCAACATGTACCACAAATTTGGACGAATTCGGCGATGACGAGTAGGCGTCCTTTTCTTGTTGGTTAAAATAATTTCTTTTCTGAACATATTTCCAGTTACAATAACATTTGTCCGAAATGATCCCAAATGTACCAGCTTATCCTATACGTTTCGTCTGTGTGCAGTTGGAGCCTTCATATCAATATGGAAGCAGTGAAAGGGACACGAGTAGCGCCACCTTCATGGATCGACCAAAAATGCTGTAGTGTATGGGAGGGTGTCGTCTGTAACTGACTGTAATAGCATACAGGATGACTTAGACAAAATTTCTAGTTGGTGCGAAGAATGGCAGCTAGCTCTCAATGTAGAAAAATGTAAGGTGATGCGCATGAGTAGAAAAAACAATCCCATAATGTTCGAATACAGCATTGCTAGTGAGCTTCTTGATGCTGTTGCGTCGTTCAAATATCTAGGCGTAACATTTCAGAGCGATATGAAATGGAACGAGCATGTAAGGACAGTTGTGAGTAAGGCAGACAGCCGACTTCGGTTTATTGGGAGAATTTTGGGAAGATGTACTTCACCTGTAAAGGAGACCGCGTATAAAACGCTTGTACGACCACGTCTTGAGTATTGCTCAAGTATTTGGGACCCGCAGCAGATCGGTTTGAAGGAAGACATAGAGGCGGTTCAGAGGCGAGCAGCTAGATTTGTTACCGGTAGGTTCGACCAATGCGCGAGTGTCACGGAAATGCTCCGGCAACTCAATTGGGGATCGCTGGAAGAAAGACGACGTTCTTTTCGTGAATTTCTATTAAGTAAATTTAGAGGGCCGGAATTTGAAGCTGAGTGTAGTACGATCTTGCTGCCGCCTACTTACATTTCGCGTAAAGATCAGAAAGACAAGATAAGAGAAATTAGAGCTCGTACGGAGGCATATAGGCATTATTTTTTTCCTCGTTCAATTTGGGAGTGGAATAGGAAAGGAAATGCCTAGTAGTGGTACAGTGTACCCTCCGCCACGCACCTTATTGTGAATTGCGGAGTATGTATGTAGATGTAGATGTAGAAAAATCCATAGAGTCTGCCATCAACAGCAGGGGAAAAGTCAAGATTACTGTCGAATCCGTTGACGTTAAACATGCGAATGCAGAAGGAACCGGTTACGGAAGCCTGATGTTCAGAATCGCAGCCTTGACGAAGCAAGAAAACAGCGAGGAGGCAGAGGAGAAGTCTGTAATTTTGAAAACGGCTCTGGATTCCGGAGCCATGAAGGACGTGTTGGAGAGCAGCGAGGTGTTCAGGATAGAGTCGCGGGTGCTGCACGAGGTGATGCCACAGCTCCACGAGGTGCTGGCGGGGTTGGAGGGCGAGGCGTTCCCTGCGGGTGAAGCTGTGTATAGGGAAAGTATGGCCAGCCTGCCAGCGGCAGCCATGCTGGGCCTATCATATTCCGCTGCTGCTTACACGCCGACCGCTACAACGTTCCCAGCGCTTAACAGTATTTGTTAACCGATTTTGAGAAAACTATTCAATGGAAAAATTTAACTTTTTCACACGTTATAGTGTGATATATTGCATCGACAATGATCTAATTTTCTATTCATTATTACCTATAGTTTTAGTGCTACATCCAGTGGCGTAGCTATGTCACCAAGGGCCCCGGGGCAAAATAGACATTGGGGCCCTCTTTAAAACTATACAGATGTAAAACTACTCCATCATCAGTTCCTTACCGCCCACTGGAAGACATAATAAGGGAAACCTAAATACTATTAAGTAAATTATTATGTGTCACCCAGCAGATAATATTTAATTATACTCTCAAATATAATTATAACTGTGAAAGTTGGTTTGTTTGTTATGCTTTCTGGGCGGATTTGATCGAAATTTTCCAGAGGGATAGATTTGGACCTGGGTAGGACTAAAGATAAACGACCTTTTGGGATAGTTTCCGAAGTTGCTCCATATTAGGTCAATGAAGTCGCAGGCATAAGCTAGTAAAAAATAAACAATGGAGAAGTATTACTTAACCATGAAAACATGGCCCCCTGCCGCGAAGCAAACCGGGAACAGTCAATTCCGCGGTGACAGCAGGCGGACTGTTGTCAGTAGCGACATCTCACTGTCGCTAAACTTCTCGCTGTTATGTCATTGCTCCGTACCGATCAGCCTAATTTCGTTGCTAGCCCAATCAAAGAAGGAAAATAGGGGAAATATACGTGTAGTGTGGTTTCAGAAAAGAAAGTTGCCGGATTTTTTTTTGATGGAATACTTTGGTTTGAGCCGTGCCCCTACCAGGCTTCATGAAGTATATATTAATGTCTGGCCAGGAAAAGTAATAAGTAAAATAAGTTGACATCTTCACTTACTATAGTGGCAGTGGGGTACAGGGTAGTGTCTTGAATGCACAATTTACTATTGTGACAAAGTAACCAGATTTTCTCTTTTTCTAGCACGAATTTCGGGGTGCAATTGGTTACAGCACTTCATTGGGATCTATGATTATGGAGCACACGCTTGGCGAATTCACTACACAAACAGTTGAGTTACAATAATAATACCGTTCTGTAATAATACATTGTACCGACTTCATATTCAAATGTGGTCACACTGTCTACTGTCAGACACTGTGCTAGTAATTCATCACCATTCAGAGATTGGCAGGCACGTCAACTCCGACTTCAACCGACAATACGCTGAGGATGGCAGGGTCCACGTCTTAGCAGACAAGCAAAGGACCTTGTTATGTTTATATTCTGGGATGCGTATAATTTTTGGATTTGAGGTTTGTTGGTCAGGATTCAAAAAGTTCAAAGTCGGAAAACCTTCATTCAACTAAATTATTATACAAAGTAGAACTTCGATTATCCGAAGTAATAAGGGGACATGAAAGCGTTCAAGTATCTACTGTAACTTTTTTCGAACGTCGCTCACTTAGGCCGAGGGGCCCCTTGAGCTCTGGGGCCCCGGGGCACTGCCCCGCCTAGCCCTATGATAGCTACGCCACTGGCTACATCAAATTAAGTAAACTACTGCGCAAAAATTTTGAATAGTTTGCAGAGGAAAAATCGCTTTGCGTAGACTTTTCGTATGGTTGATTTTAGCACATACTATGCTGCGGACGAAATGTAGGTAAGATATCGAAATTTTATTTAAGGCTGAGAGCAGAACGATAACTCTCTTCATTCTCGACATACCGAGTGTTTAGTGCGACGGTCAGATGCGGGAACTTCGCGTAGTTCTGCCCATGCGGACCTGACGGCTCTACGAAATACTTATCGTCCGATTTTAAGAAAACTGGTTTCTGGCTCTATATCTAAAGAGTTCACCTATAAATTCAGATTGACCTGTACCGTAGCCAAATATTTCAATAGACCGCGAACATGTCGTCATCGGAGCATAGTGTAATTGAGATCATGGAAAAGTCTTTGCTTATTATGTACTTATATCTTACATGAACTACGAAAAATGCAAGGAGATACCCACTACATGTATTTTACCAGAAACAGAAATTAAAGGTGTCTTCACGAAGCCAATTACATTTGAATGTCTAATATTTGTCTTGTTTAAATTCTTTGTTTCCTGATATGATACACTAACAAATGAAAACGGATGAGAAAAGCTTGTTTCAGGAACTGTATGTTAATTTCATATCTAAACGGGAATCTAGTTCACTCACTAATATGTAAAATAAAAAAAAGTGTACTTTCGACAACTACCTGCAGATAAAATCAACGACGCGTGAATAATTTAACCTCACGACATTGTGCAGGAATTATCTTCACAAATTTATTCAAGTTAAAAATTTGTAGGTATCTGCTGCGTCATCCATTCGTCGTGAATCTTTACTCTATTAATTTACATTATGAATTAAAATCATAACAGCACAAGAACCGTAGTTCGCTTCTGGACTCCTAGTTTTCTCTGACGACTTTCATCAGCCAGGCTGTTCATCTTCCTGCATTTCTGATACCTAATGGAAGTATTATAATGTTTACCTCCCTTCTTCGCTTCTTAAAAACACCCAAAAGTACAATACTGTGGCATTATTCAAACCAAAACATACGAATATTCACAAGACTTCTCATGGCAGCCAAGCAACGTGTAGGACCAAGATGGCGGAAAGAACCACGTGACTCGGTTTCAGCCAATCACGAGCTGCAGATGGCGGCAAGCGGCGCGGAAAAGGATGGCCATACTTTCCCTATACAGAGCTTTAACCAAGGAGGGGGGGGGGGGTGAAACTCGGGTGATTCTATTTACACTTCGGTAAAATCAGACGTGACGTCATTATGACGTATCCACACTATCGATGTCCAGAAGGGCGGCGCATCGACTTTTGCGATCGTTCGAGACGCTGGTTTTGGGTGGGACAACATGCTTAATTCGACATTCTTTCTGGACTGCATACTTTTTCCCTTCGTAGTTTAGTGACAAAACTAGGCCTTCCTTAATATTGGTATCATGTTTTGGAAAGCACTGACGGAAATTACAGTAAATGCAAATTGAAAATTATGTCAGAAATAACGCAGACCGAGCGTTAGAGTACGACAACTTCACACATTTTCAAAGAAAAGAACTAGCATGTTGCAGCAACTTGGCCGTAGATGAGTACCCAGTTTTACGAAATGTTTTACCTGATGTTCGTAGAGTCTCTGTAACAAATGACTGTATTAATATCCAGCTCATTTGATTTATAATTTCGGCGAAAACATACATATACCTACGACGACTATATGCTGTTTTTGTATATCGCATATTTTGACATGTCCAAGTACACATTGTCGCTTCATAGCCTGGTAACCGTATTTTGTCCACTTAGTTTAACGTAGACTCCGTACTACAATGCAACTCGGTAGCATTTTTCGCTTAGAGAAAAAGTTTCCATTAGTTTTAAACACAACCTTCACAAATGGGCCACGATGACATCATCAGATTTGGCTGAATAACGTTTCAGAGCTCACAGTGTAGGTCCTTTTTCGGAAAGTTTATAGCTTCTTACTTTCAAAAAAAGAAAGCAAAGTTATAGCTTCCGAAACTGTAATGAATTACTATTACCAACTGAAGATATTATCAACTACTCCTTTAATTCGTCTGCTACAATTGCAACCGCAGTTTTGCGTCTAGAACGACCACACAAGTCGATCATGGCTCCAGTCGTCTTCGATAGTGTGGATACGTCAAATGACGTCACGTCTGATTTTACCGAAGTGTAAATAGAATCACCCGTGAAACTCATAAAGGGATTTCCGGTAACACGATGTTGGTTCGCTGTCAGGCCACATAGAGCGCTGCGAGCGTTGCGATTTTTCATCTAGCTTTCCTATTGCATGATTTGCGCTTTACAGTCCTCCATATTTGTTTTGATTCGTGCTGAGGTTCTACAGCAACGTCTTCTTAATTGCGATCTTCTGTGTGTATTTTGTGAGTCTCATAAATTTCATTTATTTGAACTGTACAGAAGTTCCATTTTATATGACTGAAGATGCATAAATAGTAATCAACAGAAATAAAAAGAAATTAGTTATTGTAGACATTACAGTAGGCCTACATTCTTGTTTGCAGGACAGTGTATATGGCTGTAAAATTATTTATTTGTACAACCTACCATTCCTCTTTTGGTTACATGAGTGGATATAATTGTGCCTTAGCGTATGTGAAAACTGAAAAATCATTTACATAGACGCATGCAATATGATTTTTAGTGTGACATGCGCAAAATCACATTTATTTGCATGTGATAACGCCACACGGCGAAAATCGCAGTACCGGGTTTTAGAAACAAACAATTTTACGGTCAAAAAGATTACCACGACATCATTTACGAAGTTTGGCCGACTGTAAACAACAGCCAAAAGCAATTAATGTTAGTTTTTTTATTTAAATTTCTCGTATATATTACTTTGCAAGGTCTCAAAAACCTTTCTATGAAGTCTACCCTCAAAGAATAAATGAAACATATTGACATCTAACACCAGTATAACGTTTCCTCATTCGTGTATTTAGAAGTAAACATATGGATTTTCGCGCCACATTTTTCGGATTGGAAGTTCACTGCCAGGCCACTAGTAGCGCTGCTGTCGTTCTGGGTTTCCGTGTGATAACATGGTCTTTGTACCTCTGTTATTTTTGGTGTTCTGTGACTACCACAGCGGGCACCAGCCCTAACACTTCCTGATGCTCGAGGACCTGGCCGCGGCTGGCGTCACCATACGTTCGTTCGAGTGGCCCAAACGCTGATAGTTCCTGATAGTTACTGACGATTTGGTAGGCCTCCACTGCGCATGCGCACTTTTTGACAGTTTCCAACTCCGTAGCCAACTCGAACGCTTATTTCACCTGTTTCGCAGTTTGGCCACCTATAGCGCTAGTTGGCATCTTTGCTCTCTACCCAGTGATCTCAATTATTAACACTGGATACACAACTGTAGTGGTTTGGATCTGTGAAAATCCTGACTCTCTGTTATGGTTATGTTGGCAACTCCGTACGTATAGGTCGTGTTGTTGTTTTGAACCTTGTGTCTTCTGAAAATAAGTTATTAATGATTGATTTCTTTAATAAATACACGATGATGAAGTTAGTGTCGCTTATGGTTTTAGGGAAGTCAAAGGAAATGAAATAGACTTCAGAACCATATGTGAGTTATATTTCTCTTCAAACTAGTGTTTCTATCACATTTCATTAAATGAATAAATTGCATTGCTATAGACGGTATTTCTAGTGTTCAGTTTTACATTTGCCTTTTGTGTATACTAATTTCCGTTTGAACTTACGGATTGAATATACACTCTATGTGGAAAATCATGCTTACATCATACGCTTCGAATCTGCCCTTATTACACTTTATTTAGTTGTCTACAACAGTGTAATTTATTCATTAATTCCAAAGTGGGAGAAACTCTAGTTCTGAATCAAAATATAACTCAAGTATACGTTTTTCACGACTCGTGTCTTTTTCTACTGCTTCGATGCAAGAGTTCGGTTAATTACATGCCTCGAATATTCTGTAAAAATTATAATATCAGAACAGATAGTGCCCGTTGTAAATGAGTTCGTCTCTACGTAAGCAACTAGTAGAGACGATTATAAATTTCAGAATGTTAAAATCTTCGTAACCTCATAATACTGACAACTGGATGATGTATGACAGATATACGTTCAGTAACATGGCGTCGACCATCACGACTTCGTAATACACAGTACTAACTCCATATTATCTTTGAGCTCACTGTCTGTACCGCTGTTGAAAGTGAAGTTATGACTGGCGATATGTTACGTATTTTTGAGAAAACTATTTCAGTCATCGTGAAACATTTACAATTTACCGTTAAACCAAAGTATAATAATAAAGATTAACAAGACACATTTGCCTGCAAACCGTGTATCTGTCGAGTGTAAAATGAAAATCGCGTGACGAAACCAGGTTAACTTGCGAGTCGCGATGTTACCAGTCGACCGTTCCATCAAAACATAATCTACTTCTTGAGAAAGCTCACGTTTACGTGAGGTGACGGACCGGCGACGAACAGTGTGAATTCCACCATTAGAAATACGTTGTGGAATACATTCTGATCATAAACTTCGACAAAACGCAAAATATACGTAAACATGTCCCCCTATTTATAAATAATGTAGCCAATTTAACCTGACAAAACCTCATACAAAAATGAGGTGAATTAGGATAGTTGTGTGTGAAAGGAATATTTGGTAACATACAACTTCATAAGCATTTTGTCCCATTATTATGAGTTACAATAAAATTTTAAAAATAAAACATACAAATTAATATAGAAAAATTTGCAGGTGTTGTGCAAGAATTATCATCGTACATGATTTTCCTAGAAGTTACACATTTAGTATAGAAACGCCCACATTGGCACTAATAGATTTCTATAATATATAACCACAAGGAGAAACACGAAACAGTAATTGTGAGACGCTATAGTGGCACATATAAAGCTAGATGTCGGTTATAAAAATCTATCACTGCTAATGCCTGTTGTGAACTACATTATTCTTATGTGTCAATCACTTCGTTTACAGATGGCACAGAACATCTCAGTAGGACTATTTTGACTTCATTTTCAGGCGAATATATCACAATCCAAACTGTAAAAACATACGCATTCATCTTTAAATTAGTATGTTATGAAAATTTCCACACCGTGAAAGGAGTACGCAAAATAATTTTCACTTAATTTTTGCCTGTCAGAAAACCTGTTTTGTTACAAAAACATAAGCTATAATTCTGTAGAAAACCAATTTATGTAATATATTGTACCATTTCACTAATCAATATAACATACTGTACTTAATTTCATATCTTTGCTGTAAACTATAGACTTTGTTTTATCTTTGGAGTGTGTCTAGCACTCACAGTTGTTGCGTTTGAAGAGTCGGTGTGTGACCTTCGCGAAGGCGAGTCGATGTCTGATTATGGTAGAGTTGTAGTCGTGAAACTGTCGGGTTAGTCTGTCTGTGTGTTGGACTCGAAGAGTAAAAAAATTCAGAGAGTTTTGAAGATACACAGCCAAGTCTGCAGATTGTAATTTTGTATGAAAATTAATCTGTCTCAAATAAGGTAATGTGTACTTTTCTATTGTTACGTCTGCTAGTCTGTATTTGAACTATTGTAGTTGGTGTTTGTCTTTTTGCTAATGAATACTGTTTAATGCAGCTCGCATTTATCATTTAACCCTGAGTCATTTTCCAGTTTCTCGTTCCTTTCACCAATTTCAATTGCTATCCGTTCTGATAATTGTTCTTTTTTGTGATAATGTTGCATAATTATTGTGTTTGTAAATTTATTTGTTAATTAGTAAGTTCAGTGTAGGCATTTTGTCATGCTAAATGAGAGTAGGAAGTAGTTTATTCATAAATCCAGTAAAGTTCATACATAGTTAGAGATTTTCTCAATCTTAATGAAAGTTCAGATTATTAAGTCAGTTAATGTTGTAACAGTTAAAGTGATTTGTCTGATCAGAAAAGAAGTAGATCACGTAAAGAGATGAGAAATATTTGTAGTGAGTGAGACTTGTAACCATTACCAGATTTGTAGGACATTTTTTATTACGTTGAATCAGTGTGGTAATTGTTGTTCATATGGGCACATTATCAAGTGCAGTGATTTTGGTATCTAATTAATATCAAATATCCTTGTTTGGCATCCTGTTAATTCAAGTAGCAAAATTATCACTGTAGTAGCACGCTCTTTGTGTTGGCTCTCGCAGTCGAATTGTGCTTGTATAGTCTGGCTACTGGTATATGGTGCACGCTAACAGATCTGAACATTTCATTTGCTCCCTCCCATTGCTTCTCACACACGAGATTAATGTGTAGATCAATTAAGAGTCTAATTACTGTTAACTAACTAACAACTGTGCAATTTAAATTGTTATCCGTTGCGCATCAAACTAAACCACATTTACATAAGATCATTGCATTCCACGTCAGTTGCAATTTATTGTAACAGGGCAAAGGAAGGAACTAAGTCTCATTGCTTAGTCAAATTATTTTGTAACCAAAACTAAAACAGAAGATTTATTTGTGTATTTTAGCGGGGACGGTCTCTCAACAAACAGTGTCACGCTCGCTCCACGCACATATATTACCTTTAGCATCCTTTCAAGCAAACACACACTACTTTTAACCTTTCATTTATAGTTGTATGGGTGTAATAAAAGGGGACGTACTGTATTAGAAGGCCACATAAGTTGAAAGAATGCCTGTCTAATATACAAAGCTCAGCCTCAATCAAGAGAAAATCGAAGACTTAGAACACAAACCTCTTCGTAAATATGCGGGCTTGTCTTTTGGAGGAGGCTTGTTAAACGCTTTGGAGTCAAGTCAGAAAAACAGTTTAACGAAAATCCGCTGACTTAAACAAACGGTCGCAAATTATCAGCTCCGCCACTCGAACACCTGATTGGTCAGTCAGATATCGTCAGAAAGAGTTAAAAAGTGCCACTCGAACGCCTCAAACCGTTCCAGACCGTCAGTAGCGCCACTCGAACGAGGCGGGCCGCCCTCTGGACTACCGCCACTGCGCTAGACATGGGCTAAACCGCGATTTTCCGATAATAGTGATTTCCATTTCCGCTACTTTTAGGCCATCGTGAATCTTAACCGCGATCAATCACGGTTTACAATCGCTGTGTGAGGAATTCAAGAAATGTATCCTTCCGCGATTTCTGCTGCCCCGTAATTGCGTGATTTCTGCTCTTTCCGCGATTCCGTGAATGAATCGCAGCGATTCCTGGCTTTCCTGCTACTTCTGCAATTCTCGTAACTCATGTGACTTACCATGGAACTGCCAAAAATTGAGTTGCATAATATTGTTTAATGTTCCATCTGCAAGCGTATGCCCGTTGGTCACAGTCCCTAAACGGCTTCTTCGCTCATCGGCGATTCGCTGCTATACCCGTTCTTCGCTTAGCGGTGATTCGCTGCTCTACCTGCTCTGCTCTACCGAAACGTGAATGAAATCGCGGTCAGATTCCAGATCGCCGCGACCATGGAATCAGTGACTTCTAAATCACCGAGATTTCTAACTCAAATGTTTGTAAATCTATCGAACCAAACTGCGTGGTCATTAGTCCGTAGCCTACAAACTACTTAAACCTGCGTAAACTAACCTAAGGACAACATGCCCCAGGGTGGATTCGAACCTCCACGGCGAGCAACCGCGCGCTCCGCAGCGAGACGCTTTAGACCGCTCGGCTACTCCACCGCGGCTGATTTCTACCGAATACGTGATTTCTTGCCCATCCCTACACTGTACCGTCGCGCTGCGCGCGTACGCCAGGCTGCACGCCGCTTCGGCGTTCCTCGTCAGGAGGCGCCCCGGTTACAAGGATACCTTCTCTCACAACATGTTTACCGACAAAACTGCCCAGAATCACTTCAGGGCGATGGCCGGTAAAATAATGGGGGGCACTCGCAAACGAGTTGGACAAGTATCCCGGCTACGAGAAGTACTCGGAGAAGTACAGGGGATATATCGACCGACGGCTCGACGCTGCATACGAATTTTTCGGGGAGAACAGAAACCTGACGACGTTACCTGTATTGACCCACGGTGACTGCTGGAAGAACAACTTTATGTTTAGCTATCAGGATGCAGAACCCACTGAGGTCCGACTTCTCGATTTTCAGGTAATGACAATTTTTATGTTTATTTATTGATTTTTGTTTTTGTTTTTGCCTAACTGTCGCCACCAAGAATAACTACGAAAGTGTAATAGGAAATGAAAATTTTGTGGGACGAAAGATGCATGGGACAACGGAAGGCAGAATACGACGTTAGTCTTTTAGTTGCCAGGTGGGATCGCTTCAGAGATATAAAGGACAAATAATATATATGTATAAATTCTATCACTGATCACTATATGCCGGCCGCGGTGGCCGAGCCTTCTGCGGCGCGTCAGTCACGTACTGCACGGTCACTACGATCGGGGGTTCGAATCACCCCTTGGGCATGGATATTTGTGCCGTCCTTTGTATTAGCTAGTTCATAAGTAGTTTGTAAGTTTAGGGACTGATGACCCCGTAGTTAAGTTCCATAAGCTCTGCAAAGCTTCTGACACAGTACCTCACAAACGGCTTTTAATCAAATTGCGTGGTCGTGGTATATCGCCACAAATTTGCGATTGGATAGGGGATTTCTTGTCAGAGAGGACACAGTTCGTAGTAATCGATGGTAAGGCATCGACTAAAACAGAGGTGATATCGGGCGTTCCACAGGGTAGTGTTATTGGTCCTCTGCTGTTCATTATTTACATAAACGATTTAGGGGAAAATCTAAGTAGCTCTCTTAGGATGTTTGCAGACGACGCCGTCATTTACCGTCTAGTAAAATCATCTGAAGATCAAAACCAACTGCAGAACGATCTGAATAAGATATCAGTATGGTTTAAAAATTGGCAATTGACTCAAAATAATGAGAAGTGTGAAGTGGTCCACATGAGTACGAAAAGAAATCCGTTAAACTTTGTATACATGATAAATCAATCAAATGTAAAGGCCGTAAACTCTGTAAGAAAATTGCCTGTTGGAGGTCGTCAAAAAATCTCAAAATTCAGAATGCGTAATGATATGCTCGAGTAATAATAATTTTGTTATTGAATGTTGCTGCAGATCACAACTAATGGGTCGCAACAACACTTTCGCATTGTAAGTTAGAATTTTGAATAAATAAAAAAATGATATTAATTAACTTAATACAGTCACTGTAGTAATTAATTAAGCTTGGCCCTATCTGACTTAGCATTGACTACAGCCTCCAACTAGCACCTCTTACGATTCACGAACAGCACAACTTCACTAACAAATGTGTCAGAATTCGTGTAGTGGTGATGGCGTGTTCGTGTTATAATCAAAATCGTAATAGCTGATAGACTCTGATTGCAATGATAATAGCTGAGTACTGTGAAACTGCGTGGTGCAATGAGCTTCACAAATACTACAGTTAAAGTTTCCAATTATTTTAATAATATTTTAAAGCATTCAACTTCCTTATAAAACTTTACGTAAACTATTTTTTTTATTGGTTCCAGGGCCTGGGTAGCGTACGCGTGTAATTGGCTGAGCAGAGTTTGGCATTTAACGTATTTCATAAAAAAATTACTTCAGTCAAGTCTGGTTAATCAACTGTAATACTTTGACTACTGTTAGCCTGTTTACTTTCTACATAAATGAAACCAACTTTACTTTACTTGCAAACTCTCTTCCACTGCCTGCCGCGGTGGCCGAGGGGACTAAGGCGCTTCAGTCACGGTCTACACGGCCACTACGGTCGGGGGTTCGAATCCCCCTTCGGGCATGGATATTTGTGCCGTCCTTAGTATAAGGTAGTTGATAAGTAGTTTGTGTCCTTAGTATAAGGTAGTTGATAAGTAGTTTGTAAGTTTAGGGGCTGATGACCCCGTAGTTAAGTCCCATAAGCTTAACAAACATTTGAATTTTGAATCTCTTTCACTCTCTTGCACTTTAATTACTAGTCTCTGTGGTTGTAACACGTATAGCAATTCTTGAACTCGTCTAGCAATTTCTTTAAAACTGATCGTAATTACTTTGAAAAATGAATGAACTTGTTGGTCAATGTACAGGCTTGCATAATCAACATAATCTAATATTGATGATAATGGGGTGACTACAACTACTTACAAAATTAAGACTGGTTTCAAAATAAGTCATGTATAATTGAACCAAAGTTCTGATTGGGTTGACACTACATTTACATGCATACAAAATAAAATGTTACAAAAGTACTCATCTGCTTTCGTCGTCTTCTTCGTGAAGTCCAAAGAAGACACATATGATTACAATAGGTACTCTTACTACAACAACGATCACACTCGGTGACAATAGACTTGATACCAAACAATTACTTTTCTTGCACACATGAAAAAGATTACACTGATCGAGTATAAATAAACTTATTTCGCACTTCCTTCAATACATTAAACAGTACGCCTCTCAGGCTTATTACGATTGCTTTAAACTCGCGCCACACTGCGCCTACCGTGCCTCTGCACCATCAACAAAACCTTTTTTGTGTTTACTATAGCGAGTCCGCTCCGCGACTACATTTATGTCTTTACTTTGGCGAGTCCGCACCGCGACTGCTTCAGCAGCGCGACACTCACAGCTACTACTTCTGTACCAAAGACAGTCTTTACAACAGGTTCAACATTTTCTCTGGCGCATTGGTAACTTACAGCATAAGAATGTCCGTGCATTCATGTGGGTTTACACATATAGTACATGTTTACACTAAATGATTCAATATAGAAAATGACGTTACATAAGAAATATATCTAGCATACATGAAATGAAAAATACATGAAATAAACAAATTTAAGACAATATATACATTACGTTAAATCAAACTAAGATACAGCGACAGGTGTACTCTTACAACTCCAGAAAATAACTAGGAATTAAAATTACTTCTCACTTAAATTGGAAAGAACACGTAGATACTGTCGTGGGAAAGGCGAACCAGAGACTGCGTTTTATTGGCAGAACCCTTAAAAGATGCAACAGAACTACTAAAGAAACTGTGTACACTAAGCTTGTCCGTCCTTTTATGGAATATTGCTGCCCAGTGTGGGTTTGACGGAGGACATCGAAAGAGTCCAAAGAAGGACAGCTCGTTTCGTATTGTCACGATACACGGCAGACAGCGTTATGGAACTGATGCAGGATCTGGGATGGGAATCATTACAACAAAGGCGCTTATCGCAGCGGCGTGGGCTGCTTACGAAACTACAATCGCCAACATTCTCCTCCGAATGCGAAAATATATTGTTGACTCCCACTTACATAGGTAGAAATGATCATCAGAATAACATACGAGAAATCAGAGCTCGAACTGAGAGATTCGGGTGTTATTTTTTCCCGCGCGCTATTCGAGAATGGAATGGGAGATAAATAGTATAACGGTGGTTCGATGAACCCTCTGCCAGGCACTTAAATGTGATTTGCAGAGTATCTCATGTAGATGTAGATTATTATTCTCCTATCTGTCGCCACCAAGAATAATTTCGAAAGTGTGATAGGAAATGAAAAGTTTGTGGGACGAAAGATGCATGGGACAACGGGTGCCAGAATGACTTTGGTCTGTTAATTGCTTCTTTCTATCGTCGATCCTGTTACCAAGACACTTCGTGGCAATGTTTCTATTTGTGATAGGAAAAAGCACTGCACGCGAGGGGCCGTATTACTTCATACTTCGTCAGCGTATGAGAGGGAAGTTTGTTTCCATTAACCGGATATCTTCTTTTACTGCTGTTGGCCCATGCACAGAAGCAGCACTCAGGTCGTGGATCTGTTGTTTATTGATGTGAGGCTGAAATAGTAGTGCAATGTGGCTAGGTCTTCGTACAATAATTTTGTCACACCAAATTTCGGGATGCCGGTGGCTTTTCTTCTTCTAATATATAAAGCAGAGTGTCCATATATTTGTACGTGTTGCATGCAAATCTACAGTTTTGTTCCAATCTTTATCAAATTTTGTACATGTAAGCTTCAATCCATGAGAACGGTCGTCGTAAGTTTAAGAATCACGTACGATACATAGTTCACGGGATATGAGTCATAAACAATGAGATGCGCAGAAAAATGCTACATTTAGCGAAAATTTTGCTCATTTTCTCCTAAACCACTGGACCGATTTCAACTAAATTTGGTACACGCATTCCTTACCGTGAGGTACAATTGCTGCAGGGTTAAGAATCATATACGACATATGATTCAGAAGATATGACGTCATAAACAATAGGATTTACAAGAAACTGCTACATAATGCGGCGAGACTTTATAAATACGCTATACGAGAATCAGAGTACTTAGCGACTTGCAACAAACATTATACATAAATTCAAACTTTTATTAAACTTTATTTCGTTGACAACCATAGCAAAATGATGAAAGGAAGAAAGTTTCTCGCTTACCATTTTTCCGCTGTTTATTGAGTAAAACTACGGCTCTCGGTATGACGTTACAATTTATAATTTGAACACTACAAATTGTAGCGACAGGAAATTGTACAGACAGTATACACACGTATAGTTGAATGTATCTTCTAAATTGTACCGCAGTACGACAAATAGTTAATGAGATATGAGCACGTAAAGAGTAACGTTCCGCTGTTCATAGTCTAAAACTACGGTTTTGGTATGACGTTACAGTTTGTAATTTCTACACTACAAATTTTAGCCGCAGGAAATTTTACAGACAGTATACACGCATATAGCTGAGTGTACCTTCTAGATTGTATCACAGTACCACATTTAGTTGATGAATTATGAGCATATAAACCGTAACGTTCATGGAAAACCACCCCATCACTAGCCAAGTTATAATCTATTACGTCTTTAGTACTAATTGTATTCCCAAGAGATTTTACAGACATACAGCCCTTATACAAATGAATATATAACTAAAATGGTTGGAGTAAATAGATACATACCCGGGCAACGCCGGGTTTTCAGCTAATTTATTTATAATTCACTGTTCCTATACAGAAAGTCACAACTGTATAATAGAAATTTATAAGTACTCAACAATTTTATGTTACAATAAACGTGATATACACGCGTGATTGATATAGATGTTTTCTGTCTCAGGCCCCAAGTCCGACTCGCATAGATGTTAAGCGTTTGAGGCCCTTAGGTCGACTGACTAAAGAAATACTCTGCGCCGGTTTCTACGTTTTGGCATCAACGGAACATTCTAGAGTGTTAAACCTGCCATATTTTTATTAAACTAATATACCTTAACACAAGATAATTACATTGTATAAACAGACATATTTAAATTAATTGCGGTATATTAAATATTAATGAAAATGCTGATTACTAGTAAGTGCCAATCAGATTTTAGTCGGAAATATGGGCGGAGTTTTCCCACAGGAAACTTGTTCACTGGACCATATGCTCTATGTTTTACTCACGCCACATTTTACTCAATGCTCTTCCCAGCATAGTAAAAGTTATCTTGCAGAATAAAAATATGAAAGCGAGTAAATGGCTACAGATCATCCCCGTCACAACAAGAGCAAGGTCACTGTCTAGACAGTATGTATGTGTGTAAGTTCCCTATTAACTCAAAGAAGACTGGAAATTTTGATGAAATCGTCAGGAAATCTTCAGATGAGATGTGAAATTTGGCAGTCGTCAGATCAAGATGTTTATTAACGTATACGCAGTCTTGCACTTGGTACGACAGTACCGCTGCTAGCAGAGACAGACAACCGTTTGGATGATGTCGTTCTTCCGTTACTGCAGCCCTGCCGCTTGGAGCGTTAATGTCCATGACTGTTTGATTGTACATTCATAGTGCCACTACAGTTGAGTCTCTCTCCGCTAAAGGCGCTACTATCGTTCCAAGTGCCAGACGTTTGACTGTGATATTAGTATGTAAATTTGATTTTCGACTAATTAAACTCGAACTTCATTAATACCGTTTATCTTTCGGGTCGCCACCACATTTATGCAAAATATGGAAAATAATATATAATTGACCGACTACTGTCATATGGTCAAGTGATATTTTTATACACATTACTCTCCCAAATTAATATTTAAGACTCCTCCAAAACAATGATAGGTGTGAAGTTAAATGAAAGGGGAGAATGACATTTTATAAACGTTTATTTCCTCTAATAACAAAATCCTATCCGGAACATATCTAAAATCTGGCAAATATTTAAACAAAAAAAAAAAAAAAAAAATGAATGAACGCAAGTTGACGACACAATTTCTTTACAAATTACTAACTTGACTGGCTATATAGGCGTGGGGTGAGGACAGACAAGAGAAGTTAATAAAATACTATATCTACTAGGAATTAAATATAATAAGAAAAAGTGAACTAACAAAGTTCCCCACAAAGAATAGCAAGGGCTAGTCTCCACAATCAAAATCTGATAGATTATGGAGGAGTAAGTAGGTTCCTTATGCTGTCGCAGTGCAGTAAATTACCCAACACCAATCCACTGCCGGCCGCAGTGGCCGAGGGGACTGAAAATGTTCAAATGTTTGTATAGTCTATGGGACTTAACTACGGGGTCATCAGTCCCTAAACTTACAAACTACTTATGAACTACTTACGAACTAGGACGGCACAAATATCCATGCCCGAGGGGGGATTCGAACCCCCGACCGTAGTGGCCGTGTAGACCGTGACTGGAGCGCCTCCGTCTCCTCGGCCACCGCGGCCGGCCGGGGGGGGGGGGGGGGGGGACGGGGACTGAGGCGCTCCAGTCACGGTCTGCACGGCCACTACGGTCGGGGGTTCTAATCCCCCCTCGGGCATGGATATTTGTGCCGTCTTTAGTATTAGCTAGTTCATAAGTAGTTTGTAAGCTTAGGGACTGATGACCCCGTAGTTAAGTCCCATAAGCTCTACAAACATTTGAACAATTTCGAACCAATCCGATGGATAGATCAGATGAAGGCGTGGTTGCTGCTGGAGATGGAATCGGCAAAGCTGTAAAAAAACCGACGCGTGTACGCGCTGGATTCCGTAATCCAAAATATTTATAAGTCTCGCGACACAGCCTCCAAAACTTCGACGTAACCCTGAAAATGCGGCTGCCTGAGTTTAACACACAAGCGCACAAGTTATCAGATTGTGTATGCAATACCAAGTACGCTACACAAAACTATTCCAAGTACACTTGTAAATTAATTTCATAAACTACTCCCGATCCGCAGAGTGCAGACGCTCTCACAGAGACTTTCGAAAACGAATGTTGAGGTCAACTGCAGGCGCACTCGGTCGTCTTCACAGGATAGCTAAACCTCGAAATATTACAAGTCTGCCGGGTCCGGCTGCGGACACCACAGCAGAACACAAGCATAAAATCAGTCACCGAAACAGAGCTGCGTGCGCACTCGAGAAACTAGCACTGTTCACGCCAGGCGCCATCATGGGGCATCTCACGGACGCTCACCGGACACTCTTTTTTGCGTCGCCGCAGCAGACGGCAAGTGTCCCTCCGACATGCCCCTCTCCATACGCCGCGCCAATCTCCACATTTCTCTAAAGCTCCCGCCAATGAGAACGCGAGGCGAGTTTAACAAATGTCAAAACTCCCTTACAAAAATATAACTACGAATCAGGAAGCGATTCTTGGCCAACGACCAGGAGGCTCCTCCTACTACCAAATTCCCACAGTCTGTACTAAAGCCAGGTGCGACCACTTCAACTTTCCACAAATTTTACCCAAGATAGCAAATGTTTTGCACACTGGGGCCAAACCCTGTGTTGCGCGATGGCGGAACTTCCCAGTCACACCGTCACACGGAAAAATATAAATCCTAAGCTGTTTTCCCATGAACCCACTCTGCGCAGGGTGTTCCCGTACATTCAGACTCGCACAGTAGCGGCGTATCCCGCCAAGGGACACTGTTAAGCCACCGCTGTACCCAATCGAAAACGGCCTCAAGTGGCTCTGTAAGGCCGCAGACCCACAGCACAGCTCATCAGGATAGGTTAGCAGCAAATTTTCCCTGAAGGCTGCCCACTCGAGAGCTCTTCAAACGCTACTTTAAAAGGCGGGTTTTTTGTGAGTGGCTTAAGGAGCACAGAATAACCCAGCGGTCACCCCTTTCCTACACGCAATGGAATGCGCTTGCCCCCTCCGTCCATGAGACACAGAATAACATATACAGAGGAGAAGCCCCTCCCCCCCTAAACCTCTGTCCTACGCTCCCCTCGTAGTTCCGTAAGATGCTAGCAGGTGTCAGGTGGTTCTCCGGCCTAATTCCGGTAGACCACACTAGAGGCGCTTCTGAGGGAGGCTGAGGGGAGAGCTCCTGCCGCCTGCCACGAGGCCTCGGCTGTGTCCAGCTTGCTGGCGTTTGAGGGGAGGTGGTGGTGGGGACAGCCGCTACCTGCCGCCTGCTCTGGCCAGTTTAAAGGGCTGCTTCTGACCGCAGCACCTTCATGGGACATCTTACGGAACTGCTGGAAACCCTCCCTCCCTGCAACCCTGAGCGTGTGACCAGGCCCTTACGGAGGTTTCCCACCTGTATATATTTGTCTGTGCCTGAGACCACCTGTCTCACCCTGGCCGAGTTACAGGAACGAATTCATAAGTACAAACTATGAAGGAATTAAATAGACATATATGTTGCCACAGTAATAAAGGTCATAAACCATAGGAAAAGTAAATACACAGTGAAAGAATCCCACCAGAGAGAAAAATATGAAACATAAATTAATAAATGTTGTAGCAAATTTCCTGCTACCTCTCAAATACGTTGACAATTATATAATCATGGCATGCAGTGTATTGAATTATATTATGCAGACCACAGCAACCAACAAAACACGTACGAAATTAGATTTTTATGAATACACAATTTAAGTTTTACCTATGCAAGCCTGGGACGGTTCGGTACTTACATATACACTGCTCAAACCCATTAGGGGCTCAGCTATCATCTATATCTATAAATGTGAATGTCTGTTCGGTGTACGCTTATCACGTCCGAACGACAAGATGCACAGACTTAAATATTTGTACAGTTACTAATTTATACATGTGGAATGTTTTAGGCACGGGTTTATAGCGATCTGAAAGATATTTAGTAATTTGTACGATATAACGCGAAATGCGGAACAATAATAACTCTTTGAAAACGGTTTTATTGGTTGCATTGTTGCTTGAGGGTTGATAATGATAAAAGGGTGGAGTATATTGGGATGGAAAGTCATCGGTGTATATAAAATTCTACGCGTGTGTGTGTTAATATTTCGCTCTGCAGCGAAATCTACAGAACGCAAACGAATGGTCTGTGTATAATTGTTGTCCGAAGTCTCTCGTTCTACACCATAGCAATTCCATGCCGATAGCTATAACGGCGTGGAAGATATGGTGGTTGAAAGTCGTCAAATTATAAAAAAATTCGGACTGAAGTCCAGTGATGACGTTTGCGACTCTATAGCAAGGAGGTTACATACAGCTAAACGTGATGCCACAGAACATATCTTTGGTCTTTGCGTGCTACAATGTCTTCAGCTCTTTCTATGTAATAAGGAAATATAAGGATAAATAAAGAAAGCAGTAAGAAAGAAATTTCTTTTAATACATCTCTTTAAAAAAAATCGATTTGACGTTTCGCGCATTTCATCAAGTGATTGATTTGTGATATTATTACAATCATTATTGCTGAATTTCGTGATTCGATTATACGAAACGAGTGCATATTTACGTGTGATTTGATTTACACTCCATATTTTTCTGATAAACTGTAAGTGCATACACTTTGCAAACTGATAGGAATAGTTTTCAGTTTGTCTCATTCTTCAAAACCAGTCTCATAGCACACTATTGAAAGATAGCTTATCTATCATAATCAACCAACACGTGAGCGGAGTCGCGGGTTTAAGCTAGTACACAATATATACATATAGTAATGTATTTTATTCAGATACTCGTTACAATTGTGATACAGACAATATTTTGCTGTGGCAGTTCTTAACTTGAGGTTGAGAGATCCTCTCACTCTCCGACAATTAATAACAACATTTTAGAACTTCGGTACATCCATAATAGCCCCGAACTTAGTATAATTCATTTTATTTCATGTTGTGTGAACTGTGGAAGGAAAAAGCAACTTGATGGAGGTGTGGTAAGGCACAAAGCATCAGTTGGCGCAGAGAGAAAAGATATGTAGGCATCTCATATTGAAGTCATCGCTAAATTTCGAGCTTCTGTGTAGGATCGCCAATCCTGGGAATTTTGTGTTCGTTTATATTTTACATGCCTTTTTCGTTGTTTTTGCATCAGTGCCCTGTCCTGTTTTGTGTACCAAGGGGGATCACCACCTTCTTTTATTAATTTACTAGCTGAGCCCCCGCTGCTTCGCATGCATAGGCTGGTTGGTCTGCACCAGTTGTTTCTTTTTAATCCTGATGAAGAATACATATCTTAAGTTTCGTAGTTATAGCTTGAAATTTGAGTTAACAGCACCACATTTTTGAAAAACAATTTTTCCATCTCGTATTTCACCCCCTTATTGGTCGAATTTCCAAAAATACCGAAACACGTGTCTTTTAAATTTGAACCCCAAATCCAAATCCGAAAATTTGTAGCTCTAACTTCAAAATTGCCTAAATAGCAACAGATTTTCGAAAAACATCCCCTCAGCAATTTAACCCACTTGATGGTTGAATTTCCAAAAAAAAAAAAAAAAAAAAATATTCATAACGACAATACAAATACCAATTTTTGCAGCTATAGCTCCAAAATTGTCTTGACAAAAAAGTGTTTTCGAAAAGAATTTTTGATCCCCTCTTTTACTCCCTTAGTTTTTTTAATTTCCAAAAATACCGAAACTCGTGTCTTTTTAATCCTGATCAAGAGTCCATATCCCAAGTTTTGTAGTTATGGCTTGAAATTTGTGTTTACAGCTACAACTTTTTGAAAATCAATTTTTTGCGTCCTCTGTTTTACCACCTTATTGGTTGAATTTCAAAAAAATCAGAAACACGTGTCTTAAATTCGAACCCCGAATCCAAATCCGAAAATTTGTACTTCTAACTTCAAAATTGCCTAAATAGCAACACATTTCCGAAAAACACCCCCTCTCCAATTTAACCCCGTTGATGGTTGAATTTCCAAAAATACCGAAACACGTATTTTTTAATTTTTGCAGTTCTAGCTTCCAAATTGTATCAATAGCAATGTGTTTTAAAAAATAATTTTGGATCCTCTATTTAACACTCTTACTTGTTGAATTTCCAAAAATACTAAAAATTATGGATTTTTACTCCTGACCAAGATTCCATGTCTGAAGTTTCGTGGTTGTAGCTTAAAATTTGAGTTAACAGCAACTTATTTTTGAAAATGAATTTCTTGCGTCACCTATTTTACCCCCTTATTTGTCGAATTTAAAAAAATGCCGAAACACGTGTCTTTTAAATTCGAACCCTGAATTAACATCCGAAATTTTGTAGTTCTAGCTTCAAAATTGCATAAATAGCTACGTATTTTCAAAAAACGTTTCATCCCCTATTTCACACCCTTACGGACGGAATATCGAAAAATCCCTTCTTAAATGACGCCTACAGAGTAAGATCAACACCCTCCACAGATTTCAAGTTTCTATCTTCAGAGGTTTGGGCTGGGCGATGATGAGTCAGTCAGTCAGTCAATCAGTCAGTCAGTCAGTCAATCGGAACACTTCCTTTTATATATAGAGATTTGGCGTAAAACTGTCAATTTCTGTCGATACTACTTCTTTGAATTGGAGCCACATCTGGTCTACACTCACGTTTATGGTTTGGAATGAGTCGAAACAGTCTTTCAAGAAACAATTGAATGTATTTCTATCTGATTTTCTAAACAAATATACTATTCGTCTATTTTTGGTAACTTTGGGGCTTTCGATGTTCACTGTACCTGTATCCATTTTGATGTTGGTTACGAGCTCGGAATTATTTGTTGCAAAGAGATCAAATGTGATTTACATACATTTTTTTTATTTATTTATTTATTTTTTTTAAATTTTTAATTTTTTTTTTTTTTTTTTTTTTTTTTTTTTTTTTTTTTTTAGCTATGGGTCTTAACTATGGGGTCATCAGTCCATAAACTTACAAACTAGCTAAGACTATGGACGGCACAAATATCGATGCCCGAGGGGGGATTCGAACCCCCGACCGTAGTGGCCGTGCAGACCGTGAGTGGAGTGCCTCAGTCCCCTCGAGTTTTAATTTGAACAGAGAGAACGCCTGGCTCCTGTCTCTTGGGAGCGCTTCAGCAACATGGCTATCATATTTCAAAATTTCATCATAGTCTGTTACATGGACTTACAAGGCACAGAGCTGAAAAGTCCGGGACTTGGCGCGTTTCGGTTCCGCACACTTTACATGCACCACCAGTTTAACATAGAAGCGAACGCTGACTTTTCGACTTAAAGCCATTCAGCTCCGACCGATTCTATTGTTTTGAATCCCCTAAAATAAATTTTAACATACACCTAGGTAATATCTATCTATATAAAAGCAAAAGGCCACTCATTCACTCGCTCACTGAGTAAACACGAAATCTCGAAAACTACTGCACCTATGAAGCTGAAATTTTGCCGGTATATGGTTTAGAGGTAGAAGAACGAAAGATAAGAAAGGATTTTGAGATAGGACTGATTTAAAGTGGATGGCGGAGGATACTTTTCCTAGAGACTGCAGTTTCATTTTGATCTGCACGAAATTTTGCATGCTTGACCTTCAAAACAAGTGGAAGGTCACCGTCTATCTAATGTTTCATACGGTGCATAAAAATGGATCCTTGGTCATGCTGTAACTTGAGAACGGCTCAGCTGATTTCACAGATCCTTTTTCGTTGTTTTCGTTATTCTCAGAACGTAATTTGTATGAAATAAAACTGGAATATTTGACAATAACACAGTGCGTTTTTCAATGTGACCCTGTGTGTCTGTTCCATCAATGAAATTTGGCAGACTTGACCTTAAAAACAAGAAGAGTGTCACTGTATAAAATTTCGTTCGGTGCTTAGTGGAGGGTACTTTCGGACTTTGGTAAAATGCATAGTTTTGCTCCGATATTGATGAATTTTTGCGCACATGACCTTTATACCAACAGGAAGGACACTGGGAGCATAAACGTTTGTTTGGTACATGACAGAGGGTACCTTGTAAAAAATTTTGGAGGGAGAGGGAAAGGTAGAAACGAAGAGAGAGATGGGAAAGAAAGAGATGGATGCAGAGAGAGGAAAGAACGGGAGGTGGACTACGAGAGTGTAGAATAATAAATACCCGGGCTACGTTTGGCTTACAGCTAGTTAAAGTATATACCGGGTGACCAAAAAGTCAGTAAAAACCACGGAATGGTGTAGATAGAGAGGTAAAAATTGACACACATGGTTGGAATGACATGGGGTTTTATTAGAACAAAAACAAGTTTAAAAATGTCCGACAGATGGCGCTTCATCTGATTACAAAAGCAATAATTAGCATAACAAATTAAGACAAAGCAAAGATGATGTTCTTTACCGAAAATGCTTAATATGTTCACTATCATTCCTCAACAATAGCTGTAGTTTAGGAATAATCTGAACAGCACTGTAAATCGTGTCCGGAGTTATGGTGAGCCATTGGCGTCGTATGTTGTCTTTCAGCATCCCTAGAGATGTCGGTCGATCAAGATACCCTTGTGACTTCAGGTAACCCTAAAGCCAATAATCGCACGGACTGAGGACTGGGGACCTGGGAGGCTAAGCATGACGAAAGTGGCGGCTGAGCACACGATCATCACCAAACAACGCGCGCGAGAGATCTTTCACGCGTCTAGCCAAACTTTTGTTTTTTGGTTCTAGTAAAACCCTCTGTCATTCCGAGAATGTGTGTCAATTTTTACCTACATTATTCCGTGATTTATTAAGTTTTCAAATTTATACTGACTTTTTGATCACTCGGTATTTGTGAGCAGTGGCGGCTGGTGATAATGTGCTAATGTGCTGCAGCACACTGTAAATATATTACTAAAATTATGCCATTTCTCTTCTGAAGCAAGCGAGAAATCGCTGTAAAATTACTTTCTTTGTCTTGGAAAGCGATCCAGATATCACAATAAAATTATGCCAATTCCCTTCCGATACGTATTAGAATGCTAGTAATAAGGATGAAAACGTACTTTGGAGCGCTCTCGCCGCGATAGCTGGAAACCAGCTCCTTGTGCTGAAGTGGGATTCAGCCGCGCTGGTACGTCCGCAAGAGAGCCGGCGCAGTCGTCTGTTCGCTAGTGAGCATGCGCAGACGTGACGTCAGCCCTGGCAACTCATGTGTGCTGAGACCGACTGCAGCACCAGATCAATATTTCTCTTCGCGCTGAGTGTAACGGTTGCGGAAGAATAGTATATGACGAATATTGCGGCATACAGAGTCAAATAGCGCGCTGGCTCAGGTGTCTTGCGCGTTGTCTCTCAAACCTACTTGTGTGAGGCTCGTATTCAAATACCACTGAGTCCAAATTTTTAATTTCTGTAAATAAAACTTCAATCACAAACAACATTAGTAATGAATAGCCAACATGCGAGTGAAACTGCGCTTTTCAGCCAAGCCGTTTCATTGGTCACTTGCATAGAACGCAGATGATGTGCTGGGGATATTGCTAAGCTCCGTTATTTCCATTGTCAGTTACGTTGTTTGTTTGTATAGTCTATGGGGCTTAACTACAAGGTCATCAGTCCCTAAACTTACAAACTACTTATGAACTACTTACGAACTAGGACGGGACAAATATCCATGCCCGAGGGGAGATTCGAACCCCCGACCGTAGTGGCCGTGCAGACCGTGACTGGAGCGCCTCAGTCTCCTCGGCCACCGCGGCCGGCTGTCAGTTACGCTTTTTATTTTAGTATATTCTGTTTCCTATTTATTTTTGTAGTATTATAGCACACTGGTCAAATTTTGTACGAGTCGCCACTGTTTGTGAGTAAACTTTAAGGGATTGAGTCAGTCCGTTCATTGCATGGAATGACCGTCGTGGTGTGGTGGCGCTGTTACAGACGTCGAACGTGACGAGCCCGGCGGGGGACCTGCAGTACCTGTTGTTTTCGAGCGCCTGTGAGGAGGTGCACCGCCGCCATTTCGACGCCCTGCTGCGGCTGTACCACGGCACGCTGGTCGGCTTGCTGCGTCGCCGTGGTATGGAGGAGGCCACGCGGCTCTACACCGTGGAGGAGCTGCTGCGAGACATGAACCACTGTGTGGACGCCGCCCTCATCTTCAGCGCCATGAGGGGCTTCGTTCTCACTTCCGAGAAATACAGCATTAGTAGTGAGCTTCTTGATGCTGTCGCGTCGTTCAAATATCTAGGCGTAACATTTCAGAGCGATATGAAATGCAACGAGCCCGTAAGGACGGTTATGAGTAAGGCGGACAGCCGACTTCGGTTTATTGGGAGAATTTTGGGAAGATGCACTTCACCTGTAAAGGAGACCGCGTATAATACGCTTGTACGAACACGTCTTGAGTATTGCTCAAGTGTTTGGGACCCGCAGCAGATCAGTTTAAAGGAAGACATAGAGGCGGTTCAGAGACGAGCAGCTAGATTTGTTACCGGTAGGTTCGCCTCGGTTGCACAGTGGTAGAGTGCCAGACTATAAATCCAAAGGTCGCGGGTTCGATCCCCGCCAGGTCCTAGGATTTTTATCTGTCACTTTCCACTTCTTTCACCTCTGGCAGTATTGTTCATGTGAAAAATACCGAGTAGCACCGTGGTTCGGAACCCACGTTAAACTGTAGGTCCCCCTGTAACTGGCTGGGTAAGTCAGTTCGAAGGTCTTAGGAAGGCAACGGCATACCACCTTAAACAGGACCATGCCTAGTAAAGCACTGTGGTGTTCAAACCAATCTTCGGATTGTTGACTGCTTTACCTTTTTTTTAGGTTCGACCAATGCGCGAGTGTCACGGAAATACTCCGGCAACTCAGTTGGGGATCGCTGGAAGAAAGACGAGGTTCTTTTCGTGAATTTCTGTTAAGTTAATTTAGAGGGCCGGAATTTGAAGCTGAGTGTAGTACGATCTTGCTGCCGCCTACTTACATTTCGCGTAAAGATCACAAAGACAAGATAAGAGAAATTAGGGCTCGTACGGAGGCATATAGGCATTCTTTTTTTCCTCGTTCAATTTGGGAGTGGAACAGGAAAGGAAATGCCTAGTAGTGGTACAGTGTACCCTCCGCCACGCGCCTTACAGTGAATTGCGGAGTATGTATGTAGATGTAGATGTAGATACGGCGCCGAATTCACCGAGGCCTTCAACGACGTGGAGAATTCAGACAAAGCTCTCGCCAAAACCTTTCAGAATCCCTATTCCTTGTCCAATATGAAATACCTCTCGCCAATTTTCGAAAAGAAAGGAATTTTGTGAGTGTCCGCATGACTTATTCCCCTATGAGAAAATTCTACTTTGACCCTTTCAGACCTAGTGACCATTGTAATGGACACCAACTTTTATGTGGTTTACTTTGAGACCCATTAGCCTGTTTACTGGACATCTTTTGCTTTTGGTTTCCTGCTTTTTGCTGCCATCTGTCACCAGAATGGCTACAATGAAAAACAGTGAACACGGCGAAAGTTGCAGAGTGCATGACATGATATCATTCGTTGAAATTATTTTATGTGTTAATTTACGAATTTTGCGCAAATTCCACTTTGCGATATAACTGCCATAATAAATATGGAGTGACATACATAACTGTTGACTTCTCATTTCACATCCTTAACTGCCTTCCAGACACAGTGTCCAATTCGAAACCTTAACTTTTCCCGGCGTAATGAATGTTCAAACAACTTACGGGTATGCTGCCGGGTGACGTCGTCGACAACCGCCGATATTTCGGCAGGAGGACACCCTGCCATTCTCAAGGCACAACTGCACTTAACGAAGCAATGTACAAGCGTATTTAATACCTCGGTTTGCAAAGGGTAAACAAGGAAGATAACACACACAGTGCAAGTCAACACAACCAAAGATGACCGAACATCAAAAATATCGTTAGTGACTGTTAATCAACACGTGAGACAGCATTAATTTTGTTCCTCTGTTTTTTTGACGAGAGACAGTGCCGGATTCCAAGCAGAATTTAAACAAAAACCACCATCTCTGTTTATAAGGTCGCTTGCTAGTGTAATTTCAACAGCTTCCTTAATAACACTATCCCAAAAGGTGGAAGTGCATGCCAGAATCTCCGAGTTGTTGTATTCTGTAGGATGAGCGGTGCCAAGACAGTGTTCTGTAACAGCGGATTTGTTTGGCTGTTGTAAGCGCGTGTAACGTTTATGTTCAATACACCGGTCTTCCACAGTCCTGATGTCTGACCAATATATGACATGCCACAACTGCAAGGAATACGATACACACCTGCCTTACGCAAACCAAGATCATCATTTACGGACCCCAACAGGGCCTTTATCGTCGAAGGTGGTCGGAAAACACATTTCACATCATAATTCCGCAAAATACGCCCAATCTTGTTGGAAATGCTTCGTGCGTAAAGCAAAAAGGCCATAGATTTAGGTGGCACTTCGTTACTATCGTCACTCAGCCGTTGCACAGAAGGCTGATAGCGCAAAGCACGTTCTATCTGTCTCTCACTATAACCACTCTGACGAAAGGTCTTCTCTAGATGGGACAACTGAGCTGACAAACTTTCAGGGTCTGAAATGACATGTGCCCTGTGAACCAAGGTACGAAGTACTCCTTCACGCTGAGCTGGATGGTGACAACTATCAGCTCGCAGATACAAATCAGTGTGAGTAGGCTTCCTATAAACAGAATGTCCCAATGTACCACCAACCTTCCTTCTGACCAACACATCAAGGAAAGGAAGATAGCCATTCTTTTCCACCTCCATAGTGAACTGAATATTCGGGTGGATTGAATTTAGGTGTTCCAAAAAACCGTTTAAATTCTCACTACCATGAAGCCAAACGACAAAAGTGTCTATATATCTGAGAAAACACGCAGGTTTCAGAGTCGCTGATCCTAAAGCACGTTCCTCGAAATCCTCCATAAACAACATAGGCGGTTGTCGACGACGTCACCCGGCAGCATACCCGTAAGTTGTTTAAAGTGTCCAATTTATTTGGCATTTTTTACTTTTGGAACCAAGTCTGAATTTTTTTAATTTTGCTTAAATATACAATAGATAGGGTCTTATTGACATGAAAAAGTGCAAGAATACGTTTCATTCTATTTTTTTAAATAATTTAGGACTGAAAGCGTTAATCTACTTATTTTGTGTAGCTGTATTCCGTCTTTACAAGTAAATAAATGGCGTTTACTTATGCGATAGGCGTTTCGGTCCATACTTTTCGGAAGAATCATCAGTGGCGTATAATACTTTCACTGCTTAATAGGCACAAATATTTTACTATATTATAGTTTCTCCTCCTTTTTCCATGTTTAGACCTAATAGCTCATGTTGTGGTCTTCAGTCCGGAGATTGGTTTGATGTAGCTCTCCACAATACCCTATCCTGAGCTAGCCTCTTCAACTCCTCATAAGAACTGCAACCTACATCTGTCTGAATCTGCTTACTGTATCCATCTCCTGGTCTTCCTCTGCGGTTTTTACCCCACACACTTCCCTCCAACGCTAAATTCACAATTCCTTGATGTCTACGAATGTGTCCTACCAATTGACCCCTTCTTTTAGTCTTTAGTCCTCAATTCTGTTCAGTATCTCCTCATTAGTTACGCGATCCACCCACCTGATCTTCAGCATTCGTCTGTAGCACCACATTTCAAAAGCCTCTATCCTCTTCCGATCCGCACTGTTTATCGTTCATGTTTCACTCCCATACAAGGCAACACTCCACACAAATGACTTCATAAAGGTCTTCCTTAGGCTTAAATCAATATTCGATGTTAACAAATTTCTCTTTTCCAATAGCACTTTTCTACCCATTGCCATTCTGCATTTTATATCCTCTGTACTGCGACCATAATTTGTTATTTTACTGCCCAATTAATAAAACTCATCTACCTCCTTTATTGTTTCGTTACCTAATCTAATTCCTTCAGCATCACCTGATTGTCTTAGACTGCACTCCATTATCCTAGTTTTGCTCTTGTTAATGTTCATTTTATATGCACCTTTCAGCACACTGTCCATTCCGTTCAATTGCTCTTCCAGGTCATTTGCTGTATCTGACAGAATTACTATGTCATCGGCAAAACGCAATGTTTTTAATTCTTCACCCTGAACTTTAATTCCTTCTCCAAATTTCTCCTTGCTTTCCTTTATAGCTTTCTCGACGTACAAATTGAATAACATCGGAGAAAGGCTACAACCATGTCTGACTCCCTTCCCAACCACTGCATCCCTTTCATGGTCTTCAACTCTGACAACCACTGTCTGGTTTTCGTACAAGTTGTAAATAACCTCATGAATACAAGAGATATTAATATAATAAAATATCTGTAACTATCGTTGTTGTTGAGTTCAGCGTTGAGACTGGTTTGATGCAGCTCCAAATCAAATGTTTCAAATGTTTGTATAGCTTATGGGACTTAATTACGGGGTCATCAGTCTCTAAACTTACAAACTATTTACGAACTAGCTAATACTAAGTACGGCACAAATATCCATGCCAGAGGGGGGGATTCGAACCCCCGACCGTAGCGGCCGTGCAGACCGTGACTGGAGCGCCTCAGTCCCCTCGGCCACCGCGGCCGGCGATGCAGCTCCCCACAGTACTCTATCCTGTTCAGACCTCCATCTCCTCATAAGAACGGTAGCCAACATCCATTTGAATCTACTTACTGTATTCATCTTGTTGGTCTCCCTCAGTTATTTTTACCTCACACAGTTCCCTCCAATCCTAAATTCCCTATTCCTTGATGACTACCGAGCGAGGTGGCGCAGTGGTGACGCACTGGACTCGCTTTCGGGAGGACGGTGGTTCAAATCCACCCCCGGCCATCCTGATTTAGGGTTTCCGTGATTTTCCTAAACCACTACATACAAATGTCGGGATGGTTCCTTACAAAAGGGCACGGCCGATTACCTTCCCCATCCTTACCCAAACTTCTGAGCGTTAGCTCTGCTCTAATACCCAAGGTTGTCGACGAGACGTTAAACCCTAAGCTTCCACCTTTCCTTCCTTCCTTGTTGTCTAAGAATGTGTTCTACTAATACATCCCATCTCTTAGTCAAAGTTAGCCAATTTTGTTCTATACCTCCCCATTTGTGACGCCATCTGCAGCATTCGCGAATACCACCACATTTCAAAAACCTCTGTCCTCCACTTGTCTGACCTATTTATCGTCAATGCTTCACTCCCGTACAAGGGACCGACTAACAAAACTCATTTACCACCTTCATTGTCTCGTTACCTAATCTAATTCCTTCGGCATCTCCTATCTTCGACTACATTCCATTATTCTTGTTCTGTTCTTGTTAATGTTAATTTTATACGCTTCTTTCATATTAATTCCGTTCAGTTGTTTTACCAGGTCTTTTGCTGTCTATGACAGAATTAGAATGTCATAGCCGAACCGCAAAGTTTTTGTTTCTTCTCCGTTTAATTCATTTTGTAAATTTCTCCTTGCTTTCCTTATCAGCTTGCTCAAGGTACAGCTTGAATAACATTGAAGAAAGTCTAAAATCCTGTCTAACTTCCTTCCCAACCAAAGCTTTCCTTTCATGTCCGCCGACTCTTATAACTGCTGTATACTTTCTGTAATGATGTATATATTTTACCCCTACTGACTTAGGAATTCGGAAGACTGTGTTCCAGTCAACATTGTCAAAAGCTTTTAACAAATCTACAAAAGCTGGAGGTGTATATTTGCCTATCCTTAATCTTTATTCTAAGATAAGTCTTAAGGTGAGTATTGCGTCAAGTGATCCTATATTTCTAGCTTTATAACTATTGTACAATGTAAACATTATGCACCAAAAAAACATGTATTATACAGCATAGATGATGCGTTTCACATACAAGTAAAAAGAGTAGGTCATAAATAAACGCATTTTAAATGATGACTTTTCCTTGGTGAGTAACCATAGTCATGAATTTTTTTTTTAATTTGTCTCTTTTGGTTAATTTATTACAACACAGTTAGGATTTTGGCAGCGTAATCCTTTTGAAGTGTCATATACAACTTTAAAATTGTCTTATAGCCTAAACTGCATGTTATTGTTACATCATTAGATGTATAGGTTTATAAAACCAACTGTCAATTTATAATAACTAATGAAAACTGAAAGTACACTGTGTTGCTGCGGCAGTGTTCTCAGTTTAAAGAAGTATCAAATATACTTTATCACCGTGCAGGCCCAGAACATGTTAGAAAAGTCAAATGTATCCAATTATTGATTTGTGATATGGTGTCTGTTCTTCAAAATGTTCAAATGTTTGTTAAGCTTATGGGACTTAACTACGGGGTCATCAGTCCCTAAACTTACAAACTACTTACCAACTACCTTATACTAAGGACGGCACAAATATCCATGCCCGAGGGGGGATTCGAACCCCCGACCGTAGTGGCCGTGCAGACCGTGACTGGAGCGCCTCAGTCCCCTCGGCCACCGCGGCCGGCGTCTGTTCTTCGGACATGTCCGAAAGACCATGCATTAACGGCCGCAGAGTTATGAATTATTGAAATATCTCGACCGTTTACCTTCTTTGTTTTGATCAGTCCTTTTCGAACGTTGGTCGGCGTTTGTTCTAGTGCCTCTGTGCATTAGTTCCTCTTGCTTGCAGCCTATAATGGATTTCTGCAAAGACTCCAGCGTATGTATGCATTCGTGTAGAAATTGCCAATAGCCTGTTGGGGGCACATTATTGATATAAGCCCCAACAGGAAAGCACGCATGAAAGCCGCAGATGAAATCGAGACAGTCTTTGAAACTGGTGTGATCTTTCATAATGTAGGAAAGCGGTATATTTTCTAGTGTCTTCATGTAATAAAAGCAGTCAGTAGCTACTTGTCAGATCAATGCTACTTAAATATTTAACCCCTTTAAACTTTTGTAATAAGCATTTCAAACTTTCAGGTTGGTTACGTTGTGATAAAATGACGCGGTTTATTGTTCTTATATCTAGAACAAGTCGCACTGTGCCATACGTTCTCGCAACAGCATGAATGGGATAGGAATATTCACTGTCTGAACGTTCAATAATTTGATTATCAAAATGTTCAAATGTTTGTAAATCTATCGGACCAAACTGCGTGGTCATCTGTCCGTAGCTTACAAACTACTTAAACCTAGGTAAACTAACCTACGGACAAACACACACACACCCATGCCCCAAGGAGGACTTGAACCCCCACGGCGAGCAACCGCGCGCTTCGCAGCGAAGCGCTTTACACCGCTCGGCTACTCCACCGCGGCATTTGATTATCTAGCATCCTCTTTATTACTACATCAATAGCTGATTGCTTCGCTAAAAGAATTGCGTACGACTTAGTGCGAAAAGGTTCATTTTCTTTCACTTCAACTTTGCAAACACATCGCTTCAACAGACCAGGTATAGTGTAAAATAAACAGACATAACATTTCAGCACTTCAAATAATTCTTTTCTTTGCTCTTCCGACAAGGCTACCAAATCGCGAATCTTGATGTGAATATCAGCAAGAGCATCCTCCCTGTGAGTGTTCCCATCTTTTACGACTTCGTTCTCGGAATAGTTGGAATCAATAACTCCTCCGGCATCCCGCTGACAACAAATCACATTAATATGCACATACGTTGCGTCATTTCCATCGTCAAAAACAAATTCTGAAAATACAATCTTCCTCTCTTCATTTTTCTTCTTCGTCCGCAGACAACTCTTCTCGAAATCAACACAGCATCCCATGCTAAGCTAACCAGTCCACTCGAAGAACTAACCACACATTTAGAGATCCCACAACCAACACACCCTGCTCATTCCCTACGTCTGAAATTTGAAACTTTAATAGTACTTGTCCTATAATGGACTTCCTCTTATTACCCTGACACTTACAATATGTACGCCACTTACAGGAAATGTTGGAAATCCAGAATGAAATTTTCACTCTGCAGCGGAGTGTGCGCTGATATGAAACTTCCTGGCAGATTAAAATTGTGTGCCGGAACCGGGACTCGAACCTGGGACCTTTGCCTTTCGCAGGCAAGCGCACTACCAACTGTACTATCCCGACACGACTCACAATGCCGCCTCACAACTTTACTTCCGCCAGTACCTCGCCCGCGAAAGGCAAAGGTCCCAGGTTCGAGTCCCGGATCCGGCACACAATTCTAATCTGCCAGGAAGTTTCATATCAGCGCACACTCCGCTGCCAGGAAGTTTCAATGTTGGAAATGTCATTAAAGCCTTCAGTTGTGAAAATAAACTTTCTGAAATAGCACTAACCTCGCTTTCCGAATCAATTAGCGCGTCTACAGCAATACCACAAATTACAACTTCTATGAAAGCCATTAAATTTTCCGATTCTTTGCTGTCGTCTTCTCTGTACAAGCCTTCTTTTACATTGTTAAGTTTCTCATATTGAATGGCATTCATTCTAATGCCTGACTCGTTTTTCAACAAATTAGTTTCAGAGCGGGTCACCTCCGAAACTGAATTTATTTTACCGGTCCTTGATTTCTCTGATTACGATCGCGACTTCGCTCTCTCTCAGGCGATCGCTGACGTCTTCTGTCTTCTCCATTTGACTGATTATTTCTCCTATCATAATTACCATAATGCTGTTCTGATAGTTGATTTGTGTTAGATCTATCTTTCATATTATCATGAGTCTTTCTTCACGGCCAGTCATTTCTGTCAGCTCTTCCGTTACCGTTAAAATCACGGCTCGACGGTGCGTTATTATTGTGTTGCCTGTCTTCATTGTTCCGGTCCCTTTGTTCACGCTCGGAATTCAGCATTTCGATACGATCAATGAACAAGCAAATATGTACCATTTTAAGTTGCGGAGAAAGCATCATCTTCTCTCTCACGGGATATGGCAATTTCTGTATCAAAATTAACTAATCAGTTCCTCATCTTTTACCGGATCATCAAAGTAAGCATTGTCATCCCAAAATTTCTCAATATATTTTCGCAGTGTCCCGTGGTTTCGCGCATAATTAGGAGCCATCAAAATTTTAGATTTCACGTTCCACTGCTTCTCCTTCGACCAAAATTTGTTCAGGAATGCTGTTTCAAATTCTGAATACATAGAATAATTTTGAGATGCATTAATTCCCCACACATGTGGCTCACACAAGTGTTAATCTCGGCACGTTTCGTAAAGTGTCTCGGAAACGCGAGTTTGAATTGTTTAACAGATGCAACAGCATGTAATCCTTGTTTCGGGTCATAATCTTGGAATATGCCTACATTCACTTCATTTTTAACAATTACTTGAGATACATTAACAAAACTGGGATTCGTTTCAGGAATAACCGCGCTGATTTCTTCACGTAATGCATCTTTATCTAACGGTGGTAATCCATTGTCAAGTAATTGTTTTGTTTCTAATCCTGCCTTTCACTCTTTAGTATCGCCTTTTAATTCTTTGAGCATCAACAAAATCTTTGCATTAAAATCGGTATTAACGTTAGCCTTCTTCTTTTGACTAACAATCGGCGTTGAACTCTGCTTAGTTTTATCAAAACTAGCAATACCACTATCTTCTGTGTTGACTCAGTTTTATATATAGTGAATGAGCGTCGTCACTTCGCTTGCCGCTGTTTCTTCCGATAAGACAGTATTGACAGCGTCGCGCTAAGAAATATTTGGGTGTACAGCCCGTATCTCTCCGTATCTGCTGCTGACAAGAACTTTACTATTGACCCTCAAGCCTTCCTTCATCCGGTACTGCTAAGTCCTGTATAGGGTTTGTTTTTACGTCGGTGTTGCACGTTAACAGTGACCTCAGCAGTGCAGATAGCTGAACTGAAGAAGCATATCGTCTTTGGATTCACCAAATACAATGATAAAACAGCACGCATCGCCATGCACAGCTGTTCCCGCAACGGATGAAATCAAAATGTTCAAATTTTTGTACAGCTTATGGGGCTTAACTACGGGGTCATCAGTCCCTGAACTTACAAACTACTTATGAACTCAAAATATCCACGGGTGTACTGCCGGTCTATAGTGTCCAACGGGCACAATATTTCGGCGATCATACATGTCACCATCATCAGGTGAACTGACGGACTGACCTCCTGCAAACGCGCCGACACGGAGATCCGCACGTTACGGCGGCTCGAAGGGAACTGGGTTCTAGCCCGGTAGCGGGACGTTTAAATACCCTCGGCCCGCGGAGCGACCCCTCCGCGGTCCGCGCCGCGGTCGCGCAGTGGAACCGATTGCGACGGCGTCTGAGATGACGTCGATGTGAGGGCTCTGTCCGCCGTGGTCGTCACTTCGTTACGTTTGCTAGATTTACTCTTAATTAACCCAATCTCTGGTTCCCAAGCTTTGCTAAGATTATAGCCACAGTCACGGTTTATGAGGTCGTCACTTGTGTGAATTTCAATGACCTCTCTAACGACGCAGTCCCAGTATCTCGACGTCTGTACCAGAATCCTAGTGCGTTCATACTCAATTGCATGATTCTCCGACAAACAATGTTCACCGACCGCCGACTTGCTCGGATACATCAATCGTGTGTGCCTCTGGTGTTCAACGCATCGATCCTCGACGGTACGCATCGTCTGTCCAATATATGACTTGCCACACTGACACGGAATCTGGTAGACGCCGGCCTTCCTCAAACCGAGATCATCTTTGGCGCTCCACACCAGTGCACGAATTTTAATCGGTGGACAAAAGACAGTTTCAACCTGCTGTTTTTTTTTTTCAAAATGCGGGCGACCTTCTCCGAGAGTGCGCCGGTATATGGAATGAACGCAGTGCCTACATCGTCCCTTGTGTAATCATCCGTTTCCACAGGAGCTCAGTCCGTCAGTTCACCTGATGATGGCGACATGTATGATCGCCGAAATATTGTGCCCGTTGGACAGTATAGACCGGCAGTACACCCATGGATATTTTGATTATCAAATACGCCGGGAGAAACTCAAGAATCACATCATTCACCTTTACGGGAAGGAGATGTATCGCAGCACGAAGAAATTTGAAAAGTTGCGCCACCGTAGATGTCGTTTGCTAAGTACTCTTGCCTTTCTAAAGAGATGTCGTTCCGAGAATGTTGTTCCAAATTTTGCTAAGGTTATGCAACACATCGATTCTGCAGCAGCCAAGAGAATTAAGAAACGGGCCAGCCTCGCATTGCTTCGTGAGAGAGTGCATTTCACCCGCCGTAGCCTTGAATTTATCTCACTGGAACTATTCAAACTGCATTTGCAACTGGCTAATCACTTCACGTCTTTTTCCTGGGATTGGATTGATGGTGTTACTTTCGTTGCAGCCGATTCTGCACATGAGAAAGCAACGGGACGTCAAACAGCTAAGTTCTCACGCCTCCTTGACAAACCATCTCTGCAGGTTCCGTGCAAGACGGACATCAATCTGAGTGGCATGGAGTTGAGTGATGATGCGGTCTCAGTTTTGGAGAAAGGGTCCAATGCACGACAGAAAAAACTATTGTTCCATTTAAAAAATTATATATTTGTGCTGTAACTGTTTGGAAAATGATACAATAAACTATGTCCATAGCTCCACAGAAAGTGTAACATTTCTTGTGTTGACCTACCGCATTAAAATTTCCCGTCACCTATTATTTTATAAGTTAAGAGGCAAACACACTTAGTGAAACACCATATCTATATACATTACTGCTGGATATATTTCGTAAACCACATGGTCTTTTTCACTGACGCGCATGTACATTACCATGAAGGGTGAGGTACACGTGGTTTCCGTTTTCAAGTACGGAGTGGAATAGAATGTGTCCCGACATGTCAGTCCAATAGATGTTCAAAGTGGTGGCCATCATTTGCTGCAAATAGTTGCAATCTATGGTGTAATGAACGTCGTACACGCCACAGTACATCTGGTGTAATGTCGCCGCAGGCTGCCACAATATGTTGTTTCATATCCTCTGGGGTTGTAGGCACATCACGGTACGCATTCTCCTTTAACGTATCCCACAGAAAGAAGTCCAGAGGTGTAAGATCAAGAGAACGGGCTGGACAATTTATGCGTCCTCCACGTCCTATGTAACGCCCGTCGAACATCCTGTCAAGGGTCAGCCTAGTGTTAATTGCGGAATGTGTGGGTGTACCATCATGCTGATACCACATACGTCGACGCGTTTCCAGTGGGGACATTTTCGAACAACGTTGGCAGATCATCCTGTAGAAACGCGATGTATGTTGCAGCTGTTTGGGCCCCTGCAATGAAGTGAGGACTAATGAGGTGGTCGCCAATGATTCCGCACCATACATTTACAGTCCACGGTAACTGTCACTCTAACTGTCGGAGCCAGCGAGGATTGTCCACGCACCAGTAATGCATGTTCCATAGATTCACTGCCCCATGGTTTGTGAAACCCGCTTCATCGGTCAACAGGTAGAACTGCTACGCATTCTCTGTTAATGCCCATTGACAGTATTGCACTCGATGATTAAAGTCATCACCATGTATTTGCTGATTTAGCGACACATGAAACGGGTGAAAGCGGTGACGAAGCAGTATGCGCATGACACTACTTTGACTCAGTCCACCAGCTCTTACAATGTCCCGTGTACTCCTGTGTGGGTTCACAGCAACAGCAGCTAACGCACCAACTGCACCCGCTTCTCCTGTGACGGGCCTGTTACGGACCCGTTTGCGTGCTACAACCATACCTGTTGCATACAGTTGGCGGTAGGTGTTTTGAAATGTGCGGCACGTTGGATGCTCTCTGTCCAGGTACCGTTCTGCATACACCCTGCAGGCTTCAGCTGCATTTTGTCGACACTCGCCATAGATGAGTATCATCTCCGCCTTTTTAGAGTTCGAATACACCATGGTCACAGTTCCTACAACACTAGACTATCACAGACGTCTGGTAACTCAGTGTACTACAGTTAGTCTGCGTGTAAAGACGAATGCAGAATAACAATAGCAGCAAGCGCTACATGCGGACACTGCAACAGCTAGATCCAACCACAACAGTGCACTGCAGCCACACTCGTAAACACGGTCGTCATCGTAAACATGTCCCTGCAGATGCTACTCGCCGACCGTGGCCCGTGTTTGTTACAACATGCAAATGAAAGTCGGAGGTTTCTAGCGTCAACTTTAGGTTACAATATCTGCAGTTTTAATTAACGTTTTACAATGCAACACACAGCACTGATTACGTATTTGTTTATATGTTCAGATGTGCTAACAAAACTAACGGGGTTACATTTAAAAAACGCAGGTTTGTGCTAAAAAAACATACTGCCGTGCATTTTTTTTTAATGGTTTGTATTAACCAATTACACTAGCCCCTCTCCTCAAGTTCGGTCAGTGGAATCGGTTCAACAGTATTTGATGTGGTTTACGAAATATATCCAGCGGTAATGTTAGCTGACTCACCCTATATAATATAATATAATATAATATAATATAATATAATATATTCATTCTGAAAGTTTAAGAAACTGAACGGTTCATGGCAGTGGCTATCTTGCAATAAGCTTACCAGTCACCTTTAAAGTTGCAGATACATGTAATTTCTCATAGGTTGGGGGAACGGGGAGAAGGAGTCGAACAGGGAAGTGGAAGAGGAGTAGAAACAGGATTTTGAATCAAATGCTCAAATGTTTGTAAATCTATGGGACCTAACCTCTTTGGTTATTATTCTCTAGGTTTAAAAATGTTCAAATATTTGTGAAGCTTATGGGACTTAACTGCGGGTCATCAGTCCCTAAACTTACAAACTACTTATAAACTAAACTTATACTAAAGACAACACAAACACCCATGCCTGAGGGAGGATTCGAACCCCCGACGGCGAACGTCATCGGAGCATAGCGTTTCAATATGCTTGGCCACTCCGCCGCGGCCGCTAGGCTTAAAAACTACTTAAACTACGGTAAATTATCATAAGGGCGCTGCTTCCCAAAGAAACAAAAATGTTTACAAATATATATTAAGCAATTCACAGTGAGTAGTTGTGTGCGGAGAGTCACAGTGGTAACACGTCTCAAATATGGAGGCTGGCCTACCAAGCACTGGAGGCAGTATTATTATTAACGAGCATTCATTTTGAGTAAGACATTTTGGAAGGGATTAGTTATGAGAGTGTTCTATTTATAAAATGAACTTGCAGATGTGGAAACATCAAGAGGTAAATGTAACATTAATCCGCTCTGTAATTGTAGAGACATTGTAGAAATTGTTAGTATTGTGTGCAAGAGAGGATCTAAGTATCATAATATGTTTACAAATTGTAGGTTGTATTCTTTTAGTAGTTACCGTAGGAGCATTTGATCCCCTATTTCACAGAATTTTTGATAAACTGATCTTGCATCGTTTGATACGTGTGTGATTGTGCTACATTGCACGTGGTAATCACGATAATGGAGAGTAATTTATGGTGTCTAAATGAAAGTCGTAATAATGTTACACTTTGACGGGAAGGGACAAAACGTGCGTTTCCATGCTCACAAGCTGCCAAATTAAATTGGTGCTGATTGAATTTCAGATCCGTTGTAGAGCTTGCTGCTATTCAGTGGTTTTTGCTAAAGTCAAATGTTAATAACAGTTTTTGTGCTTTTACGTAATTAAAAATGTCTTGCGTAACATTTTATACGTTCTTTCTGTCATGCTATTGGAGTTTCAGTTCACGATATAGTCATTGTTGTGAAATTAATAAACAAGGTACTGTTGAGTAACAGTTTTTTTATCAAAGAAAAGAATTTAATACGCAGTCAGATAGCAAAGTTAAAATTCATGAAAATATTTTACTTTCATACAGATTAATTACTTGAGCTAACGCACGGTAGGCTCAAAATGTTCAAATGTTTGTTAAGCTTATGGGACTTAACTACGGGGTCATCAGTCCCTAAACTTACAAACTACTTATCAACTACCTTATACTAAGGACGGCACAAATATCCATGCCCGAGGGGGGGGGGATTCGAACCCCCGACCGTAGTGGCCGTGTAGACCGTGACTGAAGCGCCTCAGTCCCCTCGGCCACCGCGGCCGGCGCACGGTAGGCATTTCGTATCATGCAGTATTTTCTCTCCACATCTAAGCCAGAAAATAAATTCTAATGTCTTACCAGAGCTTTCAAAGTATAATATTAACAGAACAGATATTTAATTAACTTTCACAGTTTTGTAGAACTGTGTACTGACGTAAATTTAATTTCTTTTTAACATACTCAAACACAAGAATTTATTATGTAATTCACCAGTCTCAAATTTATAACGTACCATACTAGCTTTGTGCAACAAACTCGCTTCACTAGAGCTCCTAAATACCCAGGCTGAATCGTCCGCCATGTTTTCTCCAACATGGTTGGAATCGATTCCTGTCGTTCGATATCAATAGAATTTTTTAATTGTGCACCTCTGACTAAAAAGTATGTTTTCATTGACAACGAATGTAAGTTGTTTATTGAGTCAATGCGGTCATTTACGTAAAACGAACTGTTACACCCCTGTAGCGACTAGTTACCGGTGTACTTTTCAAACTCAATAAGTGGTTGTAACTGAAATACCGAAAAAAATATCGGTTTCACTGAGACAGGGATACTACCTGTGAGCCTTAACCCACCATGTTATCACCATCTCTGAAAACCCTTATACGGGATAATATCTTAATATTTATGTATTGTAGGTAATAAATAATCTGAGGTTATCGTCGTAAATTACATAGTATAACAACGTAATACACCATCCGTCACATACTATCGTCTGCAACTGAGCCGAAACATAATTATTCACGCCATCTACAAATAAGCACGTACACAACAACATGCCAACGCCACGGATCATATCCAACGGGTGATACATCAGTTTTCAGATGAGCCAAAATTTCATAAAATCATCAAGTCAAAAATTAACATTGTAATTAGCTGTATAATTCAGCTGTTCCGCCATGTCAATTTTCCGAAATTGGTAGCGAAGCGAGAGTAAATGTTCGATATATATCGATCGCAATGCCGTTTCGATGTACACGGATCCTAAGAAATTACTAAATTTACTCCTGGCGGCCTTGCGTGATAATATTGGCAATCATGTGACGTCGGCCTTAGCCAATCGCATGAAAACGCAAATATTTTGTCATGAGCTCTTCGTTTTACGAGGGAAATGACTTTTATTGAGTGGACAAAGGTACATAAAGAACCTGTCAACCATAGAGCAGAAACAGCACTATTTATTTACTTCCAGTGGATTTCTAAGGATATTAACAACTTGGCAAACATTTTCTAACGTGTTTTTGATGTTGCCAACATTATAATGCGAGGTCGCCGGGATAGTAAGTAAAATTTTACCGCTACTTTGATAAAGGCATAATGTCAGCGCTCTGCTAATGGAAAAGCTGGAAGGTTAATTATTGCGAAAGCAATGCATTTGGAGTAGGAAACATAAAAAGACATCTGAATAAAACTTTCATTTTTCCTCCAACATTTGCTGTCCTCACACTATGTTTGTGGTTCTACAGTACTACTTATACAGTACACATTGACAATGGTACAATAAACAGGCTCATACTATTACACAAAAAACACTGTTTCATGGTTTCGGAACAGTGTTAGGATACCTTACACTGTATGGTTTCATTTGTTCTGAAACCGTCAGATGTTTCAGTTTTCTCATCTCTAGACAAGGCGTTATGCGTAGCAGTTTTAACTGGCACCGGGAGACCTGATTGGTTTTTGGTAGGAGCCAATGAGATGCTGCATATTTCATAACCGGAGATTTGGGCGCTACGATTCCTCGCGTACTAAAAAAAAAAAAAAAAAAAAAAAAAAAAAAAAAAAAAAAAAAAAAAAAAAAAAAAGTGATCTGTAGCGTAGCCTTAAGAGAAGTTTTTTTATTTTATTTTTTTGTTTTAGTATGTGAGGCCGAGTAGTGCCCGAATCTCCAGTTAAGAAATATGCAGCATCTCATTGGCTCCTACCAACAACCAAACACATCTCCCGGTGCCACCTGAAACTGCTATGCGTAACGCCTCGTCATTCCTAGTTCCGAGTGAGTAAAGTTTTTCAACGTGAAGCAACTGACAGTCGGCCAGGATGTTAGTGTCTACCGCTTGCGACAACTGCCGAGAAATTTAAGTTAAACACATACAAGCCCATTTTCCTTTCTGATAAGGCAATTCGCTGCCTAGCGTTTACTGATGGCCACGGTAGTTCTTCGGGCCGTGGTAATTCCTTTTTCAACTACACGAGCAAATGGACAGTGTTGATCAAACGAGTAGTGGCTGCGCTACAGATAGTGAGTGCGATGTACCTTTTTGATGCTGTTGCGTCTTCGTCCTCCATTACTGGCAAGGAGGTGGTAGTGTTCCTTCCAATAACACTCCTGAAACCCACAACTTGCCGGCTTTCAGCAACAGAAAATGTCGCCGTCGAATCCAGGAAGTAAGGAAGCACAAGGACTGTTTTTCTTCACAATCTTTATTTACGTAACAACAACATCACATTCACATCTGTGAATGTGATGTATAACTATAGAGAGAGATCATTAATAAAGTGCTCTGGACAGTGATCTCTATACAAACTGGATGTATAACTCTTGTGTTTGAACATATAATTGCAGCGTGCCAGCACATTCATATGTTTTGCACACGATTTCGCATTGTCCGACATGTTTAAATTTGGCAAACGAGTTTCCATCAGTTATTACATGACATAGAATTGCTTGGTTACCTCTTGATTTGGAATTTAACTCAATATTCGATGTTGTAGGATGATATGGGAGCGGAATTGAAACTTCTTTTCTTCTCTTTTTCTTGAAATGCTGCTTAGCAGCCACGTTTGAATTTGGCAAGAAACTAAATTTTAATATCTTTGCGTGGCACGCTAAGACAACTGAAGTTCAACAGCTAGAGTGTATAGAGATCAATGCTCTGGACAAGGTAGCCTCCAGTCACGGTCTTGCACGGCCACTACGGTCAAGGGTTCGAATCCCCCCTCGGGCATGGATATTTGTGCCGTCCTAGTTCGTTAGTAGTTCATAAGTAGTTTGTAAGTTTAGGGACTGATGACCCCGTAGTTAAGTCCCATAGACTATACAAATATTTGAACATTTGATTTTTTGACAAGGAAGCAAAATGGCACTGATCATCCATAGAGGCATAGAGGGTTAGCGTTCCGCGCTTAGCAAATAAATAAATAAATAATAATGATAATAGTAATAATAATAATAATATACGTTTATAAGAAAAAGGGGTGAAGTGGAAAAATGCTTGAACCATTAGACTCCACATCGAATCTTTACATGTGAAAGAAAGTGCCTGTCATATAACAACATACCATAACAGAAATTCATGTTTCTCGTCTGTTTATATTCTCTTACTTTCAGCGGTGTAGGCTGCAAAATACACACATATTCGTAAGTATTTCCTCATGAATAAGTTCTTGTTTATGTCACTGAATCAGGGAAATTCGTCTGTTTTTACATTTATTCCACGGTTATTTATGTCTTTCAATGTTTTACTAACGCATGGAACGCAAAAATTACAGAAACTATTTGGTTAATTACATAGAAAAGTAATTACCAACAATTCTTACGTCGCCTTGCCCTCTACATGGAGTGCTAGTGACGTATCAACGTTTACAGCAGTGAGTGTCGCGACTGTGATTGATCTCTATACTGTTCATAGTGCCGCTACTATTGGTTCTAGGGGCGCTACTGTAGTTTTTATTGACAGACGTAATCTTTAACGTATATGTTAGACTGTGATATTAATGTGTAAACATGGATTAAACATGCTGAAGATTGTATAAGCTAGTTATCACTGTATTGAGTCATATTACGTACAACACAGCAAGCAATGAAAGCATTTTCTGAAATATGGTAAATATGAAAAGTCAAAGAGTAATTACCCCTTTGAGAGATTAATTTTTGTTCCATATTTCGCGTTATATTCTTAAAATCAATAAATATCTTAATCTGATCGCTATCAAACTTCACATGGTCACCTGCTGGACCACTCTGAAAATTTCTCGAAGATTTCATCAAAACTACTCCATTCGTCTTGGGAGTCTATAAGGAATATACATATACATACATCGATTTTTATAGTTATAGGTTAGGCCATTATTTTCTATGGGGAAGCAGTCAAAGATTTTTGCGCTGAATAATTCAAACATGTCAAGTTATAGATGGCTGGTGAACATAACTTATCTATTTAATGACTTCGTCTTGGCGATTCCACGACTTTGGTCTCGGGTAAGGGGGCGAGGCCATGGAAAAAAAAAATAAATAAAAAAAAAAAAAAAAAAAAATCGTCAAGTTGCGCATACGTCTCATTTAATGTAATAGCGATAATAGCTACCTTGAGCGCCCCATGAGTACAGATGTTGTCCCCTATTAGCAGTCACAAACTGAAAAATAGGACGAAAGGAGAGGACAGAATGTAGTAGTTGTTACAACATATTTCAGTCAAAGGCAGAAATGACTGCCATCAAAAGTACTGGGGGTAGGGGCCTAAAAGATTTATCAAAGAATATGATGCCAGTAAAAAAGGTAGTGAATGAAAGCATACAAAATAAGCCAGCTATTAGACACTTCCAACTGTGACGTCTACAATTACGCATGAGGGAAAAGTGACAGAACTTGGGCATTTAAAGTGTGTAACATGTAAATTCTAAGTCAGGTTTGTCTCAGTAGATTACATTTTCACGTGCAATACAATAGGAATAGCATGAAAGTGGGAAGTACTGCAATCTGATTCGATAAACTTGTCGATACACAATCGGCTTTTGAAAAAAGTTGCGTCAGCTGTTATCGGTTTCCGGTTTCCCATGGGACACTAACATCGTCTCTGAGTCAGCTGATGTTGCGTCATCAAGATAAGAAGTATGATGGTAATCACATAAACGCTTAATCGAAAACGGTTACATTTGTTATTTGTCTTTGATCGTATAATGCTATTTACCGTAGCTACATGAATCAAGGTTGGCAACGTGGACTGTGGCAGCCGCGTGACGCGGCTCTTACGCAAGCAACCAATCCAGCCCCTCCCCCCCCCCTCTTCTCACTCCCCCACTCTGAACCTAGCCCCACAACGAGATCCACTTATCAAATAGAGAGCCCTAATCTACGCTTCAGTTCGCAACGTACGCACAGATTGCGAGGTCGTATGTGAAACAGTGAGCCTAAACAGCGTTTCAGATTCCCATTGGCCTCTTTAAGCACAAGAGACGTTCAAAACGCAGGGTGCTAAAACTCTCTTTCTCATACACATAAAGGTTAGTAGTGCAGTGCATTGTTTGTTCTGATACTTACTACAGCGAAATATAACATTTTTTTCATTAATTTCTTTAACTACAGTAATGCCCTGATAATCCTGCCCTCGGTAACCTGGCACGAGTTCAAATGTTTGTAAATCCATGGGCTTAACTGCTTGGGTATTAGTCCATAGCTTACAAACTACTTAAACTAAGTTAAATTAACCTAAGGACAACACAGACACCAGTGCCCGAGGGGGGACTCGAACCCCCAACGGTGAATGGCCGCACGCACCGCAGCACGGCGGCGCCCCAGTGCGCACGGCCATTCCGCCGCGGCTGCGGCACGAGTCACAAATATTTTCATATTTTTAGGTCGAACCTGTTGGCAATACAAACATGGGAATCGTTCGACACGGCGGTTAGTCACGAAGAATTATCTGCCTTACCGTTATATTCTCAAGATACGGCTGTTCCATATTGAGTTTTGTGCTAGTACCCCCTATCTTACGTAATGTGCGCTAGTATCTATATATCTTCACTAATAACAAATCTGTAAATGAACGCCTGTCGCTGTTCCCTTCAATCTTCAAAACTGTTGGACGAATTTTCATAATGTTTTCACAGGAAACATGAGAAACGTTTGGGTCAACATAAAGGCATAATTTTATCAGACTCGGATCACGGGGGAAAAATCGTATTTTTAAGTGTTTCCAGTAACCGTCGTGTCTGTTTTTTCAACTATTAAAAACCTCTTATCTCCAAAACTACTTCACGAATTTACATGGGGTTTACACAGGTAACTTGAGCGTAACTGGACAATATACAGACTTTTCGTTCCATAAAAGTCGGATCACGGAAAAAGGAATATCGTAATTTCAATTTTTTTATCTACGATCTTTATGTCTCTCTATCTCTTTAAACACGTATATCTCCAAAACTACTTGACGAATTCTCGTGGGGTTTTTACACGTAACTTTAGAACATCACGCGGTTACTTAAAGGCTTCAATAATTAAAATCGGGTCACAGAAAATAAAGATATCATAATTTAATCATTTGCTTAAAAGCAATCATGTATATCTATTTGTTGAGGGTAATCTCCAAAAGTACTACACCAACTTTCATGGGTTTCCACAGGAAAATTGAGAATAGTTTGGAGAGTAACATAGGCTCAGTTTCGTCAAAACTGGATCAGAGGAAGGAAAGATATCGTAATTTGAAGTTTTTGTATACTATGCTTATAAGCATGGTGCAGTACAGCAAATCTCCAAGAGTAGTAAACGAACTTTCATGTGTTTCATAGGTCAACTGAGAGTACCTTGGCGCAAGATATAAGTTTCATCAAAATCGGATCAAGGGAAGAAATGATATCGTAATTTGTAGTTTCTGGTGATGCTTGAATTGCAGCGTAGTATAGCAAAGATCCGATAGAGGTGCTGTTGCTGACATAGTATACCAAATAACTAATATATGCCGATGCTCTGTATTTTCATTCAGGTAACTTAGGTGTAATACACTGAAACAAGGGCTACGATTTTCCTTACGGCAGCGGTGTAGTGTATTGATGTTGGTAACGGCCGTTGAATCCTTTTTGAAAACTCAGTCATTTATGTACAATGAGGGGAATAATTCTTAGTGTTGCTCTTGAAATAAATAATTAATGTTGTTCCGATCAGTAAATTAATGATTGCCCTAAAGGAAATATTTCGTTGCCAACGTTAACGTACTGAACCGCTGTCACTGCAAGTAAAATTTAACCCAAGCGCGGCACAAAAAATAAATAAATAAATAAAATAAAATAGAATAAAATAAAAGAAAAGAAAAGAAAATAAATTACTAGCTGTATCCCGCATGCCTTACAATGCCATGGAAAGAAAAAGAAAGTGTTATTTTTGCAGGTATCATTTGAATTTAAAACATAACGACATTCCTTCGATTCTATCGATGCTCTAATTTACATTCTGAGAGCATTCTGTTCAGGAATGCATCGAAAACGCCATAATACAGAAAAGCACAAAGTGAGGCGACGTTAGTTACATAGTACACCAAATAACTAATTATGGCGTTGCTGAGTTTTTTTTTTTTTTTTTTTTCATTCGTATAACTATGGTGTTATACACTGCAAGAAGGAGTACAATTTTACTTACGGCGGCGGCGTTGTGCGCTGAAATTGGCAAAGGCCGTTGAATGCTTTTTCAAAAAACAGTCACTTAGAATAAGAGGAATAATTCTTTATGTTCACGATGAAATAAATAATTTATGCTGTTCTGGCCAGTAAATTAATCATCCTCATAAAGCGAATAGTTCGTTGCCAACGATAGCAAACTAAACCGCTGCCACTGCAAGTAAAGTTTAACCCAGGTAGGACACAAAAAATATTTTTTCTTCCTAGCTGTGTACCATATGTTTTGCAATATAATGGAAAGAAAAGAAGTGCATCTTTCGACGGGTATAACCCAGTGATCTCTATACTAACTGGATGAATAACTTTGATGTCTGAGCATAGAATTGCAGCGTGCCTGCACATTCATATGTTTTGCACACGATTTCGTATTGTCCGCCATGTTTAAATTTGGCAAACGAGTTTCCATTAATTATTACATGACAAAGAATTGCTTGTTTACTTCTTGATTTGGAATTTTATTCAATATTCAATGTTGTAGGCTGATATCGGACCGGAATCGAAACATTTTTCTTCTCTTTTGCTTGAAATGATAATTAGCAGCCATGTTTGAATTTGGCAAGAAACTGAATATGAATATCTATGGCTGCCACGCTAAGACAGCTGATGTTCAACATCCAGAGTGTATAGAGATCAATGGTATAACCACTAAATTATACATAGAGTAGATATATCTATGGAGTGAGCAGTGGCTTCTGTGCATCTTCTCAACATTAAGCTGGAATTACCACATGATACTGAGACAAATCCACTTTTACCACACATTCATTTGCTCATAGGATTTGTTTGTATCACGTTGGCTGCAAAGAAGCCCCACCTCCTTTTCGCAGAGCAACCACGTAACATGAAATAATATCTAAATGTGTCACAGAAGCAACAAGAAAGTTGGCGAAACGTCGCTAAAAGAGCCATTTACACACAGTCATCCGTCTTAACCGAACAAAAAAGGACCAAGATGAAGTCATCGATTAGTAGATTTTTCACAATATAAGGTGATATTACCAGTGAATGATCACTCCAGAGATATTTCTGCTCTGTGCCTGCCACTAGAGATAATATACACATGCCAGCGACAAACTCATCAGAAACCTCCCTGTTTTCATAATTGTTCGGTACAATATTGTGATTAAAATTTGTAATTACTTACTTTTGGTGCAGACTCATTGATCTCTATACTATCTGGATGTTGAACTTCAGTTGTCTTAGCGTGCCAGCCATAGATATTCATATTTAGTTTCTTGCCAAATTCAAACATGGCTGCTATGAAGCATTACAAGAAAAATAGAAGAAAATATGTTTCGATTCCACTCCCATATCAGCCTACTACATCAAATACTGAATTAAATTCCAAATGAAGAGGCAAGCAAGCAATTTTTTGACACGTAAGATCTGATAGAAACACGTTTGCCAAATTTAAACATGGCGGACGATGCGAAATCGTGTGCAAAAAATATGAATGTGCAGGCACGCTGCAGTTCTATGCTCAGACTCCAGAGTTATACATCCAATTTGTATAGAGATCACTGTGCAGACTACATTAAGATAGAGAAAGACTTCTTCTTTTGCAGAGACAATTGTACTTAGAGTTATAATCCGACTTCTGAATATATAGTTCTATTACACAAGAACGGTTTCAACTTCGAGCTTTACGAAGTAATCACTGCAGTACATGAGGACATGTATTAGCTGAAAGAGTGGCCGATGCTGCTAACACAATCAAGACAATTCGCTGGAAGTACTACTCTATTTAACAGAAAATTCTATACAGACGATCAGCTTGCACCATTACCAATTACCAGGAATTACCAGACTCAGTATTCGTCGACTTTTCGATAATATGGAGCACTGCATACAGAATAACTACATTCTTTCAACGATTACCCAGACGTATTTTATCGCACATTGACACCACCATGACGTTTTATTTAAACAGACATGAACTGCTAAGTTGACTGAATTACCAGACTCAGTATTCGTCGACTTTTCGATAATATGGAGCACTGCATACAGAATAACTACATTGTCCCTAGTGCAACACTGCAACATTCTAATACTTCAGAATACTCTTTCTGTGAGAGATAAACAGTTTAGGACTACGCCATAGAACCATTAGTATTTCTCATCTCAACGATAGAAGTGTTTTCAGAAGTTTATGCCAGACAGACAATTACAGACCTCAGTATTAACTTTTGGAACACTAACAATGAATTTACATCGTTCCGGAGTACTGACTTAAATTAATTTCACTTTTTGTATGAAAAACTTTATGAACGTTCATCGTTTTCAACAATGTCTTTTACTTAAATTTGACATCTTGGCTAGGAGAAATAAGTGTATTGACAGAGCGATCCAACAAGGATTCTGTTTTTGCTTACCTAGGTTCGGATCCCTAAAAACCATGATATACACAGGTCCCTCTTTAACAACCGTTGCGAAACACGGGCATGTAAGCTAGTCAGTAATAAGAAGCTTCTTAAGTTATGATCTATACATCACACAAAATAATTTTTGTCGAAAAAGAGCTTAATCCAAGAAACAGTTTACAATTTCTGCAATGTTCCAAAAGAGAAGAAAATTTCAGTTGAACTGTTAGTTGCAGGTATCAGTTCGACATATTTCACGCCCTGGATAGTGTCAGATAACTGTACTTCCTCGACATGGTCATTCCAATAAAACCGTACTAAATCTTTGGTTATTATTTAGTTTTTTCTCAGTCTCTTCAAATCATTAGTGCTTATTTTATTTCGGGGCTGGAACCAAAAACATCGTTTATATATAATGAATTTCTCTAAAGCATTAGGCATTAAACTGATTTAATGGATCAATACAATATTCGTCTTCCTAATCAGTACTGTTTCTACAAAATATTATTCAATTGATTGTAAATCTAAGGGACTTAACTACGTTGGTCAACTACTTAAGCTAACTTAAAGTAACGTAATGCTAAGGACAACACAAACACCCATGCCCGAGGGAGGACTCGGACCTCCGACGGCGAGCAGCGTCGCGCTCTGCAGCTACGCTCCTTGGAACGTTTCGGTCACTCCACCGCGGCGGTTTTACATATTTCGTGGTATCGTTTCAGGAATCTTCTTTCACTTTTACATTTGGTGAGTGGAGTTTTAGCTCAAATATCTTTTGGTTTTCGTTTGTGACTAGTACATCATCGTTTTTTTTTTTTTTTTTTTTTTTTTTTTTTTTTCTTTTCTTTTTTTTAGAATTGACTAAATGTGAGCCTACTGTTTCTGGGTTCGGTCTCCCTAATTTCTTGTTTTTGCTTTTAAAGCTGTGGATAGGTTAGCACCATAAAACCGTCATGATTTATGTCAGCTTTCTTGTTACAGTGTTCTGATGACGCGCCATATGCGCGATACATGTTAAATAAATATTATAATTCTGCATCAGAGGGTGTTATTTACTAGAAAAATGGATTCACTATGGCTGCGTCAGGCCGATGAAGAGTGGAGTATTTTATACGAAAGGCCTACAGTATTTATGTGTTAGTAATATGGTAGGAAAAAGGCCGTATACAGCGTCAATTATATAATCAAGGCAGGTTGCAACTGACCTTGCATACGTTCGCTTTGCCACAGACAGACAGAAATAATAATCCCATACAAAATGTGTACGGAATCCCAGTCTCGAGGTGCATCGTAAAATGTTGTGAGATCTCATATGTAACGAAATTGGTTGTTTTAGTTAGTAAGCATCTCTTCAACTACTATGTCTTAAATTATCTAATTAATTATCTACCAACTTTTATGGCGACCGTATCAATATTAGTCATCTCTATTTCCATAATAATAATAATGACTGGGAAATCACACGGCAAAATAATGACACAAGAATGACTTGGCATTTGCAGATTTTAAACTACCTAAGTCGATATTACTTACATGTAATCGACTCAGACTTCTTACTTCCGAAAGTCCCATGTACTACGCTTGACGCTTGACCGCAGGTGAACATTGAAGAACAGATGTCAAGCAATGCACTATTTGGAATTACATACCAGTAGTCGATTATTTTTTGTACATGTTAGGATGTGATTGTCAAGTCTTCATAGTAATTATAGATACAATGATGTCTAAAATCTATACGTTCGCTATAAAAGTTGGTTGCTAATTAATTAGATAACAGTTTGTGACAAAGTAGTTCAATAGATACTATCATAGATATTCAGTAAAGTAACCGACTTCTTCTTTTTTTTTTTTTTTTTTTTTTTTTTTTTTTTTTTTTTTTTTTTTGTTTTTTGCCCACCTTTCACAGGAAGCATCAAATCATTCGTTCTTGGAATTAAAAATGCCACTTTCGTGTTGCAATTTCTCTATTTTCTCCAGACGTGTATTTCAGGGGCATCATCAGTAGATTGGTTTATCTAGAAATTACACTTTGTTCACAGATGTAGCACAATCTGTTAACGTGTCTGGAAAAATAAATGAATTGCAACAATTAAACACACTTTCAATTCCAATAACGAATAACCTTCGAGTTCTCAACTTTTTCTGGTGGAGGGAATTAGTCGCTATACAAGAATTCTTTGTACACTTTATATTTGATAAGATCCCATTTCTTTTTGTAGGGAGTCCTTCTTTTTACCTTACGATGGTATTTTCGAGGGTGAAATGTCCCCATAGCCCCATAGCAGATCTGTTGTACGGCTGCGCCATGCTGCCGGACGTTATCTGCTAATTCTCCGGATACGAAACCCTATAATGCTTTAGTGTCCACATATTTGTAGAGAGGGCCGACTTTTTATTTCAGTTTGAAGAAAGACGAAGAAATAAGTCAAATTGAAGGATAAAAATTAAAAGATATAATAAAAATAGCAATATGTGAACCGCTAGGATGAGCAATACTCCACTTTCTTGTGGTGCAGCCTAAAATAATCTTAACTCCTGTAAAATGATTTGCCAAACCGACTTTGAGAGCATCTTTAATTGAAATTAAAGTAACTTCAGTTACTGCACCACATTCAGTAATGAAATTGTCTTGCTTTCGTGGTATGTCGCTTGAGCGTATCGACGTTACTATTGGAGGAAGCATGACCAAATTGCTATTGAGAATTCCGACTAGCTGAAATACTTTAGATTTTAAATCAAGAAACTACTCACCGATTTCATGGCTGCTAGACTGCTTGGAAAAATTCATTAAAAGTAAATTACATTAATATGGCCATTGTACCTCCTAAACGTAGCCTCGCTCCAACCAACATTGCAAAAGCGTACACCTGAAAATCACGAAACATTAATAAATGAACTTACGTCAGTCAACATCCAAGGCTACACAGAGAGTGACTGCTTTCTCGATATCTAAACAAATGAAAGCAAAAATTACATTTATTTTTCAGAGACGTTTCTATCCTACAATCGTTGCTTCCTTTCCAACTAATTATCAACATCTTCTTTGTACAGATAATAAATATAACGTACTAGATGACCTGGTGAACTTCGTATCACTAACACTTTAATATAAATCATATTACTTTAAATCATATGTATTTTATACCCAGTAGCTTTATAATTGCATCATCAGATCGTCTAAGTATCGGTTCGATAGTGGGCGGTTTGAGTGGGCAAATCAAGAACACATGTCCAGGATACACTTTTACTTGACTCAAACCTTCCTCTCGCTTTGAACGTCGTATGTGCAAAATTTTATCGCAATCAGATGGATGGTATCGATATTTCATAGAAAAATCTCTTTCTATTTCTTCTGAATTTTCCGGGAAACTTTTCAAATTTTCTATTTCATAGGAACGTTACTCTTGCTTTGAACGTCAAATATGAAAAATTTTATCGCAATCAGCCGTATAATATTGATATCCCATTGAAAAAAGCTCTTTCAGTTTCTGGCGAATTTTCAAATTTTCCGGGTAACTTTCCCAAACTTTTAGTTCATAAGAACGTTCATCTTTCGTTGAACGTCAAATGATCAAAATTTTATCGTAAACGTATTTAAAACGTAAATTTCATGACAAAACACGTGCATTATCATGAGATTGGCAAATGACGTCACATTATAGAGGGTATTCAGCATCTGTTACCAAAATTATCAGATGAGGCCGCCTGGCCGTGAAGTGAAATTTAACCGTTTGCCGCTTTCTGCAGGTGAGTTACTGCCATCTGTTATCACGAACAGATACTACTGCCACGAGACTTACACAGTGGCAAAGAGAGATAAAACTACTTAATGATATTGAATTATCTACAGGAAGATGATGTTGTCTTAAGCAATGCTATTTAAAAAAGTGATATATGAAAACAACAACATGAAATAACTGACTACAGTAAGTTTAATAGTGACAATGAACTTACCTACAGCATCTCCATCCTACGGGTTATCCAGTGCACAAGCGGTAGTAATCATTAAGGGCAGTAGCGTTTCTGTATTCTTGCCATGCTTTTTCTTCATGTTTTAATAATTGTCCCTTCAATTTTTTACAGGCCTTTTGGTCCCACTCAGACCTTCAAACAGTTCACCCACTTCGTCACATATTTTGCTTTTCTGCTCCCAAAATAGTTTTCTTACTTTGATATGACGCTTCTCCTCTATAAAAAAAAATAGAATCTCTTCTTAGCCTACCGTATCCTTCGATTACTATTCGTCATCATTCAAACAGTCGAGATGAAATTCCTTCACAAAAACTTTCAAAACATTGAAAACGGCCGATAAACGATATTACGTTGGCCACAAAAATGTTTACCAACTGCTTCAAATGCTGTACTGATTAGTTAACTATCAGTAAGACTTAACCATTAGATGGTAAGAACCAAAGCGAATTGACTAGAAGTTTACTCCGACCGTAAAATTTGCTGGCGGTTAATTCTTACTCTGACTTTACTGGACACTGTAAGAACGGGCCTAATGTTAATAAACAAGGTAAGTCTGTGTGTCTTGCATGGAAATCTTTTTAGTGTTACTGATAGTTATTAGATGGTGCTAAATATGACGTATTTTTAAATATCGGAGTAGCTGCACGACTAATAACTTCTGTTGGCTGCCTTTTGATTCTAGTCTAGCCATCTTAGCTGCTAAGGTCACAGAGTCATAGGGTGCGGTGTCTATCCCTGATAGATCGGGATACATGCCACAATCTTTGATACTTATTATTTTGTTTTTGGCAAGGAAATTAGGAATGAAAGCTAATATGGAGAGGATTTCTTTTGAAAAACTCTGATAGGCCTAAGTTTAATGTTTAAAAATAATTTAAAATTTAATTTGTTTTGATATAACAAAAATAAAGCATTTGAAACTTCCTGGCACATTAAAATTGTGTGCCTCAACCGCGACTCGAACCTAGGATCGTTGCCTTTCGCGGGCAAGCGCTCTACCATGGAGCTATCCAACGATACTCACGTCCCCCCCCCCCCCCCCCCACAACTCCAATTCTGCCAGTACCTCGCCTCCTACTTGCCCTCGAAAGATCCCAGGTTCGAGTCCCGGTTCCGGCACACAATTTTAATCTGCCAGGTAGTTTCATATTAGCGCACACACCGCTGCAGAGTGAAAGTTTCATCCTGTAATAAAGGATATGTTTACCAGTTCTTCAGTGTTTATTTTTATTCCTCAATTGTTATATAAATTTCAACAAGTATCATCATGTGGCATGTCACTCACAAGGGAGTGGCATCTTACCCTTAGCCTAAGGGATAGATGCCGCACTGTAAGGTTTTCTGTATGGTCAAATATCATTAGGAAGGAGTGCATGTAAAATTGTCCAAATATATTTTTAAGGAAAACTGATTTGTTTACTTGTAAACGAAATTAATTTGACTTAAGTACGTCATGGGATATTTTATGAGTTTCTCAAAAGAAATCCTCTCCATTATTAGCTTTTAATCCTATATTTCCTGCCACAGTCAACACAATGAGTATCAAATATTGAACAATTTTGGAGTACCCAAAGCTTACATGCCAAACAGCATAACCAGTCACATTTTTAGTGGTTACACAATACAATTCTTTGCACTCCTTACATGGTGTCTTATCAAAAGATGTTTGTTTTTATGTAGGCCTAGGCCTATGTTTGTTGTAATCCAGACCGTCGGAATCTGAATTGAGGTTTTACAAATTTAATTTCCTTTTTCCAGTCTGAACTTAAGCCTTAGATTTTTTTTCCTAACCTATTCTTCAGTTCGTCTCTGGTTTCTTTGGAAGTTAATAAAACTGCTCCTTTCTTCTTTCCTTTCATGCGATTCTCTTGATTTAGGTATAGGGGGAATGACACCTAGAAATTTTGAAGGAGTTGCCTCAGGCCGAAACGCTGTCTTTGATGGAACCAGGTTGTGGTTCACTGTCAGATGGTTGTGAGATGCGAGTTGTGGATGAAGATGCCGTTTGAGGTTGTAAAGGTATTAGGCGCAATTTTATCTGATATAGAAAAAAGGTAATCCGGAAGAATATTCTTGTCTAGCGGGTAAATTCCTGTAGCCCTGAATCCACTGCTCCCGTTGCCAAAGGAGGCTACTTGTTCCCAAGCGCCCCAAAGTATAGGGCCAACCTGGTACCTAGTCAGCCTCCGGCCAATAAACAACTATCAAATTATACATGCGAAGCCTCTGAAACTAAGACACAATGAAAACAGAACTGTTTATACATTTCTGTGACTTTTATGTGACTTGTGCGGCAAGTATCCTTTTTTTTTTTTTTTTTTTAAGTGGGGCATATAGACCGTATTCCATGGCGGCATGTATCCCGATCTATCAGGGATAGACGCCGCACCCTACGACTCTCTGACCGTAACAGCCAAGATGGCCGGACATATTTCAAAATTTGTCACTATTTAGCACCATCTAATAACAAACCGTAATACTAAAAAGATTTCCATGCAAGAAATAGAGACTTACCTTTTTTATTAACACTAAGGCCCGTTCTTACAATGTCCGGTAAACTGCTTACGGGAACTTTACCGACAGTTGTATTTTACAATGTCCAGTTGAGAGGCATCTGGCCGTAAACTATTCGTTAACCGGCAGTTATCTTTACCGAAGCATTGTCTTCCATTATAGTCTTAGCAGAGGCATATTTTCAGGTTTAAGTGACAAATGGCAAGAAGGAATTACATTCAGTTCTTCGAAAGTGACTCTGACAGTAGCGATGATGGACAAATTACGATACACAGGAGACCTAAAGTAATGAAAACAAGAACAGACTAATTTGAAACGATGGAGCATCAAGAATTTTTCAAGCGATTCCGCCTGACGAAACCAGGAGTTTATCAACTGCATGGTCTTATATGTGATCAAATTCGACATAAAACACAAAGGTAAATTATTTTTCGGTAATATTAAGACTATAATTATTCTTTACGGCTCTTCTAAGTTTATTTCTTAAAATATGGGTTGGCCTACTCGATAAAACTAAACACAATGCCTTGTATTTCCATTTCAGGAATCATACTGTGTCTCCTATGAATCAATTACTTCTAACCTTGAGATATTATGCTCTAGGAAGCATCTAATTGCTCTTTGTGATTTCATAGGTGTTAGCACAGCCACTCCTTCTCAAATAGTGAAAACAGTTCTATTGCAAGAATGGCAAATAAGTACATAAAACTCCCAGAAAATGAAGGCCAAATTGAAAGTGCCAAATTCAACTTCTTTCGAATTGCAAAATTTCCAAAAGTGCTGGGCGCATTAGACTGCACTCACGTAAAAATTCAGTCTTCCGGAAGCGACCAAGCCGAAATGTTTCGATACAGAAAAGGTTATTTTTCTATAAATGTCCAAGTGCTGGTCAATGCAGAATTATAGATCAGTGACATTGTTGCAAGATGGCCCGGTTTATCGCATGATAGTAACATTTTCATGAATAGCATGTTGAGAGCACGCTTAGAAAGAGGAGACTTTAAGGGCGCTTGGATATTAGGCGACAGTGCATATTATAACATTTTAATTGATTTTTAAGTAATTACACTTCATTCTACAACTTCCAAGCGATACTTATCCTTTCAACATTACGATGTATGGGAGTTCTGCTCGCTGCAACATTATTCTCCTGGGGCATCGTGGTAGAATACTCGTAGGTACAATTTTTCACTTCTTCTTTAATTTGCAATTAAACTACTTCTCCACCAAAACATTACAACTTAATAACGTAAACAATGGAACATAACTTAGCTGACAGAACTTCCATTTTAAGACAACAGACTGACATAGCTTCCAGTGCACTTTAGAAAAGCCAAAACTCGAACTCCCCCACGCAAGGCGGTGAGGCAAATATATAACATCGACAATAATGACATTACATTATCCATTGTTCATAACAATTGTATATAGTAATTTACAATTACCAAACACAAGAGTAAAACATTTCATGTACACAAAAATAATCACAATATAGAATGAAAACTATACATACAATAATTTTAGATGGCGTAAATCCTTTTAAGTCTTAATCGCGGTACTTGCTGTTTGACAACAAAGTGTGATGTGAAATGTCAATTAATTTGTTATTGAGTACATCATACATGTTCCTAACATATATTGAACTATCAAATAATGTTCAAATGTTTGTTAAGCTTATGGGACTTAACTACGGGGTTATCAGTCCCTAAACTTACAAACTACTTATCAACTAGCTTATCCTAAGGACGGCACAAATATCCATGCCCGAGGGGGCATTCGAACCCCCGACCGTAGTGGCCGTGCAGACCGTGACTGGCGCGCCTCAGTCCCCTCGGCCACTGAGGCCGGCTTAGTAATGTTTATTTACTGTTTCTGTAATACTAAATTTAATCGATGAAAGGAGAAAATATAAAAATGCAGTAAATGAAACAGGCAGAATGTACTACAGACGACTAAGAAATGAGATTGACAGGAAGTGCAAACTGGCTAAGCAGGAGTGGCTAGATTGCAAATGCAAGGATATATAAGAATGTATAAATAGGGGAAAAATAGATACAGCTTACAGGAAAATAAAAGAGATATTTGGAGATAAGAAAAACAGCTCTATGAATATCAAGAACACAGATGGAAAACCAGTTCTCAGCAAAGAAGAGAAAGCTGAAAGGTGGAAAGAGTATATAGAGAAGCTCTACGAAGGAAATGAAATTATAGACAAAGTTGTAGGAAGGGAAGAAGAAGTAGATGGGGATGAAATAGGAGATACTATACTGAGAGATGAATTTGACAAAGCACTGAAAGTCCTAAGTTGAAACAAGGCCCCTGGAGTAGTTGACTTTCCCTCAGAGCTACTGAAGTCTCTGGGAGAACCAGTCATGACAAAACTGTTTCACCTGGTGTGTAAGATGTATGAGACTGGCGAAGTACCCTCAAACTTTAAGAAAATTCCCATTCCAAAGAAAGCAGGCGCAGACAGGTGTGAAAACTACAGAACCATCAGTTTAATAAGTCATGGTTCCAAAATATTCAAATGTTCAAATGTTTGTTAAGCTTATTGGACTTAACAGCGGGGTCATCAGTCCCTAAACTTACAAACTACTTATGAACTAGCTAATTCTAAGGGGACGGCACAAATATCTATGCCCGAGAGGGGATTCGAACCCCCGACCTTAGAGGCCGTGCAGACCGTGACTGAAGCGCCTCAGTCCCCTCGGCCACCGCGGCCGGCAACTATCAAATATCTTGTCCATTCTCAAAATATACTCCAAATCTTACGTCAGTCAATATATACAAAGAATAACAATATTCAAATCTCAACTATTACATTAATCAACACAACTTGTTTATGAGCCTAACATATATACAATGCTATTTATTTTCATTTACATAAAGTTTCTAAAATTCGTCTATCTAGTTCTTGAAATAATGTACAATGACAAAACTATTGTTTATAGAACTGTCTGGAAAGCATCTAAACGAATCTTTTAATTAATGAAATCTATCACTTGTTTTAATCACAGTATCACCGAGACACTGTCCTACACTGATTCCTAGGCTGGCTATTTCGTTTTTAACTACCTTCACACGCAACATATATCACTATTGAACCTCACGATTCTAGGTCCGACGCAGAGGGTATCGTACGATAACATTGAGATAAGAGGGCCACCAGTATCTTCACAATATCCATTGAAAACATATTTATTGACACCACTTGATGTCCCTAGTAACAAAGCAGAGAGACTCTATAATGAATCTCACGTTCGCATTAGAAATGTTACAGAAAGATGTTTCGGTATTTGGAAGCAAAGGTTCCAGTTTTTTCTCTAGGCTTAAGAGTTAATTTACAAACAGCCATGACAATTATTGTTCCTTGTGCTGCATTACACAATATAGCTCAAAAGCAAGGAGAAGAAGAGCCTTCTTTAGAGCCAAACACCACCTTGGAAAGTTCTGAAGTTAACGCTTCAGCCGTTGTAGAGGGCATTCAGCAAGCTACAGCGAGAAATGCGCTGACTGAAGACTATTTCACAAAACTGTGAACACACATATTGCTACAACAGAATAGAGTGTTGGATATTTGTAGTTGTATATAATTTATTGAAACAAATGTAGCAATAAGTTGTTACAAAGTAAAAAAATATTATTAATTTATAAATCATTGTCCTTTTTTCAAATTTATTTTTATATTCAATAATTCCATTTCCTTTTCACGTTGCAACCGCCCCCACTCATGACTTTCCCTTGGCCGCTCATGTCTTTCTCGATCCCACTCATGTATCTCTTTCAAAAATGTTCAAAAGTCTGTAAATCTATCGGACCAAACTGCGTCGTCATCAGTCCGTAAACTACTTAAACCTAGGTAAACTAACCTAAGGACAAACACACACACCCATGCCCCAGGGAGGACTCGAACCTCCACGGCGAGCAACCGCGCGCTCCGCAGCGAGACTCTTTAGAACGCTCGGCTACTCCAACGCGGCATGTATCTCTTTAGCGTGTTTCTTCCTCTGTATAAAACACATTTCTACTGTGTGAAGCGTCCTTATTACAGTTTGCATTTTCCCTCTTTTTATGCCTAACCTCAACCGCCAGTTCAGAGCTTGTACCAGACTTGTGTGCAGGGGACCAGTACGACCACGTGTGTTCTCCATTCTGCTCCTCTGCCATAATGATAATCGTTTCTGTTCCAGGCTCGTTACTGCCCTCATTGAGGCTGCAAGTTTTTGTAGACTCACTGGTCGTTTCTTTCTCAGAATCTGAAAATAAAATACAAACTTCGCTAACCCATTCATTACCAAATTTTGATGTTTTGAGGATAAACACAATATTTTCAAATGTTCAAATGTTTGTTAAGCTTAAGGGACTTAACATGCAGGTCATCAGTGCCTAAACTTACAAACTATTTATGAACTATCTTACACTAAAGACAGCACAAACATCCATGCCTGAAAATAAAATACAAACTTCGCTAACCCATTCATTACCAAATTTTGATGTTTTGAAGATAAACACAATATTTTCAAATGTTCAAATGTTTGTTAAGCTTAAGGGACTTAACAGCCAGGTCATCAGTGCCTAAACTTACAAACTACTTATGAACTATCTTACACTAAAGACAGCACAAACATCCATGCCCGAGGGTGGATTCGAACCCCCGACGGGGAATGGCTTCGCGCAACGTAGCGTGGCGCCTCAATGCGCTTGGCCACTCTGCCGCGGCCACAATCGTGACACTACAACTGGATAAAATTTTACTTCCCGTCCCGTCGGTCTTGCATGTTATGTTGGCAACATTGATGAGCTTTCCTTGAAATGTTCTTGTACGTACCCTCGTCCGCTCAGTGAAACGAAGATTTCATTACAAAACATTTGAGTTGCCACGCGATTGGCTAATTTCAACGTCACGTTATTGATCCGTTGCCAACATTATCACACGAGACAGCCGGGCCACTGAGTAAAATGTAACGCTTTGTTGCGTTATGCGGGTGAGTTACTTCCCTCTGTTGTCAAGAACAGTTACTACTGGCACGAGGCTTAAAATGAGCAGTGGCAACGAGAGATAAAACGACATCTGATATGAAATTACCTACAGGACTACCATTATGATGTTTCCTGTAAGCACACTACAAAAATGCTGACGTATGATAACAACAATTTGAATTTGTGACAATAAAGTAACCTACGGCATCTCCATCATACGGATTATGCAATCCAAAAGCGGTGATACCCATTAAGCGCAGTAGCGTTTCCGTATTTTTGTTATTCTTTGTGGTCTGTCTGCTACACTCTTCCTCTTAAGAACAATTCTTTCTTTTTATCCGCTAGTCCTTTTTTAACTTTTTTCTTCGCGTTTTCATACTTGTCCCTTAAATTTTTTACTGGTCTTTTGGTTCCACTCAGAGCTTCAAACAGTTCAGCCACTTCTTCCCATGTTTTGCTGTTTTGGTCCCATGTTATAGCATCGGGAGTGAAGTTGCACATGATGCAGCCTGTTACGTACAGTTTGAGTCGAAACACGACGTCCTGTGGTTGCACGAAAGACATTATTGTTTGTGCCATACAAACATAGAGAATGGTAGTAATGTGCGAAACTTTGCGTTTGGAAATTAAGTCAAAAAACGCTGCAGATAACTGATTCACGAATATCGATTTAATTCCTTCCCTTTTCAGATATCGTACATCGATAACAGCAACAGTTAAAGTTCAGCTGCTCTAGCTTCAACAAGTTTTATATAAATTGTGTGATAGTACTTAATTGTACATTCCCCTTAACTAAATGCTTTATCCATGGCAGCAACTGTGTTTTATAGCTTAAAGAAGAAATAGCTACCAGTTGCAGGGTTGCAGATTTATTCACAACCAGTTTCAGGCAATCATTGGCTGTACAGGAAACAGTTACAGAATAATAAAAAAGTAGAAATATTACAGAAAATTCGAAGTAGAATTACAGAATTAAAGGGGCAAGGGATACAGTGTACAAATTTTTCTTGAAAAGTGACAAATTGTAAAATATTAATACGCTTTTCTGCTGCATTTTGATCAAATAAAGAAGTATACAAAACATTCAGTTTATATGAAAGAAAAATGTTTAGATACTTACATTAATTGTTCCCTATATATTAACCAAGGAATCGTAATTGCTTCAAAGCTGTTAGGAATCAAAGTATCAAAACATTATTTTACAGTAAACAAAACTTATTTGGTTGGCATTAATATGCCGAACGATATTTCGTCAGTGCAGATCAGAAATGTTCTCCAGCAACCTAAATTATGTTTTAAAATTTAATTTTGTGTCTTGTGCAAGTGCATTATGGAAAAATAAAGGAATAACAAAACGTGTTCAACTTTCACCCGGAGGACAGATAACCAAAAGAGCAATAAATTTTCTTCATTTTTATTTCATTACGAAGAAAAACTATAATAACGATTCGCACTTGTCTTACGTATTCTATTTTCAGTAAACACTCGGCAGAGAATTGCGATTTGAAGAGGTAATCGCCTGCGGACGATTACTTACTGTTACTAGCCTTTCGGGCATGAAGCATTAAGGGAATGTTTTTACAAAGGTAACATTGTTGACGAATATCTAATTGTTATAATTAGCTGAGTATGAGTTTGGTAACAACGTTGTTTCAATGTAAGGTTCCTAATCTCGCCATCGTTCTCATTCTGCAGGAAGAATGATATATATTTTTAAAATTTTCTTCTTACTATTCTTCTTCTTGTTATCATTATAATTATTATTACTGTTTTGTAAGCCGAGTGAAACAAACCCCAAATCGTAATGAACATTTTTACTGGGTAGTGGCAGCTTTGTGGGCTATTCGGTAAGGCTGATGCGGTTCTGGCCAAACAGTGGTACTGAACCATTCCACTGCACTAAATAAGTAATTTACACAAAAGTAGTTAAATAACCCAGGTAACTCTTAAAGAACATGTTGTTGTTGTGGTCTTCAGTCCGGAGACTGGTTTGATGCAGCTCTCCACAATACCCTATCCTGAGCAAGCCTCTTCATCTCCACATAAGAACGGCAACCTACATCTGTCTGAATCTGCTTACTGTATCCATCTCTTGGTCTTCCTCTGCGGTTTTTACCCCACACACTTCCCTCCAACGCTAAATTCGCAATTCCTTGATGTCTAAGAATGTGCCCTACCAATCTATTCCTTCTTTTAGTCAAGGTATGCCAGAAATTCCTTTTCTCCCCAGTTCTGTTCAGTACCCCATCATTAGTTACTCGACCCACCCACCTAATCTTCAGCATTCTTCTGTAGCACCACATTTCAAAAGCCTCAATCCTCTTCCTGTCCGCACTGCTTATCGTCCATGTTTCATTCCCATACAAGGCAACACTCCACACACATGCCTTCAGACTTAAATCAATGTTCGATGTTAACAAATTTCTCTTTTCCAAGAACGCTTTTCTACCCATTGCCATTCCATTTTATATCCTCTGTACTGCGACGATCATTTGTTATTTTACTGCCCAAGTAATAAAACTCATCTACCTACTTTATTGCTTCGTTACCTAATCTAATTCCTTCAGCATCGCCTGATTTTCTTAGACTGCACTCCATTACCCTAGTTTTGCTCTTGTTAATCTTCATCTTATATGTACCTTCAGCACACTGTCCATTCCATTCAATTGCTCTTTCAGGTCCTTTGCTGTATCTGACAGAATTACTATGTCGTCGGCAAAACGCAAGGTTTTTAATTCTTCCCCCGGAACTTTAATTCCTTCTCCAAATTTCTCCTTGCTTTCCTTTATAGCTTGTTCAATGTACAAATTGAATAACATTGTAGAAAGGCTACAACCCTGTCTTACTCCCTTTCCAACCACTGCATCCCTTTCATGCCCTTCAACTCTGACAACCGCTGTCTGGTTTTTGTACAAGTTGTAAATAACCTTACGCTCCCTATATTTTACTCCTGCTTGCTTCAGAACTTGAAAGAGTTTATTCCAATCAATATTGTCAAAAGTCTTCTCCAAATCTACAAAAGCTAGAAATGTAGGTTTGCTTTTTCTTAATCTATCTTCTAGGATAAGCCGTAAAGTGCGTATTTGCCTCCCGAGTTCCTACATTTCTCCTGAACCCAAACTGATCTTCCCCGAGGTCGGCTTCTACCAGCTTTTCCATCCTTCTGTAAATAATTCGTTTTAAAGAACATACGTCATACAAAAATAAGATCAATTCAAATGTTGGATGACTTTCATACTATGTAATTTTTCCACAAGTTCCTGTCAGAGAATGTTCTTCATTTCGTTTTTATCATACTTGCCAGGGAGTAGTTTAATTGACTGTCTGGACCGAACTTGAGACATCGCTATATAAAGTTGACCATGTGAAAAGCATTCTCCTCGACGAAATTAGAGTCCAACTCGATCGAGTGTTTGCTCCTGAGATTATTAATGGTCATGGCAAAAGCTAATTTGACGGGAAATTGAAGCCACGAAAAACGAATCCCCGACTCCGATAATGTTCCACCATATTCAAATTTACATCGAGGGAGGAAAATTTAGTCATCTTTCTTTGATCGAGAACCGGTGAGCACTTTACATTGGATGTATTCGTTACAAAGCTGAGTAACCTGCATTCAAGTTCCATCTCAATGTCCGGTAGAAACAGAGATATTTTTAATGAGCATTAAAATTGCACCTTTTTTGAGCTTCAACAAATGTGGCGGCATCCGTATTGTTTCAATAAAATGCATATTTTCAGCGCTGTAATCCACAAAACGTTCTTCCATGAGATCAATTTCTTTATCGCCCAAAGGAGTATCTATTCATTTAATTAGAACCAAAGATATAGTAAAACAAACGTATTGAAATGTTCACAGCAAGACATCTCCATAAGAAATGTACATAAGGAAATCACTTTGGAGTCTAATTTAAGGAAGACGAGAGTTACATGTTTTAAATGAATTTAAATTTGCCCACTGAAAGAAATTGTGGACATTCTACGAATTTTATAGAAGTTCCATGTCAGTGGCTAACATTTTTTGAACAGGTAAAAGTTTGCCGAACTCTATCTGCCGTTTCCGATTTTTCCCACGAATGTGGCATACACCATTGGATAGAGGAGAAACGTCTCTACAATATATTTCAAAATGAGAAAAATCCATCGGTTCGATAAAAAAAGTGCCAAAAGTGATACCTTTTTTGTTTTCCTGCGTTTGTTTTTGGATACTTCCAAAAACATACTTCCGATTCCGATTCTTGGGGTTCGGATTGCCCCAATTATGCTTCAAAACTACTAAAAATCGCATTTTCATTTATTTATTTTTTGGAAATTGTTTCGATTTTGAATTTACCCCTCGAAACGTGCCGATTTCACTTTTTTAGTATTTTTCCCTTTGTTCCCAGCAGCAACTTTATCTGAAATCGAAAACCGCAAGTAAACTGGTCCACCCGTTGCTGAGATCCACTATAACCACACAAATGTTTTCCTAATATGTAAAGATAATGCGAGATAATTCAGTCAGCTGATAAATGGTCTTAAAACAACTCATTACAGTTCCCAAAGTACTGTTTATTTGTTTATTTGTTAATACTAGCTCATTCTGCATCCAATAAAATATGACACACACACATTGTATTTCTCAACGTAGTCTCTATGTCCGCTTACATCAGACGTCAGATGTCAACCAGGTATCACAACAGAATCCAAACCATACCTTAACTAATAACACTCTATTTATGGCATAATGTTTGTAGGAAAGGTAGAGGTTTGGTGGATGTGCCTGTGATTGTGTATGTGTGTGTGCGCGCTTCTGAGAGAGAGAGAAACTGGGTGAAGGGAGGAGAGAATGGGAATGACTGCAAAGTGTATTTTGTTTAATTCATTACAACATCTGTTTTCAATGTGTATTTGTATGATCTATCTAGTAGTTTCCATTTGTAAGTTATAAAGTGTTTTTTTATTATCCTTACAGATTTGATTCAGAGGCAAGCTGACAACATGGAATTATCAAATGATACGCGAGTACCACCACCTTCATGGATAAATCGTGATTTCGTACGATCTTGTTTGAAGAATTCAGAAGGAAAGGAAATTAGTGTGGATTCTCTGAACGTCCATTACGCAAACGCTGAGGGAGTTGGCTATTCAAGCCTGATGTTCAGACTCACTGCCTGTCTGAAACACGAAGATAATGAAGAGACACAGAAGAAAAGTCTGATAGTGAAAACCGCTCTCCAGTCTGGTGAAATGAGGGATCTGATAGAAAAATGCGATGTATTCAAGATCGAAGGGCGGATGCTGCACGATGTTATGCCACAGGTCCACGAGCATTTGGCAGCACTGGAGGGTGACGAGTTCCGTCCGCTGGCAGCCGAGTGCTACGAATGGGGCCAGCAACCAGCGTCCTTCATTGTGCTGGAGGACCTGTCGGCGGCCGGCTTCGGGCTGGCTCAGGCTGGCCAACCCCTGGACCTCAAACACTGCGCAGTCGCGCTGCGGGCGTATGCCCGGTTGCACGCCGCCTCAGCTTACGTCCTCAGCAAACAGCCCCACTACTCGGACTCATTCTTTTTCCAGATGTTCACTGATGAAAACGCTCGGGAATTCATGGGCACTCTAGGCAAAAAGCTAATGATAGGACTAGCGAATGAGCTAGAAAAATGTCCTGGTTGTGAGGAATATTCAGAAAGGTACAGGGCGTATGCTAACCGCTTCCTCGATGATGCTAGTGAGAGAATGGAGCAAATCAAGAAGCAAACAAAGCTTACAGTAATTACCCATGGTGACTGTTGGAAGAACAACGCGATGTTTAAGTATGTTGATGGAGAAGTTTCAGAAGTCCGGCTGGTTGACTTTCAGGTGATGACGAATTTTCTTCTACTATCGGTATTCATCTCGCTAATCGTATTGGTAATTATTGCTCTAAGTGCCTGTGAAGTATATAACATGAAATACATCGTTTGAATCAGGTAGATTATTATCGTCTTCAGGACCTTCATTAATATGCTGCTGTCTACAAGAATAGAGATAACCAGTGGCGGCTGCTGCTTCAGATGACTGGGAGTTCAATTTCTTAGTGCCGGGTCTTGATAGTAGCGCCACCCTTCCTTCCCCCCCCCCCCCCCCCCCCCCACACGGCTGGTCGATGTTTCGGCGCACCCCATCCTTCCACTCGGCGTCCAAAGAGACAATTTGTCGCATCTCTGCTAGTGGCACTGGGAGAAAGTGCCACGGTTTGTCCCCCACCCCCTTCGGATATATTTTCGTTACAAGATCTGCAGAATGTCTTACCTCGCCTTGTTTGCGCTTGCTTCAACTCGAGCTCTCGCGCTGAGACTTCGGCATACCAAGCTTCTTTATTTCACACTTCTCTTCCAAGCTTACAGCTTAGTAATTTATTTCTAAAAGATACTGAAAGTTGTTAATTTTTCTTTGATAATAAACACCAAGAACATATGAATGAATTGACACTAAATGAAGAAAAGTGTGAAGTAATACACATGCCCACTAAAAGAAATCCGCTGAACTTCAATTACGCGATAAATCAGGCAAAGCTTAAGGTCGTAAATTCTACCAAATACCTAGGAGTTACAATTACGAACAACTTTGGAGAGAACACATAGAAAATATTGTGGGGAAGGCGAACCAAAGGTTATGTTTCATCGGCAGAACGCTTCGAAGATGCACCAGCTCCACCAAAGAGACTGCCTACATCACACTTGTGCGTCCTCTCTTGGAGTACTGTTGCCCCTTGTGGAACCCTCACGAGGTGGGACTGACGGAAGAGAAGGTTCAGAGAAGAGCAGCTCGTTTTGTTTTATCACGTTACAGGAGGGAAAGCGTCACGGAAATGTTGCAAGAATTGGGGTGGAAATCATTAAAAGAAAGACGTTATTCATAGCGGCGTGATCTGTTTGCGAAGTTTCAATCACCGACTTTTAGTTCTGAAAGTGAAAATATTTTGCTAGCACCCACCTACTTAGGGAGACATGACCATCCCAATAAAATAAGAGAAATCAGATCGAAATCGGAACGATTTAGGTGTTCTTTCTTCCCGCGCGCTATTAGAGACTGGAACGGTAGAGAAAAGTTATGAAAGTGGTTAATGAACCCTTTGCCTGGCACTTGAATGTGATTTGCAGAGTATCTATGTAGATGTAGATGAATATGCACACGAACACTAAAACACACTAAGTAACTGATTACACTGTTAAGTGACTGTAACAAAATGAATCTGTTGCGATGAAGAGACAAGTTACCATCAGGTCATGTGACACTCTAAGCAGCACCCCCTCCTAACCTTACACATGCGCAAAGGCTGCTCTCCCCAACATCTTTCCAAACAGTTAAATATTTGTTACAATGAAGAGTATAAATGTCATTTACCCTCAAATTCGCGACACATTTGCAAAACGTCCAAAGTATATGTGGCAAATAACACTACAAAGTCATTGTTGTTACTGTATCTGTTAAAAGCATTAGGTTTAAAAAAAATTGCTTGTAGTTGGTTTTGAACCGACTACCTTCGACACAACATAGGGATGCCGCTAACCACATGGCTATTTTTGCTAGGTGGAGATTAGGGACTTCATTAGTATTCATGATCGGATCTTCTGAAGGCTTTCACATTTGACGCGTCTTTCTGGTTATATTTTACTAAATATGACGTGTTTTTAATGAATCTTTAAAGCGCCTAAAACAAATATGATCGGCGGATGTAGCCTTCTTGGAGCACATGCGCATGCGCATGGTGAGGTGCGCAGTAGCTCCATTGCCTTTGCTTCAGGTCCATTCGTGTGTAACCGCCAGAGATCGAGTTATCAGCCGCTGGTGTCTCTACCAGCTCCAACGCCAATGTTAAATACGGCGTTTCCTCTCGCCCCTCCCTGTCGGGGTAGCGCCTATGTGCTGCCTCCAGGGGGTTCAGATGAGGAGTTGATCCTCAGTCGTGCATGCGCATTGCAGCGCTGCGGCCACTGCTGCGTATATTAATCGACCGTGCTACAGCTCGTATACTTGCTGTCCCCGCGACGTAAAACGTTTCTCATGCGGTAAAAGTACTTTGAATATGCGCATAAAATGATCTGATAGAAGAACGAAACGAAGACTGATAGTAAAAAACACACTTTTTTTTCATTTATTTATTTACTTTTATTTCACGACGAGTTTTTTCCGGGGGTTCACTGAAGGACGCTCCGCCACTAGAGATAACTAAGAAATTTCAATCTTTCTATATTGTCGCTTCTGTTACAATATCATACCAAAACTTCCTATAGCTAACTGATTCGTATATGTGAGCTTTCAAGGGCTTCTAATTATTCAGAGCTTTTAGACAGGAAGAATGTTCAAATGTTTGTAGAGTTTCTGAGACGTAACTACGGGGTCATCAGTCCCTAAACTTACAAACTCCTTATCAACTAGCTAATACTAAGGACGGCACAAATATCCATGCCCGAGGGGGGGATTCGAACCCCCGAACGTAGTGGCCGTGCAGAACGTGACTGGCGCGCCGCAGGCCGCTCGGCCACCGCGGCCGGCGGACAGGAAGAAAAAGTATACTCTCTGCACCAGGTAAAAAATAAATTTCCTAGGAAAGGATGCTAGAGGAACTTTAGCAATAATTACATGTTGATGATTTACCAATTCTAAGCATGCATTATTATTTACGAATGATTTGTCTATAAGAAAGTGTTGTCCACTATAAGGTGTCGAAATGCTCAGTCAAATAACTAAAATACCCCTGTGACAAAAAAGTAAAACTGTATCTTAATTGTGAATTGTGAACTTTTGCGAAACATAAAGGGTAAAAGCTTTTGAATTCATGACTAACGAGATGCAGCCACATTCCATTTATGAAGTGACTGTGTTGATTAAATAACTGACGTACTATTTAAAGGCCAGGAGATGTGGATGGATCTGAGCTGCAAGGTTTTGTGCAGTAAAAGGATAGGCTATCAATTGCAACTAAATTGTAATCACCGTCTTTTCAAGGTGTGACGTCTCTTTTCACCCTCATGACCTACTGTCGTAGACACTACTGTACTTGCAACCAGGAACGACGGCGGTCGAGTTTACATGGGTGTCTTCTGCGCAGTCTCCGACAGCCAATTAGCGTTCAGTATTGTTCTGAACGCTCTGCTGCTTTGCCAAAATTAAGCTTGATTGTATCTAATTATTTACTGAATTTTTATTACATATGTAGCAATTTATCATCGCTGATGGTACTGCGAAGCAACGAATTCTACGTAAGCATGCGGAGTCAATATTTGCAGGCTACAAGATTTCTTCAAGCGCAAAGCGCTCACATACGCGTATTTCAAATGACTCTTGGAATGGGCAATGAAGCTTTCCAGACCTGAGCGATCCGCTATAGTTCTTGGATCAACCTATAGACACCGAAATATCTGGGAATTATCATGACATGTGACGTATCCAATGAGGCCTTCAACCAACGGAGATTGATTAAAACTGTGTCCAAAGATCACGTATATTGATGATCTATTCCAAGTGTTGTTTTATTCAATTAGGCTAGCCGTCTCATGTGGGGCATCATACATCCTAGATATCAAAGTGTCACACAGCTCGGAAGCAATGCTCCGGCGACTTTTAACTCCACGATGTTACTGAACATGTTATTGTTTGTTTCTCCCAAATATTTAAAGTGCTTGACCCTTTCGATGCATCCAATAAGGAGAGAGAGAGAGAAATTAATTCTCTGTACGAGACTACATTATAACATGACACATAACTGTGTTACATAACGTTACATCTATAACAGAGCGCACCACCTACATAGAAGTCAGTTATATATGCTGCTTACAGGTCGCTTAGTAGTGATTCTGAATCTCAAAACATCATTTTGTATCTGCTTATAGCTACGTCTTGTGGCTGGATTAGTAAGATCAGTAATGTTTCTAGTCGATTGTCCAAAGTATGTAAAAACAGATGTAATACATATATAATCACTGTTGTATTTCTATTACGCTTGTACTTTTTCAGTTGCACTGAAGACGGCTATTCAGTAGACGAAATCGATCTGCAATAATAAATTTACGGCCAGTGTTGAATTTTCTTTGGATATTTATCATTTTATGATCGTGGTGCACACTGCTCCTGAGTCTTCATTTCACCAAATAATTTGTTTTCAAACAGTGAACTCCACCAACTTGCTGCAAATGTAAAACTCAGAATGTTTTAAGCACCTGAAGATAGGCACAAGCCCGAAACCGGCCGTGTCATAAATAATACGATCTTTAGCGGTTTTTATTCTCAACTCCAGATAAAAATGACCAGGAAAACAGAGTTACAAGGGTACAAAAAAAGACAGCAGAGGAAATACAACAGTGACCTATGGCAGATGTTGAAAGTGACCACCATTCATTCAGTGGCAAACCTTGGGCCCTGGGCAACAGTTTGCTAACGGCAGATCGAAGCTGAACTGCTGGAATTGCTGCCAGTTATCCAAAATGTTCTGCTGCACTTCTTAAAGACTAGGGAGGATTGTTGCGACTCACCTTTGCTCCTTAGTTATAGTAATCGCTCACATCAGGTCACCTGGGTCGCTGGCCTCTGTGCATGACCCTCTTAGCGTGAAACGTATGTAAATGTGATGGAAGCTTCAGTCTGCTGAATGGGCATGTGCTCCACTGTATTGGAATTAACCGCTGTTTTTTTTTTTTTCCTCCTCCGTTAATGCGACCACAGAAATGGCTTCCAAATGCTGGCAATGTAAGGCGCCGGAATCTGCGTCTGATGAAAGAAGAAGTGACCAATAATGTGGGGTGCAGACACTGCACACCCAATCCCAACCTTCTGGTCATGCGATGGTGTTTCGTGGAAGTTATACGGATTCTCCGTTGCCCATAAATTGTGAATGTGTGAATCGACATGCTCACTCAACTGGAACTAGGATTATTCAGACACAGAGAACAGATTTATATCCAAGTCGTTCATTGTTATCTCAGTGAGCAGCCAGTCACAAAGCGGTAAGCTCTGAGCACTATCTGCTTTACTTAATGCATGAATACTCTGTAGGGATGTACGCGCAGGTCCAGTGGTCTTGAGGTAAAGCGCTCGACAAGAAACCGAAGGGTCGCGGGTTCGAAACCAGGTCAGAGTTCGGATTTTTTCAGCCTGCGTTTTAACTCAGCCTTTAACTTCACCTCTCAACGGTGTGAGGAGTCGCCAGAAACGACAAGTGGTTCGGATTCCACGTTAAGTTGCAGGTCTCCTTTCCCCAGTTGGATAACTGGGGTGGGCTAGGGACACGCAAGTCGCCAAAGTGGCGTCCAATTGAAAGACTTGCACCAGGCCAATGAGCCACTCGAAATTAATTACTATTATCAACATAATATGTCAGACTGTTGTGATCGGTATCGGATTGGTTTCGTAGAACTCGTTTTGTGGTGTGTGGGCACGATATGGATTGTTTTTCTTTTTTACGTATTTAGAACAGATCCTGTCTGATGCCATTTTCTGACTAGAGCTGTATTACAGTCTTTCTCAACGGCTGAGTACGCGTGCCCTGTATGGAATAGATGCGCTCACACAAAGGAAGTAGATGTGGCCCTCAATGAGACCTGCAGGATAGTGACAGGGTGCATGAAACCACCGCCGGTCAGACTCTTGTAGAAGGCAGCTGGTTTTGCAGATCCCACAGTTCGCAGAAACGCTTTAGAACATGTAGAGAAAATAAAACAACTCGCAGATGAGCGGCATGTCCTATACAGAGCTCGACCACCAGAGACACGACTGAAGTCTAGGAGAAGTTTCCTTGGAACCGTCCAGGACGAACCGCCTGAAAATTTCCCTCTCTCTCAGGTTCGGTGGACCGGCCTAAACCTAGATTTTAAAACATGGAGAACTTTGAATAGGCTCAGAACGGGGGTCGCCCAAGTAAAAGTAAATATGCTTAAGTGGGGTATAAACGACCAAACTGATGTAAACTGCGACTATGGAGAAAGTCAAAATATGGAACATCTTCTTACATGTGAAAAATGTCCACACCGGTGTACCCTCGAAGATTTGTGGCTCGCGAATACTAATGGAATAGAAGTAGTCCAGTACTGGGCCGATATCCTTTAAATAGTCCAGACACGATAAAGTAAAGTAAGTACAGTCTTTGGTGGCAGTTTGACACCATTAAGCCCCTCAACAAACAACTGACTACACGTTTCTATGACACAGTTTCCACATACCTTTCCACATGGAAGGCCTGCTGCTTCACTGCGTGTACCATCGTCATTTCTGCAGAGCTCCACTCCCACTGACACAGCCGGCTTTACGCTTTGAACCGGTGTGGATCTTGTGGCGGGCGTATGCGTGTAGTCCATGTACGGGGTGTGGTAACATGTATACATTCACGTCCAATCGTATCCACTAATCCGGGCCACTTTTATTTGCCCCAACCCGTATAAGAATAAAGCCGCAGAATATAAGCAGTGCCACTTCACATCGAGATAATCCCAAACTTTTGAGTTGTTATGATAATGAGCGTTTTTAAATTATTGGCATCGTTACAGAGGCACTGTGTCCAGAATTGGAGTCGGCTTCTTCCTCTGCAAAGGCCTTACGCTGAGCAAATGTATCGCCAATTTATTTGCATTTACTAGTGTGTTTTATCTATTGTTGTGTTAATCCTGTAAGAAAATACACTGTTTCATATGCCAGAGGCGTAGAAAAATTTTAATGAACATGTCCACCTCTCCACGACTCATATACATAACTTGTAGGAAGTCACAGGACATCATGCAAAAAATTTGCATGTCAGGACTGCCTCTCCAATACCTTCACGTTTCATAAAGACAAATTGATCGTCACCTAACAGATCCTCAATTTTCTTTCTCCATTCTTACGGAGGTTTCCCGTCTGTATATATTTGTCTGTGGTTCAGGGCACTGACTTTGTCAATTTCACTGTACGCATCTTGGAACGATCGGCCATTCCGGCGCGGCTTGAAAGAATCTAACAACGTTTCTGCCATTAGTTTGTTAGATAGCCGGTTCTGTCCTTGCTGTTATACATATCCTTCGAAAGCACTTGCTGCCAGTTGATTCTAATACAAGATTTGAGTTGAATACACGTGATTGTTACAACTAGACGATTACTTAAATTTAAAAGGAGACACCAAATTCTGCTGTGAGGGGCGAGTTGGATTTTAAATTTCACGATCAGTGGTTCGGGATACACAAGACAGTTTTTGGTTTTCAATCCAGTGTCCTTTGTGTTTTACGCCACACTCCATCATCGCTATCTGAATTTTCGCTTATTTACGCATAGAATGGCTATACGCTGATCAGAGATGCTCCACGGCTATACATCTTAAATCGGCTTTAGCTGCGTGAAATCAATTATCTGAACTAAGACTGAGCTAAGTGGTGCACTGGTTATCACACAGGACTCGCATTCAGGAGGATGGGAGTTCAAATCCGGCACCGGCCAATCAGATTTACGTTGTCCGCGATTTCCCTAAAGCTCTCCAGGCAAATGTCGGGATGGTTCCTTCGAAAGGGCAAAGCTGATTTCCTTTCCCATCCTTACCCGAACAATTCGAGATGGTGCTCCGTCTCCAATGACCACGATCTCTACGGGACGTTAAACCTTAATCTTCTTGTTGTATTAAGTTTCGGGTGTACAGCCGTAAGAAGTCCCCCTGTTTTCATTCTAACATTTCGGCTGTATACCGTACAGCATCTCCAGAGTGAGCCGCTTGTTTTTCTTTATTGTTATTTCAATGCCCACACAGGCAGGCTGGCAGCAGCTTAGTACGCCGCTCTTCAGCTAGAAAGTTACATGAATTTGACAATGAATGACAGAGAAATGAGAAAATAACGGAGAATTTAAAATACAATGGCGTTAAAACTGGTGGATAAAATACATTTCAATCGATGAATTTAAAATACACACAAAAATCTTCACACGAACAACATGACACTCTGCATAGCATTGAATGGCCCACAGCGGATGGGGGATGAAGGGGAGGCGTGCATGGTCGGGAAGGGGGAGGGGGAAGTATGAGACTGCCAGGACTTCTGGAAATGGGAAAAGGAAGGGAGAGAGGAGGGGAGGGAGAGGGGGCACTCGTATACGGGGCAGGATTAAGTTTGATAGGAAGGATAGATGTCAGAGAGGAAGTTCCTCGGAAAGGATGTGGAGAGATTAGAGGTGGAGGGAGGGAGGAATGACTTGGTAATAGTGTGGCAGAGGCCTGGGATGCAAGAAGTGGGAAACCAGAGGGTTTGAGGATGCGGGTATGCTCCGGAATTTGTGTGAAAGGAATGATCATATAGGATCTGTGGGGGGGAAGGGAGGTGGATATGGTAATCGAGGCAGAAGGCGTAACGCTCAAGGATATGGAGGAACTGGTAGGGGGGGAGGGGGCGCGGAAACCCTAGCGAGGCGGAAACTACACAAGGATTAAGGATCGGTAGGTGTAGGGGTTGAGTCCCCATGTCCGGATGGAGATGGTTGGCTCTCCCAGAGACTTTAGTAGCTCTGAGGGTATGTTATCTACTCCAGGGGCCTTGTTCCGACCTAGGTCTTTCAGGGCTATGTCAAATTCATCTCTTAGTATAGTATCTTGATCTACTTCCTTTTTGACGAGAGCAGTTGAAAATGAGGTTTCCAGGAAAGGAAGCTTGTCAAGGTTGAGGCGAAGGTTTTGGTTTATGGGATAGGGCGGTCATGGAGCATTAGATACAGGTCTCAGTAGTGGAAGGAACACATGGTGTCACCTATGATCATCGCCTGGGATTTGGTAAGGTTGACACTAACGAGCCACTGGTTACACCAGGTAGAGAATTCGGGAAGGTGAGGTGTTGGGAGCGAGGGCAAGGAAGGCGGTGTCGTAAGCATCTGAAGGGTTGTGGCATGTCTGCCGAGTAAATCGGGTAGAGGAGAGGGGAGAGGACGGAGCTCTGGGCACCCCGTCGGAGGGGTAAAATAAACGGGGGCTGGAATTGACAGTCATGACACTCCACTGACCACTTCGGCCCTTTATACTAGCGTACAGCGCAACTGAGCTTGCGGCCACAGATACATATGCGCCAGAGACGTTGATTGGCGGCAAAGTCGTGTGTAATGCACGAGTTAAATCTATGACTTCGCAGTGCGTCTGCATTGGCACGTCGATATATCTGACAAGGGGAATGCCTCAGACATGGCGAACCGATTCGGCTCAAATTTGGCAGGTCTCTTGTGTACAAACTAAAAGGAAGGAAGCTAAGATACTTTGGGTCAACACCCTCGGGTTTTTGAGAAAAATTGGCTGTAAACGTTATGACTAGCAATCGGATCAATACAGCATTTTTCGTCATCAGGTATGGGGTTCGCAAACACATACTTTCCCAGAAATCGAGGAAAGAAACTTTTATAACTGCCGCTTCTGTACCCACATCGTAAATGCTTTTCCGCCGATAGCGGAACGGCCAAGCTAAGTGGCTGTGAATCAGAGAACCCAGGTTCGAATCTCGAAGAAACCTAGCGGATGTTATTCTTCTCGTCTGTATTTTTCCATATCTCACTTGACAGGAAGGTTAATAAGGTAAATAAATCAATAAGGAATGGTAATAATAAGGTAGGAAAACTAATTTCCCAAACGCCGTGTGTTAGTAAACTATTAAACTTTTAAGCCTTGTCACATGAAAACAATTCTGAGTAAGAGTGCTGCGAATTCCTCGCTGCGCGACTCTTGTTTACAGCTAAGTACGGGACAGAATGCACGCGGGGAAAGTTATGATGTCCCGGCTGCCTCTTCGTCGTGTCATAGTTGTGAACCTGGAAGAGTGAAGGTGTCCAGCACGAGCCTTACAGAAGTCATTCGGAAAGAGTTGTTTTCCGTCATTAGACTGTCGCGAACCTTGCGGATACATGTAGTGATTTATCCATCGTTAATTCGCCGAATGAAATAAGTTTTGTAAATGAATACAGTGTTCTTCCGTAAGTAACATATGACGTGTACTGTATGTAGTAAGGGAAACGGTAGTACCTTGGGACATTTTTTACATTTTAATTTTTTATACTATGATTTTTTTTACAAGAAATTTGAAAATTTACCCCATCACAGGCATCAGTTTTAGGTAATGTTGAAAGAACAACAGTTTACGCTAGCTCCAATATTTACACAATTACTCATCAATAAAGACTTTTGTGACAGTTGTCCCAAGGTACAACCTATGGTTTTAACTTGGGACGGTGGTGGTTTTACTTCGAGATACGGAGATGTATTCAAATTTCTTAATTTTATGAATGAAAAAATCATATTGGAATTACGTAGTAAATGTTTGTTAGTCTAAATACAAAAGTTATTTTATCTTAAAACAGGAGATGGTGGGAATAAAATATTAAATGAATGAAACCCACGACACATCACTGGAGCTGGTTGTTCTTCCACTATATTACTGCGATTAACAAGGATGATGTTCTCAACATTAGGGAATACAAAGTGGTCCTTTGCTTTCTTAAGAATTTCACAGTTACATCTTCTTCTGTGCTTTCTAAAACTACTCCTGCCTAGTAAACATGAGATCTGCCACTGATGTCAAATTTTACCAAGACCCAACTACCTTGAGAACAAGAAAGTGTTACTTTTCTTGATGGAAAGAAGGATGATAAATCCTCTTCTTCAGATGACAAATCAATAATGCTACCTCCAGAGTTACTGCCAAGCTCGGGAATTTCTTCCTCAAAAGAAGTGGAAGGTGAAAACTCCTTAGTCCCTTCTTTCCTTGGGAGACACTTCTTTTTCTTGTTTTCCTTTTTTTCTCTTCAATACTTTGTTTTTCTGGTGTATCAGCGACAATCAGAGACCTTCCAGGTGTCCCAAGATGCAAACAGAGAAGTGTACCAAGGTAAAACCAAATACACAATAACAGAAAACAATATCTGGGGCATGGGTGTCCTTAGGTTAGTTTACTTGGGTGTAAGTAGTTTGTAAGTTACGGACTGATGACCACGCAGTTTGGTCCGACAGATTTACAAACATTTGAACATTTAGAAAACAGTAACCTAACGTATGTACACATTTATAACTTTATAACTTATGGTATCAATAGCTTACTTAAACAATGCCCTACAAGACTGTATTTAAGAAACATCAATAATGATGCTTAGCCTTAATTTCTATCTTCTAAGTATAGTGGCTAAATTTTACTTTCAAACACGAAAACTTGTAAAACTCCTCCTCAGATCTCAAACATCATCCAAATTCAACATGGCCTCATATTCCCTCTGAAAATAAGCCTGACAACTTTTCTTCATAGTTCTTAAAGTTTCCACTAGAGAGCACTGCCTTTATTAAAAAGTGTCCCAAGGTAAAACCGTACCAAGGTACAACCATTTCCCCTAATTAGCTCTTCCGTTTATGTCGTAGTAACTATTTATTGTATGTTGTGTCATATCTTTCAGGTGCATAATCTGAATAAGGGAGGATGTACACCCAACGACTAACGCTGTAATTTATAGTTCGGAGCCTGTCACAGTCTACGGAAAGCGGGAAGTAACCGACGCTGTGTTGTGGTCTGTTTACAGTGTCGCAAGACAGATGCATTGCCAATGCATTACCGGAAGCAGGCAGTTCCGTTTCTCGACGTTTCAGATTGATGACAGCGGCTGTCCTCGAGCGATTTTTGGAGCTGACGAACGAAATGACTTTTGTTGATACTGAAGTACTATACCATGAATACGAAGCAGAAGGTGATTCAGTGGAAGATATCACGACTAGTAAATCGCCAAATGGTCATAACACTTTGGAAATCTCCACATCACAGGGAATATGTGCTTCATCTGTTCCCAATGAGTATTACGCACCGGTTACTAAACGATTGCGCTATACCCCTTGAAGTAAAAGTAAAGGCAGTAGCGGTAGCCAGAAATCATGCAAACTGGAATGGAGCAGCAACAACAGCCCTGAAAAGGAAGAAGGACTTGGAATTATGGAGAGTGACATTCTTAAAGGAGGGACAAGATACGACAAATACCAGGCGATAAATAAGTGGACATACGAGCGATTTGTGGAATCTCGTCATCGTACACGAGAATGTAACAACGAGGATACTTCAGGAGTGGGCTGTAGGTGCAGCGCTTCAACATACGGTCAACAAGGAAATGTTCAAATGTTTGTAGAGCTTATGGGACTTAACTACGGGGTCATCAGTCCCTAAACTTACAAACTACTTATGAACTAGCTAATACTAAGGACGGCTCAAATATCCATGCCCGAGGGAGGATTCGAACCCCCGACCGTAGTGGCCGTGCATATCGTGACTGGCGCGCCGCAGTCCCCTCGGCCACCGCGGCCGACGGTCAACAAGGAGTTTACGTTTGCTGCATCATTATCTTGGATACGGAATTTCAAATCGGAGTATAATGTTCGTCAACGGCATGAGGAGGTACAAAATATAGAAGACTAGCTTAAACCCGCGGCTCCGCTCGCGTGTTGGTTGATTATGATAGATAAGCTATCTTTCAGTAGTGTGCTATGAGACTGGTTTTGAAGGATAAAATGAAATGAAATACAATACCTTCTTTAGAAATAAACATATTTAATCAACATTATCAGGAAAGTGAGTGGTGTAGACCAAATCACACGTAAAAATGCAGTCGTTTCGAAGAATCCAATCACGAAATTCAACAATAATGATTGTAATAATATCTCAGATCGATCACGGTGTAATGCGCGAAACGACAGAACGATTTTTTTAAAGAGATGTATTAAAAGATATTTCTTTTTTTATTGCTTTATTTATTTATTCTTATATTCTGTTATTCGTATGATTATCCTTACAGAGAAAGGGCTGAAGACATTGTAGCACGCATAGACTAAAGATATGGTCTGTGGCATCACGTTTCGCTGTATGTAACCTCCTTGCTATAGAGTCGCAAACGTCATCGCTGGCCTTCAGTTCAAGGCGCTCCAGTCACGGTCTGCACGGCCACTATGGTCGGGGGTTCGAATCCCCCCTCGGGCATGGATATTTGTGCCGTCCTAGTTCGTAAGTAGTTCATAAGTAGTTTGTAAGTTTAGGGACTGATGACCCAGTAGTTAAGTCCCATAGACTATACAAACATTTGAATTTTTTTGGCCTTCAGTTCGAATTTTTTAAATAATTTGACGACTTTCAACCACCATATCTTCCACCCCCTTATGGCTATCGGCATGGAACTGCTATGATGTACAACGGGAGACTTCGGACAACAATTACACACAGTCCATTCGTTTGCGTTCTGTAGTTTTCGCTGCAGAGCGAAATATTAAAACACACACACACACGTAGAATTTTATATACACCGATAACTTTCCATCCCAATATACTCCACCCTTTTATCATTATCAACCCTCAAGCAACAATGCAACCAATAAAACTATTTTCAGAGTAAATATAACTTTCAACGAGTAATATTATTGTTGCGCATTTCGCGTTACATTCTTCAGATTACTAAATATCTATCAGATCGCTATAAAACCGTGCCTAAAACCTCCCTCAGGTATAAATTAGTAACTGAACAAATATTTAAGTCTCTGCGTCTTGTCGTTCGGACGTGATAAGCGTACACCGAACAGACATTCACATTAATAGACATAGATGTACAGAAAGTGGCGGCTCTTTTCAGCACGCAAACGTCGTCACTTATGACCGGTTCTGATCGTTATTTCGTGATCTACTCCGATCAAACAAGATGCGAGTATCGGGTGAACATTCGACACACGTTATCGCATAAGGGAGGAAAACGAAACCGTGTCGCAGTTGGTAGTAAAAGCAAACTAACACATTCGAACACGGGGCAATATGTCATCACAGCCACTGGAAAAGTGTTGCCTAAGGTTTTCCTGTGTTTACAAGAAACGAATGTTACATTTGGTCCTCGGGTTATAGAAGAGGTCAATGGCGCAACCGACGCCTTATAAAAATGTTTTCATTACCTGCTCCAGATCAGGGAAACTGACAAATGCAATTTACAGAACTTTTCTTGAGAATGTTTTAAAACCATACGTTTCTGATAACAAGTTTTGTCTAATATTGGATTCCTGGAATGGACAAATTAATACTCCAATGTATGACGCAATGCTTAGAGATGGCGAGAGTCAGCGGACGAGCGCAGTAAAAGTAATACCGCCTGCCGTGTCATGTTTATTTCTATCGCCAGGTTTGAAACTTTATTTCCAGACTTCAGAATTGCCGTGTGGTTCTGGAAACCCAGCGGAAACTACACAACCGCTCGGATGCAATGACTATTCACAGCATAGTTCATAACCAACTTTCAGCACTGATTTTTCAGACAATGATGTCATATGCATGGTATGCATCAAAATTAATTCCTTAAAAAGAGATATTTTTAAATGTAAGCCAAGTAAGTTTTCCGATGACCATTCGGAAGGAACAATGTAGCTGTCAAAAGATTGCATTCATTAGATGTTCTTAGTGCCGTGAGCATATTTGTTTAGAGTGTTTATATGACCAGCACCATCCATCTAGTTGTTCGAAGGAAAGTGACGGCACGTAACAGTGACTGAAAGTGCCATTGTAAAGTGACCTTGAGTAACATTTTAGTTGCTTACTATCCCAAGAGGTATGAGAATTTAATTTGCCTGCCATTTTATCAATTCTTTTCGATTTACTAATTTACGTATCTTATTAACCCTCCTATCCCTATGGATATGGATATGGAAACATACAAACGAGAAGAATAACATCCGCTAGGTTTCTTCGAGATTCGAACTCGGGTTCTCCGAATCTCATCCAGTTACCTTGGCAGGCGCTGCCGGCGGAAAGCGTTTACCAATTGGGTAAAGAAGCGGCAGTTGTAAAAGTTTCTTTCCTCCATTTCAGGAAAAGTTTGCGTTTGCGGACCCCATATCTGATGATGAAAATGCTCTATTTACAATTGTCTATGGATTCCTCCAATTTTCAGTCAATTGCTCGTCATAACCATTAGAGGTGATCTTCTCAAAAACGCGGGGATGTCGCCCCAAAATATCTTAGATTCCTCCGCTGGTCGTGTCTGAGGCTTTCCCTTGTGAGCTGCATTGTGACGACGTCATTTGGAGTTTATTACGGAAAATGCTGGTTCAATGATTTATCTAGATTGAAACCACAATCTCTATTAATTAAATTCGTCGTCAAGTGAATTTCAATCGCCTCTCCACTACTGAGTCTCAAAAAGATGATGTAGTTTTCAAAATTTCGACGTTGTCATACAACATACGGTACTGTGAACAGTGTCAATACAGTGCTCTGTCACTGCCGACTTGTTAGGTTGTAAAAGTCGTGTGTACCTTCAGTGTTCCGTACATCTTTCATGAACAGTACGAGTTGTTTGTCAGATGAAAGAAAGGCCTCATTCACATGGAATTTTGTAAAGTCCAGATTTTCGGAGTAGCAAATCATCTTTGACTATTCCCATGAGTGCAGCTGTCTTGGATGGAGGACGAAAAACCACTTTCACTTTGTGTCTGCCGAGAATCCATCCTGTTTTTGACGAGAGGCTTCCCACATATGGCCTATGGCATATGCATTCTTAGTGACCTCTCACGGTTTCATTTGCAGTGCCCACTTTATCTGCTGTGGAGAGTACCCACTGTCTTCAAACACTCTCTGTAAGTGGGAAAGATCATCTTGCAGACTGCTTTCATTAGAAATAGTATGTGCTCTGTGCACCCAAGTTCTGAGAACGCTCAGCGTCTGGGAAGGACGGTGGAATCTATTTGCGCGTAAATACAAACCCGTGAGCGTCGGCTTCCAGTAAACTTCATGTCCCAAAGTCCATCCTCCCTGCGCCGATCCAGAACGTGCAATAACTGAAGCCATCCCGCATTTTACATTACCATCGTGAACTTTTGTAGCACACTGTTCATTAAATATTAAATTTAAGACTTATATTTCCATAATTTTATTTACTTTTATATTGCACATCACGCACCATGGAAGCGTAATTACAGTGACAAGAGAACAGTTTTTGTACTCTTTTTTGTTAATGATCAAAGATAATAATAGAGAATACCAATTAGCTTAATACAGATCAGAAAATACAAATGCAAATAGTAATTTGTCGTGTCCCCACATCACCCCCACTTAACACTGCAGTTCTTCAACTAATCTTGCAGGAAATCGAACTTCACGACCAGATCTTGTTCTTCTTGGTTTTCCACTGTCGGTTGTGTCTGGTTGTTTGACCTGGGCTGACCGTTCAGTTGAAGTGTCTTCAGTCTGCTTCTCATTATGATTCATGAGGTACGCAGGTTTCAGTCAATCAATGGAGATATTCTTGACTTGGTCTTTTATTTTAACACCAAAAAATTTTGGGGTTCTTTCTATTACTTCGTATGGGCTTTCATATGGAGGTTCTAATGCTTTTTGACTCGGTCAACTCGCAAAAATACATGCGTTGACTCAATGAGATCCCTGTGTATGAAAGGTCTTTCTTTTGCTTTGTGGGAGTATTGTACAGGCTTCAGACGATTCATGTAGTGTTTCAGTTATGAAACGAATTGAGGTAAGTCTGCATCCAATTTTGTTGTATACTCCTGAAAAAAAATCACCTGGTATTCTGATGGGTGAGCCATAAACCATTTCTGCAATTGTAGTAGTACTGTTCTCTCTGATGGAACAACGCAGGCCAAGGAGGATTACAGGTATTACTTGAGTCCATTTGGCAGTTGCATGGGCACGGATAGCTGCTTTAAGTGTGCGATGAAATCTTTCAATTTTTCCATTTGATTGAGGATGGTATGCTGTAGTTTGTGTTTGGTTACAACCACATAGTTTTGACAGTTCTCGGAATAGCTCAGAGTTAAATTGCCTGCCTTGATCAGTCACTATCTGATATGGTGTTCCAAACCTAGTGATCCAACAACTGAAAAATGCTTATGCTACTGCCTCTGCTTGTATGTCCCGAAGAGGTACTACAACTGTCCAGTTTGTAACTCTGCCAATGCATGTTCAACAATAAATATATTCTTCAGAAGGAGGCATTGGTCCTATCAAATCAAGGTGAACAATTTTGAAACGTTCATCGTTACTGGGAAAGTGCCCTACTGGTGTTTGAATGTGTCGTGATATTTTGTTTTTCTGGCATGCAATACGTGCTTTTGCCCAGTTTTGGACAACCTTTTTTGAATTGATCCAGACAAATCTTGACGAGACCATCTTTACTGTTGTCTTAATGCCTGGAGGAGCCAGATTATGATAGTGTTGGAAAATAGAGTATCTAAATGGTTTAGGAATATAAGGACGAATGATTTGTGTTGACACATCACACCATAGATGTTTTTCTCCATGTGTCAGATGGTGTTTTAACTTAAGTGATGTATGAGGGCTGGTCTGTAGTTGACGAAGCTCTTCATCATCTTCGTGTGCTTGGGCTTTTCCGTCCAAAACGGCGGTAGCTTAACGCTTACTTTATCAATTTCCATTTTACTGCTACATTCAGAACGATTCCCTTGATTACCGTTTGCTTCTCCTGTCGACATTTTGCGTATTGATAGACACAGAATACGTCGAACTCAAGTTACGGAAATCTCGTCGAAAGTTTCGACGAAAAATTTCGTCGCAACTGTCGTCTTGTCGATCACGTCGGGGTCATCAATTTTGTAGCACACTGTTCATTAAATATTAAATTTAAGACTTATATTTCCATACTTTTATTTCCTTTTATCTTGCACATCACACACCATGGAAGCGTAATTACAGTGACAAGAGAAGAACAGTTTTTGTACTCTTTTTTGTTAATGATGAAAGATAATAACAGAGAATACCAATTAGCTTAATACATATCAGAAAATACAAATACAATTAGTAAAGGAATTTTATATTTGCTTAAAAAAGGAAATTATATGAGCCATCTGTCATTTCATCTGAAAGATGTAAGGACAAATCGTCGAATCATTAATACTTACCAATGGCAAAGGCTATTAACAACCATATCTGAAAGTTATAAAGACTTTTCGCTTCAAAGCAACACAAAGAAGTGTGTATGATGGATATTATTTGATCAAGGATGGAGTTGAGACGTCTTAAAAGGTGTCATCAACACACCTCTTCTTCTTCCCTCTTATAAATTAAGCTGAAACATAGTTACAAAACAGAAAAATAAGAGAAAATGCTTTTGCTCGCTGTACTTGTTAGGTCTGACGTCTTCATGACACAGTCACCTAATATTTCATGTTACAGGGTGCATCAGTAACCACCCCGGCCTCGGATCTACTGTACTTCCTGTACGCCAACGCCAGCGAAGAGGTCCACCGGCACCACATGGAGGAGCTGCTGTCCGAGTACCACAGCACGCTGGTGGGTCTGCTGAGGCGTCTGGGTATGGACCGCGAGGCTGAGGCCTACACCCTGCAGGAGCTGAAGAAGGACATGGACCACTGCCTACCAATAGCAGTTTTCTTCAGTGCTATGAGTGCATTCGTCCTGACCTCCGAGAAACATGCCCTGGAGTTCGCAAAAGCGTTCAACGATCCAGAGAAGCTAGACGCCGCTGTCGTCAAGTCGTTTAAGAATCCTTATTCATTGTCCTACCTGAAATATGTCACACCAATTTTTATTAGTAAAGGGATTTTATAATTGCTTAAAAATGATATTATACGAGCCATCTGTCATTTCATCTCAAAGATGTAAGCACAAATCGTCGAATCGTTGATACTTACCAATGGCAAAGTGTTAAAAAATTAGCGCTCAGGAGATATTAACAACCTTATCTGAAAGTTTTAAAGACTTTTCGCTTCAAAGAAGTGTGTATGATGGATTTTAGCTACGCCAATTTGAGTGAAAGAAACTTTTATCACGTGTCGTGTTTGTCTTGTATCTCCCGTTGTTCAAAGGATAAACTAGTAAATATTTCTTTTGTGTCCCAACTTCATCGCCGCTTTTGTGTCCCAGCCTCGTCGTAGGTGTCGGTGGCCGAGTGGAACGAGACCGACACGGTAACGAAGATAGCACGCTGGTGCAGGTACGGAGGGGATCAGCCAGAAACTATAAACACTCGAGTAAATTAGAAAGATATATATATATTGAACAGAATGTAACAATACTTAACTTTTACATAGTACTGCAGAATGTTGATACATAGTTGTTAGAGGCCTGCCTAGTGCCTGTACGATAGCAAAGTCTTCACTCGTGCCTATCTGATTACGAAGGTCCTAACTCGTTGCTATCTCAGTCCGAAGTGGCCGATATCTTTCCGTGGGGGCCACGAGCGGGGTTGCAGCAGAGGGCGCTCGTGGCTGTCGTGAGAACGCCGCGCCGTGTGTGCATGGCGGCGCGCGGCGAAAGTAGGTGGCGCGCACTTTGTACTTGTGCGACACCACAATTTCCACTGTGTTTGATGAAACTAAGTCTAGAAAGATAGTTGCCACATTTTTATTTTGTTTAACAGCTGAAGTATATTGATTGATAGAGCTAGAAAATAAAATGTACATTGTATCAAACACTCTGTTTAATTTTTTTTACTATACTTGACAAATAACTGTCACTGATAAACAGGTTCATAGAATCTTTGCAGTTTACATCCAAGATCAATCAATAAATCATTTAATGCATCAAATTTGTTCACGCTCTGTTTCTTTCGTCCCACCACTTGATATTCATCACAGAATGGTACAGTGGTGGGAATCGACTGCTGTTTCATAAAATATTTGTTGCTATTTTTGTGCAATAAATAATTTTGATAAACCTTCAGAAAAATATATTTCGTAATTTAATTTGTTTACTTGTGGAAATTTCCAGTGAAGATATTGATTTTTAAACTGACTTTTTGCAGCTTTAAATTTTTGAATATTTTAACAAATGCTCAAATTAAATATTGCTTTTGTAAAAGTACTATAAAGATTTTTCAAAGAATAGTAAAAATTTTCATGAATCTTACAATTTAGTTCAGCTGAGGAAATAGGTTTTTTTCTTTGGTCTGTTGGTCTTTCCACAGAAAACATAAATTTTCTTACCGTCAGTTTGTTCTAACATATTACGTTATACAAATGTAAAATCGTTATTCACGCCTTCCAGGGATTTTACAATTTTATTAAACGACTCATACCGTGAACTGCAGTATTTTGGGTAGCTCTTTGCATATTGATCATTTATGTATATATATATATACATATATACACACACACACACACACACACATTATATATATAATATTTTTTTTTTTTTTTTTTTTTTTTTTTTTTTTTTTTTTTTTTTTTTTTTTTTTTAGGCAGGGGATACTATAGTTATCCAATAGTACAGAGTTGAATTTCAATATTACACACTTTCTGGAGCTCATCCTAATTGAGCAAATCGGTTACTCTAGTTCAGAGGTGGGCACAAATCGGCTCAATGAGCAGTGCTCAGGCTCAGGCAGGAAAAAGAGCAGCGTTCGCCCTCGGCCGGTAGTTATCCTAGTTGCCGCTAGAGGTCTGCACGCTTGCTGGCGCACCTGACAAACGTTCGATACGGCGAGTTATAGTACGCCGCGACAGACTCAAACTTGCGAAAGAACGTGATAACTGTCGACATAGTTCGTCTGTTACGACTTCCAAAAACTCTGCTTCACAAATTCACCGTCACAAAATGGTCGGGAAGTACGGGCTATCAGCAAAGCTATTCTGTAACTAGAACGAACAGCTGCATCGGAGGATGAGGCATCACATTCCTGTGTAAGAAATTAACAGAGTTGTCATTTCAAAGGAAAATTGGTTTTATTAAACAAAACACTGTGATTAAGTTATCTCGTAAGTAGGTACAGCATTATAATACATACCTCTACTTTACTTCCTTCCTCGCGTAGATTAATAAAAGTTTAAGTCGCATTTCACCTTCTACACTTCCGTACTGGTTGAAGTAATGTGTTCTATAGTGGCGTTCTAAATTGTCCTTTTTATGCCTAGTATTTTACCACATACCAAACATTTTGCTCATCTGCTTTCAGTGAACAATTAATCACACTCCCAACTAGAGTTGAACTGGAAAATATAAAGCCGGCCGCGGTGGCCGAGGGGACTGAGGCGCTCCAGTCACGGTCCGCACGGCCACTACGGTCGGGGGTTCGAATCCCCCTCGGGCATGGATATTTGTGCCGTCCTTAGTTGTAAGTAGTTCATAAGTAGTTTGTAAGTTTAGGGACTGATGACCCCGTAGTTAAGTCCCATAGACTCTACAAACATTTGAACATTTTTTTTGAAAATATAACACCGCTTTACCGCGCCGATTTGACTAACCATTTCAAGTCCACAGCGTACTGTACCATAATGTAATTTCATAGATTATAACGAAAACCCTGAAGTACAAAATTCGAACTAACAGATGGCACTGTAAGCAGGGTCTTCTGAAACAAAAAAATCGCTCTTACCTTTATAAGATATTTGCCGGCTCGACTGCCCGCGCTGGACATTTTAGAGAAGAGTTTCCAATATTATGTTTATAAGTTACTTACTTATAAACATAATAGCATTTTTCAGGAGATACCCCTAGCAGTGGAATCTGTTCATTCGAGTTGGATACTAAAGAGTTTGCACTATTATCTTTATAAGTTACTAGCTGAAAACCTGGCGTTGCCCGGGTATTTATTTATTTATTCCTGCCATTTTTCAGGTATATATTTATTTGTATAAAGGCTGTATGTCTGTAAAATCTCTTGGGAATACAATTAGTACTAAAGAAGTAATAGATTAAAACCTGGTGCGTGACGGGGCAGTTTTCCACGAACGTTACTGTTTATGTGCTCATATCTCATAAACTACCTGTCGTACTGTGATACAACTTAGAAGGTACACTAAACTATATGCGTGTATACTGTCTGTAAAATTTCCTGCGACTACAATTTGTAGTGTACAAATTATAAATTGTAACATCATACCGAGAGCCGTAGTTTTACTCCATAAACAACGGAAAAGTAGTAAGCGAGAAACTTTTTTCCTTTCATCATTTTACTATGGTTGCCAGCGAGAAAAAGTTTAATAAAGGTTTAAAATTTTCTTTAAAGTTTGTTGCAACTCGCTAAGTACTCTCATTCTCATATAGTGTATTTGTAAAGTCTCATCGCATTATGGCAGTTTCTTGCAACTCCTATCGTTTATGGAGTTATATCTCTTGAGCCATGTGTCGTATGTGATTCGTACTCCTACAGAAGATGTTATCTCACGTAAGCAATATGTGTACCAAATTTGGTTGAAATCGGTCCAGTGGTTTAGGAGAAAATGACCAGCATTGTCGCTTAAGGCAGCAGTTTCCCACGCATCTTATTGTTTATGACGTCATCTCTCGTGAACTATATATCGTATGTGATTCTTACACTTACGGCGAGCGTCCTCATGGATTGAAGCTTACGTGTACAAAATTTCTTAAAGATTGGAACAAAACTGTAGATTTGTATGCAACACGTACAAAGATACGGACACTCTGCTTTATATATTAGATTTTATAACGCACTGAGCCAGGTGCATTTGTGCGGCTAAGTTAGCGCGTTGGCTGCGCATAACGCCACCTAGTCTTTTCAGCAGGAACTATGTGATGGACGCCAGCTGCTAGCGGCTCTGCTCCTGCCAAGGCAGGCGGCTCCGAGAGCGCGGCTCGCTCATTGCCCACCTCTGCTCTAGCTAGAGATGTTTTGAGGCCTTATGCTACTGCAAATGAGATACATGATTTATATAAACACAATTGGTTTTACCGTCTACAGACTGGTTCCTAATAAGGAAAACATGAAACTGTTTCCATTACTGGTGCAAAATTTTGCTGCCAAAAGCAGATTTCAAAATATGTTTATAGATGAAACTTCCTGGAAGATTAAAATTGTGGGCTGGAACCAGGACTCGAACCATGGAGCCTTTGCCTTTTGCTGGCAAGCGCTCTACCACTAAGCCATCCCGACACGATTCACGGTCTGTCCTCACAACTTCAATTCTCGCCAGTGCACACTCCACTGCAGAGTGAAAGTTTCATTCTGCATGTTAATAGATTTTTAGGAAATAGTGATGAGTCTGCTGATGGCACGTTTCAGCGAATTCTAAATTCAATGGAATATTTTAAGTATCTGGGCTAAGTACTGAAAACCCAAATGCTGATTTTGCAGTTATACGGGAGGTTTGGTACCAAATTTCATTAAGGACTATTTTCATGCATACATAGTGCCTAACTGAATGAGACATGCAAAGAGTTATTTATAAAAGGACGTAGTTTTGAAAATTATTGTTCATTTTTCACACTGCTGTAAAAAGAGCAGAACTGAAAATATAGTGGATGCATTAAGTGCAACGCCTCGTCGAATCAAGATCACTCTCTGTTTTACCCTGCATAGAGAAGCCACCGGGAAGCCATCAGAAGATATCTAGTAAGCTTAAGACAAATCTATCCAATGGTTTCGCAAATATTAGTGTTGCTTAATAATGACGATGACCTGATTGAAATTTACTAACATGTCTTTCTAGTCATATTTTCAAACAGGCTGAAAAATGCTTCTCTCTGAGTACAAGAAAGGTAGATATGTTCGTGTTTAAAAGACCGACAGAAAAGTGAGGAACCACCTGCCACAGTCCTCGTTCCGCGTTCCTCGTCTAGCATTTTCGCATGGGAACATATTCGCCCTCTATCAACAGACAAGATGCTAAATGCTCTTACCCGGTCTCTTTCCGTAAAGAAGCTTTTATACAAAGCTTTTAAGTCTCACTGCCACTGTTGACTTATGTCTCTCCGCAGTGTTTTCATTTTCTGCCAGTTACACGTTTGCCTGTCCGCATCCCCCCTGTCTTCATCCCTTTCCCCCATCATCCTCACAACTGTCTTCTTCACTGTCGCATTCGTTTCACTCACTTAGCGACTGTCTCTGTCATTCTCTTAGTCTGTCTCTTCAGCCATCACTGTCTTGTCTGTACATATGTCATGGTGGATGGTTTCATTGGGCTTGCAATCAAGAAATATAACACACTAGCTGAAAACCCGGCGTTGCCCGGGTATTTATTTATTTATTCCTGCCATTTTTCACGTATATATTCATTTGCATAAGCGCTGTATGTCTGTAAAAACTCTTTCGAATAAAATTAATAGTAAAGAAATAATAAATTAAACACTTCTGCGTGACGGGGTGGTTTTCCATGAACGATACTTTTTATGTGCTCATATCTCATGAAATATGTGTCATACTATGATACAATTTATAAGATACACTCAACTATATGCGTGTATCCTGTTTGTCAAATTTCCTGCGGCTACAACATGTAGTGTAGAAATTATAAATTTTAACGTCATGCCGAATGCCGTAGTTTTAGTCCATGAACAGCGGAACGTTACTGTTTATGTGCTCATATCTCATGAACTACATGTCGTACTGTAATACAATTAAGAAGGTACATTCAACTATATGTGTTTATACTCTCAGTAAAATTTCCCGTGGCTACAATTTGTAGTGTACAAATTATAAAATGTAAAGTCATACCAAATGTTGTAGTTTTAGTCCATAAACAGCGGAAAAGTAGTAAGCGAGAAACTTTTTTCCTTTTATCATTTTGCTATGGTTGTCAGCGAGAAAAAGTTTAATAAAGGTTTGAAATTATATTCAAAGTTTGTTGCAAGTCTCTAAGTACTCTCATTCTCATATAGCATATTTATAAATTCTCGTCGCATTATGTGGCAGTTTTCTGCGATTCCTGATGTTTATGACGTCATATCTTCTGAACCATGTGTCTTATGTGAGTCTTAACCCTGTGCAATTGTTACCTTCCAGTAAGGAACGTGTGTACCAAATTTGGTTGAAATCGGTCCAGTGGTTTAGGAGAAAATGAGCAGCTTTGTCGCTAAATGCAGTTTTTCACGCATCTCATTGTTTATGACGTCATATCTGGTAAACTATGTGACGTACACGATTGCTACACTTATGGCGACCGTCCTATTGGATTGAAGCTTACGTGTACATAATTTCGTAAAGATTGGAACAAAACTGTAGATCTGTATGCAACACGTACAAATATACGGACACTCTGCGTTATATATTAGAAGATGGGTACGTGTGGGGGAATGTGGAAGGAAAGTGGAAAGTAGTTGTCTTGTTAGCCGGTCTTAGAGTCCAGACAACCAAAGCTAATACACAGTATTCACTTATCTTTCTTTTTCATTTCAATTTTGTCATCTCTCTTTTATACCCCTTCTACCATCTTCACCCATTTTCTGTTGCTGTATCTCATCATTACTGTCTGTTATACTTGGCGTCATGTAGGAAGGCGTTCCGCGCATAGAGGCGGAATGATAGGAGACGCGAGGAGGGGAGGAGCTACGGCCCAGCTTCAACAGTGGAGCCTGCAGGAGAAACATTGCGTAACTCGCGGCCAGCCACACGCCTACAGGATGAACGTTATTGGCTGCCAGTGCGGTAATGGAGGGGGATGCGCAGAAGGCTGATAACAGGGGCGCCTTCCTACGTGACACGGACTATAGTGTCTTCTCTATCACCACCACTTTCTCTCTCATATTCTATCTTAGCAAAAATAAAAAAAAATAAAAACTGTGAATATATTCGCAAGCCAAACTTCTTGGCGAGGAATACAGAATGAGGACTGAAGCAGCTTTTCTGTCATTTTAAACACGAACGTATTTTCCTTTTTTGTGCTCTGACGAGAGAAATTTTCAGCTGTTTCCCATCTTTTTATTACTGCAGCTGAGAGTGCTATTTGTGCACTGCTTAAAATGTGTGTTTGGCTTTGTAACTTATAAAATAATAGGTGACGGAAAATTTTAATGTGATAGGTCAACACAAGAAATGTTACACTTTCTGTGGAGCTATGAACATAGTTTAATGTATCATTTTCCACAGAGTTACAGCACAAAGATATAATTTTTTAAATGGAACAACAGTTTTTTTTTTCTAAAGTGCATTGGAATCATTGAAACCAAATCAATTTACATTCCTATCTCTGATGAGATCACGTTCACAAATTATGTTTGGGAGCTACAACCCTTCAAAGTTTCAGCGGCAGATACCACAAACGCTGCGCATAATGCAATGCGCCTTCTAAATGTGGTGCGGCCGAGTTGTAACGTCGCCGGTGTCACGGAGCGAGAAGCTTCCTCGATGCGCTGTTAGACTGCCGACTGTCGCCGCACACGGCCGTATACCCGGCAGTTGGAGCCACACAAACAACGGGGGCTCAATATACCACTGCTACTGACATCGGATGACGACGGCATACACGAACAACGAGTACCTTGACATGTCTCTGATGCTCGGCGAGTGCCGACACGACCCTACTGAAGCATCCATGGCATATGCCGTGAGATATCGTAGGTGAAGAGCCCCAGCAGCCATTACGTTCTTACGTGCCGAACAACGACTTCGGGAAACGGCAGCTTTGTAATGCGCCGCAGTAACAGATGAAGACCTGCAAGAAGTGAGGAGACGGAGATGTTTGTTTTAGCTGCACTACACCACGATCCTCATGTCAACTTACGAGCCTTTGCTGCAGTCTCACATCTGTGTGGCGTACAGTATACGGCCACAGGTTTCACCCGTACCGCCTGTCACCAACCCAGGAGCTGCATAGGAACCATTTCCGTGCAAGAGTGACATTCTGTGAGTGGGCCATGCGTAATTTCATGCTGGAGTCTTTACAAAGTGTTATGTTCTCTGATGAGTCCACGTTCACAAATTATGGTGCAGTGAATCGCTATAACATACAATACTGGGCCGCAGACAATCCTCGGTGGGTGCGACCTGTCGACCGTCAACTTAGGTGGTCTATAAACATGTGGTGTGGAATCCTTGGGGATGAAATCATCGGTCCACACTACTTCCCAGGTACACTGACAGGTGAGTTATATCGCGCTTTTATAGCCGACAGTTTGGGTGGTCTCCTTGTGTGTCTACACACGAGAGTCCATATGTGGATGCAGCACGATGGTCACCCAGTCCATTCTGCTGCGCTGTTGTGGAAGAACTAAACAACAGGTTTGCAGGAAGATAGTTGGGGCGCCATGGAACTTATTCATTGCCGGCAGGGTCGCCCGATTTAACACCAGTAGATTTCTTTTTGTGGGGATATCTAAAGAATCGTGTTTATGTCACTGAGCCCACATTCCCAGATGATCTAAAACGGCCTCGGTGGAGTAGCCGAGTGGTCTAAAGCGTCTCGCTGCGGAGCGCGCGGATGCTCGCCGTAGAGGTTCGAGTCCTCCCTGGGGCATGGGTGTGTGTGTGTTTGTCCTTAGATTAATTTACCTAGGTTTAAGTAGTTTGTAAGCTACGGACTGATGACCACGCACGTTGATAGATTTACAAACATTTGATTTGATTTGATTTGATCTAAAACGGCGCATCGAGGACGCATGTCGCTCCGTCACACCGGCGATGTTACATCTCGTCCGCAGATCATTTCGACGGCGCATTGCATTATGCATTGAGGAACATGGATACACATTTGAACATCTAATGTCAATCAACTTCCCACCGCCATAACATCCATCAACCACCACACAGCCATTTATTATGTACAGCGTGTGGTATCTGCCCCTGAAACTTTGAAGGGTTGTAGCTCCCAAACTAACAGTGATAGGAATGTAGTTTAAATTGATTTGGAAGCAGCTGGTTTCAACGAATGCAATGCACGATAGAAAAAAGTATTGTTCCATTTAAAAAATTATATCTTTGTGCTGTAACTCTTTGGAAAATGATACAATAAACTATGTTCATAGCTCCGCAGAAAGTGTAACATTTCTTATGTTGACCTACCGCATTACAATTTCTCGTCACCTATTATTTTATAAGTTACAGAGGCAAAGACAGTGAAACACCCTGTATATATATATATATATATATATATATATATATATATATATATATATATATATATATATATATATATATATGGCAACGTATTGCACTCAGATATCGATTACAATTGAAGTTTGAACGTGAAAAGTGTGATATTTTAGATAGAGCGAGACTCTGTGGGGCTGCCATAATAATAAAACAATCATTCTCGTTACCCTCTAATATGGCGTGTGATCACCTCGTACAGCCAGTACAATTGCTTACATGTTCTTGAGGGATATTTGGCCCTACTTACATGCGTGCAATATCCAGCTATGCAACCGTTGTGGGAAGCGCTGGTCTGGCTAAAATGCGCCTGACAAGTGCATCCCAGATCTGCTCAATCGGGTTTAAGTCCGGTGAACAAGTCGGTTACTCCATTGGTTCAATTCCCTCAGCCTCAATCATGTTTTTCACCATTGCAACTCTGTGGGACAACCATTATCGTCCACCAGAAGGAACCCATCTCCTATGGCACCAGTGTAGGTCACAACAAAAGGTCGAAGGATCCTGTCTCTACACGTCTGAGCAGCCGACGCGCCATTCTGAACATCGTAGAAGTCCGTTCATCCGCTAATACTGACTCCTGTCCACACCACTTGTCCACCACCATGATATGGTGATGTTTCCTGTATATAAGCACGATTGCTCCGAGTTCCACATTCTGTACAGGTGAGGGAACGCAAATCTTGACTCATCTGTGAACCAGGCTCCACTCATTAGAGCTCGAACCCTGATTTTTATACGCCCAGTTTCTCCGCAGTAAACGGTGTAGTGGTTTTAATGACGTACACAACATAGGCCTCCGAGTGTAGATGGCACATTCTAGAAGACGATCTCGTCTTGGAAATGCCGTCTGTTTTCCTGGTAAGCGATCATTGTGGGATTCTTATCACACACTTTTAATAGTTCACGCGGTTTAGACTGACCTTTCATTAAGAGTCTTAACCGTGGGCAGCATATCTCACCCAATCTGTTTTTCGATTTTAGACTCCCATCAGTGGTTTCTTTATAAAGGATACAGCGGGAATATTATTTACCTAAAGACGACCACACCCTGTTGTGGGAATGTTTTAACAAGGTACCCTGAAAGCTGGATGCTGTTCCAATTATTATGTAATCATTTTCTTATGTCATCCACCTGAAGATGCAACTTTACTGATGAGAAACCGGTAGTGTCGGAATAAACACATCTTGACAGCTGTTGCGATTTCATTCTTTACACACCTCCACCTAAGACATCATCGAAGTAAATTTTAATTTTCAGTCTTTATTTTTGTGGTGATTGTGTGGAGAATTCCATAAATATGTATTTAAGCTGTGGTTGCCCTTTTGATCTCTAACTGTTTGTGATGATATAGCGCGTCCTGTTGCTATCTGGAGAGTGCGGTGCAGCTGTCTCCTGTCTTGAGGCGCTGTTCACAGGAGATAACGGTCACCTCTTTCTGATGTTACCACTGGACGACGTTGCCCTAGCCTTCTTTTAACGGTTCGTGTGGTCTTGTCTGTAATCGTGTCCATGTCCTGAAAATTACACCCTGGGACACTTAAATAGCTGCAGCAACCTCCCTCTGTCTCGCTTCCAACTTTGCTATGGCTCTATCAAAACTAGACTTAAGAAACTTGAGGGATTTTCTGCGATCGTCATGTGAATAAAATTCTTGAATATCCGTCTGCAGATCGCTTTTATTTTCTAGAACATGGCCGGTTTCGGAACAACTGCCCATCTTCAGATCTGTTAACAAATGTTACAATTGATTGTAAGCTACTATTTACAACCTATACAACCCTAAACGTTAATAAAAATATTAAGAAAAAATACCAATTCTATGAAGTTACAGATTAACCTGTCGCATTACTAAAATACATTAGTCTCCTAAAGCTTTATATAATGTATTTCGATTCATCTGCTTGATGGACATATTTTCGTTGAAATTACTCTCAATAAGTGACTATTGACTTAGATACAATATCATTTCTAAAGTCTAGGTGTAAAATTGTTGCCAAGGAATAAAATAGCAGTTACAATTGGAATACATTAGATTTCAAACTAAAAGAGGACTATAAATAAATAATTAAGTAAGTAGGTTACACAATCAGTTGTAACATTTGTTAAGAGATCTGTAGATGGGCAGATGTCACGAAACCGGTCATATTATCCATATCTATAAATGTGAATGTCTGTTCGGTGTACGTTTATCACGTCTAAACCACAAGACATAAAGAGCTAAAAATTTGTACAGTTACTAATGTCTACCCGGGGAAGGCTTTAGGCACGGTTTTATGGCGATCGGATAGCTCTCTCTCTCTCTCTCTCTCTCTCTCTCTCTCTCTCTCTCTATATATATATATATATATATATATATATATATATATATATATATTAATGTGAATGTCTTTTCGGTGTACGGTTACCGCGTCCGAACAACAAGACGCACAGACTTAAATATTTGTACAGTTACTAATTTTTAGGCACGGTTTTATAGCGATCTGACAGAAAATTAGGAATTTGAAGAATATAACGAGAAATGCGGAACAATAATTACTCTTTAAAAATGTTTTTATTGGTTGCATTGTTGCTTGAGGTTGATAATGATAAAAGGGTGGAGTATACTGGAATGGGAAGTTATCGCTGTATATAATATTCTACGTGTGTGTGTGTTAATATTACGCTCTGCAGAGAATATTACAGAACGCAAACGAATGGTCTGTGTGTAATTGTTGTCCGAAGTCTCCCGTTGTAGACCATAGCAGTTCCATGCCGATAGCTATAAGGAGGTGGAAGATATCGTGGTTGAAAGTCGTCAAATTATAAAAAATTCGGACTGAAGGCCAGCGATGACGTTTGCGACTCTATAGCAAGGAGGTTACATACAGCGAAACGTGTTGCCACAGACCATATCTTTGTTGAATGCGTGCTACAATGTCTTCAGCTCTTTCTCTGTAAGGATAAGCAAACGAATAAAGAAATATAACAGTAAATAAATAAAGCAGTAAAAAAGAAATATCTTTTAATACATAATTTGTTTATTTGAATGTTCATTAAAAACGTTTGTTTCTGAAGAAGGTATTGTATTTCATTTCATCCTTCAAAACCAGTCTCATAGTACACTACTGAAAGACAGCTTATCTATCATAATCAACAAACACGCGAGCGGAGCCGCGGGTTTAAGATAGTAGAAAATAAAACGGACTGAAAACGTATATTCAAGTATTTTATTCCTACGGCTTTCCATTGCCATAGATTCGAGTAGGTCACGTAGTTGTGGCATTTCACTATCTGCTCACTACATTAGCTGAACCCATCTGCTAGTGTAATTCGTTTGGTAGAGTAAACAGAAGTCAACACTAAACCCCTGTGGATTAAATTTCTGTTATTAGCACTATCTCGGTTGCCGTAATGTTGTTGTCTGCATTCCGTAGAACCGAGACAGACGTCGAACCATTTTAGTTCATTCTGCCGATTACAGTTCTTCAGAACCTAGATATCTCAGCCGTTGAATGCCCGTTGCCATTTGTTGTACCATCCTCGATGCCATTTGTTGAGTTCTCGTACTGGTGTGTCAGGAAAGGTACAGTGCAGGATGCGTAGCTAGAACAAGTATTCAGATTAGTGATACAAGTTTTATTGACTGAAGAATACAATACTCATCTTCTATCTATTCTTCTCTCTCCTCGCCGTGGTGGAGTAGCCGAGCGGTCTAAAGCGTCTCGCTGCGGTTGCTGGCCGTGGAGGTGCGAGTCCTCCCTGGGGCATGGGTGTGTGTGTTGTCCTTAGATTAGTTTACCTAGGTTTAAGTAGTTTGTAAGCTACGGACTGATGACCACGTAGTTTGGTCCGATAGATTTACAAACATTTGAACATTTGATTTCTCTCTTCTCGCGGCGTAGTCTTCTGTACGATGCTAGCTGCGCTGAGACCCAGTTCGTAGCCGAGTTCAGATGGGCTCTTCCAGATGCATGTCGGCCTCGATATAGCAGCTTGTAGAGGGCGCGCGTCTCGGTTGCCCCCTCCAAGAGGCGCGGGGCCGGCGTGCGATTGGCTGCCGGACGTCATCCGCTGCCTTCTCCACGATCGTTCTCTTGCGTCTGGCGTGTGGCGCTTACTTCACGCCACAACATCAACTCATCCCCAATTGTTTTGACCAGTGTATAATGCAAAAAATTGTGGATTAAATACTCCTCGGAAAATTCAGTATTTGGGAAGCAGCCGGACTAATGATTTAAGGAGGAAGATCGTTAAAAGGAGGACGACGGGCAAAAGGAGAAGTATCATCTTCCGCTTCCACGCAGTTAAAACGTCAACTTGAGGAAAAAGAAAGGAAGCTTTTCAAAGAAAAATAACGAGAGGGTGGTCCTACTTGAGCGGAGGAAGAATGAAAGTTCGCAGTAGTTACCAAAACAAAGATTCCCTGAAGAGGAGACAGGAAAGGAAAGGGAAGCAGTTCTGAATCTGTGTGTGTGTGTGTGTGTGTGTGTGTGTGTGTGTGTGTATGTTATTTGCAGACTTTTGAGGAATACTCCGTGCAGTGTTGCTCCTGGCGTGGATGTCTCATGTTGCATATACAGACAGTGACACTGTTGCCTACTTCGTATGTGAACATTGCAAAAATTCAATACTGAATGTTTCAGTTAATAGTAAATAGCATCACTGGTCTGTTGTATTTAATTTTACTCCTCAGTACGTTTGAAGAAATACTGATTTCCATACGGTGTGTCCAGTGTTTGAAACAGCGATGATGTTAAAAAGTCTTCCTTTGATAAAATTTAATTTTGTATTAGCTGCCATATACCTCCACCATGAAGCAGTTTTATTAAAATTAGTTTATACAGGGTGTTTCACTAAGTGTGTTTGCCTCTGTAACTTACAAAATAATAGGTGATGGGAAATTTTAATGCGGTAGGTCAACACAAGAAATGTTACATTTTCTGCGGAGCTATGAAGATAGTTTATTATATCATTTTCCAAAAGTTACAGCTTAAAGATATAATTTTTTAAATCGTGTATTGGATTCGTTGAAACCAGCTGGGCCGGCCGCGGTGGCCGAGGTGACTGAGGCGCTCCAGTCACGGTCAGAACGGCCACTACGGTCGGGGGTTCGAATCCCCCCTCGGGCATGGATATTTGTGCCGTCCTAGTTCGTAAGTAGTTCATAAGTAGTTTGTAAGTTTAGGGACTGATGACCCGGTAGTTAAGTCCCATAAGCTTACCAAACATTTTTGAAACTAGCTGCGTCCAAAGCAATTTAAACTACATTCCCTTCACTGTTAGTTTGGGAGCTACAACCCTTCAAAATTCCGGGGGCGGAGGCTGCGATAGCGTAGCTGACTGGCCGAGTGACTATCCCCTGGGGCACGGCCCACTGTCTCATGACCATCAGCCAGTCAGCTACGCTGTCGTAGCCTCCGCCCCCTAAACTTTGAAGGGTTGTAGCTCCCAAACTAACAGTGATGGGAATGTAGTTTAAATTGATTTGGACGCAGCTGGTTTCAACGAATCCAATGCACGATAGAAAAAACTATTGTTCCATTTTAAAAATTATATCTTTGTGGTGTAACTCTTTGGAAAATGATACAATAAACTATGTTCATAGCTCCGCAGAAAGTGTAACATTTCTTGTGTTGACCTTCCGCATTACAATTTCCAGTCACCTATTATTTTATAAGTTACAGAGGCAAACACACTTAGTGAAATACCCTGTATGATTCTTATGAGAGGACAAGAAGGCTTTTGTCCGCCACCGATGCAAGCTACCCTATGTCGTTCACATGGGATAAGTACTGGACATAAAATTCATTGCAGTTGAGGTCAAGATCTGTAATGGACTAGCAAGAAAAAAGTGTGAAATCTTTACAAAGTTATGCAAGCTGTTCTCGTCTTCAGCTGTGATAAGGGCTATATCTGTGACAGATTACACAGCATTTTTATAGTGTACATGATTGATAAAAACCGGATGCAGCATGTGTTATTTTCGTGGCCTGTTAGAAAGTATAAATTGGTATAATCAGTTATCGGGTCTTGGTCTGCTCTTATCTGTGGGCAGCTCTTACACAAACACATCCACTCCGGGCGTCCTATCGCTCTCCCACTCTCCACGGTACCGCCTTCCATCGTGATCTGCATCTACACAATTAGTCTGGAATTCACTCTTAAGTGCCATTCAGAGGTGATCAGCGATCAGATGCGTTATAACGGAGAACGTACAGTATCACTGCACCAACATCTCGCTGAACTCTTCTTGTGAATCAGAGCCACAAAACGGTGGGAACGGAAACCTAACATTCAGACTTGCTGCTGACATTTCTTACTCCTTACTAAAGGTAATATACATTAATTATAATATTTAGTTCAGTGAAATGTAACAGTTGTTTTCTGTGGATTGTGATGTTACTAATAGAATCGATGAATATCCCATACATAGAATGTGTAAAAGTGTGTCAAATACTGCTATTACGTTCCAAAAAGACACAAAATCGTGCATTAATTATGCGAACATTTTCTTTAACACAATGTAAAGAAAACAATGCTGACAGGTTTAATTACTGGAACCTCTTTATTACTAGTTAGTGGCGTGGCCCAACATCAGATAACCTGTTTAAATACAGAATCTTGAGCATTAGGGTTCTTCACAGTCATTCATAAAAGACACTAAAATAACACATAAAACAATTCATTAATTAAAACTTCCGGGCTAAGTTGCCGTGGTCCAGCCATAAAACTTCTTACTCCCGACCCTTCATTTAATGGTGATTGTGATGAATAATTAAATGATTTTTTGGGGCACCTGAATAGTATTAATCCATGGAAACAATTTACTATGACGAAAGAGGAAAACGGACAGTTGAACTTTTTGGATGTATCGGTAATTAAACGGGCAGATCGGACCTTGGGACATAAAGTATACAGAAAAGACACCCACACCGATCGTTATCTTCATAATGATTCGAACCATCATCCTAGGCAGAAGAGAGGTATCATTAAAACATTGATGGATCGAGCTAATAATATCTGTGAGCCTATTTATCTGAGAGATGAATTAAACCATTTGCGAACAGCGTTTAAGAAAACTGCATACACCGATAAAGAGATAGATCCAGCTCTCCATCCAAGAAGAAAAGTGTCCGAAAACAAGCCACAACAACAACTGTCAGCCAGAAAAGTTTTTCTTCCTTTCATCCACAAAATTACGGACCGTATTGGGAAAGTTTCGGCCAGGTTTCAAGTTCAGACCGTCTTTAGACCTACAAAGAAAATTAGCGAATGCTTACGATCGGCCGGCCGCGGTGGCCGAGGTGACTGAGGCGCTCCAGTCACGGTCAGCACGGCCACTACGGTCGGAGGTTCGAATCCCCCCCTCGGGCTTGGAATTTGTGCCGTCCTAGTTCGTAAGTAGTTCATAAGTAGTTTGTAAGTTTAGGGACTGATGACCCCGTAGTTAAGTCCCATAAGCTTAACAAACATTTGAACATTTTTGCTTACGATCGGTAAAAGACGCACGACATCCACTAGCAACGCCTGGGGTGTATAAAATTCCCTGTAGCTGTGGCATGGTTTATATAGGAACAACAAAAAGGAGTGTTAATACTTGCATATTGGAACACAAAAGGAATTGTCGTCTGGGTCACACAGACAAGTCAACTGTGGCAGAGCATGTTTTTCCACGTGGTGACCATGAAATCAAATTTAGTGAAACGAGCGTGCTAGCCAGGACGTCGCATTATTACACACGGATGTACAGAGAAGCCATAGAAATACTAAAACATCACAACAATTTTAACAGGAAAGAAGAAGGTTTGAAATTAGATAAGATTTGGCGGTCAACTTTGAACCAAAGATATGACAATCGATTACCTGTAATCGAGAGACATGACGTTGGTCAAAGATAACTTCATAGTTGGCAGCACGTGACAAGTGGTGGCGCCATCTATATAAACAGGACCTCCAGCGCCTAGTAGGCAGTCGTCGACTCACCCTTGAAGATGTTGCCCGCAGTAGGCAACGAAACGTCGGGAGTAAGAAGTTTTATGGATGGACCACGGCAACTTAGCCCGGAAGTTTTAATTAATGAAGACGCCGGCCGTGAAAGCCTACATTCTATTACATAAAACAATTATTAAGCCCCGTTTACGCTGGGGCAACATCGTGGCATGCGACAATGCCGCACGCTACAGTGCCTCACGTCGTCGCACGAGTCACGTGAGACACCATTGGTCAAGCCGCAAGCTGCCGCAGTGTGCCGCAGATTAAAGCAAGTATGGCCATCCTTTTCCGCGCCGCTTGCCGCCATCTGCAGCTCGTGATTGGCTGAAATCCAGTCACATTGTTCTTTCCGCCATCTTGGTCCTATACGTCGCTTGGCTGCCACGAAAACCTTGTGAATATTCGTATGTTTGGGTTTGAATAATGCCACAGTGTTGTACTTTTGGGTGTTTTTAAGAAGGGAAGAAGGGAGGTAAACCTTATAGTACTTCCATTAGGTATCAGAAATGCAGGAAGATGAACAGTCTGGCTGATGAAAGTCGTCTGAGAAAACTAGGAGGCCAGAAACGAACTTCGGTTCTTGTGCTGTGAAGATTTTAATTCATAATGTAAATTAATAGATTAAAGATTCACTGACGAATGGATCACGCAGCAGATAGTTTTATATTTTTAACTGGAATAAATTTTTGAAGAAAATTCCTGCACAACGTCGAGAGGTTAAATTATTTACGCGTCGTTGATTTTATCTGCAGGTAGTTGTCGAAAATACACAATTTTATTTTACATGTTAGTGAGTGAACTAGATTCCCGTTTGGATATGAAATTAACATACAGTTCCTGAAACAAGATTTTCTCATTGGTTTTCGTGTGTTAGAGTGTCATAACAGGAAACAAAGAATTGAAACATGACAAATATTAGACATTCAAAAGTAATTGGCGTTGTAAAGACACCTTTAATTTCTGTTTCTGGTAAAAGACATGTAGTGGGTATCTCCTTGCATTTTTCGAAGTTCATGTAAGATATAAGTACATAATACCCAAGAAAATACTTATCAAAGACTTTTCTATGATCTCATATTGTTTTCTTAATTTACACTATGCTCCGATGATGACATGTTCGCGGTCTATTGAAATATTTGGCTACGGTACAGGTCAGCCTGAATTATACGTGAACTCTTTAGATATAGAGCCACAAACCAGTTTTCTTACATTCGGACGATAAGTATTCCGTAGAGCAGCCAGGTCCGCATGAACAGAAGTACGCGAAGTTCCCGCATCTGTCCGTCGGATATAACAGTCTGTATCTCGAGAATGAAAAGAGTTATCGTTCTGCTCTGAACCTTAAATAAAATTCGGATATCTTACCTACATTTCGTCCGCAGCATTGTATGAGCTAAAATCAACCATACGCAAAGTCTACGCAATGCGACTTTTCCTCTGCAAACTCTTCAAAATGTTGCGCAGTAGTTTACTTAATTTGACGTAGCACGGAAACTATGAGGAATAATGAAGAGAAATTGAGATCATTATCGAGTGAATGTATCACACTATAACACGTGAAAAAATTAAATTTTTTTATTGGTTGGTTTTCTCAAAATCGGTTGATAAGTATTGTTAAGCGCTGGGAACTTCGTAGCGGTCGGCGTGTAAGCAGCAGAGGAATAGGCCCAACATGGCTGCCGCTGGCAGGCTGGCCATACTTTCCCTATACACAGCTTTAGCCGCAGATAGCTCCCGAGCTGAGTGGGTTCGTTTGCGACATTTTCCGTGCTGCAGCGCGTAGTTCCAAAACATGAAGTGGTCCAATGAGAAGTATTTGGCGTTCATTGAGGACTGCAGACAATCAGAAGTGCTGTGGAATGTGTGTGTCAGCAATTATAAAAATAACAGACTAAAAAGAGACGTGATACAGAAACTCGGTTCCACATATGAAATTGACGAGGTCACTGTAAAGAAGAAGATAAAAAATCTGAGAAGTGCATTTCATCGCGAGCACACGCATATGATTATTAAGAAAGGCAGCTCAGCACCCGATAGGGAACGGAAGCGGTTCGCATATGAATCATTAAAATTCATTCTCGACATGACGGAACCACATGCAAGAATAGACACCTCAATTGTAAGTGCCTCGATATTTCAATAACCATACATATTTTATAACTGAGTACTGCAGTATACTAATCAATGGCCATAAAATTATGAATAAATATATTTATACATTAGGAAATTTTCCTCTGTTCATACAGACTCCGAATTTCTTATGTTGTTGTAGTAATAGGCTACAAACAGCATCTTCTAACAAACCTATCCGAATAAATATACAATTGAATAACAATAGTTTCAAAACTCATTCTACTAAAACATACGATAAAATACGTTTGTAGGAACAAAGTTACCAAAAAGTCTGAGTTCATTCATAGAATTCTGTTTATTTACGTAAAATAGTGTAGTACATTGTACGACACTATTGGTATCTTTCTTGTCAGAATTCTAAATATTTGTAAGTGAAAGAACAATTTTTTCCGAGTTAAAAGGAATGTTTTGTGACTAATATTTATAGTGTAGACTTTTATTCAAGAGAAATTAAAAATTATATTAAAATCCAGTATTGCATGTTGCTTACTTACCTTTATGTAATTCTTCAACACTGATGAAAGAGCTTCGCACACTTGTGGCACTATGAGGGTAATAACTGAGGGAAATAGCTGAATATGATACTTTGAATAAGTACATAAGTGACTGTACCAATCACCTGTGGCTAGAAATCTTAATGTGATAGCCAGTCGAATTGTTGGAGAAATACTATCTTGTAAATTGGTATTTTTTTAATAAGAGTTGCAATTAACTGCAGTATATAATCAAAGTCCTCATTCGACATTCTCGTAAAGTTACTTGGCACCATAATCTTCTGTTAGATATCCTAGTACACTATTCCGCGGACCTGCTTTAAATATTTTCCTCTTCCACCATGGTTTCCATTTCCGTTGATTTTCGTTTCCATTGTTGGGTGCACCTGCATGTACATTGACCAAGTAACTCGCCGCTGCAGTCACTGGAGCACCCACTCTTCTACAAGACCGACTCCATGTCGCACGAAAATGTTAAAATGTCTGTAACTCTATGGAACCAAACTGTGTGGTCATCAGCCCGAAGCTTATAAAACTACTTAAACTAAGTTAAACTAACCTAAGGACAACACACACACCCCCGCCCCAGGGAGGATTCTAACCTCCGACGGCGAGGAACCGCGCGCTCCGCAGCGAGGTGCCTTAGACCGCTCGGTTACTCCACCGCGGCAGTGTGGCACGATTTCTGTTGCCGCATGCCACATAGGCTGCAAGATGTTGTCTTTTGTAGCATGCTACAAGGCGAAGCACGCCACATTTACGTAGCATGCCACAATGTTGCAAGATGTTTCCCCAGTGTAAACGAGGCTTTATACAGCGTTCACAATACGAAAACCTTAAGCAAACAGTGACGTGTATCCTAGGGGTAGAGCTCCTAAATTCCCAGGCTGAATCGTCCGCCATGTTTTCCCCAACATGGTTGGAATCGCGCTGCACTAACAGCGTAGAGGCGCATGCCCTGCCATCTTTCACAAACGATTTCGCAAAAACTAATTGATAGAAATATTTAATTTTTCTGCTACTTAAATCTTTTTATGTCAGCATTGAGACGAAATGCTTGTCATTTCGTTAATAGTCATAGTTAATAAGATATTGGCTTCGAAATCAGAAACTGCGATACATTAGGAAAAGTTTGCAGTAAAAAATAGAGGCTGCTATGATATTCCGTTTGCTGCTTATTGCACCATATGTTGCTGTGGATGAAACTTTCCTAATGGACTGAATTTTGTTTTCGACTTAGGAGGAGATCTTTACCTTTCACTCATACCGCTACCTTTTACTTTATTTAGCGCACTCATTTCCGATGGCGATAAGGCCAGAATGAATCATTGCATATCTCATACACGGTTAGAGGAATCAAAATTATATTTTGACAAATGATAACATAAAAGAGGGGAGCATCTTGCCACATGGTTACTACGCAAAACTTCATTAACTGTCGCGTTATTCAAGGAAATACATAGTTGTAGAATGAAAAAGAGTTAGTGATTTATTATTCGATTCGCAGATATTCCTTCGTCACTCACAAATGTTTATTTTTTGCTTCTTGTCCATTGTGTTTCAGAGCTACTATTCAGTTTCCAAAACATAATATGAGTTACATTTCCTTCAGTTTAAAGCCTAGCAGTAACGGAACGGAAGTTACTAGATCTAATGAGGATTTTATGTGAGAATACTTGAAAATGACAGATAGAAAGGATCTCTTGTTCTCATTTCCTCACATAATAAAGCACTCTGTATTGACATATTTAGAATATCCTTCTCATATAACTGAAACATTGAAATTGCATATTACATAGAGACACTGCACTTTTGTAGTGTGCAACTATTAAATTTAATGGGTTAAAAGAAGTCAGTACCAGTATCTTCAAGTATGGATATTATGCAGTAACAACATGTGCCTAATTATTAGGAGCTCTAATACGGAAGACGTGTTACTACTATACGGGCGGGCGGATCCCAGTGCGTCATATTTAACTGACATTATCTCAAGTTATACGTTTCTAACAGAGTTAGTGTTTGCAGAGGATGAAAATTTGATGTACTTTGAACATTTCAATCGCTTAATGTGTTCACCTAACTTCAAAGGAAAAAAAGTTCCTCGCATGTCGAAAATTCCGTAACGTCATCAGAAAGTGCATGTTCGTAAACTATCAGTATATGCTGTTTATAAATTATTTCCATAAATAAAACTAAAATGAAAAGGTAGTGTAGTTTTTAACGAACACATTGATGAAAGTTTCACGTTGATACAGTGAGTAGTTTGCGAGTGTGAGCGAGTTGAATGAAGGTAACTCCTACAGCTTGGGGAAAAATGGCGGTCAGTTCAGCTCTGGTTTATAGGAGCCTTACCTAGGAGGGCTGTTACATAAGTGTGAAAAAAATCCCCATTGTGAGGTGAAATGAAAGTTTTGGTAGCTGTAAGAGTTGTGGCGAATCTATTGCTTGTCTGTTTGAAATCGCTGCAAGAGACTAAACATAAAAAGAATAAGAAATGTGTTTGGGTTCGTGAATGGATTAAAAATGCCGTCAGCTCTCTTGCTCAGCGACCTTGCTGAAAGAAATTGTGATTGAAGGCACTAGAAGTTATTTTAATCAACTTAGAATGTCACCAGAGCACTTAACGTTAGTTTTAACCAGAGTTAGTAATTCAATAAAGAAAAAAGTAACCGTTATGCGTGAAGCACTGTCAGCACAACTGAAATTACAAATTCCATTACGTTTCTTGTCAAGTAGATATTCGCCTCTGCAGCACAAAATCCACAATTGCCATACTTCGTTTGTATAGGTATTTCGAATTGGATGTATTTTACTCTGCAATTCACTAATCGCCAACCCATGAATATTCAATTTTACAAATAATTGCTAGAAGAGCACTAACACGCCGTTAAAATCGTACAAACACCTACGCAATGCATATATGTTCAAAAACCGAATTATTCCTTTCGTTCCCCCCCGTATATTGTATTTTGTTCTGTATTGGTCATAACCTATTCTAAAAACACGCGCAATCAGTTTCACCAAAGTTGGAAGGTGCCGAAACTGTTTAGTTTCGCCGACGAGTTGCGCGAACGCCTGCCGCGCATACGCATTGGCCAGTAGCGCAGTTTCAAAATGTTTGTAAAGTCTATGGGACTTAACTGCCGGGGTCATCAGTCCCTAAACTTACAAACTACTTATGAACTAACTAAGACTAAGGACGGCACAAATATCCATACCCGAGGGGGGATTCGAACCCCCGACAGTAGTGGCCGTGCCAGACCGTGACTGGAGCGCCTCAGTTTCCTCGGACACCGCGGCCGGCTAGCGCAGTTTCATGAAACGTAGTGTCGTCTTGTAAACTAGCCTTAAGGGAGTTTACTGTGGGATCATCAGGCCCTAATCTTAGAAACTACTTATGAACTACCTTATACTAAAGACGGCACAAACATCCATGCCCGAGGGGGGGATTCAAACCCCCGACCGTAGCGGCCGTGCAGTCTGTGACTGCAGCGCCGCAGACCGCTCGGCCACTGCGGCCGGCATTCGTAGGTGAGACACCGTGTGTGTGTGTGTGTGTGTGTGTGTGTGTGAGAGAGAGAGGGGGGGGAGCGGAGATGATGTTTACAGATATTAGTTTAATTCACTTTGTCTGTTTACATTACGTACATTTGTGTAGACTTGTGTGTATGTTTGTTACAATGCAGTGTTTTAACATGTTCACAGATTTTGTTCAAAGGCAAGCGAACAACATGGACTCATCAACTGATACGCGAGCTCCTCCACCTTCGTGGATAAATCACGATTTCATCGAATCCGCTTTGAAAAATGCAGAACGTAAAGATATCACTGTACTTTCTACGAACGTCCAGTATGCAAATGCTGAAGGAGTTGGATATTCAAGCTTGATGTTTAGACTGATTGTGAGATGCGACGATAATGGGGTTACACTAAAGAAATACCTAATAGTGAAAACTACACTTGAGTCTGGAGAACTGAAACATCTGGTAGATGATTTTGATGCGTTCAAGATCGAGGGGGAGATGCTACACGATGTGATGCCACGGGTGCACGAACAGTTGGCAGCACTGGAGGGTGATGAGTTCCGTCCGCTGGCAGCCCAGTGCTACCAATGGGGCCGGCAGCCCGCCGACTACATCCTAATGCAGGACTTGAAGGCAGCTGGGTTCACGCTGGCTCAGGCTGGGCAACCCCTGGACTTCAAACACTGCGGGCCTACGCGCGCTTGCACGCTGCTTCGGTCTACGTGCTTAGCAAGCAGCCCCACTACAAGGACACGTTCTATTTTCAAATCTTCACTCAGAAGAGTGTAAAAGAGTTTGTCGCCGCGACAGGTAAAAAGCTAATCAGAACCCTGGCGGATGAATTTGACAAAGACCCTGAGTACAAGCCATTTTCAGAAAGATATAGGGCATACGCCAATCAATTTCCCGATGTCGAATATGAAAGAATGGAGCAGATCAAGGAACAAACAAAACTCCTGGTACTGACCCATGGTGACTGTTGGAAGAACAACATGATGTTTAAGTACGTGGATGGAGAAATTTCAGAAATACGACTCGTTGATTTTCAGGTAAGAAAAACATTTCCTTGTTCAGTATAATCAATATTTTTTCACTAATCGAAATTTGTAAATAATTTCCTAACATTTAAATTAATATTGGATGTTAACAAGTTTCGTTTCTTCAGAAACGCTTTTCTTCCCATAGCCATTCTGCATTTTATATCTCCTTTGCTTCGGCCATCAGAAGTTATCTTGCTACCCAAATAACAAAATTCATCTACTACTTTTATTGTCTCATTATCTAATCTATTTCCTTCAGCATCGCCTGATTTTCTGACATTGCATTCCATTACCTTTGTTTTACTCTTGTTAATGTTCATCTTATATCTTCCTTTCAAGACACTGTCCATCCCATTCAATTGCTCTTCCAGATCTTTTGCGGTCTCTGACAGAATTACTATCTCATCTGCAAACCGCAATGTTTTTATGTATTCTCCCTGCACTTTAATGCCCTCTCCAAATTTCTCCTTCCATTCCTTCACTGTCTGCTCAATGTACAGATTGAACAACATTGGGGAAAGGCTACAACCCTGTCTTACTCCCTTCCCAACCTCTGCGTCCCTTTTTGTCCTTCGACTCTAATAACCGCTATCTGGTTTCTGTACAGGTTGAATATAACTCTTCTCTCCCTATATGTTACCCCTGATACCTTCAGAATTTGGAAGAGTGTATTCCAGTCGATATTGCCAAAAGCTTTCTCCAAATCGACAAACACAAAAAACGTAGGTTTGCCTTTCCTTAGCCTATCTTCTAAGACAAGTCGTAATTTGAGTATTGCCTCCCGTGTTCCTACATTTCTCGTAAATCCAAACTGATCTTCCCCGAGGTCGGATTCCACAAGTTTTTCCATTCGTCTATAAATAATTCGTGTTAGTATATTTTGCACCCATGACTTACTAAACTGATAGTTCTGTATTTTTCACACTTGCCTGATACAATTATTTCACGACCGGCTCTCCTAACATCAGCAGTTCAGACGGAATATCATCTACTCCAGGGGCCTTGTTTCGACTCAAGTCCTTCAGCGCTCTGTCAAATTCTTCTCGCAGTATCATATCTCCTATCTCATCTTCCTCCACTTCGTCTTCCATTTCTAGAATACTCCCTTCACGTTTATTTCCTTTGCATAGGCCCTCTATATATTCCTTCCACAGTTCAGCTTTCCCCTATTTGCTAAGCACTGGTTTTCCGTCTGTTTTCTTGATATTCATACCGCTGCTTTTCTTGTCTCCAAATATATCTTTTATTTTCCTGTAGGCGGTAACTATCTTTCCCCTAGTTATGCATTCTTCTACGGTTCTGCATTTGTCCTCTAGCCACTCCTGCTTAGCCAGTCTGCACTTCCTGTCAATCTCATTTTTCGAACGTTTGTAACACCTTTCAGTTTGATTTAAGAGAAAAGTAGGAAAGTGTCCGATAATATTCGCATTACGAGTCATCTTAAGAGCTAAATTAAGCTTTTGTAGATGTGCATAATGACAGTGTTACCTAGAATACAAATTTTCGAATTCTGAAGATAGTAGGAATAAAATAAAGGGAGCGAAACTGTATACTCGACTTGTAAGAAAATCATACGTTATAATGAAAGAGATAGTTGATGTATTCCACAACAAATTGCTGTGGATTCGCTTGATACTAGTCAGAATCGATGGCACATTCTGGTTTCCTTCGGAGTTCATACGCCTCTTTGGCAAAGAGGCGTGGAACGTCCTTCGTGCATACACCTTTCTCCAAACCTCAATCTCCCTTTTTCGCGGTTTTCCTCTGCCGCATTGGAGTGGCCGAGCGCTCTAAGGCGCCTTGCTTCGAAGCGCGTGGTTGCTCGCCGTCGGAAGTTCGAGATCTCCCTCAGGCATGGGTGAATGTCTTCGCCTTCATCTACATCTACAACCACATAGATACTGTGCAAATCACATTTAAGTGCCTGGCAGAGGGTTCATTAACCACTTTCATAACTTTTCTCGACCGTTCCATTCTCTAATAGCGCGCGGGAAGAAAGAACACCTAAATCGTTCCGTTTTCGATCTGATTTCTCTTATTTTATTGGGATGGTCATATCTCCCTAAGTAGGTGGGTGCTAGCAAAATATTTTCACCTTCAGAAGTAAAAGTCGGTGATTGAAACTTCGAAAGCAGATCACGCCGCAATGAAAAACGTCTTTCTTTTAATGATTTCCACCCTAAATCGTGCAACATTTCCGTGACGCTTTCCCTCCTTTAACGTGATAAAACAAAGCGAGCTGCCTTTTCTGGTGGGGCTGGTGCATGTTCGAAGCGTTCTGCCAGTGAAATGTAATCTTTGGTTCGCCTTCCCCACAATATTGTCTATGTGTTCTCTCCAGTCAAAGTTGTTCGTAATTGTAACTCCTAGGTATTTAGTAGAATTTACGACCTTGAGTTTTGACTGATTTATTGCGTAATTGAAGTTCAGCGGATTTCTTTTAGCGGTCATGTGTATTACTTCACACTTTTCTTTATTTAGTGTCAATTGCCAGTTTTCGCACCAAGTAGAAATTTTGTCTAAATCGCTTTGCAGTTGCATTTGATCCTCTGTTGACTTCACTAACCGATAAACGACTCATTCGCGAACAATCTAAGGGAGCTATTCAGATTGTCTCCTAAATCGTTTATAAACACGAGGAAGAGTAGGGGACCTATAACACTTCCCTAAGGAACGCCAGATACCACTTCTGTTTTACTCGATGACTTACCGTCAGTTACAACTAACTGTGTCCTTTATGATAGGAAATCGTGAATCCAATCACACAATTGGGAAGATATTCCACAAGCACTCAATTTCGTTAGAAGCCGCTTGTGGGGTGCAGTGTCAAAAGCCTTCCGGAAATCCAGAAATATGGAATGAATTTGAGGTCCCTTGTCGATGGCACTTATCACTTCATGTGTTTTGCAAGAGCAATACTTTCTGAATCCGTGTTGTCTATTGGTTGATAGGTCGTTCTCTTCGAGGTAGTTCATAATGTTCGAACAAAATATATGTTCCAAAATCCTACTGCAAATCGACGTCAATGAGATGGGCCTGTAATTTTGGGGATCACTCCTATTGCCTTTATTGAATATTGGAGTAACTTGGGCAACTTTACAGTCTTTGGGTAGGGATCTTTACCTGAGTGATCGGTTGTAAATAATAGCTAAGTACGGAGCTATTGCTCCAGCATACTCTGGGAGGAATGTAGTTGGTATACCATCTGGCCCGTAGCCTAGGGACTAATAACCGCAGTTGGTAAGTCCCATAGATTTACAAACATTTGAACAGTTGCCGATTCCCTGTAGATTAGCTGCCCATTTCCCAATGGCTTTTCTCGACTCCATCTTTGACGACTGCCGATTTGACGTTACTGAACACTGAGTTGAAACTGGTTAAAATTGAAGCCTGCGCCCAGAGTACTTCAGAGAAGGTTACCCTATAAGTGCTCCATGTCATTACAGGGTTCAGCAGTGACCAGCCCGGCTGCCGATCTACTGTACTTCCTGTACGCCAACGCCAGTGAGGAGGTCCACCGGCACCACATGGAGGATCTGCTGTCCGAGTACCACAGCACGCTGGTGGGTCTGCTGAGGCGTCTGGGCATGGAGTACGAGGCTGAGACCTACACCCTGCAGGAGCTGAAGAACGACCTTGACCACTGCCTACCAATGGCCGTCTACTACAGTGTCGGTAGTGCGTTCGTACTCACTTCCGAACAACACGGTAAGGAATTTGCAACAGCTTTCAGCGATCCTACAAAGCTGGACGACCTTGCCATTAAGTCATTTGGAAATCCCTATTCATTGCCATACATGAAGTATCTGTCACCAATTTTTGTCAATAAAGGAATTTTGTGATGATATTTGTAGGTTTTTTTTTAAGGATTGAGAAACATTTTTCGACACATATTAATGATATCTTTTAAGGACTAATAATCGACCTAAATAAAGGACAAAGGGTTTCACTTCACTAGAGGTCAGCAGAATAAATTTACAGACGTTTCTGACAGCAACTGACACCCATTTTCACAACACAGTTGCACAAAGAAATTGTATGAAGTGCAAGTACCCACTTGAATTTACGTGTACCATAATATTAGTACTATCAACTGTAACTAGTAAATGAGGAGATAGAACCAAAGTTGTTCAAGTTACATTTCCTGGAAAAAATAAGATAAGTGTTCAAGCAATTAAGGCATTCACGACCGGATGCCATACCTGCTGGTAGAACTTCCGGGTTCTAAGGCTGTCGTCCATAAAACTTTTCAGTTTTTCTTAACGTTTCGTCCAGAGCTGCACCGGACATCTTCGGAGGTCTTCTTACGTCGGGAAGACTCAACGGAAGTAAGAAGACCTCCGCAGCTCTGGACGAAACATTAGGAAAAACTGAAAAGCCGGCCGCGGTGGCCGAGGGGACTGCGGCGCGCCAGACACGGTCTGCACGGCCACTACGGTCGGGGGTTCGAATCCCCCCTCGGGCATGGATATTTGTGCCATCATTAGTAGTAGGTAATTCATAAGTAGTTTGTAAGTTTAGGGACTAATGACCCCGTAGTTAAGTCCCATAAGCTCTACAAACATTTGAACACTTGAAAACTGAAAAGTTTTATGGACCACGGCCTTATAACCCGGAAGTTCTACCAGCAGCTAAGATAAGTGTATCTGCAGCTTGCTAAATCCCACTATATGATGCTCCCTAGAGAATTAAAGGAAAAATAGTTACAAGATTTCACAAGGTAGCTAGTTAGCGCCAAAGAGATACAAGTGTGCTTGTATCATCTTGTCTGAGCATATTATGTGAATGATCTGTTTCCTTATTTCTGTAGGGTCACATTGCAATAATTTACTATAAAGCGGTTGTAGACACAATATTTTCAGATACAAAGATGAGTGTTATCGATTCCAATACGGATGAGCGACGAAATTAAGCAAGTTTTGATACACTTTTCCAATGTCCTACTTATTGCGTCTTACGTAATGTAAATAATATTATAACCTAATAATAATAATGTCTTATCCGACAGAGTTTCTGTACTGATTTGATTTGTTAAGGGTCGGTTATGCTTTCAGACATACCTAATATTGTTGGGGAAGACAGTGGTGAGGAATATGTTGCGACTGAAACCTCCAATATTACCACAGTAGAAGGCTCTTCAGGAAAAGGAATAGCAGCTTAAATAACATTCTTCTTATCTCACGGTGGTTTCGATGCAAAGGGATATAAGTGAAAACCGATAATTTATAATAATTTCATAATTACGTGCAAGCGGTAAATGCTACAACTATTTTAAGCCGGCCGCGGTGGCCGAGGGACTGCGGCGCGCCGTCCTTAGTCTTAGCTAGTTCATACGTAGTTTGTAAGCTTAGGGACTGATGACCCCATAGTTAAGTCCCATAAGTTCTACAAACATTTGAACTTTTTTTGAACAACTTGTGGACTACACCTGTGAGAAACATGATTTCACGCCGGAACTGACGACAATCAGTTACGGCGGCTCCTTTATACCGCGGGAACAGGCCAGTGCGCATGCGCAAGAAATGGAAGAAGTGGAAGAACGCCCTCTGGGAAGTGAAGAGTATTGCAGCGCCACCAGCGGTAGAAGTTAGCCAAGGGGAGTAATCGAAAATTAAGAAGAAGCTGGTCGGAAACTAGACCGTTGTTTTTTAATATTAGATAAAATGGGATTGGAACATCTGACATTCTTGTAAGTTTCGATGTTGTTTCACTTTTTACTCAGGTACCTTTGGAGGAGTCCTTGTTGTTAATTGGTCAGCTTTTGGATGACGAAACCACTGAACTGTGTCGCCATGTATTGATTTCCACATAATTTTTATTCAATGATGCATTTTTTGAATAAACTGACGGTGTGGCGATGGGGAGTCCTCTCTCCTCAATCGTCGCCAATCTTTTTATGGAGGATTTTGAAGACATTGCTCTTCGCACTTCTTTTCTTAAGTCTATATGTTTTTTGAGATATGTGGATGATATTTTTATTGTCTGGCCTCACGGAATGGAAGCCCTCCATCGGTTTCTAGATCATTTTAACTGCCTTCACCCACGCATAAAATTTTCGATGGAAATTGAACAGGATGGTAAATTGCCTTTCTTGAATGTTTTAGTTCACAAAAAAGAAAATGGGACTTTGGGGCACAGCGTGTACCGTAAACCCACACACATAAGGACCGCTATCTCCATGCTACTAGCTGTCATCCACCCCATCAACGGTTGGGTGTTCTAGTACACTCGTCAAAAGAGCTTATGCCATTTCTGATTCTGAATATTTGACGCACGAATTGGATCATCTTAAGGTTGTTTTGAGGCAGAGTGGCTATACTAATCATCAAATCAGTCGAGCTGTCCAATTCGGACCACCACGTGAACCACCCACGGACACTTCAAAATCAGTTGCATTTTTACCTTATGCGGGAAGTATTTCATCAAAGATATCAAGGATCCTTCAAAAATACGACATCAAAAGCATATTATTGCCTTTGTCTAAAACCAGAGCTCTTCTAGGTTCGGTAAAAGATGATTTGGGTTTAAGAAAACCTGGAGTATATAAAATCCCCTGCCACTGTGGAAAGGTATATATTGGGCAGACTATTCGTACAATTCACGACCGTTGTGTGGCACATCAAAGGCACATACGTCTGTTCCAACCTGAAAAGTCTGCAGTAGCTGAACATTGTATTAATGAAAGGCATAACATGTCATTTAAAGACACGCAAATTATTGCTCCAGCCTCACGTTATTGGGATTGTGTCCTTAAGGAAGCGATCGAAATAAGATTATCAGATAATCTTATTAATAGGGAAAAAGGTTTTCCATTGAGTAAAACGTGGAATCCCATTTTATCTAATATTAAAAAACAACGGTCAAGTTTCCGACCAGTTTCTTCTTAATTTTCGATTACTCGCTTTGGCTAACTTCTACCGCTGCAATACTCTTCACTTCGCAGAGGGCGTTCTTCCACTTCTTCCATTTCTTGCACATGCGCACTGGCCTGTTCCCGCGGTATAAAGGAGCCGCCGTAACTGATGTGTCCTCAGTTCCGGCGTGATTGTGCACCAGTCATACCTGAAGATGGCGGCCAGGTGGACCGCCGAAACATCGTATCAGAAGCTCGACGTAATCCGGTCGCAAACCCGTGAAGAACAACAAATATTATTACGCCGGGAAAATCTACGGAATTACATGATTGGTAAGTCTTTAGGACTTAGCTGCGGGGTCATCAGTCCCTAAACTTACAAACTGCTTATAAAGTAACTTATTATAAAGACGACACAAACATCCATGCCTGAGGGAGGATTCGAACCCCCGACGGGAAACGGCCTAGCGCATCGGAGCACAGCGTCTCAATGCGCTCATTCACTCCGCCGCTACATCCGTGGAACAGCGTCAGAAACGTATGGAGTAAGATTTCCGTGCTGCAGGCTACTGCTAATGTCTCTGTTGCTCTCGTCAAACACTTGCGGCAGCCAAACGAGCCGATGAGATTAGCCGGTCTCGCCCCCTCCACGCCTCCCCCCCCCCTCCCTCCTTTCCCAACACTGCCCCACTCCTTCCCGAATGTCAAACAAGCCTGGTGAGCGCCACATAAGACGCAGGAGATATCAGTGCGTGAGAATCACACTGGCCTCCTGAAGCGCAGCAGGCTCGGATTAAAAGCTGTTGGCCACATTCCTTCCTTACAGCTGAAGGTTAGTAGCGTATCGTAAAACACTTCTCTCTTAATAACATTGCAATGGAATGTAATATTTCCGTATGCAATTTTTGTTACTTTAGATTTAGTTTTTCGTTCCGTAGATCCATGTTGAGGAGATCCTCGTAGATGTGGAACATGTCAAGAAACAAAATTTACAAGTTGATACTTATAAGATAATACTTATAATATAAATAAAAATACATACATTTTAAAGCTTTTTTTTTCTGAAACTGATCTTTATTTTACTAATAACAATTACATAATTTGAACACAGTGTATTTTAAATTCGTTAGTTACACTATAAGCTTATTTCGACTTAGTCATCTTCAGGTATTAATGCATGCAATACATAAGTTTTCATAATATTTAATACTATGCTGCCTACTTGTTTTATACAGATGTAAAAGAAATGCTACATACCACATTCTGTTATGCTGAACATTTCAATATTATTCTAACGTGATATATATTGTTTCTTCTTATATATATAAATATCACGTAACTTATAATATTGTGCTGTCATGCAAGATCTTTATCAAGTTACGGATTTTGACATTTAATTGACAGCTCTACAGAGATGTAATATGTTTACATTATTTGCACAGAGAATATATATCTATGAGGGAAAGCTTTTATTTAACACTGAACGAAATATGTTGGGCTTTTTTATAATAAGTTACGTGATATATATATAAAGAAGAAAAAATTATAATAAAATATTTCACATCACAATAATATTGAAATGTTCTGCATAACAGAATGGGGTATATAGCATTTCTTTTACATCTATACAAAACAAGTAGGCAGCATAGTATTAAATATTATGAAAACTTATGTATTGCAGGCATAACACCTGAAGATGACTATTAAGTTGAAATAAGCTTATAGTGTAACTAACGAATTAAAAATACACAGTGTTATATAATTGTTATTAGTAAAATGTCGATGAACGACATCACTAACACTGTGGGCCCTGCAGATAACAAGTTATTGATCTTTATTTGTAGCTAAATGTTTTATACTTGATGGTAAATTATTGAAAATGTGTGTTCCTGAATAGTGGATCCTTTTTGAACTAAAGTAAGTGCTTTTAAGTCCTTGTGCAGATCATTTTTATTCCTAGTATTGTATGTATGAACTAAGCTGTTTGTTGAGAAAAAGGATATATTATTCATGACAAATGTCATTTTTGCATCGATAGATGAAAAATCTACATCTAAATCTGTACTCCACGAGCCACGTTAAGGCAGAAGGTACTCTATGAACGCCCGCCATTTTCCTTCCCAGACGCGTGTGGATCGCGAGAGTAACGATTGCCTGTAAGCGTCACTATCGGCTATAATCTCTTTTAAGCCTTTATCTGGCACACACAGAAATCACGAGAAGAAAAAGTATTATGTTACTTGATTTAAACGTGTAGGGCCATGTGGACAGATTTATAGGATTTCAAATTATTGTTTCTGGTTTGTAAATGACACTGCCCAAAAACGTCGCATAGTGATACAGTATCCATACTACAGTGTTGTTCTTATGACTGTAGAAATTATTGTATTTTGCACTACTTCATGTGAAACGTGTGAAAACAAGTCGTTTTTGGTGCAAAGTTCAGCAGAGTCCCATGATTTCCACATTTTACAGTCAAGTATCCCTGAAGACAAAACTAGAAAATTCCTTTTGGCCCCTACTCTGTCAAGTGACAACATACTGTCATGCCCGTCATACCGTATATCATTGACTGGTACAGGAGATGCTGTTTCGTTCTTCTTTTGCACTTAATGCCCGTTTTAGTGGTCTAACGGGCCTCCTCTTCCCAATAAACATAAGTCCATTTTCAGTCTCCCATACAAGGACTTGTCAACAAGTTTTCATAATAATTGAACGGCTTCCTCTTTATCTTTTATAAGCAGTCTTCCATGTATCACGAAAAATATCGTTACAAGATTGAAACAAACATGTACCTCGATAACGTATGCTTCGAGTGTCTGCTAGAGATTCAGTTTATTGCTAAACTTTTCGCAAAAGACAACGAAACATCACTGTATTGGAGAGCTTAAATGTTAGTTTCAAGCACTGTTGCCCATCTAAGGATGAAACTTGAAAGATGTTTCAGAAAACCACGAGGAATTTTGATGTTGTTTGAGAGCAACATTGCCAAATAAAGGGCTAACGACCGACCGAATATTCGGCCAGTTTCGGTCGAAATATTGCTTTCGGCTGCAGCTTCGGTTTCTCCCAAAAGTCAGCAGTATCTTGGCTTTGCCAAAGCTAGGTTTCTTGAATTTATTGATGAAGTCTGGTCACGTTCGGGATGGATTCAGGCAACAACAACGCTTTACATCAACGTACCACACACCGTTTTACTGCTAGAAATCCTTCCTCGCGCTTAAAAATTGTGGGTGTTTGGTTGTTAAGCACAATCATACCTTATATGATATTCTTAGACTAAGTTATTTACAGTTTAACTCATTTATTATTGTACTTAATGGAACGGGTTATCATATTGTTATGCTGAAAAGTTTTATTAATGTGTTTCGTGGAAAGCGACAAGTTATTTTAATAACTAATACGGAGAATGAAACTGGCACTCTGCAGTGGAGTGTGAGCTGATAAGAAACTTCCTGGCAGATTAATATTGTATGTCGGAACCGGGACTCGAACCTGGGACCTTTGCCTTTCGCGGGCAAGCGCTCTACCGACTGAGCTATCCCGACACGACTCACGATGCCGCCTCACAACTTTACTTTCGCCAGTACCTCGCCTCCTACTTTCCAAACTTCACAGAAGCTCTCCTGCGAACCTTGCAGGACTAGCACTCCTGGAAACATCCCTTAGGCTGTGGCTAAGCCATGTCTTCAATATATCCTTTATTCCAGGAGTACTAGTTTTGCATGTTTCGCAGGAGAGCTTCTGTGAAGTTTGAAAAGTAGGAGGCGAGGTAATGGCGGAAGTTGTGAGGCGGCATCGTGAGTCGTATCGGGATAGCTCAGTCGCTAAAACGCTTGCCCGCGAAAGGCAACGGTCGCAGGTTCGAGTCCCGGGTCCGGCACACAATTTTAATCTGCCAGGAAGTTCAAACTAATATGGATTTAGGAAACATTGCTCATGTGGTACAAAGATTGCGTAAATATATACTAACAACAGTCATACTGTTCAAATGTTTGTCAAGCTTAAGGGACTTAACTACGGAGTCATCAGTCCCTAAACTTACAAACTACCTAGAACTAAGGAGGCACAAATATCCATGCCCGAGGGGGGATTCGAACCCCCGACCGTAGTGACCGTGCAGACCGTGGCTGAAGCGCCTCAGTCCCCCCGGCAACCGCGGCCGGCCGGTCATACTGTTGGTCGGAAATGTGAACATATTTTTCTAAATATTTTCCTCAGCACTGATTGCAGCTGACTTCCTGACGGTAACTGAAGTGCATTATGTGTTTAGGAATGCCAAAAAAGGAGATATGAAAAGTAGTTTGTATACTGAAAAAACGCCGGACGCGGTGGCCGAGGGGACTGAGGCGCTTCAGTCACGGTCTGCACGACCACTTCGGTCGGGGGTTCGAATCCCCCCTCGGACATGAATATTTGTGCCGTCCTTAGTATAAGGTAGTTGATAAGTAGTTTGTAAGTTTAGGGACTGATGACCCCGTAGTTAGGTCCCATAAGCTTAACAAACATTTGAACATTTTTTTTTAATGAAAAAACGGAAGTGAAGATGGCCATAGAAAGCTAGCGCTCCCAAAATATTTCTTTTTAGAGGCTGCTTATAGAAGCGAACAAATTATTGCTTTTTGGGTATTTTGTGTTGTGGTATTAATGTCCGGGCCCTATCATTTCGTAGTATCTACTTGGCAAGTTTGCAGTTTTACTACAGAGTATGTTGCTACAAGAAGATAAGCAGGACTGTGGAAATTTTTGTGGTGACTATACAGTAGAGTCTCGTTAAATCTAAGTGACCGGGACCGGGACCACCTCAAATTATCGAAATTTATGTGCAACAAAGAAATAAATCAACCTCGAAAAGAATCCGAAATTCTTTTAAACAAAGTGTTTAAAAAAAGGCATTTAGTTTGGCAGGCTAAAGTTTTTAAATTTTTAATTATTTATTTCGTGGTATAATGACGGAGTGCCTTTTTCGGTGAAGGAAGAATGTACCCGCAGTTTTTGTTTTATGGCGCTCGTATTTGTGGTGAACTCGTCATTCCGATACTCGAAATATTGAGACTCCACTGTATCGAGTTCAGTTTACTTACTGTCTAACTTATTTTAATTTTTTTTTATCTGGAAAATGTCACAGTGAGGAGAACAGAATCCAATTTGGAAGTACTTTTGTTAAAGTTCCGTCGATTTCTCTCAATCCGTTCGCCTCCCGTGTCATCTTCTACGGACTCCTGGTTAGGCTTCACACACACACACTCAGGTAGGCTGACTACAGGGAGGGGATCCTGCGAAATGTGGAAAAACTAGTGATTTATGGTGTAAGGTAAATGTACAGAATTTTAACTTAATTAAGCAAGTTTCGGTTACGGTTTCGGCCGATACTAGAAGAGTAGCCGAATATTCGTTTAGGGTTTCGGTGGCAGATCATGCTTCGGTCGAAATCTAATCTCTTTTATTTAATCTCTATTGTATTTTCGCGAGACGCGTGGGAGGAATCAGTACAAAGGTTGTCTGTTATTGAAACGCTCGCTCCAGCGTCTTTGCCAAACTTTCAGGAAACATCCCTCACACACAAAGAAAGAAAATATGTTATATAGACATGTGTCCGGAAACACTTAGTTTCCATGTTAGAGCTCATTTTATTACTTCTCTTCAACTCACATTGATCATGGAATGGAAACACACGGCAACAGAACGTACCAGCGTGACTTCAAACACTTTGTTACAGGAAATGTTCAAAATGTCCTCCGTTAGCGAGGATACACGCATTCACCCTCCGTCGCATGAAATCCCTAATGGGAGAATGGAATATTGTATCGCAGCCGTCCACAATACGAGCATGAAGAGTCTCTACATTTGGTACCGGGGTTGCGTAGACAAGAGCTTTCAAATACCCCCATAAATGAAAGTCAAGAGGGTTGAGGTGAGGAGAGCGTGGAGGCCATGGAATTGGTCCGCCTCTACCAATCCATCGGTCACCGAATCTGTTGTTGAGAAGCGTACGAACACGTCGACTGAAATGTGCAGGAGCTCCATCGTGCATGAACCACATGTTGTGTCGCACTTGTAAAGGCACATTTTGTAGCAGCACAGGTAGAGTATTCCGTATGAAATCATGATAACGTGCTCCAGTGAGCGTAGGTGGAAGAACATGAGGCCCAATGAAGAAACAATTGTTGCCCAAACGTTCACAGAAAATCTGTGTTGATGACGTGATTGCACAATTGCGTGCGGATTCTCGTCAGCCCACACATGTTGATTGTGAAAATTTACAATTTGATCACGTTGGAATGAAGCCTCATCCGTAATACTAAAATGAGCTCTAACATGGAAATTAAGCGTTTCCGGACACTTGTCCACATAACATATTTTCTTTATTTGTGTGTGAGGAATGTTTCCTGAAAGTTTGGCCGTACCTTTTTGTAACACCCTGTATATACAGGGTGTCCCAGCTACCTTGTCCACCCAAAATATCTCTGGAACAATAACACAAACTTATGTAGTTTTAAGTGGACACCCTATAATTTTTCTTCAGCAATCCATAGTCCACGAGCTGCGGGCGACACAAGACTGCTTGCTGTGGGAATAATTTCGTACTACTGCCCTCAACTGATATATATCAGCATCGATAAGATACGAGGTTATCAGAGTCTTCTGTATTTGTATCTGAGATTACTCATAATTAAAAAAAGCCATTGCTGTAACACAATAGAGTGTATCATAATTAATACCTATTGATATAATCATTTGTTGGTAGTATTTGTAAAAGTTGTATTGTTGAATTTTGAATAGAGAAATTATGCCTATAGTAAAAATTTAACTTCACCTTGTATGATTTATGTAGATAACTAATCTCCTACCACTGTTCTTGAATGAAGTGTTATATTGTTGCATAACCAAAGTAGCGTTAGTATGAAAAAATCTCAAGTGTATCAGAAATTTTCTGTGATGTATGAAAAAAGATAACAAGGTTCTGAAAGTGATTTTTGTCATAGGATTATTGCCATTACAAAGTTGAGGTAAGTAAAAATAGAATATTTTTTAACAGTGCTAATACAGTTAGATGTAGGAAAGTACTTTTGAAAATGAAATCTATTTAAAGCGTTTCATGCCGAACGTTGTCATGGCATCACTAGCAGACGTTCAGTTGCCAATATACAATACAGCTCAGTACGAGATTGATATTAGTGTCATACAGTTTATAACAAATTCCTCAGGTTTAGAGATTGTTTCAAAGGTTTGGAATTATTGGCGGAGCACGGGACTGTCCGCATTAAATTTAAGTACAGGAAGAATGGCGAGAGAGAAGTGCTTAGAAACGCATCAAGTGCGACCCTCAGTATTTTTATGGACTTAGAAAGCGGAGTGGCAGGAATATTTTTGTGAAACCAAAAGGCCTTTTATATTTACGTCACTTGTTCTACATTGCTAACAATATTTCAGACAACGAAGTTAATTACTGTTTTCCAGAATTAACACGATAATTAAAGTGAGTGATTTTACAGAGATTAATTTTATAGTAATGACAAACTTAATAACTAGGCCAAAACATTAAAACATGTATTGTCACTTCGACAATAGACAGAATATTTTCTATCAGGTTTCAGAAAACTGTAAGAACTACTGAAAGGTAAGGCTACGACGCCAAGATCGTCGGGAAGCTGCATTCACTATTTAACAACAAAGGTTTGTACATCTGCAGTACGTTCCGGCCAGCTGACCTATTACTCTTTGTCGGGTTTTTGCATAAGTGTCAAAAGGGTAGATCGTGATTTAACATTTCATACTTGCTTTTGATTTAAACGTTTCTTGTGTTACACACACTTCCTACTGACCTATTCTGACATGCGGCTACCAACACCTGAGCGCATCTCTGCTAAAGATATCTATATTGTCTCCATGCACAGACATACGTGACTAGACTGTATCTTTGGTGTCACTAAACCCACGGTTTTGTACTCCCAACGTATTACCTCACTAAAAACGTCGGTTTTTGTGCCGATAAATGTGCCATGAGACGTCTGAATAAAATGACTAGAAAATGCTCTTGTCGTTAATAACAACTATCTTCATTAATATGAGCATTACACGATTGTACAATTTGTGTATTAAATTAACAAGTACACAAATATTAGCTCAACTACAGAACTTCTTTAATCCACCTCTAAAAGCTCACAATTCTCTTAACCTGGAGTTTGTGACGGTAAATGGCGGCATCGGACTTCACTAACAGCCGTGACTTTGCCAGTATAATAAGTACATATATCTGTGTATCCATCCTATGGGTACATGTACAAAGAAATCTGCTCATATCTCATAGAAATACATTAAATATACTTGAAATACAGTAAGCAGTATGGTGATAAATAAAAATGGTGTGCTGCAGCAGTTATTCACTTTGTCAAAAAGGACAGGACCGGTTTCTTGACATGTAGTCACAACGTCAGGTTTTATACAATTAAAACATGAAAGAAGGGGTTCCATAATCTTTAAAAAGCTGTCCCCTGTTCCTATCACTAGTGTCAATGAAGCCAATATTTTATATAAAACATACTTACTTCATCTAAGCTCGCTTTTTTTTCCGATGAACTATGTCATATGTTCAGAAACAATTTTCAATTTTGTATAATAATTTTCTCCTATATTCACTTTGGGACTCACATAAAAGAGTTACTTGTGAAAATGAAATATAACATAAAGAACATTGTCAAATGATTAAAAGTTGCATCACTAAAGTGGATTGTCATCTGTATTGCACTTTTAAAAATTATGTGTATTCTTGCCACAAGTAACAAGGATGGAAAAGCTGGTAGAAGCTGACCTCGGTAAAGATGTTTGGATTCAGGAGAAATGTAGGAACACGGGAGACAATACTCACGGCTTATCTTAGACGATAGATTAAGCAAAGGCAAACCTACATTTCTAGCTTTTGTAGATTTGGAGAAAACTTTTGACAATGTTAATTGGAATACACTCTTTCAAATTCTGAAGTAAGCAGGCGTAGAATGTAGGGCACGGAAGGTTATTTACAGCTTGGAGAATGGATTAAAGTTCAGAATGAAGAAATAAAAACTTTGAGTTTTGTCGATGACATTGTAATTCTGCCAGAGACAGAAAAGGACCTGGAAGAGTATTTGAACGGAACGAACAGTGTGTTGAAAGGTGCATATAAGATGAACATTAACATGGGCAAAACAAGGGTAATGGAGTGCACTCTGAGAAAATCAGGCGATACTGAAGGAATTAGATTAGGTAACGAAACGATAAAAGTGGTAGATGAGTTTTATTGCTTGGGCAGTAAAATAAGACATGATAGTCGCAGTACAAAGGATATAAAATGCATAGTGGCAATGGGAAGAAAAGCGTTTTTGAAAAAGAGAAATTTTTTAACATCGAATATTAATTTACGTGTAAGGAAGTCCTTTTTGAAGTCATTTGTATGGAGTATTGTATAGGTGTGAAACGTGGACGATAAACAGTGTGAACAGGAAGAGGAGAAAGGTTTTTGAAATTTGGTGCTACAGAATAATGCTTAAGATTAGATGGGTGGATCATGTAACAAATGAGGAGGTACTGAACAGAATTGGGAAGAAAAGGAATTTCTGGCATACCTTTCCCAAAATAAGTGATCGATTGGTAGGACACGTTTTTAGACATCGAGTAATCTTGAATTTAAGGGAAGTGTTTGGGGTAAAAACCGCAGAGGGAGACCAAGAGATGAATGCAGTAAGCAGATTCAAATGGATGTATCTTCCCGTTCTTTTGAAGAGATTTAAAGGCTTGCTCAGGATAGAGTTGGGTTGACACCTGCATCAAACTAGACTCAGGATTGAAGACCACAACAACAACAACAACAAAGATGGCGGCGTCAGGATTCAATAACATTTGCAATTTTAGCAGTCTAGTTAATGTAATTCTGCGGCCTAACCAAGTGACCATACAATGTACAGGCAGAGAAACTGGTATATCTGCCTGCTACCTTGTAGAACTCTGTGAGCACTCAGGAATCCAGCGACACGGGTTGGCATGAATGAACTCGACTAATGTCTGAAATGTGTTGGAGGAAACTGACACCATGCTACCTGCAGGGCTGTCCATCAATCAAAAAATGTTCAAATGTTTGTATAGCTTATGGGACATAACCACGGGGTCATCAGTCCCTAAACTTACAAACTACTTATGAACTATCTAACACTAAGGACGGCACAAATATCCATGCCTGATGGGGGATTCGAACTCCCGACCGTAGTGGCCGTGCAGACCGTGACTGGAGCGCGTCAGTCCCCTCAGCCATCGTGGCCGGCGTGTCCATCAATCCGTACGAGGGGCTGAACAGTACGTTGCAAGGCATGCCAGATATGCTCAATAATGATCGTGTCTGAGGAGTTGAGTGGCTGCGCAGGTGTTTAAACTGAGAAGAGTGTTCCTGGAACCACTCGCTAACGATATGGACTTATGAGGTGTCGCAGTGTCGTGTTGGAATTTCCGAAATCCCTACGAATGAACAATCGACATGAATGGATTCAGGTGATCAGGCCAGAATGCGTACATGTGTGTCGAATTTAGGCGTATCTGGGGCCTCATGCCACTCCAGCTACACACGCCCCACACTATTACAGAACTTCCACCAACCTTAACAGTCCCCTGATGACGTGTCCATGGATTCATGGGCTTGTCTGCATACCTGTACCCGTTAATCCGTTCCATATAATTGAAAACAAGACTTGTCAGACCAGACAACATGTTTCGGATCATCAACAGTCCAGTTTCAGTGTTGACGGGCGCAGACAAGACGTACGGCCTTGTGCAGTCAGCAAGGGTACATGAGTGCGCCTTCAGCCCCGAAAGCCCATATAGACAATGTTTTGTTGAATGATTCGCACGCTGACCCTTGTTGACGGCCCAGTTCTGATATCAGCAGCAGTTTGCGTAAGGTCTGCACTTCTGTCACGATGAACGAGTCTCTTCAACGGTCCTTTCCTTGCAGGATCTTTTTTTGCCCGCAACAATGTCGGACATTTGATGTCTTACCGGATTCTCGATATTCACGGTGTATTCGTGAAATGGTCGTACGAGAAAATCCTCACCTCATCGCTACATCGGGGACTCTTTATTCCATCTGTCGTGCACTGACTACGACATCACGTCCAAACTCACTCATATATTGATAACCTGTTATTATAACAGCAGTGACATACCTAACAAAAGCGTAAGACACCTATCTTTATATATAATGCAGAGTGTTCGTGTATCTGTGTGTAAGTATTGCATAGAAATCTACAGTTTTGTTCCAGTCTTTATGAAGTTTTAGGCTCGTAAGATCCAATCCATAACAACGGTCGCCGTAAGTGTAAGGATCAAGCACTACACATAGTTCACGAGATATGACATCATAAACAATGAGATGTAAGAAAAACTGCAGCGTCAAGTGACAATGCTGCTCACTTCCTCCAAAACCACTGGACCGATTTCAACCAAATTTTTGTACACACATACCTTACAGTGAGATAATGATTGCTGTATGGGTAAAAACCACAGAGGACACATGGTTCAGGAGATATAGTATCATAAAAATTAAGAGTTGCAAGAAACTGTCACAGTATGCAACGAGACTTTATAAATACTCTATGTGAGAACGACAGTACTTAGCGACTTGCAACAAACTTTAAACGTAACTACAAACTTTTATTAAACTTTTCATCACTAACAAACACATCAAAATAATGAAAGGAAAAAGTTCCTCTCTTACTACTTTTCTGCTGTTCAAGGAGCAAAAGTGCGGCATTCGGTATGACGTTACAGTTTATAATTTATACACTGCAAATTGTAGTCGCAGGAACTTTTACATATGGTATACATACATACAGCTGAGTGTTCTTTCGAAATTGTATCACAGTACTGCACGTAGTTCATGAGATATAAGGTCAATAACAGTAACGTTCATGGAAAATTGACGCGTCAGGTTACTCTGTTCGCAACAGATTTTACTGACAATACAGCACTTATACGGTACAAATGAATATATAAGTGCAAAATTATACAACTGCACAACATACAATTCAATCAATATGAGATCAGAAATACTGTGATGGGTAAAAACCTGTCACATAATGCAACACGTATTCCAGTCAGCTTGAGGAAATTCCTGGCAAGCTGACAGTAGCGTTGACAACTTTGAGCTCTGAAGCGCACACGGATGCAGGCGATAACAATAGACTTATATAGAGTTATATGGAATGGAAGAGAATGAAACAGTGTACATCCAATGAATACCTATTATTTACGTCAGATCTGGCTTTTAACTTCAAGAAACTACAGTTTCTGGTGCGTCTTGCGTTTACTATTATGGTTAATAAACCACAGTGCAATCTATTCAGTATTTTAGAGTGGATTTGATATCCCCATGTTTCTCACGCGGACAACTTTACGTCACTTGCTGAGGGGTTGTCTCACCAAAGAAATTATTCATATTAGATCCCGCACAAATCACAAGAAATATTGTTTATAGTAAAGTTCTGAAGGTATGAATATTACATATCATTTGTATTCTGATTACTATCTTTCTTTGTTCGGGTACTGTACTTAAAATTATGTATATTGAGCAAAACAGCCATATTTACTATATTTTCTCTGATAAAAATAACATGTTTTTAGAAAAAAGGAGACAACTAGTAGTAGAGCAATGCGGGTTCAAGTGCAGGGTACCATTTCGCTACCTGTGTACACCCCCACCCTTTCACCCTCGGCCACTTGCCCAACTGCTGAAGTTACGTTACTCCCCACCCACCACCAGCAGGTGCCCAGTTGCCCAAACTCCACCTCCAATTAATTAAATAAAATTTGCATATCAATTTCATTGTAACAACCTACGTTTTCATCACTAACAAGGGCAACTGCCTCCACAAGTAAGCACATGCATGAGTACACCCCCACTCCCGCTACCACCCCCTACCTCCAGCCCACTGCTCCCACTAATTTTTTTGCCTACCAATTTTATTTATGCATTAACAATTACAACATTATGTATTAAATTTGCATATCAATTTAACAGTAACTTAAGGGTAGCCACCAACACTCGTCCCCGCCCTCGCCCCCACTGCCAACCGCACCGACACCCCTAAAGATTGCCGTCCCCAGGAGACCCAGTCCAGGACTCGAACCGGTATCCCTAGGATTTTTCTTTACAAAAGTTATTACTTATTGACGTACACCAACATTGGAAAAAAGGAGCCAATTATTCCGATGCTATATGAGAAATGGGGAGAGAGAGAGAGAGAGAGAGAGAGGGTTGTCGTGAGATGTATGCGAAAGCATGTTTGCTTTTCGGAGGGGAGACTAACGCTGAATGCTGTTATCAGGCTGGGTCCAGCTCCATCGTAGTGTGTTTAAATAAATACAATGTGTGCTATCATCGTCAAAGTAATGCAAGTGGCAAGAGGTCTTACATAGAAGGTTTCGATCATTTGGAGATGTAACTTAGGTGTTTTTGAGAGAGAATGCTTAAAACACTTTAATATTTTGTTTAAACAATTAGCATATGTTTGTTTTATGTAGCCTGCCGAGAGAGCACTGTGTGTGTGTGTGTGTGTGTGTGTGTGTGTGTGTGTGTGTTACTCATAGGTCTGCTTTGGGGTGAGGTTAACGGTGCTTGCAATGTCTATTTAGATGCATTCCTAACAGTGTGGTGCTGGTGTAATGGTGGCTGAGTGACAGAGCGGCTTTCGCTACATTCGGTAAAGTGCCTTGAATGTAAGCTGCAATGTTGGAAATCTTTAGTTTCTACGCAGACATGCTAGATGTCTTTGCCGATTTTCATTATTTGCACCAGTATGTTAGATTTTTTTTATAAACAATGTGTCGTTTCCGGCTGCTGTTGTTGTGTTACGAAAAGTGTGTTTTACATACAAGTTTATAGCATTCATTACCATTACATTCCTTTTGTTATGTAACATGCGCTACTTTTAACACATCCTTTGGCTGTTGCAGACATAGTATAAACAAAGAGATACATTTATTTTGATTATAGATGTAAGGTGGCGGTTGATTTTCAATTATCTGGACATCAAAAGAGTATTTGTTAAGATGCATACGTAAGTTTGTGGCGTTCGTTAGCATTACATCCCGTTTATTATCTAACCTGCGCTATTATTAAACACGTCTGCCAGCTGTTTTATATGTAGTCCATGCAAAGAGCTTGGAGAGAGAACGCTTAAAAGAATAAAACGTTCTGATATTTTGTTTTAACATGTAGCATCTGAATAATTGGCTCATTTTTACAGTGTTGGTGTATGTCTACAAGTAATAACTTCTGGAAAAAAAAAACTTCTAGGGGCGCAGGTTTGAGTCCTGGACCAGGTCACCTGGGGGTGGCAATCTTTAGGGGTGTCGGTGGGGGCGGCGGCAGGGGTGAGGGTGGGAATGTGTGTAAGTGGCTGCCCTTAAATTACTGTTAAATTGATATGCAAATTTAATACATAAATTAAATTTATATGCAAAAAATAATAGGGAGCGCTGGTGGATGGCCTGGGGGCAGAGGTGGGGGCAGACCTTGAGCAAGTGTCTGCTTGTGGAGGCGGACATTTCGATGTTATTCCAGGTAATTGTACTGTCGGAAGTACACAGTAATTGGCTCCTATTTTCTAATGTTGGTGTACATCTATAAGTAATAACTTTAATAAGATAAAAAAATCTCTAGTAGCGCGGGTTCGAGTCCCAGAAGCAAAATGGTACCCTGCGCTCATACTCCCATTGCCCTACTACTAAGAACAGAGAGAGAGAGAGAGAGAGAGAGAGAGAGAGAGAGAGAAGGGATATGAGAAAGACCAACTCAAGGCTGGAATAAATAAATACCCTAGCAATGCCGGGTTCTCAGCAGTTGTCTTATATAGGGGTTGCCGGTTGCAGCGCCATCTTCTGAGTGTTTACATATCTTTGTGTTTGCATATGCATGTATATGCCAGTCTCTTTGGCTCTTCATATATCCACATTAATCTGATTTCCCAACACAAAATTGCTTACAAGAACCTATCAAAATTCGCTGATGATGTCTTTGACCTCAGTAAAAGTAACGAAGATTTGCAGAACTGCTGGGTGAAACTGCCTAATGAATTTGGAATCTGTATGGAGAGTAAACCGTAAAGAGAATAACGAGACGAGAAGCAGCAGAAATGAAAATATCGTGAAAGTTAAATAAAAATTTAGTGATGTGGAAGTAGTGAAATTTATGGAATTCTATTACCTTGGAAGTAAAAGAACCCAAGACAGACGAATTGAAGACGACAAAAAGTTCAGAGGCAAAGAGAGCATCTGAGGCTATGAGGTCTTCTTTCTTATTTGAGTAAGTCTGTCTGCAGACATCGACTGGACGTCCTCAGTATCTCTCTGTCAGGGTCATCGTCCTTCATTCACTTGTAACTTCTTTCTTCACATCTGTAAACATTCCAAGCCTTCCTCTCACTCTTTCCTGTTATTTGTCCCTCAATTAGAGACTATGAGTAGCAATAATTAATGGGAGTCAGATATTTCTGAGATTTTTCTTTGGAGCATATTTATCTGTCAAAGCTCCAGCAAACTTGTTATAATTTCATGTTGTCCATTTCCTAGTTTTATTTCAATTCTTCTTTAGCTACTCTTCTCTGCAATCGTTGTGAGGAACATGTCTTTTTCTTATTTTTCCAGGCCGAACCTCTAATGCCAAACCTTAAGCATTCTCCTATAATCACTCCCCAGAGTACAAGGTCTCCAACTCATGGAATGATCCACTTCAAACATGCTTTCAGAGACATTTTAATTTTTACCATAACAATATTTGTTTTACTTAACGAATACTAGCAGTAATAGCAACAAAAACGTTGCCTTACCTCAGTTATACAGTAGTTAGAAAAATGTGCTTGTTCAAGTGTTTGCAAAGGTATGGGACCAGACTACAGTGGTCATCAGTCCCTAGACTTAAAACACTAGTTAAACTAATGTTAAGGACAATAGACACACCCATGCCCAAGGGAAGACACGGACCTCGCCGGCCGCGGTGGCCGCGGTGACTGAGGCGCTCCAGTCACGGTCTGCACGGTCTCTACGGTCGGGGGTTCGAATCCCCCCTCGGGCATGGATATTTGTGCCGTCCTTAGTATAAGGTAGTTCGTAAGTAGTTTGTAAGTTTAGGGACTGATGACCCCGTAGTTAAGTCCCATAAGCGAAACAAACGTTTGAACATTTGAACATGGACCTCCTACAGGAGCAGTCGCCCACACCATAGCATGACGCCTTAGACCTTGCAGCCATTATAGACGGCGAGGTGTTGATCTCCACCTTCATTTTACACCATTTCTTCAGATATATAACCCTATAAATATAATCATTCACCTGCATGAATGTATAATAACTCACTTCTTTGATAAATGATGTCAAAACGTTCTTCAACACAACATTACATTTTGGATCATGTACAATAACTCTCCCTGCCTGCATGTAAAAGGAATATACACGGCGCTAATCTCTTCTGTACCTTCGCAATCAGCCATCAGTTGTGAGCCATGACTCATTGTAATGCGTAATGAAACAAAACACACAAGATTCTCTCCATTTGGAAATTGGAGGTATGAATAAACAGCGATGCATGTTCCTATTAATACTAATTGGATATGGAACTTTATCAGACAATGTACACTACTACATCCTATGTACATCTTGCGAAAAGACAATAGAGATATAATTCGACAGACTGGAATCCACACTGACGCTTACTTGCAGTCATTCTTGCTGCGAACGATTGGTGACTGGAACCAGAAAAGGATGAAGCTACAGTGTTGCACAACGTTGCAGAGTTTTAGTGTAGGTGTGTGTGTGTGTGTGTGTGTGTGTGTGTGTGTGTGTGTGTGTGTGTGCACTGATGTGTGTTTCTGTGCTGATGTACGTTATTTTTCTGCCTACAGCTTTGGATCTGAGGTAGACGAACGTCATGGACGGATCGACGGGAACGCGAGTTCCTCCACCATCATGGATAAATCGCGATTTCATAGAATCTGCTCTGAGGACTGCAGAACGAAAGAAAATCACCGTAGATTCCATAAATGTCGAGTACGCCAATCCTGAAGGAGTTGGTTATGCAAGCCTGATGTTCAGACTCACTGCTTTTACGAGATATGAAGATAAGGAGGAGACACTGAAAAAGACTCTAATAGTTAAAACCACTCTTCAGTCTGGTCAAATGAAGGATCTGACAGAAAAGTGTGATGTGTTTAAGATCGAGGCGGAGGTGCTACACGGTGTTATGCAGCATGTCAACGAGCGGTTGGCAGCACTGGAGGGTGACGACTTCCGCCCGCTGGCAGCCAGATGCTACCAATGGGGCCGGCACCCCGCGGCGTTCCTCGTGCTGGAGGACCTGTCAGCGGCCGGCTTCACTTTGGCGCAGGCTGGCCAACCCTTGGACCTCAAACACTGCGCAGTCGCGCTGCGGGCATACGCCAGGCTACACGCCGCGTCAGCCTACGTACTCGACAAACATCCCCACTACAAGGAATTGTTCTCTTTCGACTTGTTTTTGGATGAAACCGTTAAACAGCATATCCAAACTTTCGGACCGAAGTTTGTCACAGCACTAGCGGATGAGTTTGAAAAATGTCCTGGCTATGAGCAATATTCGGAAAGATGTAGGGCATATGCTGAGTGTTTGGTAGATGTTACGTGTAAAACAAGGGAGACGATCCAAAAGCAAACAAAACTCCCTGTACTGATCCATGGAGATTGTTGGAAGAACAATATGATGTTTAAGTATGTGAATGGAGGAGTTTCAGAAGTCCGGCTAGTTGATTTTCAGGTGAGGATTAATATTCTATTTTCGATTCAATCTAGTACACGTCTGAATAATTATGTTTTTCGGTTTATTGCTACAAGTGTTTGGACAGAACATAACACAAATATTTTGTTGCCAATTGTAGCAGTATACCGATGATGCTGTGTTTTTTTTTTTTTTTTTTTTTTTTTTTTTTTTTTTTTTTTTTTTTTTTTTTTTTACATTGATGCTAATATCTAAATGAATTCGGTATTTGTATAGTTTGAAGAAAAAATGCTGATTTCTACATCTACATGGGATACTCTGCAAATCAAATTTAAGTGCCTGGCAGAGGGTTTATCGAACCACAATTATACTATATCTCCCATTCCATTCTCGAATAGCCCGCGGGAAGAAAGAACACCTGAATCTGTCTGTTCGAGCTCTGATTTCTCGTATTTTATTCTGATGATCATTTCTACCTATGTAAGTGGGAGTCAACAATATATTTTCGCATTCGGAGGAGAATGTTGGCGATTGGAGTTTCGCAAGTAGCCAACGCCGCAGCGATAAGCGCCGTTGTTTTAATGATCCCATCCCAGATCCTGTATCATTTCCGTAACGCTGTCTCCCCTGTATCGTGACAATAAGAAACGAGCTGCCCTTCTTTGGACTCTTTCGATGTCCTCCGTCAAACCCACCTGATAAGGATCCCACACTGGGCTGCAATACTCCAAAAATGGACGGACAAGCGTAGTGTATGCAGTATCTTTTGTAGTTCTGTTGCATGTTTTAAGGGTTCTGCCAATAAAACGCAGCCTCTGGTTCGCCTTTCCCACGATATTATCTACGTGTTCTTTCCAATTTAATACCATACCGACATGTACTTCAGCCAATTTATTAATGGAAGCTATTTGATGACTAATTTAAAACCTCATGACAGAAGCAGTAAGTAATCTTGTGTAGAGAAGGGTGGTAGAGACTTTGTACTGTATGTTATAGTATACTGACAATTGCGCTGTTAATGCTATTCCTGCGTGAGACTGTTAACAACTGATGATTTTGAAGATTTCATTTGTGACTCATAATAACTGTCGAAATTTTCGGTCACATCACAAGAAAATATCAGCTCATCACGAAACAGAAAACCCGTTTCAACATGCGAAACAAATGTGAAGGTTAAAAATCAAAGCTATTTTCCAAAGATCTCACAGAGGCATGGTGGAGACATGGTTGGACTGGAGGAAACTGTAATGTTCGATGATCAGAAACAGAGGTTCAAGGCTGATATTCCAGGAGTTTTTGTTTTTGATAGTAGTGTACTGTAAGTCTGATACATACAGTTGCCCACTGTGAAAATTCTTAGCTACTTGCGTTTGTTGTAGGTAAACGCGATTTGCCACTTCTTTCAGTAACTAATCTCACAAAATGAACGCTCAGTTATTGGACTCTCGTGTGCAGTAGATGTAACTGAGGCTGAAATTCACCAGCCTTGTCCCGCCACCATGTCTAACAAGGGGAACACCAAGTACGGTACAAACGGAATTTGATGGGTCGTAGGTACGTTGTGAGGGAATTCCTCCGGACCATCAAGCTCAAAGGATTTGTTCCAATAGGCCTTGATTTCTAAGAAAATGAAAAGAAATTCTCAGCAAATTACCACGCGTAACGTGTCTACTTATACATGGCGGTTACCACTTAGCGAGACAGCGTGGTGTAATCGGCAAGGTGCAAGATGCTGCCATGCAGGCGTCCTGGGTTCAAGTCCGAGATTGGTCAATTACTTTTCACACCTGTCCGATGATTGTGCATAATTTATATTTTATAACCATTCTTATGTAAACGTTTGCAGTAAATGGTCAGGATAAAAAACATGTAACATTCGCTCATATGTTATGTATTGCGCGACTGTTATTTTATTCATTTTGTTTTACAGAAGCACCCTTTTAAGGCGATTGAAGCATATTTCGAAATCAGTGAACAGTCTTTTGTTAATACCTATAATATTTGGGCAACATTTAATACCTATGTTTACAGTTCATGACCGTGCTGTTTTTATCTCCTCCTGTGACGTGAGTACCCACGTGACGCGTCCCAGTGGACTATTACGCTACGGCCAGTCGGTTAGTCATTCGTAGCGTGTCGTTCATGCGTGCTGCAAGTAGTGCAACGTGGAGAACAAATGCGCTATGGTAGAAGCAGGGCCATCACACGAAACCTCTTCGGAAATGGATGTGTGCGATGAGCAGTCAAAAGGTGAACTCACTAACGCCTTAAAGTACACCGAATGTTTGCTTCGCTTGTAAAGCGGTACCATTTATTAGATGTGCGTGGTGCTACAGTGTTCTGTGTTTTCGGTGCTTCTATGACAATTATCACCCAGAATTTTGTAAAGGTGTTAAAGATAGTGACGATGGCGATAGTGAGTAAATAACACTGCGCAATAAGTAAAATAATCAGTTGCTGCTATGTTATTTGCTATTATCTTGACAGTTTACTCAAGCTGTAACATAGGAGTGGGTATAAAGGCATATAATTATGCACAATAAAAGAAGAGAAATGAAGAAAAGTGAAAAATAAACGACGCGAAGGGGAAGATTTTTTTTTATTTTCTTGGTTATTTTTTTAATCGTTTGACTTTTCGTAAAATGTAGGCTTTCACGGCCGGCGTCTTCATTAATTAAAACTTGGTCCATCCATAAAACTTCTAACTCCCGACGTTTCGTTGCCTCCAGCGGACAACATCTTGAAGGACGACTGCTCACTAGGCGCTGGAGGTCCTGCTTATATGGATGGCATAGATGGCGTCACCACTTGTCACGTGCTGCCGACGTCATGTCTCTCGATTATAGGTAATCGATTGTCATATCTTTGGTTCAAAGTTGACCGCCAAATGTTATCTAATTTCAAACCTTCGAGTTTCCTGTTAAAATTATTGTGGTGTTTTTGTATTTCTATGGCTTCTCTATACATCCGTGTGTAATAATGCGACGTCCTGGCTAGCACGCTCGTTTCACTAAAATTGATTTCATGGTCACCACGTGTAAAAACATGCTCTGCCACAGCTGACTTATCTGTGTGACCCAGACGACAATTCCTTTTATGTTCCAATATGCGAGTGTTAACACTCCTTTTTGTTGTTCCTATATACACCATGCCACAGCTACAGGGAATTTTATACACTCCAGGCGTTGCTAGGGGATCTCGTTTGACTTTTCAATATTTTTTTTTCATTATATCATTTTCTTTGCTTAATTATTTTTTAATTTTTTTAAATATAAAAAGTAGCAATTACAATTTTTAAAAATTGTTCTGCCGCTAGGTATCGAACCCAGGTCTACTGCATTGGAGCCTAGCACCTTGCCGATTACACCGCCGATTACACACGTTACGCGTGGTAATTTGCTGCGAATTTGATCTCGATTTTCTTAGAAATCAAGGCCCATTGGAATAAATCCTTTTAGGTTGATGGTCTGGAGGAATCCCCTCACAACATACCTGCGACCCATCAAAATCCTTTCGTACCGTACTTGGTGTTCCCCTTGTAAGACTGGTGTGAAAAGTTCGCGACCGGTTTCGCTGCAACATCATCGATTACTCTCGCTACAATACAGATCACGCTGTAAGCGATTTTCACCATTTTCCTGTAACTGCTCCTATGCCAATCAACATAACAGTAAAAATAAATATTGAAATGAAATGTCAAAAGGAGGCAGTATTATTTACCTTACCAGGTCGTAGATCAATGTTTCTTGGTGTTCTCGTTGACTGTTGCTCTCGGTACCGACTGGCTGAAATTTCATGGGACAAAACTAATCAACTACAGATAACGTAGGCAACACGTAGGATTGCAGTTCAATGACATTTTCACTATTTATTATTAGTACCCAATTGTCCCCATTTCTGGCCAGCGTACAAATTTTATTAATTACAATCACTAGGACCAGGTAAGTACATTTCACACGTTAATAATACAAATTTACACAGTTCGTGTGTAGAATACTAAAGTTCGAGGTGTACAGTGTGGCACAAATATGTATTTCTAACATTGTTCGTAATTAAAATCAAATGTGATGTGGATACTAGGTGAAAACAAAATAAGCAGTCTTGCATATGCGGATGACTTTGTAATGGCCGATTCGATTGAAAGATTGCAAACTAATACTTCAGAGCTCGATCAGAGGTGCAAGGATTATGATATGAACATCAGCATCTCCAAAACGGAAGTAATGTCTGTGGGAAAGAGATTCAAACAGATTGATTGCTAGATAGGAGGAACAAAGAACAGGTAGACAGTTTCAAGTACCTGGGATGTATTTTCTCACAGGATGGCAATATAGCGAAAGAACTGGAATCGAGGTGCAGCAAAGCTAATTCAGTGAGTGTTCAGCTAGGATCTACTCTCTTCTGCAAGAAGGAAGTAAGTACCAAGACTAAGTTAGTAGTGCACCGCTCTATCTTTCGACCAACTCTGTTGTATGGGAGTGAAAGTTGGTGGATACAGGTTACCTTATTCATGAGGTAGATGTTACAGATATGAAAGTAGCAAGTATGATTGCAGCTACTAATAGATGGGGACAATGGCAGGAGGCTGTCTATAATGAGGAAATCAAAGAAAAACTGGGAATGAACACCACAGATGAAGCAGTTAGAGCGAACAGACTGAGATGGTGGGGTCATGTTACACGCATGGGAAAAGCAAGGTTACCTAAGAGACTCATGAGATCAGCAGTGGAGGGTAAGAGGAGTCGAGGTAGACCTAGAAGAAAGTACTTAGATTCGGTGCAGAATGATTTTGAAGTAAAAGGCATAACATCAGCCGAGACACCAATGTTAGCACTGAATAGGGGATCATGGAGGAATTTTATTAGTGGTACTATGTTCCAGACTGAACGCTGAAAGGCATAATCAGTCTCTAATGATGATGATGATGTGACGTGAATTATGCCATAGATACATCACGTTACAGCAGTTACAACAAGACTCTGAAATGTCGTGGATTGTGCCTCACACCGCGGCCGAATCAATACGCTATTAGTTGGCGCGAACGCATCCTGTTTATATCTTTCAAACAATGTCACTGAAAATTACGTATTGTTAATTGAGTTCATTACAGTAATTATAATGAAAAAGTAAACAATGAAATTCAACTAGCTATAGAAAAATATAGCGTAAATAATACTGAGTAAATTGTAATACAAATTTCTGTTAAATTAATAGTATTTCATATTAAAAAATAATAGAGTTGTCAACAATATTTTCGTAATTAACGGTAATTACACAGAAACTAATGAGAGCAAAACTTTCCTAACATTACCTGTGAAACAATATAATACCTACTTCAATATTATGTGAAAGAATTTATTTAGTTTTTTCAGAAAGACTAATTAGACTAAAGGTAAAGCAGTCAACAATCCGAAGAATGGTTTGAACACACAGTGTTTTACTAGGCATGGCCCTATTTGGAGATGGTATGCCATTTACCCAGCCAGTTATAGGGCAACCTACAGTTTAACGTGGGTTCCGAATCACAGTGCTACTAGGTAGTTTTCACATCAGCAACACTGCCAGAGGTGAAAGAAGTGGAAAGTGGCAGATAAAATTCCCAGGACCTCGCAGGGATCGAACCCACGGCCTTTGGATTCATAGTCTGGCACTCTGCCACTGTGCTACCGAGCCGCTTTCTGAATTATAACAATATGTCTCTGGCATTAACTAATTGATATTTTCTAATAGAACTTCTGCTATATCAAATAATAGAAAATGACTTCAGCTGGTCACGTTAGAAAAAAGAATAACAAACGTTTTGAAAAATAAACTGATAATAGACTAATTACATTCATATCTATTAATATGGAACAGTGGTATCGGGAGGTTCCGTAATGCAAGCAGATGGAAATAATTTTCAACATGCTTCGTTACAATTGTACGAAGTGTTAGACAAAGTTTTTGTCTTTCCCCACTGTAGTTTAACGTATATCTTGAAGAGATTGTTGCGAAAGGCTTAGATGGGAAAAGAGGAATATGTAGTGGTGGAAAGAGAAGAGAATGTATAATATTTACTGATGACATGGTAATAGTGAGAGAAATGACAGGACAGCAAACAGCATGCTGAAAGATGTGAATCAAGCTTTTATGGAATAAAGGATGAAAATAAACGCAGCAAATACAAAGGGTATGGTCATCAGTACAAGACGCAGATCAATACGACAAGCCGGCCGCGGTAGCCGAGGGGACTGAGGCGCTCCAGTCACGGCCTGCATGGCCACCAAGGTCGGGGCGTTCGAATCATCCCTCGGGCATGGATATTTGTGCCGTCCTTAGTATTAGTTATTTCATAAGTAGTTTGTAAGTTTAGGGACTGATGACCCTGTAGTTAAGTCCCATAAGCTATACAAACATTTTAACATTTGAATACGACAAGCTACCATTAGCCAAGTAAGTGCGTTTAAATATCTTGGAAGCGCAGTAATTGAGGACATGAGATGCCACCAGGAGGGGAAAACTCGGATTCTATAGCGAAGGAGGCATTCAACGAAAGAGAAGACTGTTATGTGGTAAATTAGATAAAGGACTAAGGAAAAGGCGTAGCAAATGTTTTGTCTGGAGTGTGGCACAATCTGGGGCAGAAACATGGACGCTGAGACGAGAGAAAGAAAAAAGCCTGGAAGCATTTGAGATGTGGATATGGAGGAGAATGGAGAGGATAAGCTGGATGGAAAGAGTGAGTTATCCAAGAATGTTGGAAACGGTTGGGGAGAGAAGATGTCTGCTGTAGGTTATAAGAGAAAGGAAAAAGAACTAGTAGGGACATTACGGCGGGGCTTCTTTTTTAAAAGACAGGGAGGGAAGGTCAGTGCAGTTCCTAAACACCTCCCCTATTTCATGCCTTTCCTCGGCAATGTTACCATTACACTTCGTGCCAGTGTCCTGGTTTGTAAACGAGGCAGCACTGCACGCGAGGTGCCGTGTCGACATGCAACGTCAGTGCATATCTAAAATCACTCTTTTACTAACCTTGTGTCTTCTGTCGTAGTTGATGTCCCATTGCGCAGATGAAGCACACAGGCCGCACCTCCGTTGTACTTGAAGTGATGCTAAAAGTGGTGTTGAGATGTGGCTAGGAAGTACTGCACTACGAATAACTTTTGCTTTTGTAGGATGCCAGTGCTTGTTTTTTATTGAAGAAATGCCAGTGTATATCCAAGCACAAATATACAGATTAAGTAATGTTAAAAATATAAACGTTGCATAACGTATAAACTATCCCTGGCCCGCACTGAACTAACATGAATGTGCAAGGTATCGACTGACTGCCGCCGCACCTCGCTGCGCGCCACAAGCCACCGTTTTGGCGCCAAGCGAAACTTCTAGACTAACATTGTTCAGCTTATCACAAAATAAACAAATAATTAAATCTTCCAATTAACCGAAATATAGCTTAGCACAAAATCATTACAGAAAGTACACCGACAATTTTTAATAAACATAGGAAAGTTAAATATTAATAAAAGAAGCTTAAAGTTTTGGCGGACAACTAGCATAGGCGGGGAGGCAATCAGATCTCGATTCGCAATAGGGGCGGAGCTTTCCCACGGGATACAAGCTCATCTACTGTCTCTCTCTCACACCCTTTGTATTTCACACAGTTCTCCAACCAAGAAAACTTCTTTAACACCTAATATATTGATATGCGAAATAAACGGCTCCATGTCAGCCCCTCACAACATTCGTTGAGAAGGAAGTGCATACTAGCAGATGCCTTGGAATGACTGGTTTCTGGGAGAAGGCTGAGAGGAGGAAGGCGATACAAGATGACAGGCGACATAAAGGGAAGAGGAAATTATGCGGACCCGAAGAGGATGGCAGAAGACCAGACATCATGGAGAACTACCATGTGAAAACTTACAGATACCTAGTTGAAGCCTCTTTTCCCACACTGAATAAGTACGTGTCGCTGAATGGTAAATATCAGAATAATTTGAGGAACATCCCTTTAGAGATCACGGTGCTTCTCAGGCTCCCATATTGATAATTATTTCTGCTGAAACAAAATTTCGATAGGCTCTGCTGTAGCTGCCAGCAATCTGTTATGAAGTCTTCTGGTCCGGGCTGTACACCCATTAGATTTCTATCTGATTATGCTGAAGCGATAGCTCCTTACGTAACAGCCATATATAACCGCTCTCTCAAAGAAGGATCTGTACCAAAAGATTGGAAAGTTGCACAGGTCACACCTACATTCAAGGAAGGCAGTAGGAGTAACCCACTAAACTGCAGGCCTATTTCATTGACGTCAATTTGCAGCAGAGTTTTGGAACATATCCTGTATTCAAATATTATGAATTATCTCGAACAGAATGATCTATTGACCCAAGGTCAACACGAATTTAGAAAATATCGTTCATGCGAAACACTACTAGCTCTTTATTGACACGAATTGATGGTTGCGATCGACAAGGGTTCGCAAATCGATTCCGTATTTCTTGATTTCCAGAAGGCTTTTGACACTGTACCTGACAAACGGATTTTAATCAAATTGCTTGGTTATGGTATATCGCCCAAAATTTGCGATTGGATAGGGGATTTCCTGTCAGATAGGACACAATTCGTAATAATCGAAGGTAAGGCATCAACTAAAACAGAGGTGATATCGGGCGTTCGACAGGGTAGTGTTATTGGGCCTCTGCTGTTCCTTATTTACATATACGATCTAAGTAGCTATCTTAGATTGTTTGCAGATGACGCCGTCATTTACCGTCTAGTAAAATCATCTGAAGATCAAGACCAACTGCAGAAAGATCTGAATAAGATATCACTATGGTGTAAAATTTGGCAATTGACTCTAAATAATGAGAAGTGTGAAGTCGCCCACATGAGTACGAAAAGAAATCCATTAAACTTTGTTTACAAGATAAATCAATCGAAAGTGAAGGCCGTAAACTCCACAAAATGCCTAGGAATTACTATTGCTTCAGACTTAAATAGGAAAGAATACGTAGATAATGTCGTGGGAAAGGCGAACCAGAGACTGCGTTTTATTGACAGAACCCTTAAAAGATGCAACAGAACTACTAAAGAAACTGCATACACTACGCTTGTCCGTCCATTTTTGGAGTATTGCTGCCCTGTGTGGGATTCTTATCAGGTGGGTTTGTCGGAGGTCATCTAAAGAGTCCAAAGAAGGGTAGCTGTTTTCGTATTGTCACGATACAGGGGAGACAGCGTTACGGAAATGATACAGGATTTGAGATGGGAATCATTACAACAACGACGCTTATCGCTGCGGCTTGGGCTACTTACGAAACTCCAATCAGCAACATTCTCCTCCGAATGCGAAAATATATTGTTGACTCCCACTTACATAGGTAGAAATGATCATCAGAATAACATACGAGAAATCAGAGCTCGAACTGAGAGATTCGGGTGTTCTTTTTTCCCGCGCGCTATTCGAGAATGGAATGGGAGATAAATAGTATAACGGTGGTTCGATGAACCCTCTGCCAGGCACTTAAATATAATTTGCAGAGTATCCCATGTTGATGTAGATGTCATCAACAGTTGAAACAGGGGCTTTCGGCTTTCCTTAGAGTCGTGGTTCTGCGATACGTCCATTATCAGATTACATTCCATGCTGAGAAATATGAGAGCCGCACGATCGCACCAGTCAAAAGTTGATGCTGGCAGCTATTAGCCGTAGTTTATTTTAAATATTTAGTCAGATCTACGTCTGGCTAAATAATCCCTCCTCGAGCATGGATATTTGTGACGTCCTTAGCCTTAGTTAGCTCATAAGTAGTTTGTAAGTTTAGGGACTGATGACCCCGTAGTTAAGTCCCATAGACTATACAAACATTTGAACATTTGAACATCTTTCCAGTCTACTTCTTCCCTCTTCAAAATATTCATCAGCTTGTTCCCCAGTACTCTGTCAAAAGCCATTTCTAAATCTATAGAAACAACAAAGATTTCTCTACCTTTTTCCATGTGTCTTTCTTCTACAGTTCAAAAGCATCTCTTATTCCTTTTCCTCTTCTAAATCTGAACTGCTACTCTGCAATTCCTCTATCCATTTGCCATAGAGCCTTCTATTGAACACCCTCAACCACACTTGAGCTGCATGAGGAATTTGACTGATGGTTCTATGTTATTCACATTTTTTAGTGTTTCTCTTTTTCTCTGATGGTATCATAACTGTTGCAAGAAGGTCCTCAGGATTTTCCCCTTTGTCATATATCTCGTTACAAAGGTGGCCTATTTCTTTTCTTGCCTTGTTTCCCAGACTCTTCAGCAGTTCTTTGGGTATATAATCAATTCCACAAACCTTCCTGTTCTTGATCTCCTTCAGCATCTTTTCTACTGCTGCTTCCAAGATGGATTTTCCACGTTTACCTTTTACTCTCCATCTAAATAGTCCCCTCCAAAATCGATAAACCGCTGCCAGCGCCATTTCCACTTCCGGAAGCAGTCTTGGCACGCCTCTTCCTGGATAATACGATGTCCGTCTTCGCAATTTCTTTCTGTAGTCGCAAACTTTATTCTTTCAAAGGGGTTTTAAAACAAGAAATTTAAAAGAAACTCTGCAGGAGCTGGGACTGGAGATAACGGAGGATGGGACAGCACAGTGATTTCGTTTTTTGTGCAACAGCCACACACCAATAGGGATGAATGAGTGAGTGAGTTATCGTGATGCAAGAGCCATGAATTGTAAATGAAACGATTTTCGTTACAGTGTTTGTAAGAAACGACGCCGCCCGGGAGGGGCCGTGCACTCTAAGGTACCTTGCAACGGAGTAAGCGTCTGCTCTCCGTCGGAGGTTCGCGTCCACCTCGATCATGGGGGTGTGTATGCGTACGTTGTCCCTAGCATAAGTTAGTATAAGTAGTTTGCAAGTCTAGGGACTGATGATCACTGCAGTTTGTTCCCAGAACTGTACAAACATTTGAACATTTAAGATTCAAATGTTTGTATAGCTTATGGGATTTAACTACACTGTCAACAGTCCCTAAACTTAAAAACTACTTATGAACTGAAACTTCCTGGCAGATGAAAATTGTGTGCCGGAACCGGGACTCGAACCTGGGACCTTTGCCTTTCGCGGGCAAGCGCACTACCGACTGTGCTATCCCAACACGACTCACGATGCCGCCTCACAACTTTACTTCAGCCAGTACCTCGCCTCCTACTTTCCAATTTTAATCTGCCAGGAAGTTTCATATCAGCGCACACTCCGCTGCAAAGTGAAAGTTTCATTCTGGAAACATCCCTTAGGCTGTGGCTAAGCCATGTATCCACCATATCCTTTCTTCCAGGAGTGCTAGTCTTGCATGGTTCGCAGGAGAGCTTATGTCAAGTTTGGAAAGTGGGAGGCGAGGTACTGGCGGAAATAAAGTTGGTAGGCGGCATCGTGAGTCGTGTCGGGATAGCACAGTCGGTAGTGCGCTTGCCCTCGAAAGGCGAAGGTCCCAGGTTCGAGTCCCGGTTCCGGCACACAATTTTAATCTGCCAGGAAGTTTCATATCAGCGCACACTCCGCTGCAGAGTGAAAGTTTCATTCTACTTATGAACTAGCTAACACTAAGGACGGCACAAATATCCATGCCTGAGGGCGGGATTCGAACCCCCGACCGTAAACATTTAAGAAACGACGTAGTGTTGAGAAAGTAACCTAACCAAAGACTGTTTGATGGCATCACAGGTTTCTTCAGTAACCAGCCCGGCCTTGGACCTGGTGTACTTCCTGTACGCCAACGCCAGTGAGGAGGTCCACCGGCACCACATGGAGGAGCTGCTGTCCGAGTACCACAGCACGCTGGTGGGTCTGCTGAGGCGTCTGGGCATGGAGCAGCAGGCTGAGGTGTACAGCTTGCAGGAGCTGAAGAACGACCTGGACCACTGCCTACCTCTCGCTCTCTACTACGCCACGATCAGTGGAATGATCCTTACTTCCGAAAAACACGGCGCAGAGTACGCTAAAGCGCTCAGCGATCCAAAGGAGATGGACCAGTCCGTAGTTAAGGCATTCAAGAATCCGTATACATTGTCATACATGAAATATCTCTCGCCAATTTTCGCTAGCAAGGGAATTTTATGATACAAACTTCAAAAGCCTAAATCCATCAGTCTCCATTAGATATAAACTATCATACCTGTGAGTGTTTGTAACACGTTTCTGCTATTAAAGTACACATATGTGTATATAAATAAATCTACTCTTAAATTTAAGCACGTTGTCTTCATTAATATTCCTACTTCCCATTCGTCTCCCTATATTCATAGGATGAACTGAAAGTAGTAAATATTACTTCTCTTACTTCTCGAGATTATTTTTTATTCCTACGATTGAATAAAAAATAATAAACGGTTACTCGTATAAATGGTTTCAGTGTATTCGCGTGGATGAGAAGTCATCCGCTGAATAGTTTGTTTTTTTTTTTTTTTTCCTCGACTGTACACATATTTTACTCTTTAGTTTTTATTTTATATCTATTATGAACGCAACCGAGTTTGCACAGTGGTAGAGTGCCAGACTACAAATCCAAAGGTCGTGGGTTCGATCCCCGCCATGTACTAGGATTTTTATCTGTCACTTTCCACTTCTTTCACCTCTGGCAGTATTGCTCATGTGAAAAATACCGAGTAGCGCCGTGGTTCGGAACCCACGTTAAACTGTAGGTCCCCCTATAACTGGCTGGGTAAGTCAGTTCCAAGGTCGGAGGAAGGCAACGGCATGCCACCTCCAAACAGGACCATGCCTAGTAAAGCACTGTGGTGTTCAAACCAATCTTCAGTAAATTTTAAAATTTACAAAATATATTTCATAAAATATATAACTGAAAATTAAGTCATTCACAACATTCACTAGAGACATCAAAAGAATTATCTGGACACAACCAATTTAAACATTTTCAGCAGTCATCTGATAGACTTATCTCTCGCACAGCCACAGATCTGGCACCTGTCCCTTGAACCCATGGGCCGGTATTCAGGCTGCCAAGTTTGATACACCTTTCTTCAGTTAACACATCACCTCTTTTCTGTATTTCAACTGACGCCAATGGATATTGGACGCATCGTTCTATTTGTGATGTAGTTAATTCTCAGAAAGATAATTCTATAAACTAATTTCTTTCGGTTTTTTTTCTTTTTTTTTCAGCCATTATTTGCTGGATATATACACTTTGCGTTTATTTCTGACAAGTTCAGAAGAACGAAGAAAGCAACAGTGGGCCATTTCCTTGTGTTTCTCGCCACTGAAGCACAAAGCTGGTCCACTATATCAGCCCCCACTTTCGTCTCATTGTAAAATGTGACTATTTAATCTGTCAGACGGACACACCTATCTCTGGAGAAATTACTCTATTTTCTGAACATAATTATTTTTATATTTCTTGATGATATTGACTATTTCTTTATAAAAAATAATTGCAGTGCGTCGACTTCTCTCTAAGAAACTATAGTCTTACCTTTATGTGCTCTAGTTTTGACATTCTTCTGTGGTACCGTTTTACTTCACTTAGTGTTCTGAACACTTCCTAAAAATTGTTGTAAATCACAACAGTCCTCAATCTCTTCGCAGTCACTTGCTAAAATCGTCTGGCACTATATTGCTGAGCTCACAGTCACTGAGTCACAGTGGAGTGGCTCATCCTATCACACTTCTCCAGCCACTTTCTGCAGACATTATGGTCTAAGCTTCTCTCTATCATAATCTAAATATCAAAATTTTGTAAAAATACAATTCTAAATTAATAAAGGAGTAAACGAAAAGTCACAGGTATGCAGTGTTTGACGATACAAATACAAGGTGTCTCACGAAAGACGCCTGCCAGGCGTCCGCGGATCGCGCGGTACGGCTCCCAACCGCCGCCAACACATCCGCCGGCTACGGCAGCGCCCGATTCTCGGACACTATTGTGCCGCGGGCGTATACACTGAGTTAAAGTCCAAAAAGCATTGCCATTTGAGTAACCTAAGCTTGCCTTTATTTACAGTAGATGTTCAAAATGATGTCCGTCTATGGAAAGAGCGGCCTCACATCCCTTGAACACATTTGCGAACAAGCGATGAATATCAGCCAGGCTGGGGATGATGCGATTCTGCAACATATCGGAGTACCTCTCACCCGTCACGGTAGCAGTTACAAAACCAGAATCACTCAGTTCCTCGAAGAAAAAATGCCCGATAACGGTAGATGTTTCTCCTCGTGAAATGGAGTTTCTAGGATTTTCGGTAGCCCTAATTCTGCAGTTGTGGGCGTTGACAGACCCTTGGAGCGTGAAATGAGCTTCGTCGGTCCACAACACGTTACTCAACCAATCGTCATCTTCTGAAACGCCCACACCGCAAATGCCCTCCGCTTCATTAAATCGCCAGATAACAGTTCATGATGCCGATGGATTTTGTAAGGATAGCATCGGAGGGTACGCCTAAGTTGTTGTTGTTGTTGTTGTTGTTTATATAGTTTATGAGACTTAACTACTGGGTCATCAGTCCCTAAACTTACAAACTACTTATCAACTACTTACGAACTAGGACGGCACAAATATCCATGCCCGAGGGGGGATTCGAACCCTCGACCGTAGTGGCCGTGCAGACCGTGACTGGAGCGCCTCAGTCTCCTCGGCCACCGCGGCCGGCTACGCCTAAGTGCCAACTAAACAGTAGTGTATGGAATGCCGGTGCGACGTGCGACTGCACGCCTTGTGCTCGGTCGGCCACTAAGGGGTGTATCGTCTAAACAACCCTTGGCTTCGAATCTTCGGACCTTGTCCCGTTCGAATCCCCTTCCTATGGCGATAGGATCGTAACGCTGAACTAGCACAAATTCAATTCAAATGTTTGTTAAGCTTATGGGACTTAACTACGGGGTCATCAGTCCCTAAACTTACAAACTACTTATGAACTACTTACGAACTAGGACGGCACAAATATCCATGCCCGAGGGGGGATTCGAACCCCCGACCGTAGTGGCCGTGCTGACCGTGACTGGAGCGCCTTAGTCACCTCGGCCAGAACTAGCACATTCCCCATTCTGATAATACAGCTTCACTAAAAGCTCCTTTTCAGGTAACGTCAACATGCTGTGACTGCTGGTGCATCTGATTCTCTCTCTCAATACAGCTCCTTTTATACACGATTTTCATGCGCAGTCTCTGACGTTTTGCTCTCCGGCGCCATTTATTGAACTTTTTTTGTTGTAATAAAACCCCATGTCATTCCAAGCATGTGTGTCAATTTTTACCTCTATCTACATTATTCCGTGATTTATTAAGATTTCAAATTTATACTGACTTTTTGATCACCTAGTATAACTTAAACAATGTACCACAGTTTAATGAAACCTTTTTGTAAGTAATTTCTGTCTTAAACTCAGCAAGAACAGAAAATTTGTCTCACTATACAACTGACTATAACAAGCAGTATTTTTATGTTTGTTAAGCTTATGGGACTTAACTACGGGGTCATCAGTCCCTAAACATACAAACTACTTATGAACTACTTACGAACTAGGACGGCACAAATATCCATGCCCTAGGGGGGATTCGAACTCCGGACCGTAGTGGCCGTGCAGACCGTGACTGGAGCGCCTCAGTCTCCTCGGCCACCGCGGCCTGCACAGTATTTTGAAAAACTCCTTTGCCAGAAATCCTAATTTACAGCCAATAAATTTTCAGCAACGCGCACTGCGCCTTTACTTTGGTCCTAAATATTCCAGCCGCGCGGGAGTAGCCGAGTGGTCTGGAGCGCCACGTTACGGATCGCGCGGCCTCCTGCTTCGGAGGTTCGACTCCTCCCTCGGGCATGGATGTTTGTGTCGTCTTTAGTATAAGTTTGTTCATAAGTAGTTTGTATTTAGTGACTGATGGGTTCGCAGTTAAGTCCCACAAGATTTACAAAGAGGGTAGGTACCGTCTTGTGCAGTGGTAAGTGGATAGCCCAACCTTCTTACAGGCTTGTCGAAGGTAATTCTGTGTACATATGTTGATTGCGGGGGATGGTATCTTGCTCAATGGCATGTTCAAAACAGAACCATCTAAAAGGGAACGAGAGAAATGCCTCCAAATTATGAGAAACCAAAATCTTCAGTAGCTTAAAACTTGAAAATAGTCTGCTCAGAGGAATATTCTTGTGCCATATTAAATGTATAGAGATTCTTTAAGATAAGCTCAAGTACTCTGATATGAGTGTGACTAGTTGAGCACCAATGGTTTAGTTTTTTTTAACTGGAAGAGTGCAGGAAGTTAAAATAAGTGGTTCACATAATACGCATAAATCTGCTGTTTCCTCAAACCGGGGAGCTGTCAGTAATGTGGTCCCATCGAGCTCGGTGTTGGGTCCTCTTCTGTTCTTAATATACATTAATGACTTGACATTCTGTATTGACGAAGATCCAAAGATAGTGTTTTCTTCTGACGACACAGCTATTGTAATCATACCCGTCAAACAAGAATTAAATGATGAAATTGTAAGTAACGTTTTTCAGAAAACTGTCTCTCGCAAATTGTCGCTCACTAAATTTCGATAAAACGCTGTGCATGCATAGTCCGGTACAGTAAATGGCATGACTCCATTAATAAACATAGACTTTGGCCAGACACCTCTATCTAAGGTAGAATATTAAAAACTTTGACATATATGCATTGATGTCATATTGAACGGGAAGAAACACACTGATGAAGTGATGAAACATTTCAGCTACTTATGTTATTAGGATTACTTCAAATTTTGGTGATATTCATCTCAGTAAATCAGCATACTGCGAATATTTTCATTCATTTCTCCCATATGGTACCAAATTTTGGGATAATTAATCACTGAAGACAAAGCATTTATCGCACAAAAGCGTGTAATTCAGAATAATAGCTGGTGCCCAACAAAAATCATCCAAGAGACATTTATTTAAGGAAGTATGGAGCCACAGTAGCCTCACAATATATTATATACCTATGAAATTTGTTATTAATAACAATGCAATTCAAAAATAATAGCACATGCATAACTAATAGGCGTGCATAACACTAGGAGAAAGAATGATCTTCAATATTCAAGGTTAAATCTGAATTTGGTCGAGAGATGAGTGAACTACGCTGCCACAAAAGTCTTTCGTCACTTGTCAAATACCATCAAAAGTTCGACAGCCAGCCAACTACCATCAAAAAGAGGCTTTTTAATGACAACTCCTACTCAGTAGATGAATTTTTAGATAATAAAAAGCAAAAGAATGTATATTTTCAAATATCATGTATAGATACTCTTCACACATCTTACGAAATGTATTCCTGATGTTTGGAACAAGCAGTAACTAATGAAATCTCTTTCTTAGGAACCAGAACCTATTTCGCATTGTAAAAGGTGGATCTTGAAGTGAATAGTATCTATTGTACCTCATAGAGCCAGAGAAATTTTTCGAAGCCGCAACGTTTTAGTAGTAAGTCCTTCCAAAAGTCTACACGTGAAACGACTAAATCTGATTATACAAGAGTGAGCGTCGAAAACGTCTAAAAATATCGAAGTTGTATTTTAACAAACTCCAGGTCTGAAAAATTGTTTCTTTTTATCGTAGCGTACAAGGTATCCCACACACAGTTAGTGCACACGTTTCTGACAGATTGTTGTAACCGTTCTTCATAAAATCACCAATAAAACAGGTCAAAACACGTGCTGAAGAAACTGAGGATGGCCATCCATTATAGCTACAGAAAGGCTCATTTTTTTTCCTTTTTTTAAAGTCCTTACTGAACGTCGTTGGGGCAGTTTTTATATATTTTTACACGTTTTCGACGCTCATATATTGTTGTATACTTAAATCTAGACAATTAAATGTAATATTTTGCAAGGGCTTACAACGTAATCGTTAAGGGTTCGTGAATTACTTCAGTATATGCTATCCACCAGGAAGAAGCGCCTAGAAGGTTTTGAGAACCCGGTAATAAATGCGATCGTTAAGCCAATGCGACACTGAATAATTTTAATTTATTTCATAATTACGTTAAAAGATTTTTAACTTTTTTTTTACTATTTTTGGAAATTTCTTAGTAATGAGGTATTGCCAAAGCGGCAGTTAAGAATTTTGTTATGGTCTTCAATCCAGAGACTGGTTTGATGCAGCTCTCCACCCTACTCTATCCTGCGCAAACCTTTTCATCTCCTCATATGAACGGCAATCCACATCCACTTGAATCTGTTTACTATACGCGTCTCTTGATCTCCCTCTGCGATTTTTACCCCACACACTTCCCTCCAATGCTAAATTGACGATTCCTCGATGTCTAAGAATGTGTCCTATCAAGCGATCCCTTCTTTTAGTTGGGGTGTGCCAAAATTCCTTTTCTCACCAATTCTGTTCAGTACCTCTTCATTAGTTATGCGATCTACCCACCTAATCTTCAGCATTCTTCTGTAGCACCACATTTCAAAAGTCTCTATTCTCTTCCTGTCAGCACTGCTTATCGTCCATGTTTCACTCCCGTACAAGGCAACGCTCCACACAAATGCCTTCAGAAAAGGCTTCCTTACACTTAAATTACTATTCGATGTTAGCAAATTTCTCTTTTTCAAAAATGCTTTTCTTCCTATTGCCATTCTGCATTTTATATCCTCTGTACTGCGACCATCGCATGTTATTTTACTATCCAAGTAACAAAACTCATCTACCACCTCCACTGTTTCGTTACCTAATATAATTCCTTCAGCATCGCCCGATTTTCTAAGACCGCATTCCATTATTTTTGTTTTGCTCTTCTTAATATTCATTTTATACGCTCTCTTCAACACACTGTCCATTCCATTCAACTGCTCTTCCAGGTCCTTTGCTGTCTCAGACTGCAATTTTAATTTATTTCACAGAATTTCTTTTTAAAAGTTTTAAGACAATCTTTGGATTATTTTTTGAAATTTGTTAGTAATCTTGTGTTATCTAAAGTGTGGTTTTCGTAACTACAAAGTAGTCTGTGCTTACTCTGTAAGCTGCGGTAAGGCGTCTAAACAGAAATACTCTACGCAAACTGAAGGTGATACTTAAATCGTCTTTAAGAACTTCCTTAAAAATGTACTGGCAACACACTAGATTCGCATGTGGGGGGACCGTGGTTCAAACCCGCCTACGATGATCCTGATTCGGGTTTTCCGTGATTGATTTAAATCACACCACTCAAATGCCAGGTGGTTCCTACCAAAGGGCGTGGCCCATTTCCTTCCCATTTGTGTGCTCCGTCTCTAATGGCCAGGACGTTGACGTGTTGTACCCTAATCTTTTTTCCTTCCTGGAACTGCACTGACACTCGGTAGTCCCTTCTGACAAGGAGACCACATGGCATCAGATTTTTGTGACCTCAAATACTAATTCGATGCAACTCTCACAAATTCTCTAGAAAATCGACTTCGAACGTTTTGCAAACACATCGATTTAGCGTGACCCCACCAGTGAGTTTACATAAACCTTATCCCCCTCCCCTCCCTTCTCCTAACGCCCTCCTATCGTTCCACGTATCTGCCTTTCAAAGTGATAAGCGACACTTATAAAGCAGAACGGTATTTATCAGCACATCAAAATACCACTGGCTTCCCTTGGCGGAAAAGGCCTCTAAATGCAGCCTCGAAAAATCTGATGCTCTGTTCTTCTACTGTCATTCACAGGTTAGTAGTGCATTAAAAACCTAGTTTCTAATTACATCTACAACAAAAATGTTACAGTTTCTTATGTGTCTTTCGTTTCTTTTGGACTCATGCGTAATGAACAAACTAAGAGCATATGGTTTATCAGACCAATTGTGTGATTGGATCGAGGAGTTCCTAGATAACAGAATGCAGCATGTCATTCTCAATGGAGAGAAGACTTACGAAGTAGGAGTTATGTCAGGTGTGCCACAGGGGAGTGTCGTGGGTCCATTGCTGTTCACGATATATATAAATGACCTTGCCGATAACATCGGAAGCTCATTGAGGCTTTTTGCAGATGACGCTGTAGTAGATAGAGAGGTTGTAACAATGGAGGATTGTATTGAAAAGCATGAGGATCTGTATCGAATTGACGCATGGTGCAGGGAATGGCAATTGAATCTCAATGTAGACAAGTGTAATGTGCTGCGAATACATACAGAAAAAATATCCTGTATCATTTAGCTACACTATAGCGGGTCAGCAACTGGAAGAAGTTAATTCCATAAATTATCTGGGGTAGGCATCAGGAGTAATTTAAAATGGAAGGACCATATAAAATCAGTAGTCGGTAAAGCAGATTCTTTGGAAGAATCGTAAGGAAATGCAGTCCGAAAACAAAGGAAGTAGGTTACAGTACACTTGTTCGCTCACAGCTTGAATACTGCTCACCGGTGTGGGACCCGTACCAGGTGGGGTTGATAGAGGAAGTAGAAAAGATCCAAAGGAGAGCAGCGCGCTTCGTTACAGGATCATTTGATAATCGTGAAAGCGTTACGGAGATAATCGATGAACTCCAGCGGAAGGCTCTTCAGGAGAGATGCTCTTCGAAGTTTCGAGAACATAACTTTACCGAGGAGTCTATCAGTATATTGTTCCCTCCTACGTATATCTCGCGAAGAGATCATGAAGATAAAATCAGAGAGATTAGAGCCCACACAGAGACATACCGACAATCTTTCTTTCCGCGAACAATACGGGACTGGAATAGGAGGGAGAACCGATAGTGGTACTCAAGGTACCCTTCAAATGTTCAAATGTTTGTGTAGTCTATGGGACTTAACTACGGGTTCATCAGTCCCTAAATTTACAAACTACTTATGAACTACTTACGAACTAGGACGGCACAAATATCCATGCTCGCGGGGGGATTCGAACCCCCGACCGTAGTGGCCGTGCAGACCGGAGAAAGGTACCCTCCTCCACACACCTATCGGGTGACTTGCGGAGTATGAATGTAGATGTAGATGTAACTGGAACAGACGCTCTTCTGTTAATGGCTGGAGAATGTACGTTTCAATGCAATGATTAGTATTAACGCATGTTTATCCTTGAGGTGATTAAGGGTTTGGATAAATAATCTACGTACCAATAATATTGCAGGTCATTTTGCTCGTTGCCTTTAATGGGGCACATACCACCTCATACGCCATAGTCATGTCATGTTCCTACTGCATGTTTTTACTAACAGATTCATTGTTTGTGTAATATTTTACTAAATAACAGGCTGATATATGAAAGGGTATATTTGTATCGTACGTTGGATAGCCAGATGGAGAGCTATGTTGTTAAATTAATGTCGAGGTGTCGCTTTATTCAGACACTCCACGTTTTTAATTTTTGCTCAGGGTGGCTTGCTTTTAAGCTGAAAAACTAGATAATAAAATCGTTCACTATCTTGATCATTAAGGGTATAATTCAAGTGGATCTCTAATTTCCATCCAGATCCTATTATGAAGATGTTTAAAATACAGCCTCTGACAATTAACTTGGGTGAATAGTCCTGTAACGTTAACGTAGATTAATTATGAACTACAGTTCTCTTTCTGTCTTCCGAAATAGTCAAAAATGTTCAAATGTTTGTAGTCTATGGGACTTAACTACGGGTTCATCAGTCCATGAACTTACAAACTACTTACGAACTAGGACGGCACAAATATCCATGCCCGAGGGGGGATTCGAACCCCCGACCGTAGTGGCCGTGCAGACCGTGCCTGGAGCGCCTCAGTCCCCTCGGCCACCGCGGCCGGCCGAAATAGTCACCTCCCATAACTAAGCACCGCTGAGCTCTACGATACATGTCCTGCGACTTTGCACGAAGTCTTTCTTTGCGATGGTGCTAAAGCCGTCCGCGGTGGCCGAGAGGACTGCGGCGCGCCAGTCACGGTCTGCACGGCCGCTACGGTCGGGGGTTCGAATCCCCCCTCGGGCATGGATATTTGTGCCGTCCTTAGTATAAGGTAGTAGATAAGTAGTTTGTAAGTTTAGGGACTGATGACCCCGTAGTTAAGTCCCATAAGCTTAACAAACATTTGAACATTTGAATATGATGGATCTTCAAGTTGTACCACCCCATTTTTTGGCAGGAACAATTTTGACGTTATTGGCTGTGTGTGGCCCAGCGTTGTCGTGTGGAACTGGAACATGAACCATACTTGGCGGATCTCAATCCTCCAGACTTCTTCCTATTCCCACGACTCAAACTCGCTTTGAAAGGAAACATTTGACGATATTCGTGACATCCAGCGAAATGTGAAGAGGCTTTGGAGCAGCAACTCAAAGCAAGACTTCGTGTAAATTTTTCAGGATATGTAACTCAAAGCTCAACAGTGCATACTTTTGGGAGGTGACTATTTCGAAGGACAATAAAGTAACCGTAGTTTACAGTTCATCCACCTTAATCTTGTAGGGCTGTTCACGGAACTTTATTGTCAGAGGTTGTACGCTGGTGATCAGTAGACAGCCTCTCCAATGCCTTGAACAAGCTTTGCAGGATGTCATTGAGTTTAAGCTGTCGTTGTTGTGGTCTTCAGTCCGCAGACTGGTTTGAGCACCTCTCCACGCTACCCTGCCCTGTACAAGTCTCTTCATCTGAGAATATGTTCGGCAACCTACATCCTTTTTAATCTGCTTACTGTATTTGTCCCTCGGTCTCACTCTACGATTTTTACCCCACACACTTCCTTCTAATGCTAAGTTGACAATTCCTTGATGTCTCAGAATGTGTCCTAGCAATCTATCGCTTCTCTTAGTCGGGATATGCCAGAAACTCCTTTTCTCCCCAATTCGGTTAAGCACCTCCTCACATGATCTACCCATCTAATTTTCATCATTCGTCTGTAGCACCACATTTCAAAATCTTCTATAATCTTTTTGTCTGAACACCTTATCGTCCACGTCCACGTTTCACTGCCATACAGTGCTACACTCCAGACAAATGCTTTCAGAAAGGACTTCCGAACATTTAAATTAATATTGGAAGTTAACAAGTTTCGGTTCTTTAGAAACTATTTTCTTCCCATTGCCATTGTGCATTTTATATGTCTTTACTTCGGCCATCACAAGTGATCTTGCTATCCAAATAACAAAATTTATCTACTACTTTTATTGCCTCATTACCTAATCTAATTCCTTCAGCATCTCCTGATTTTCTGACATTCCATTCCATTACCTTCGTCTTATTCTTGTTCATGTCTAAGATACAAATAGAAATAGACAACAAATAGAAAAAACACTGATGATGGCACAGAGTTTGGTGAAACATGTTTGGGGGAAAAGAAAAAAAAACGTTTTTTGCTAATCAGGCGGACCTCATATCCAGAACAATTTTAAAACTCAAATAATGTAATTCTGGAGAATATGAAAACCTACAATAAGAAGATAAGAATCCGTGGATGGTACGCGCCGAGCTCGGTTGAGGTTTGGACTGTGTAGAGGACGCCATTATAGTGGACAGGGTCTGTTGGACAGATGGCTGGATGGAACGGTGCTCGCTCCTAATGCCTGTACAGGATTTGGCCGCAGGAGCTACTTTGACTTTTCATTTCAACCTTGGGAATGTTGTGTGCATATTAAGATCTCTAATTCTAGACTCATCGGGACTAAGTACTTCGTGAATCGAACGGTGTTTCATGTTTCTGTGATTTGCCAGTTTGGATTAAGTTGTTGTTGTTGTGGTCTTCAGTCTGGTTTGATGCAGCTCTCCACAATACCCTATCCTGAGCAAGCCTGTCCAACTCCACATAAGAACCCCCTCCGCTCTTGGTTGCTACTACGGTACGGCTATCTGTATCGTTGAGGCACGCAAGCCATCCCACCATGGCAATGACTGTGGTTCATGGGAGCGGGTTTGGATTATTAACAGTTAAATTTAACGACATTTTGTGAAGATATGGGCACTATGACAAATTTGGATTTTACCTGTCAATTAAATAGGTCTACGACATAAAAATTGTTTCAAATTTAATAAGTGATCTATATAGTGTTTTCAACGCTGATTTCGGAAGAAATAGTGAAAAAATTCTATCACATACAGTTCTTTCACAAACTGCTTGTTTTATTTTAGATTTTTTAAAATATGTTTTTATACATATTTCAGCACTCTGGTGAGTTTGAATTATGGTTTTTAGGATTTCCATAAACTTATACTAAACTTATTAAGTCGTTTTATACAAGATATACGTCAAATAAAGATTTTGTATCTTTCTTCTCTCAAGAAGCTGACCTCTTGTTTTGCACTTATGGCACGTTTCAAAATAGAAAATGGTCCTGATGAGAGGAGACTTACTTCATTTTCAAAATGAAGCCTTAAAGCAGTACTTCTACACAATGGCAATAAGTATGATTCCATACCATTTGGACACTCTGTTCATTTAAAAGAATGTTCCGAAAACCTTGAACTGGTCTTAAGCAAACTCTGCTATTCACACCACAAATGGGCACTATGTGGTGACTTAAAAGTGATTCTAATGCTGCTTGGTCAACAAAGTGGCTATACAAAGTTCCCTTGTTTTCTCTGTGAATGAGACAGCAGAGCCAGAAAGCAACACTACATAAAGAAAGGCTTGGCGCTTGAGAAAAATCTTACAGGTAGGGGTTACAACTGTTCTGAGGAAAAACTTTGTAGATCCCAAAAAAGTGTTACTTTCATCACTTCACATTAATTTGTGGCTAATGCGACAATTTAAGGCATTGCCAAAAGAAGAGGGGTGTTTCAGATGTCTTTGTGCACAGTTTCCTAGTTCATCCGAGGCAAAACTAAAGAAAGCAATCTTTGTCGGTTCAAATGAAATGTTAAGATGATTGTAACTCTATCGGACCGAACTGCGTGGTCATTAGTCCGTAGCTTACAAACTACTTAAACTAAGGTCAACTAACCTAAGGACAACGCACACACACCCATGCTCCAGGGAGGACTCGAACCTCCGACGGCCAGCAACCGCGCGCTCCGTAGCGAGGCGCCTTAGACCACTCGGCTACTCCAACGCGGCAATTTTTGTCGGACCAGACATTAGAAAACTAATGACAGATTCCAACTCTGTGGACAAAATGGAAACAAAATCAAAGGCTGCATGGGCATCGTTTTAATCAGTTGTTACCGATTTCCTAGGAAACAAAAGATATCCAAACTACAAGATGATCGTCGCAGACATGCTCGACAACTTTAAGAAGTTGGGCTGTAACATGAGCATTAAAGTTCATTTTCTCCACTCACAACTTGACTACTTCCCTGCACTGAAGATTCCACCAAGACATCAAAAAAATGGAAAAAAATATATCAAGGAAATGAAACGTCAACATGATAGCGGACGGCTGCTGGATGATAAAAAGAGATGATCCTCAACGACTCCACAGCCGGAAAAGCAATAAAAGAAGCTTCGACACAAATCAAAAGCGTTATTATAAGAACTTATGAGCTTAAAGAGAAATGGAAGTGTATTGGAAATGTAGTTTAGAACATGATTTACAAATAAAACAAAACTTTATAACGTTGGAAAGACTGTGAAAATTGCTCACATTTTGTTATTACACTCAAACATACAACACGACCTTGTCATGACGGTCTTCAAGAGGAGTGCGGGGAATCATCATTGCCATACAGAACATTGGCACGTTGGGTAAAAGCCTTCAACGAAGGTCGGTAAACTGCAGTAGATATGCATCGGCAGGACGTCCTAGCTTCTCTGAAGAAGAAGAAGTGCATACTGTTGCCGCATTAGTGGGCAGAGAACGACAGACGATTCGTGAGCTCGTCCACGAGACAAGATTAACGCATACGACTATGCTTCGCGTCCTGAAGGAACTCGTGGGCATGCGAAAAATTGCGTTCTGACGGAACTGCAGAACTGGATGCGATACGACGCCGCTTAGACGCTAAGAGCGCGAAGGCTTTCTTACGCCGTATCGTAACACTACATGAGATATGGGCCACATCGTATAAGCCAAAACTGAAACGCCAATCCAACGAATGGCGTCATTATGGGTACCGCGAAAGTGTGTTAGAGTCCAAGCGCGGTGAAAGTTATGGTGATTCTTGTATACAACTCTGTTGGTGTCATCATAACGCGTTACGTTCTTCCACGGCAGACCGCCAAGGCACAGTGTTTGGAGCACTACCTGCGACCAGCTTTGCGAAAGAAGCGGGAACACGTTTTGCGCAACCCACCCATCATTTTGCACGACAATGCCAGGGCGCATGTAGCGTAAGCTGTGACTGCTCTGTTCGGTCGATGGGACTGAGAAGTACTGTACCATCCACCATGCTCCCAGGACGTAAGTCTTGTGCTATTGTGTGTCGTCTCCCATTCTTTTTGTCTTACATTGCTACTGTCTCTTTCTTTCTCACATTCTTCTCTCTTTTCCTGCAATCATGATTATCTGCTCTTTATACCTATCCTAGCGGATGCTGGTTCGGCCTTCTAACGTGTTGACCGAGAAACTAACAGGTAACCATGGGAGATGGTGGAAAGGCCGGTATTACACTATCAAATTTTTGGACGAAAAAATTGGATGAAATATTGGACATATTATTTGACAAAGTTATTGGATAAAACGCTAAAGGGGGCATTACACTATCATCTAATGTTTTGTCAAAGTTGCTTCAACATGGCGGTGGTACGCTGAGCTGTTGTTTATACTAGAGTTGCGTTGTGTTTGCATTTAGAAGAGAAGGACGGAAAAAAAGAAAGGAAAGGAATCTTACTCGGATGAAACCGTGGGTAGCACTGCGAGATAAATAAGTGTTGAACAAAATTTGTTACGGGAGCTGGAGGACTTTCTTTTTTATGTCGTCGGCAGTACAGCCGGCCCGTAATTCACTGCTAATTATTCTGTAGCTCTCCATTCTTCACAATTTACAATAGAGTAACAGAAAGGGCCGACGCAAACAGTGTGTATGAATAATATTGTAAGTTGATAAGCAAGTTTGATTAAATAACGTTTTAAATGGACAATGTCAGCACTGACGAAGGGGAAAATCTAAGTTGTTTAAGAGATAATTAACAATTTAAGGGGGAAAACATAGCTGATAAAATAAATAGGCTCTATTTATTTCCTTACAAAAAATGTTTGACGTGCTTGCAAACAGATATCGATGTTTTGAATGTCTTTTCACTTGCCAGCACTTATCACATGAAGTAGACCAAAATCATACATTATAAAGTATGCTTTGGCCGTAGAGTATTGAGCTAAGCGAATTGACGTGACGGACAGTGTGAATTGGCCTTGCGTGTTACACAAGATCCCATCTGATTAACACATTTCGATCAGTTTTGTCGTTGCAAGAGCACACTACAGAAACTGGCCACTAGTAGCCACGTTTAAGAATACGAACGCTATGTCAAACCTAATCTCCAGATAAAACAGCTGTAGTGGCAAGGAGGCTGTACTACTACTAGCGTTCCGAACGATCACATTTATCACTGCAGGAAACAGAGGACGAGCGATTGCTTGCATCAAATCTAAGTCAAGGCCTTAGATTTGATGAAATATTGGGACGACGTTCCCATTACACTACGTTCATTACACTCACTGCAAGTATTTCTTATCTCTTTATGTGATCTACTTCTCTTCTGATCAGACAAACCACTTTAACTGTTACAAACATTAACTGACTTAATAATCTGAACTTTCATTAAAATTGAGAAAATCTCTAACTATGAACTTTACTGGATTTATGAACAAATTACTTCCTGCTCTCATTAATAGAGCAATCGATCATGACAAAATGCCTACACTGAACTGTTATAATTAGCACATAAATTTACAAACACAATAATTATGCAACAATATCACAAGAAACAATGATCAGAACGGATTGCAATTCAAATTGGTGAAAGGAACGAGGAACTGGTAAAATGACTCAGGGCCAAATGATAAATGCAAGCTGCAATAAACAGTATTCATTAGCAAGAAAAGACAAACACCAACTACAATAGTTCAAATACATTATACATAACAATAGAAAAATACAAGTTTTACCTTATTTGAGGCAGATTAATTTCCATACAAAAATTACAATCTGCAAACTTGCTTTAAACTTTCAAAATTTTTATTCTTCGAGTCTAACACACAGACAGACTAACTCGACAGTTCCCCGACTACTTCTCATCGACTCAACTCTACCACAATCACACAACGGCTGCTCTCCACGACAGTCACACATCGACTCCTTTCCACGAAGGTCACACAACGACTGCGAGTGCAAGACACTCCAAAGATAAAACACAGTCTTTGGTTTACAGCAAAGATATGAAAATAAGTACAGTATGTTATATAGATTAATATATTACATACATAGATTAATATATATTACATAAATTTGTTATCTGCAGAATTATAGCTTAGGTTTTTATAACAAAACATGCTCAAGGCTGTGTGACAGGCAAAAATTACGTGAAAATTTTATTGAGTACTCCTTTCAAAGTACCATCACTGTCTCCTCTCTCTCTTTTGCTTCCACTATTATTGTCTCCATTTATCTTTTTTGCTGTCACAGCCTCGGCCCACAATGACTATCTGTAATCTCTTTCTCTCCTATTCAGACTTACTTCCACCACCACTTTGCCAATCTCTTTCAGCACGAATATGTTGCCGTGCCAAACATTTTTATTGAGGAAGTTGGAATGAGGAGTGAGGCAGTTGGTTGTATCCCTCTTCTGTAATATGAATATGTTGCCGTGCCAAACATTTTTATTGAGGAAGTTGGAATGAGGAGTGAGGCAGTTGGTTGTATCCCTCTTCTGTAAGTGTTGGTCATACAGAAACGTATTTGCTTCTTTTGTGCCCCGACAGGATCGTTTTTCTGTTGGTTCCCTTCTTTCCCTTGCAACAGTAGGGTGTGCTGCTTATATGAAACAAATCCTGTGTAGCAGTGAAGTCGTGACAATTTCTTTCTATGCCTCGTTATATTTATGTACAGGCAATGACAAATAACAAAAAGAAATCCCAGACGAAGTGCTTGAAATTACAAAGTTGCTGGAATTACTCACAGCCCTTATTTTTCTTTTCAGAATAAGATATACAAGCAAAAAAATGGTTTGGCAATGGGGAGTTGTTTGTCGGGATTTGTAGCAGACGTTTTCGTCAACCACATTGAGTGCGAAAACTTCTCGAAAAAATCTATGTTGTGCTACAAGATTCTGTTTTATAGGAGAAATGTTGACAATATTTTCATTATTTTTCAAGGCAGTGCAGCTGATATAACTACCCTGATAAGTGAATTTAACAGTCTTCATCCAAAGCTGTCCTATACTTATGAATCATTGAATGTACATTGCATTTTGAATTATCTTGACCTATCTCTGCAGTTGGTGGAAAATAAAATACATTTCGACATTTTTAGGAAGCCAACAACGAGTGCTTCAATAATTCACTTGACATCTTGTCATCCTGGAGGCTACTAGTATCGCCCATAAATATGGTTACAGCTCTTCTGTGCTCCACCAGCTATAGGGAGACTTCTTATAGTAAAGCATAGGCATACCGCGACCGCGAAGTTAGTTGACGGAAAAATACGAACTGCACTTCCCTTCCTAGGACCTTTCACGTATAATATAGGCAAATTGTTCCGTAATATCAATGTACTGAACAAATTTAAAAAAGAATTTAGAGAATATCGTCTTAGGAATACATGGTAAGTATTTTGACGATTTTTTTATGAACAGAAAACATCGAAGTGTCCATGACCACAATTTGTTATTGTAGTAGCAAAAATTCATGGTTTTCGTGATTTTCTCAAAAATCGCCCATGAATAAATGGTGTTTTTGTAAGTGGTAATAGATTCCACCATACACCACATGAAATGAGCATACATCAACCGATTTGCTTTAATTTGGATGGGCAGCAGGAGGAATTTTTACGTTCTATTGTAGGACAGCTACAGTATTGCCGTTTTTTAAATATGCATACGAATGTTCACTAGACCAATAGCAGTCGAGAACATTTTACCCCTTGACACTTAGATGAATAAAACCTTTGATATGGGCCCCTCAAGAATCGCTAATTTGCAAACTTCGTTCACGAACATACCGTATTAATACTGCGTATTGCCGTGCGCGGTGTGATAACAGTTAAAAACGATACACAAATCATGGAAATTGTGATAACAAACACAGCTGGCTGCAACTCGCTGTTTCATATCGTTGTCATATTATTCATTCACAAATATTTGCAAGTACCAACACTTTTTCCAACAGTTTTTATGTAACTCTTATCACAAGAATTAATTTCTGATAACTAATCAACTGAACGTTATGATAAGTCACTTACCTGATAACTAGAGTTAAAAACTATCTTTTCGTTTTCCATCACAAGATTAAAGTCTTGGTCTAAACATAATTAGTCTGTCTCAGTGGAAGCAGAAGTGACACATGCACATCACAAATAAATCCTCAACGGGGCAACTGTGTGTTCTCATAATAGTCATAAAACATCACCTGTTGTTGTTGTCGTTCTCAATCCAGAGACAGGTTTGATGCAGCTCTCCAACCTACTCTACCTTGAGCAAGCTACTTCAACTCTTCATAAGAACAGCAACCCACATCCAGCTGAATCTGCTTATTATATTTGTCTCTTGGTTTCCCACTGCGATTTTCCCCCAATGCTAAATTCACGATTCCTCGATGTCTGTCCTACCAATTAATCCTTTCTTTTAGTCAAGGTATGCCAAAACTTCATTTTTTTCTCCAATTCTGATCAGTAACTGATCATTATGTGATCTACCCACCTACTCTTTAGAATTCTTCCGTAGCACCACATTTCAAAAGCATCTTTCCTCTTCCTGTCTAAAGTATTTATCATTCAAGTTTCACTCACGTACGCAACACTCCACACATATGCCTTCAAAAAAGAGTTCCTTACACTTCGATGTTAGCAAATTTCTTTTTTTCAAAAACGCTTTTCTTCCCATTGTCATTATGCATCTTCTGTACTTCTACCTCATATGTTATTTTGCTACCCAAGTAGAAAAACTCATCTACCATCTTTATTGTTTCGTTACCTCAACTGATTCCTTCAGCATTGCCTGATTTTATAAGACTGCATTCCATTACTCTTGTTTTGCTCTTGTTACTGTTCATCTTATATGCTCCTATCAACATACTGTCCATTCTGTTCAACTGCTCTTACAAGTCCTTTATTGTCTATGACAGAATTACAATGTCATCAGCAAAACGCAATGTTTTAATTTCTTCACCCTGAACTCTAATTCCTTCTCCAAATTTCTCTTTGCTTTCCTTCACCGCTTGCTCAATGTACAAATTGAATAACATTGGAGAAAGTTTACCATTATGTCTTAATCCCTTCCTAACCACTGTGTCCCTTTCATGCCCTTCAACTCTAATAACAGTTGTTTGGTTAATGTACTAGTTGTAGATGACCATCCGTTACCTATATTTTAACCTTGATGACATTATAATTTGAAAGATTGTATTCCAATCAACATTGTCTAAATATTTCTGCAAATCTAGAAAAATTAGAAATGTAGGTTTGCCTTTCCTTAATCTATGTTTTATCAGCCAAATAAAATATTGAACTATAATAATACTACACTTTTGGTGGCAATACCTTTTCACTGTCCTCAACCGTATATTTTTCCAATTACACAAAGTGAAGAGTGGTTGAGGGACTTGATGGTCTAAGTATGTAGTGTATCACAAGTGTAGTGAGTGAGTGAGTGTGTGTGTGTATGTGTGTGTGCAGTTCAAAGACAGCAGGATAAACGCAAACACACAGCAGAGAGAGACAAAGAGAGAGAGAGAGACTTTTAGTAGGTAGTTTGCATCATACTGTACCCCCTTTTCGCATTACACATATCTGTAAGATGTATAGACCATGTGAGTTGTGATGTGTTGCTTTATTGTTACAGATTTGATACTGTGGTAAACCGAGAACATGGAATCATCAAGTGACACACGAGTTCCACCACCTTCTTGGATAAATCATGGGTTCATAGAATCTGTGTTGACATACGCGGAACGAAAGAAAATTACGGTACATTCCACGAATGTCCAGTACGCAAATGCTGAAGGAGTTGGCTATTCCAGCTTGATGTTCAGAGTCACTGTCTGTATGAGATACGAAGACGATGAGGAAGCACAGAAGAAGACTCTAATAGTGAAAACCATTCTTGTGTCTGGTCAACTAAAGGATCTGACAGAAAAAACAGGTGCGTTCAGGACCGAGGGAGAGATGCTGCACGATGTTATGCCACAGGTCCACCAGCAGTTGGCAGCACTGGAGGGTGACGAGTTCCGTCCGCTGACAGCCAAGTGTTACCAATGGGGCCGGCAGCCCGCGTCCTTCATTGTGCTGGAGGACCTGTCAGCAGCCGGCTTCACGCTGGCTCAGGCTGGCCAACCCTTGGACCTCAAACACTGCAGTTTCGTGCTGCGGGCATACGCCAGGCTACACGCCGCTTCCGTGTATGTGCTCAGCAAACATCCCCACTACGTGGACAAGTTTTCTACACACATGTTCACAGACAAAAATGCTCTGGAGCTTCTTGCGGATAGTGGTGTAAAGTTCATGACAGTGCTAGCGACAGAACTCGAGAAATGTCCTGGTTACGAACAGTGTGCAGAAAGATACAGGGCATTTGCTGACAGGCTTCTCGATACTACATCCGAAAGAATGGAGCAGATCAAGAAGCAAACAAAGCTCCTAGTAATGACCCATGGGGATTGCTGGAAGAATAACCTGATGTTTAAGTATGTGAATGGAGACATTTCAGAAGTCCGGCTAGTGGATTTTCAGGTAAGGGTGAAGTTTCCTGCTCCAGTAACATTAGTATTTCACCTCAGTAATACTGTTTGGCAATTTAGTTCTACTGTGTGTGTGTGTGTGTGTGTGTGTATGTTTGAAAGACCAGACAGCACACATACACGTAATGAAGGTGAAGACAGTGATCCTTTCTTGGTAGGGATGGCACCAGGCTAAAACTCTTACAGGGATCGGTGAAATCCCATGATTGTTGAGTAAACTGGCCGGAAGCACTACGTCAGTAGATCAGATGAAAATTTGGGTCCAGTTGAAGGCGTGCTAGAGTCGTCCCTTCAGTCAGGCGTTCCCCAGGGAAGTGTTATAGGGCCACAACTGTTCCGTATCTTTATAAACGATTTAGGGCACAATGTGAGCAGCCCTCTTAGACTGTTCACGGATGATGCTGTCATTTATCGGTTAGTAAAGTCACTATAAGAACAAAACCAACTGTAAAATGATTTAGATCAGATATCTACATGTTACAGAAATTGACAGTTGGATCTAAATAATGAGAAGTGTGAAGCAATCCATATGAGGATTTAAAAGAAAATTGTTAAACTTCAGCTACACCAGAAGCCTGTCAAATCTACAGGTCGTAAATTTAACGAAATACCTAGGAATTACAATTCCAAACAGCTTAAACTCGAAAGAACGTTTATAAAATATTAAAGGGATGGATCCAAAGGCTACGTTACATTGGCAGAATACTTAGAAGATGCAACAGTTCTAGAGTAGTGCTGCACATTGCAGGATCGCTACCAAGTCGAACTGACAGACCGTTTAGAAAAGTTCACAGAAGGGCAGCTCGTTTTGTATTATCACTATGTATGGGAGAGAGTGTCACGGAAATTTTGCACAAGTAGAGGTGGAAATCATTAAAAGAAAGGCGTGTTCCGTTTTGACGAGATTTATTTGCGAAATTTCTTTCACCAACTTTCTCTTTCGAATGAAAACCTATTTTGTTAGGACCATCTACATAGGGAGACATGACCATCGTAGTAAAATAAGAGAAATCAGATCAAAAAAGTAAAGATTTACGTGTTCCTACTTCCCGCAACAGTGCATTTCTGTAGTTTCAAGGGAAGTGCTGCATTTGTACTCCCCACAGAAATGCTATTACTGTACTTACTTCGCACTTGTCGGCACCTACATGCCTGTACACTTTTGAAAAACCTACAGTGATGAGGTATATGGCCAAACACAATCTCACACGCTACCGGGAGCGTTCTGAACCGATCTATGCAACGGAACGACGCCACTTATTCGCGTGACGTAAAAAACCAAAACTAACTTTCCGAATCGCTCCCGTATGAATTTTGTAAGTGAGAAAAATACGATAAGGTATACCAATATCAGGGTAACACCTCAGATTTTGAGATTTCACAACAAATTATCCGGATGCAGTAGTTGATAATCAGTATTTACGACGGAAAATCAGATTGTTGTTATGTTTTCCCCTGTCGCTGTTTTGTCTTCTTTATTATTAATTAATGGAAAATTTAGGCTGCAAATGTGAAGTCAACATAACCGGTCCCAGTACTGACCACGACGTTTTCTATGCAGCATGAGGCAAACGCCCATCGAGATCTACGGGAAAATTCAGCCCACATATGGGGAAAGTAGGAAGTGGTGGTGTTGTGAGTTCCAAAAGGGGGATGTCTTGCATGCGAGGTCTTATTTATCGCCGATTGACACTTCAGGAGTGGATGCGATGGTGAAAGAAGAATACAGTGTGCACATCACGTCCATTTCCTGGAAGCTCAACATATCGTAGGGGAGTGGTTCCGACACGTGCCATACAGAACTGCCCAAAATATTACTGCATTTTTTATTATTTTATTATTTTTTTAAGCTATGGGACCAAAATGCAGAGGTCATACATAAGTTCCTAGACTTATAAACTACTTAAACTTGCGAAGGACAACACACACACACCCATGCCCAGCGAGGACTCGAACCTCCGACGGGGAGCAGAGCGCACTCCGCAGCAAGGAGCCTTATAGCGCACGACCACTCCCACGTGGCTCGAGCATTTCACTGGGTGACTTTGGACCAGACACCAAAACAGTCTCGACTTCTTAAAATTTTAGACTTGGCTGCGTTTCTTCAGCGACCGTTTACGATTTCAATAAGAAGTATGACAGCCCAGTAGTATTTTACCAGGTTTTGGCGACTGTTGAACAGTGCCTTCATCAGAAATTGCTAAATTGAAAAATTCTGAGCTCCTAATGATTTTCACGTTTTCGGACTGCTGAAGAAGCTGCTGGCAGGTAGCGATTCACGAGTAACGATGAAGCCAAGAGAGCTTCCGTCGATGGTTGCATGGTCAACCAGACGAATTCTGCCCCATAGTGCATCTCACAGTTAGTGCTGCTATGTCACAAATGTGTGATCCGGTGTGGGGAGTATTTGGAAAATAGAGTAACGTCCGGACAAAAGGGCGTTCCTCTGTAATTACCTGTATATGCCTTATTTTGGCTAATTAAAACCAGGGGCAAAGACTTTCTGATTTGTCCTCATAGTGCCGTTTAGCAGAACAAAGACACTGGACTCTAGCAATATGAATGCAGTATTGCTTAATTAACCAACAGTCGTCCACAGATTTTCTTGTCAATCAGTTTTGGCCGTTTCTCATTACCTATTTACATAGAGTAAGTTTTTGTGAGATTTGGCTTAATCTTGAGAAAGTTAATAATTGAACTCTTGGTGTCATTACAGTTTTCATCAGTAACCAGCCCCGCCTCGGATCTACTGTACTTCCTGTACGCCAACGCCAGTGAAGAGGTCCACCGGCACCACATGGAGGATCTGCTGTCCGAGTACCACAGCACGCTGGTGGGTCTGCTGAGGCGTCTGGGCATGGAGCAGCAGGCCGAGGCCTACACCTTGGAGGAGCTGAAGAAGGACATGGACCACTGCTTGCCAGTAGGCGTCTTCTACAGCACCATGACTGGATTCGTACTCACGTCCGAAGAACACGGCGCCGAGTACGCAAAAGCGGCCAACGACCCAGAGAATTTTGAAGAGGTTATCGCTATGTCATATAGGAACCCGTACTCATTGTCCTACTTGAAATACGTCTCACAAATTTTCATTAGAAAAGGAATTTTATGATCATGATTTAAAATATTGGTATTAAAAAAAAAAACACATTTGATCCATTCGTCGAGAGATCTGGAACATATTTTGTAAGGACTTTGTGAAGAAGAATCGTCGATATTTAAAATAAGGCAAAGGACTAGATTCATCAGCAAGCAACAGATTCTCACGAAAATATCATAATGTAGTTCCAATGGCTTTCCACTCATGCACAAGAAAGTGAGCATGATCTGTTTACGTATTTACTCGACAGAATTCTTCGTGTTGTTCCAATGTTCGTATGAAAAACTGTTGTATCCCTAATTCTTGATAAGAGTTTTCTTTTATATCTACAATATAATCAAGAGCAATAAATTGTTACTAACAGAAATAATAAGTGTGTCCTATTTACTTTTATCTATTTATTTATTTATTTTTGTTAACAAATAAGATCACTTTCAATGAAATTACCAACAAAGCTCAGGATACCAACATTACAGTTACTTCTACACGTGGTGTACCTATATTTAACTGACAGATCTTCATACAATGCTCAAAACAATTTGCGTATCACGAGAGTATCATACACAATATACACATGGTAACGTACTATATTTTGCTGTCTCAGTTCTCTACTTCAAGTTATGTGGCGTTTACTTAGAGCGAGGCACCATGGGTCTACCATAATAGTGAATCACGTCGGACGGCCAGTACGGTTGCACTATAGCGTGGCATGGACAGGTTTTCAGTCAGCTCTTGAGGGATATTTGGACATTCTTCCACGAGTGCAATATCCAGCTCTGCAACCGTCTGGCTGCAATGCGTCTGCTATGTGCATCTCAGACATACTAATGCGGCTTAAGTCAGTAAACAAGCTGGCCATTCCATTCAATTCCCTTGGCTTCAAGCCGACCACTAAAAGAAATCCGCTGAACTTCAATTACGCGATAAATCAGTCAAACCTTAAGGTCGTAGATTCTACCAAATACCTAGGAGTTAAAATTACGAACAACTTAGACTGGAGAGAACACATAGTAAATATTGTGGGGAAGGCGAACCATTGGATCAACGACCTTTTTTCAAACTCTTTCCGTGTCCGAAAGTTCTGCAGAGCGACTTGTGCACAGTCACAATCCTGCATTAAGTCAGTCATGGCGAACGTCTCACAATGAGACCACACGGGTAACGGAATTTAGAATTTTTTTTAATCTTTATGGTACATTGAGAACTCAAATAACAATCAACTCTCAAAATTTCTCGAAAAAATAGAATTTGAAGTTTCGCAAACACAGGTAAGTCTAATACTTAAAACACTTGCAGTACATATCGGTTTAGCTCAAAATAAAATAAATAAATAAATAAAACTTTCACTATTTTAATATTCAATGTTTATTTTATTTCGAAAAATGCACCTATTTTTGTTTATTCGTAATTTTCTATATTTTATAAAAGGTTGTTAACAATGATGGATTCAATTTAAAAAAAATACATTTCTTCCAGTTTTGGCTTCACGTTAGTGGACGACGAACAAGATTCGAACCACCGACTCAGTCGCTGTGAGGACAAAACACTAGCACCTGAAGTACGCCTAGAGATTCTGCCACTCATTTAGATATTGGTATTTTCATGTACTTTGAGAAACTTCAAAGTCGATTTTTACGAATATTTTTGAGATTTGCGTACAAGGGCTTTGGCTGATTGTTATTACAGTTATGAACTTGAAGTACCATAAATATAAAAAAAAATCTAAAATACGATACCCATGTGGTCTCTTTGTCACACGAAAAATAAGGAAAACCGATCTATTGATCAATTACCACAATAATTATTTTTCTTCTGCCACACTTTTGCCCTTTCTTCGATAATATTTCTTTGCAGTTTGACGTCATTCTTCCAGTGCTGTTATTTATCAGCGTTTAACTTCTATTATAATCACTCTGTAGGTCTATACGTATATTTAGTGTAATTAAAACAGGTGTTGCCAGTGAAATTGCTCCGCTCCACACATCCGTGACACTAGTGTACGAACTGTAAAGAATATTTTGACGAAAGAACAGTCCTATTTGTACAACCAAGGCTGTTGCCAACTGGAAAACAGCAACCAAAAGCTGTATCGCTGAAATTGTGTGATGGTGCAAAAAATTTAATGTGTCGTACAAAATGTATATATTCTAACACAGAACCATGTCTCTATTACTACTGAAAATGAAGTAGCACCACTGTACTACATTAATCCGAATTGCGTAGAATTTCCCGTCGAGTTAGCAGTGTATACAGACAGTGCGATTTGTTCACGTTGGTTTGTCACATACTTTAAAACGACGTAGTGTCGAAATTGGCTAATTACATTATAAAATAGTCATCATACGACCTACAGGAAACTATTTTCCCTTCGTGAAGGATATACAGGGTGTTTCACTAAGTGTGTTTGCCTCTGTAACTTATAAAATAATAGGTGACGGAAATTTTAATGCAGTAGGTCAACACAAGAAATGTTACACTTTCTGCGGAGCTATGAACATAGTTTATTGTGTCATTTTCCAAAGAGTTACAGCACAAAGATATAATTTTTTAAATGGAACAATAGTTTTTCTATCGTGCATTGGATTCGTTGAAACCAGCTGCGTCCAAATCAATTTAAATTACATTCCTATCACTGTTAGTTTCGGAGCTACAACCCTTTAAAGTTTAGGGGCCAGAGGCTGCGACAGCGTAGCTGACTGGCTGGTGGTCATGAGACAGTGGGCCGTACCCCAGGGGATAGCTACTCGGCCAGTCAGCTACGCTATCGCAGCCTCCGCCCCCGGAACTTTGAAGGGTTGTAGCTCCCAAACTAACAGTGATAGGAATGTAGATTAAATTGATTTGGACGCAGCTGGTTTAAACGAATCCAATACACGATAGAAAAAAAAACTATTGTTCCATTTAAAACATCATATATTTGTGGTGTAACTCTTTGGAAAATGATACAATAAATTATGCTCATAGCTCCGCAGAAAGTGTAACATTTCTTGTGTTGACCTACTGCATCAAAATTTCCTATCCCGTCACCTGTTATTTAATAAGTTACAGAGGCAAACACACTTAGTGAAACACCCTGTATATGCCTCCCCCCATATATGGAAAGAAAGAACTAAATTTAGCTTTTCACTCGCATCCAATTAATCAGAGTCAACAAGAGTAGATAATAACACATATTATCCACAGAAGACGACACAATGTTTTCAAAATAGATTCTTATGACTATGTCAAGATTTATTCCCTGTTCGATACCTTTGTCGTTTGGCTACGCCTGGTGCTGCCTGGATTGACAAGCTCGCTCAGTCGTACTGAACACAAATGCCGCGTTAAAATGATGCACGAGACTGCTGGCCACCATAACGTGGCTATAGGGGGGAAGTAGTGGCACCGGGTCGCACTAGTCTAACCAGTCGCGCAATTACTAGCGGAGGATCACAATTTTTTTCTTCCAATTTTTTTCCGAATTTACTAACACTTCCTTTTTATAACACAATTATTTCCATAAACAATTATTTCAATCAGCTGTTTAACCATCGAAAGAACTGATACTAATCGCTGGCTGTTTATCAGTGAATCCTGTTGACCAGCAAACGACGATAGAGACGCTCGTGAATCGCGCCTTCTGGTTCCATTCCGGCCACCTACATACAATGGGAATAACAGAAGAGGACCCTAAATGTAGGATCTGTGATGACGGTGATGAAACTGCATCACATCTAATCTTCGAATGCATTGCATTGGAGAGTAAAAGGCACAGAACATTTGGGACAACCAGACCCGAAGAAATTGTGTCTAATAAAGAACTGGTAAAGGGACTCCTTGCACTGTTCAAGGGCATTGTTTGGCTTTACTAGATATACAGGGAGCGATACCGCACAATAAACTTAGTTTCGGTGCGGGCAGTGGCGGGTTGGATGAAGACTTGTTTTGGCTTCCCTGAAAAAAAATCAAATCAAATCCAGTCCGGCAGCAGCGCAGTTGTATTGTGTAGGAACGGCAGCAAACAGCTTTTTTTATGACTGCGTACATTGGTGCGGCCGTCATCAAGGCGGCTGAAGTCAAGTGTAGCTCTCACTTGCGTTACGCCGAAGTCCAGTGTTCATGGCTCATTCTCACCACTGCAGACGCCAGCATTCACAATTCCATATCGCATCACAAATCTAACAAAAAACACGACTCTTTATGTGCGCCGTGCGCGTGGCGAATGATGATGTAGTCCGCAGACTGGTTTGATGCAGCTCTCCGCGCTACCCTGTCCCGTGCAAGCCTCTTCATCTGAGAATACGTTCGGCAACCTACATCCTTTTGAATCTGCTTACTGTATTCGGCCCTCGATCTCCCCCTACGATTTTTACCCCACGCTCTTCCTTCTAATGCTAAGATGACGATCCTTTGATGTCTCAGAATGTGTCTCACTAACCTATCCCTTCTCTTACGGTTAGTCAGGATATGCCTGAAACTCCTTTTCTCTCCAATTAGGTTAACACGTTCGCTGCCGTTCACGCTCTGGCGCGTGTAAACGTTACTTGAGTCAGGTGCGGTTCACGCTGTGGCGCGTGCTGCGACCTGGCATCCTATTATGGGTTGTTGTAAACTGAAATCGTCTAATAAAGCTGTATACTCTGGTAGGCACTCAGGGAAGAGTATGATGATGATGATGATTGGTGTTTTAGGGCGCTCAACAGAGAGGTTATCAGCGCCCGGGGGAAGAGTATAAGTGATATGCACACGTACGTGGTTCCAGATTTCAGCGTTTGCATTACCGGCTACGAGTCACACACGCTTCTACATCTACACCTACATGGGATACTCTGCAAATCACATTTAAGTGCCTGGCAGAGGGTTCATCGAACCACAATTATACTATTTATCTCCCATTCCATTCTCGAATAGCGCGCGGGAAGAAAGAACACCTTACTCTCTCTCTGTTTGAGCTCTGATTTCTCGTATTTTATTCTGATGATCATTTCTACTTATGTAAGTGGGAGTCAAGAATATATTTCCGCATTCGGAGGAGAATGTTGGCGATTGGAGTTTCGCAAGTAGCCCACGCCGCAGCAATAAGCGCCGTTGTTGTAATGATTCCCATCTCAGATCCTGTATCATTTCCGTAACGCTGTCTCCCCTGTATCGTGACAATACGAAACGAGCTGCCCTTCTTTGGACTCTTTCGATGTCCTCCGTCAAACCCACCTGATAAAGATCCCACACTGGGCTGCAATACTCCAAAAATGGGCGGACAAGCGTAGTGTATGCAGTTTCTTTAGTAGTTCTGTTGCATCTTTTAAGGGTTCTGCCAATAAAACGCAGTCTCTGGTTCACCTTTCCCACTATACTATCTACGTGTTCTTTCCAGTTTAAGTCTGAAGTAACAGTAATTCCTAAGTATTTTGTGGAGTTTTTTTCTCATGATGTCATGATAGATTTAGTGGATTCTTATGTAAACAAGCAAGTAAGCTTTTGATTATTTTAATTTTATTTCGATTAGTTATCAGTTTATAAAAAAATACTTCTTAGTTTTGACATTATTCATTCTTATATTGCTGATGATATAGAAATAAGCATATGTTTTATGAAATACCTTGTATGTACTGTTTTGATTGTTCATTTGTTGTTTTCACAAAAATAGAAATGCAAATAAAAAAACCATATAAAAAACTGAAAACTAAAACCAAAACATTCAGTGGCTAAAAATTATGAAAAGATACTGTCAAAATACGATCACGCGCCAGAGCGTGAAGTGGCACCTAGCATCATCGCGCCAGGGCGTGAACGGCAGCGAACGTGTTAAGCATTTCCTCAATAATTACGTGATCTAACCATCTAATCCTCATCATTCGTCTGTAGCACCACATTTCGGCCGGCCGCGGTGGCCGAGGGGACTGAGGCGCACCCCAGACACGGTCTGCACGGCCACTACGGTCGGGGGTTTGAATCCCCCCTCGGGCATGGATATTTGTGCCGTCCTTAGTGTTAGCTAGTTCATAAGTAGTTTGTAAGTTTAAGGACTGATAACCCCGTAGTTAAGTCCCTTAAGCTCTACAAACATTTGAATTTTAACATTTGAACCACATTTCGAAAGCTTCTATCATCATTTTGTCTGAACTCCTTATCGTCTACGTTTCACTCCCATACAATCCTACACTCCATACATATGCTTTGAGAAAGGACTTCCTAATATTTGAACTAATATTGGATGTCAATAAATTTCGCTTCTTCAAAAATGCTTTTCTCCCCATGTCCACTTTTTATTTTATCATCAGAAGTTATTTTGCTACATAAATAACAAAACTTATCTAATATTTTTATTGGCTTATTACCTAATCTAATTCCTCGAGCATTGCCTTATTTTCTTACACTGGCAAATATCCTGTTTAAACTGGGGGTTTATAGTCAACTAGCGTTAATGCCCGCTGTTGCCATGGCATGTTCAAATCTTTGTATAGCTTATGCGACTTAACTACGGGGGTATCAGTCCCTAAACTTACAAACTACTTATGAACTAACTAAGACCAAGGACGGCACAAATATTCATGCCCGAGGGGGGGATTCGAACCCCAGACCGTAGTGGCCGTGCAGACCGTGACTGAAGCGCCTCAGTCCCCTCGGCCACCTCGGCCGGCCCATGGCATGTACCGCGTGATTATAGTTATACTTTTTCCCATTGAACACGTTACAACACGGAACTACTTAGCGTACGAGGAGCAGACTTAGTAGCATTAATGTCAAAGACACAAGGAAGAGAAATAATGCATACTTAATTAAAACATTTTAATGTGCTGGTACAGTTCATCAGACCATTATACACCCGTACTATTACAGCTACAAATGGGGACCAATATGGCGCCCATCTGTCTCGAGAAGAATCTGAAAGTGTAGGATTGCATTCTGCATGGCAGAACGAGGCAGGTCCATAGGTATGGTGGCTACTTTTCTTAGATCAGCACATCTGTGAATGTCCCATGGTAACCCTTAGGTAGCCCCAAAACCAAAAATCACAGGCAGTGAGATCAGGTGATCGTGCTCGTCGAGCATAAATCGATCGTTTCCAAATGTGATTCGGAAAAGCAGTTCACGAGCATTGAGCGGTGGGGCTCCATCTTGCAGGAAAACTGTTGAGTGCAATGCATCTCTTTTCTGAACGCCAGGTATGATATGCTGTCGAAGCATATCGCAGTTATACTGGCCAATCACAGTGTACGTCTTTGGTTCTTGAGCACCAACCTGTTCAAAAAAAGATTGTGCCAATGATAAATGCAGTCGTGAAGCGACATCATACGGTAACCCGTTCACCATATAAAGGAATTTCATGCATAGTGACTGGAAGCGAAGATCCCCATACTTGGCAATTCTGTTTGTTCATCTCATTCGTCAGAGACAAATGAACTTCCTCTGTCCATAGAATGGCCCAGGACCAGCTCTCGAGAAAGTGGAGAGCAAAGGCAACGCTTCGAAGTGCGTCTTGTTGTACATGTTGCTGTACGATGTGGATCTTGCACAGATAATATTTGAGAATGGTTCAAAGCACCTATACAGTGATCACCTGTCGTAACACAGCAAGGTCACTGCTTGAAGATCGGTAATCGCCCACAGGGCTGTCTGCGGTGATCTCTATATAACCTGGATGTGTAGTGTCTGAGGATAGAAACATAGCGTGTCTGCACTTTCGTAAGTTTTGCAAACGATTTGATATTGCCCGTCATGTTGTAATTAGTCAAACGAATTTCCATAAGTTAGTACTTGACCTCTTGTTTTGAAATGAGCCGTTTGGAAACGTACAAAGTCGTACACAGCCGTCTCAATACTTTTTTTGGAGGGGGGGGGGGGAGGAGAATGACATCTTTTGTGAACATTTAGCTATACATTGAGCCTACTGAATGTAGCCTCCATCAACATCTAGCCCATCGTTCTCTCCATGATGCACTTTGGTAAAATTCTGGGGATTCACTTTTACACCATCGCTTGGAGGAATGGTCTTTCTTACTATCAAATGTTTTACCGCGCAGAGGGGCCTTCAGACGACCAAAGAGCTAAAAATCGGACGAAGCCAAAACCGGACTATAGGGAGGATGAGGAACGACTGTCCAATCCATTTCCCTGCCTTTCCCCTGTTGTATGGGGTTTGGCATTGCATGGTGTAGTCTGAGGAGCTGACGCTGAAGCTGTAGTCTGTAGATCTTGATGGCACGTCACCAGTTGTCCAATGATAAACAGTAACTAGCCCGATTAATGGTGGTGCCAGGTTCCAAAAACGCAATGAAAAGGACACCACACTGTTCTCAAAAGGAGACCATCTCCTTTCGACCTGCAGTTCTTGAAACTCTGTTTCTTCTACCGAGAGGAACTCAGATGACGCCACTCCATTGGACTGGGTTTGCTTTCAGGTTCGGACCAAAACAACCATGTTTCATCCTGGGTAATGACGCCGTCAAAACACTGTTCCCACTCTTCAGTAAAGGTCTTCATGAGACCCTCGCACACATGTCTCCTCATCGTTTTCATTTCTCTTGTCAATAAACGAGGCACCCAACGTGCACAGATTTTTCTTTACCCTAGTGACTGTATCAGTGATACCACACTACTCAATGATAAACGAGTCATTTCAGCAAGCTGTCGTGTCACATCTGTAATTTTGGATGATTTGATCAATGGTCTTCTTATCCACATTGCTCACTGCCGTCGATGGCCTACCGCATCGTGGGTTGTCCAGCAGAGAGAAATCACCTTCTTTAAAGCTCTGCAACCACCTCTGGATACTGCTGAAATCCACTGTGTTCTCCTCATGAACAGGGAACAACTTCCTGTGAATCTATGCGTAAGAATCATCGCCGGTCTTGAAGAGGAACTTCATCACTGACTGTTGTCGCAACCTGACATCTACTTCACGGACCACAATGACTCACCAATAAATAACAGAAAATATCTTTATACACCAACTTATAGCTAATTTTTTAAAAGGAATTCACCGCCATTTAACTGAAATATTTTATGTTTCCACTAACAGGTTTCGGCCTTAGGCCTTTATCAAGTGCGGTGCATAGCATTATTAAAAACATTATTAAAATTGTTAAAAGGCAATATAAATTACAGATGTAGGGTGCATTAGAAGTAGCATGAGTTGGTAGTTACTTACATGAAACTTTTCAGACAGGTTTTTTCTAAGTCATTGTCATGCCAATAAAATCGTTAGGACAAGTCGATAAGTCCATGTCATTAACATAAAATAGGTACCACATTTGTACCCACAGGTTTGTTTAAAATAATTATATAGATATGTGTTCATTATAACGTTACAAAAGCAACTGGTTGATGTGTGGAGAGGGTATGCCATAGATTACCAAGATAATTAGAAAGATATCCCACCATATTCTTGTTTGGAGTGTTATGTCTGGTAGTAATGTAATGGATAGATGGATTACCTTTGGCGGATGTGTAAAGTGTTATTATTTACAGTGCACATATTGGACTGTTACGTTTAGGTTACCTGCAGATTACAAAACATAACAATCCATTTGTGCATTGTCAGTAATAACACTGTACCCATCCACCAAAGATAATCCATCTATCCACCACTTTACTACCAGACATACCACTCTAAAAACGAATCTGGTGGGATATCTTTGCCGTTCTAGTGAGATACAACTAGCTCTTTCCCCACTTGAAGTTATGTGTGCTATCGACAAGGGATCTCAAATCCATTCCTCGATTCCATTTTTCTAGATATCCCCAAAGCTTGTTACACTTTATTCAGAAGCGTCTTCCAATCAAATTGTGTGCTTGTGGAATATCTACATAGTGTTACGATTGGATTCGCGATTTCCAGTCAGAAAGTACACAGTAAGAAGTAATTGAGGAAAAATCACAGAATTAGTAGTGATATCCTGCGTTCCACAGGGAAGTGTTATAGAGACCTTACTGTTCCTAATCCTTATACGCAAGTAAGGAGACAATCTGAGTAGCTGTTTCGCATTGTTCGCGGATTATGGTGTCGTTTAACGGTTGGTACATTCACCAAACGATCGAAATCAGCTGCAAAATGATACAGATAATATGTCTGCATGATACAAAAATTGTCAGTTGATCCTAAACAATAAAAAGCGTGAAGTCTCCATTTGAGCACAAAAAGAGATCGTTTGAACATCATTTACACGGTAAATCAGTGAACTCTGAAGGCAGTAAATTCAACTGAATACCTATGGATTACAATTACGAACAATTTAAATCGGAAAGAACACATAGAAAATGTTGTAGGGAAGCGAACCAAATGCTACGTTTCATTGGCAGAACGCTTAGAAGACGCAACAGTTCTACTAAAGAAACTGCCTTGCACTACACCTTGGTGTCCTATTTTGGAGTATTGCTGCCCACAGTGGAATCCCCAGGAAATGGGACGGAGAACATAAATTTTAGAGAAGGGAAACTCGTTTTGCATCATCGCTGTATAGGGGATAAAGTGACACAAAAATCAAGAGTTGGGATGGATATGATTAGAAGATAGGCGTTATTCGTTGGGTCGAGATTTATTTGCGAAATTTCTGTCACCAACTCTCTCTCTCTCTCTTCCGAATGCGAACATATATTTTTAGCACCCGCATAGGCCTACACAGGGAGACAAGCTCATCAGGAAAGACTGAGATATTTCTTTTTTCCAGCGTGCTATTAGAGAATGTAACGGTAGACAAATATCATAAAAGCGGTTCGATGAACTCTCTGGCATGCACTTAAATGTTATTAGCGGAGTTCAAATCAAATCAATTGTTTGTTAAGCTTATGGGACTTAACTGTGGGGTCATCAGTCCCTAAACTTACAACTTATGAACTAACTTATACTAAAGACAACACAAACATCCATGCCCGAGGGTGGATTTAACCCTCGACGGGGAACGGCCTCGCGCATCATAGCGCCTCAATGCGCTCGGCCAATCCGCCGTGGACATTAGCAGAATATTTATGTGGATGTAAATGTTTCAGCTATGAAACCCATCCGGTCGATAGTTGCGAAACGAATGGCCAGGGATACAACTCTGCAGCAACAGCGGATCAGCTTTCAATACTGCTTTCTTATTCCTCACTTCTCGTTAACCTTGTAAAACGTATTATCTACCAAATAAATTTTGCTGTGATATCTTCGATCTGTATAGCTATTTGGATGACCACAAGTGAACTAAAAAAAATGTGAAAATGATTCGTATTTGCATCTAAACCGACTTCAGGAATAGAATCACACCTTAATTCGAAACTGGAGCCTTTGATAAGCTAAAAGCTGCGGAAGAACTTTGGCGCTTTACATCAGCATGACAGTGAGAAGTTCACAATTGTTGCGTGCGACTTCTTGTGGTTCTTGTTTTCCTCCGTGGTACAGCATTACTACCATATCATACACCCCGTTTACATGTGCTCCCAAAACCGGATTTCGTAAACCGATTTCCCAATTCTACTTTTGGTTGGTCATGTAAACACTCTAAAATTGATTCTGGAAATCCGCTTCTCTAAAGCGGTTTTCCAGTTCCACAATCGATTTTCGTGCCCATGTAAACGCAACCGTTTTTGGAGTGTTCTTGGCTTGTCAGATTGTGAAGTCTTGATAAGAATTTTCGGCACATATTGAAATATTGATATTTTCTAATGTGAAATAAAAGTACAAATATTAGAGTGAACATAAATTTGTCTATTTAAATAAAGGAAAATAGAGATTGTGCTGAATAAATCAGGAACTGAATCAGCTGTTTTTCAGCCGCTATATTTAAGTGGGCTAGGAAATCCGATTCAGGCTATGCCATGTAAACACGACAGCGAAAAACGGTTTACGAAAATCGGTTTTCGTCTTCCGGAAGATGTGTTCCATGTAAACGTAGTGGTATAGACCTACGCAAAATCTGAATATTCTGTTGCTTATTTGACGTTGCAATATTGATGATAACGATAAGCGTTGTTGTCATGTTTCTAGTGAAACTGAAAGCAAAACTAGGGTTACCATACGTCCTCTTTTTCCCGGACACGTCCTCTTTTTGAGGCAAGAAAGTGTGTCCGGCTGGAATTTATAAAATTCTACAAAACGTCCTCTATTTTGGCTTCCGAGAAAGAAAATTTATTTTTGTGTCATTGGTTACAACGGGTTCGTTCGCACTGCAGTTCCAAACTTTCGCAAGTATCACACGCATACACAGCGAAATTGCCGTTCACAATTTCGCTCTTCTCATGGGTCTGACAGTTGCAAATGATTCGGAACTTTTCTGCGAAGGAACCCGGTTGTCTATCCTGTATTCATCCAGTGTATTCTGTCTTCTGCTTTATGTTCTTTGGTGTTGCTTTTGATATACTTTGTGGTTTAGGTTAAAGCTGTGTTCGAGATCGTAGGTAGCTTTTGCTTCAAAATAAATTACGAACTTAAATACAAATACAATACTTAGTCTTAATGCCAACACAGAACGTGTGTTTTCTATTGTGAACACATAGTGGACAAAAAAAAACAAGAACATATTTAAAATAGAAAATATAAAAGCTATTGTATGTGTACAGTATAATTTCAAAGATTTGAAATGCCTGAGCTTTTATCCGTACTTATTGAAAAACAAAAAGCTCTTGACAGAGATGTCGTCGTCCTTCAAATATAGTTGGTTCAAAATTGAAAAAGACAATAATGAGACAATTGAGTGTAGTGATGACGAATAAACTGTCAAAGTTCAATTTTTTTTCTACAATAACCGCACAAGGTTACTGTTTCAGTTTGTAGTAGTTTTACGTGGTTCAGTAATGTTGTTGTTATGGTCTTCAGTCCGGAGACTGGTTTGATGCAGCTCTCCACAATACCCTATCCTGAGCAAGCCTTTTCATCTCCTCATAAGAACGAGAACCCACATCCACTTGAATCTGTTTTCTATACGCGTCTCTTGGTCTCCCTCTGCGATTTTTACCCCACACACTTCCCTCCAATGCTAAATTTACGATTCCTCGATGTCTAAGAATGTGTCCTACCAAGCGATCCCTTCTTTTAGTCAGGGTATGCCAAAAATTTCTTTTCTCACCAATTCTGTTCAGTACCTCTTCATTAGTTATGCGATCTACCCACCTAATCTTCAGCATTATTCTGTAGCACCAGATTTCAAAAGCCTCTATCCTCTTCCTGTCCGCACAGCTTACCGTCCATGTTTCACTCCCATACAATGCAACACTCCACACAAATGCCTTCAGGAAAGTCTTCCTTACACTTAAATTAATATTCGATGTTAGCAAATTTCTCTTTTTCAAAAATGCTTTTCTTCCCATTGCCATTCTGCATTTTATGTCCTCTGTACTGCGACCATCATTTGTTATTTTACTGCCCAAGTAACAAAACTCATCTACCTCCTTTTCTGCTTCGTTACCTAATCTAATTCCTTCAGCATCACCCGATTTTCTTAGACTGAACTCCATTACCCTAGCTTTGCTATTGTTAATGTTCATCTTATAAGCACCTTTCAGCACATTCTCCATACAGTTCAATTGCTCTTCCAGGTCCTTTGCTGTATCTGACAGAATTACTATGTCGTCGGCAAAACGCAATGTTTTTAATTCTTCCCCCTGAACTTTAATTCCTTCACCAAATTTCTCCTTGCTTTCCTTTATAGCTTTATAGCTTGCTCAATGTACAAATTGAGCAACATTGGAGAAAGGCTACAACCCTGTCTTACTTCCTTCCCAGCTGATGCTTCCCTTTCATGCCCTTCAACTCTGACAACCGCTGTCTGGTTTTTGTACAATTTGTAAATAACTCTTTCCCTGTATTTTACCCCTGCTGACTTCAGAATTTGAAAGAGTGTATTCCAGTCAACATTGTCAAAAGCTTTCTTCAAATCTACAAATGCTAAAAATGTAGGTTTGCCTTTTCTTAATCTATCTTCTAAGATAAGACGTAAAGTGAGTATTGCCTCCCAGGTTGCTACGTTCCTCCTGAATCCAAACTGATCTTCCCCGAGGTTAGCTTCTACCAGCTTTTCCATTCTCCTGTACATAATTCGTGTTAAAAATTTGCAACCATGACTTATTAAACTGATGGTTCTGTAATTTTCACACCTGTCTGCACCTGCTTTCTTTGTAATTGGGATTATTACATTTTTCTTAAAGTCTGAGGGTATTTCGCCTGTCTCATACATCCTACACACCAATTCAAATAGTTTTGTCATGGTTGGCTCTCTCAGAGACTTTAGTAGCTCTGAGGGTATGTCATCTACTCCTGGGGCCTTGTTCCGACCTAGGTCTTTCAGGGCTCTGTCAAATTCATCTCTCAGTATAGTATCTCCTATTTCATCTTCATCTACTTCCTCTTCCCTTCCTACAACATCGTCTCTAAGTTCATTTCCTTTGTACAGCTGCTCTATGTACTCTATCCACCTTTCAGCTTTCCCATCTTTGCTGAGAACTGGTTTCCCATCTGAGTTCTTGATGTTCGTTGCTTTTCTTGTCCCCAAATGTCTTTTATTTTCCTGTAGGCGGTATCTACTTTTCCCCTTGTTATACATTCTTCTACAGATTTGCATTTGGCTTTTAGCCACTCCTGTTTAGTCATTTTGCACTTCCTGTCAATCTCATTTCTTAGTCGTCTGTACTCCATTTTGCCTGTTTCATTTACTATATTTTTATATTATAAATAAAGTTGTAAATTACATTAGGTTAACAATAAAGTGTCCTCTTTTTTATATGAACTGTCCTCTTTTTCGATGATTAGCATGTGGTAACCCTAAGAAAACGAGTTGTACGCGCTTCTTGTGCAGCCTACAGAGTAAAACACTGCCCGCAAGGCTGAGGGTTATCTGCTGCGCGCGCGCCGCCGTTCAGGTGACGCTTAATCACCAGCGGCGATGCCATCGAATCCTGAAACTGTGACGCTCGCTTACTTATCCAGTGGCTCGCTAGCGAAGCGCTTCAACGCTCCTTAACATCGAGTGGTAAGTTTTCCGCCCGTTGTGGGAGGGCGCATATGTCTTTTAGTGGCGGTATTTCGGAATAAGGCTTCGGGTGTTTGGCTCTACGGCTCTTTGGCACTTCTGCCTTCGTCAATCTATCTGGTCTTCATCTAAGCTGCGGTGGAGTGGCAGAGAAGTCGCCGTCGGAGGTTCGAGTCCTCCCTCGAGCAGGGGGTGTATTTTAGCATAAGTTAGGTTAAGGAGTTTGTAAGCCTACAGACTGATGACCAGAGTAGTTGTCCCACAGATTTACAAGCATTTCAACATTTCATCAAATACGAGGTATGTCCACAAAGTAAGTTATATAAACCAAACGTGAACAGATACAGAAAAAATATTTATTGTATAAAAATCTGCAACTGTTCAACTACTTTTCTACATAACTTCCGAAATTTTGTAGGCACTTGTCATAGCGTGGGACCAGTTTTTGTGTGCCTTCTTCATAGAAAGTAGCCGCCTGTGTATTCAACCATGTGGCAAACATGTTCTTTCAGCTCATCATCGTTGAAGTTTTGACCACCAAGGACAGATTTTAGGTGTAAGAAGAGATGAAAGGAATCTTCTTCTTCCCTTCAAGTTGCCGCCCGACCTCACAAGGCGAATGTGACCAGATAACTCTTACGGGAATGTCACTGGAACGTGTTTGACCATCCTCCGTACAGTCTAGCTCCTAGCGACTTTCTTCTTACACCTAAAACCTGTCCATGGTAGTCAACACTTCAGCGATGATGACGAGCTGAAAGAATACACAGGCGGCAACCTTCTACGAAGAAGGCATACAAAGACTTCTGCCACGCTATGACAAATGCCTACAAAATTTCGGAAGCTATCTTGGAAAAGTAGTTTAATAGTTTATATTTTTGTACAATAAATATTTTTTCTGTATCTGTACACGTTTATTTTATATAACCAAATGGAACTTACTTTGTGGACATACCTCGTATATAAAAATAAAGTTTTGTTTGTTAGTATTTTGTGAGCTGCCGCAACTTTCAACCTTTTGCAATGAAATTTTGCGAACATATTTTTTGTACTTTCCCGAATAATTTTATCAATCTACGGCAAATAGTTCAGGTGATATGACGTCAATAACACTAATGATTGTGAATAGCGATTCAATTTATTAGTTCTTTGCTATTTAAGTGTATTTCCAAATAGTATCCATTTCATGTCAATGAATGTACCAACAAAATTTCGTTGTACGACTTACAGTTTAGGAGATATTACGTCATAAATACTGAGATAGTTGGGACCCTGCTACATCATGTTTACTTGTATTTTAAGTGCTGCCGTTCTATTCGTCCAACTCTGATAAAACTTTGCACATTTGATTTTTACAACTGTCTACGTAAAATTTTGTATGTTGTGTGTCAGAGGGTACAGGTACTTCACATATGAAATTCGACATAATGTATATGAAATTTTACATACTTATGCCCGGTTTCCGGAAAACTAAAGTTACCGTCCCGTTAGCTACCGTCAAGTTATAATTTAACATGTCAGATAACTTCCTTGGGTTTCCCGTAGATATTTTCAACGACCGTTAGTTAACCATTAGGTAACTACTCCTTCTGTCGATGCTAATAATGCGTCTCAACAGATCACAGATGTCACTACTAACGAAACTTGCAATTACTCGAATTTTATCGATTATTAAGGGAAAATCGAAGACGCGTCATAGTTTGTATAGCTGTCACGCGTTTTCTGTTTTGAAACTCAATGGGCGACAGGCGAGGAAACAATTTTATTTGGGAAAAACCTTTTGATTGATCTAGTTTTAGTAAGAAATGCCGTTACAGAAAATAAAAAGACAGATAGAACGACTATTTTTGGAAAAGTAGCACGCCTTGGACAATTCCTCAAAACAGAAAGGAGAGAGAACATTCAGGCAGCTGAAAGAATTGTATTTTGTTTTAAAAAAGAAAAGTCAGGCCAAACAAGAACAAAGACAGGGTTAGTAATAAAAATCACGTGTATTATTTCTATTGTTAACAACTGTTTTTATGAATTTAAGTTTCCCTCAGAATTCCCATTGTTCTGTGAATGTGAAATTACTTTTTACAATGAAAACTGATCCAACCATCCACCTACCTGAGCCCCACCTTTTAATGAAAACACTAAAGACTTGAAACACTAATCGATCGTAATGGCAATTGAATGGCAGAACACTAATGCAAAGGGAAGTATCCTTACGCTTAACTAAATTGTTTTGAAATGTGGTAAAATTTTACACCCTGATAGGCGATCGCGAGAGATAATGTTGGCAACCGTTGCTCATTGTCGAGGGAAATGCAGTTAATGCATACGTCACCCGTTGCCAACGTTATTTCTCGTGACCGTCGACCGCGATATAAATTTAACCCAAAATGTTGGTTTCCGCGTTTTGTTTTTTCCGTTTAGTATGACCCAGACAGTGAGATCACTGTTTTTTTTTTTTTATTTTTTTTTTATTTTATTTTATTTTTTTTTTTTAAAAAAAATCTGAACTGCATAGGAAATGCTATCTCATCATACAGATCAAATGTTAGTGTTCTAATACTATAAACCGTTCGTGGTCTTTCAACAGCCACGGGTACAGGTAAATTTTCCTCTTCTGGAGATCCGTCCGTGGCATCAGAAGAAGACGGCGATGACGACGATGAAAGAATTTCCATTCTTCAGCTTCAAAACTTCTAAAATTGTGTGATAATTAAACGGAAACCAGTCAAAACTAAATCAAACAACTATTATAGAACTTCTGGACTTGAGTTTGGAATCCCACTACGTAGCGGATACAGTTAAAACTAACGTTGACGCAGGACAAGGCGCATTTATCTTTAACGGACAGGTAACTGCGGTTGTGACGCTAACTGTTGTCTCCGAAACCCGTTTTGTACTTAACGTTCAGGTAACCCAAATATGTCGGGACAGGTAACTACTATTTCGGAAACCGGCCATTAATCTTTAAAACAAGAGGAACATCACGGCCCCGGCCGCGGTGGCCGAGGGGACTGCGGTGCTTCAGTCACGGTCTGCACGGCCACTACGGTCGGTGGTTCGAATCCCCCCTCGGGCATGGATATTTGTACCGTCCTTGGTCTTAGTTAGTTCATAAGTAGTTTGTAAGTTTAGGGACTGATTACCCCGTAGTTAAGTCCCATAAGCTATACAAACATTTGAACATCACTGCCTATCTAAAGCCCTTTTTAAAAGATGAACGAAGGTGAACAAGATAGATAATAGTCTACTGAAGCGCTCCTAGCGTACTAGCCGTGAACTACAAACTCAAGCAAGATCTTGTGGCGGCGTGTTTATACGATAAACGTAATCGAACATTAATACCCGATGTGTCGGGAAAGTTCCAGAACTGCAAGCGTTAATAGAAAGCACCGAAACACACATCATTATAGGCTGCGAAAGTTGGCTCAAGCCGGAAATAAGTTCATAAGAAGTATTTTCAAAAGATCTGACGGTATTCAGAAAGGTTAGATTAAACAAAATAGGTGGGGGCGTGTTTGTCGCCGTCAAAAATAGTATTTCATGTAGCGAAGTTGAAGTTGATAAGTTGATAGTTCGTGCGAGCTATTATGGATAGAGGTTGTACCCGAAAATCGTAAGAAGTTAATAATCGGTTCCTTTTACCGGCCTCCCGACTCTGACGATACAATAGCAGAAAGGTTCAAAGAAAACCTGAGTCTAATTACAAAAACGTACCCGACTCACACGATAATAGTAGGTGGTGATTTTAATGTGCCCTCGATCTGTTGGCGAAATTATATTTTCAAATCAGGAGGTAGGCATAAAACATCGTCCGAAATTGTACTCAACGCATTCTCTGAGAATTACTTCGAACAATTAGTTCATGAGCCAACTAGAATTGTAAATGGATGTGAAAACACACTTGATCTCTTAGCAACAAATAATCCTGAGCTCATAATGAGCATCAAAACGGATACAGGTATTAGTGAACACAGAGCTGTAGTAGCGAAATTGAATATCGAAAGTCCCAAAGTTACCAAAAATAAACGCAAAGTATATTTGTTCAGGAAAGCAGATAGAAACAAAATACATTGCTTCTTGAAAGACAGCTTCCACTCGTTTCTAACACTAAACGTAGGTGTAGACCAGATGTGGCTCAAATTCAAAGAAGTGGTATCGACAGCAATTGAAAGTTTTATACCTAATAAATTAATAAAAGAAGGAGGCGATCCCCCTTGGTACACAAAACAGGTTAGGACACTGTTGCAAAAGCAAAGGAAAATGCATACTAAATTTAAACGAACACGAAATCCCCAGGATTTGCGATTGTACTCAGAAGCTCGAAATTTAGCGAGGATTTCAATGCGAGATGCCTACAACGTTTATCACAACGAAACTCTTTCTCGTAATTTGACTGAAAACCCAAAGAGATTTTGGTCATATGTTAAATATACTCGGGGAAAGTCACAAACAATACCTTCACTACGTGATAGTAATGGCGATCCTGCCGATGACAGCGCTACTAAAGCAGAGTTACTAAACTTAGCTTTTAGAAACTCATTCACTAAAGAAGACGAAACCAATATTCCAGATTTCGAATTACGAACAGATGCCGTAATGAGTAACATAGAAGTAGATATCATCGGAGTAGTGCAGCAACTAAAATCACTTAACAAGAACAAGTCTTCTGGTCCGGATTGTATACCCATTAGATTTCTATCTGATTATGCTGAAGCGATAGCTCCTTACTTATCAGTCATATACAACCGCTCTCTCATAGAAGGATCTGTACCAAAAGATTGGAAAGTTGCACAGGTCACACCTATATTCAAGAAAGGCAGTAGGAGTAACCCACTAAACTACAGGCCTATTTCATTGACGTCAATTTGCAGCAGGGTTTTGGAACATATCCTGTATTCAAATATTATGAATTATCTCGAACAGAACGATCTATTGACCCAAGGTCAACACGGATTTAGAAAATATCGTTCATGCGAAACACAACTAGCTCTATATTCACACGAAGTGATGGGTGCTATCGACAAAGGTTCGCAAATCGATTCCGTATTTCTTGATTTCCAGAAAGCTTTTGACACCGTACCTCACAAACGGCTTTTAATCAAATTGCGTGGTTATGGTATATCGCCCCAAATTTGCAATTGGATAGATTTCTTGTCAGAGAGGACACAGTTCGTAGTAATCGATGGTAAGGCATCGACTAAAACAGAGGTGATATCGGGCGTTCCACAAGGTAGTGTTATTGGTCCTCTGCTATTCCTTATTTACATAAACGATTTAGGGGAAAATCTAAGTAGCTCTCTTAGGTTGTTTGCAGATGACGCCGTCATTTACCGTCTAGTAAAATCATCTGAAGATCAAAACCAACTGCAGAACGATCTGAATAAGATATCAGTATGGTGTAAAAATTGGCAATTGAATCACTATTACTTCAGACTTAAACTGGAAAGAACACGTAGATAATATCGTGGGAAAGGCGAACCAGAGACTGCGTTTTATTGGCAGAACCCTTAAAACATGCAACAGTACTACAAAAGAAACAGCATACACTGCGCTTGTCCGTCCATTTTTGGAGTATTGCAGCCCAGTGTGGGATCCTTATCAGGTGGGTTTGACGGAGGACATCGAAAGAGTCCAAAGAAGGGGAGCTCGTTTCGTATTGTCACGATACAGGGGAGACAGCGTTACGGAAATGATACAGGATCTGGGATGGGAATCATTACAACAACGGCGCTTATCGCTGAGGCGTGGGTTACTTGCGAAACTCCAATCGCCAACATTCTCCTCCGAATGCGAAAATATATTGTTGACTCCCACTTACATAGGTAGAAATGATCATCAGAATAAAATAAGAGAAATCAGAGCTCGAACAGAGAGATTCAGGTGTTCTTTCTTCCCGCGCGCTATTCGAGAATGGAATGGGAGATAAATAGTATAATTGTGGTTCGATGAACCCTCTGCCAGGCACTTAAATGTGAGTTGCAGAGTATCCCATGTAGATGTAGATGTAGATGTAGATGTTGAAAGAGAGGCTATAACAGCCGATTTGTTATGTAGCAAGTCATAGTTTAATACTGGAATTGAGGAAACAATGCTGAATGTTACTGACAGCCAAAGAAAACCTTGCAATGTATGTTTTTGGTCAAATTCTGGGAAGTGAAACAACATTTCAAAACATTCACATCTATTTTCAAGCGAAAAAAAAAATGAACTTATTAACACATCAAGCAATATTTATAAGAGCATAAATAGACCTTCTTTACTTTATCTACTACGATTTGCCCACTGACATTGTTAATAACGTCATGCACAACTGAATTTTTGTCTTTCATTTAGGTTAATTTCCGATGTCAGCAGACGACCGTTCAATCAAGACAATCTTCTCGTGACGTTGACGTTAGGTGACGGTCTGGTGACGGACAGTGTGAATGCCGTCATTAGAAATACATTTTGTAATACATTCTGATCATAAACTTCGACATAACGCAAAATATACGTAAATACGAAGGAAAATGGAGGACTAACTGGAGCGGTGAATGCAACTGACAGCTACTAGCTCGAATTTAGAACCGTACCACTAGTACCGAATTTAGAACTGGCCCTATTTCTTTATCGCTATAATTATCGCGCTTCAATACTAACGCGATCATACTAGTGCAGCCGTTCAAACGACTGACGGTGCCATTAACGCTACTGTTATCAGTCTATTACAAGTTCGTCGATCGTTTAAAACGGGCTTAAGATTTCATGCTGTTCATGGCGGAGGGCACCTGGCAGTAAACTTAGACACCACTTCACCGATCCGCATGAAAACAGAATTATATAAGTTTTCACAAGATGCAAGAGACAATAGAGGAGGTGGAGGAGGAGTTCGACAGAGAGACGAGGAGGTGAATGGCAGAGAAAGGGGAAAGAGGAGATGAAAAGAGAGAGGGGTGGAGGAGATGAACAGGGAGACGGAGATGAGGAATAGGGGTGGGAGAGGCGAGAGAAGGAGATGGACAGAGAGAGTGAAACGGAAAGAGAAGGGGGAGAGGGAAAAGGGAATTAGAGATCGTCCAACCTAAGACTGGAATAAATATGCACATCTACATGTACATCTACATACATACTCCGCAATTCAGCGTACCACCGTACCACCGTACCACTACTAGGTATTTCCTTTCCTATTCCACACCCAAAATGAACAAGAAAAAAAAATGCCTATATGCCTCCATACGAGCCCTAATTTCTCTTATCTTGTCTTTTTGTGATCACCACGCGAAATGTAAGTAGGCGGCAGCAAGATCATACTACACTCAGCTTCAAATTCCGGCCCTCTAAATTTACTCAACAGAAATTCACGAAAAGAACGTCGTCTTTCTTCCAGCGATCCCCAAATGAGTTGCCGGAGCATTTCCGTGACACTCACGCATTGGTCGAACCTACCGGTAACAAATCTAGCTGCTCGTCTCTGAACCGCCTCTATGTCTTCCTTTAAACCGATCTGCTGCGGGTCCCAAACACTTGAGCAATACTCAAGACGTGGTCGTACAAGCGTTTTATACGTGGTCTCCTTTACAGGTGAAGTACATCTTCCCAAAATTATCCCAATAAACCGAAGTCGGCTGTCCGCCTTACTTACAACTCAAAAATGTTCAAATGTTTGTAAAGCTTATGGGACTTAACTACGGGGTCATCAGTCCCTAAACTTAAAAACTACTTATGAACTACCTACGAACTAGGACGGCACAAATATCCATGCCCGAGGGGAGATTCGAACCCCCGACCGTAGTGGGCGTGCAGACCGTGACTGAAGCGCCTCAGTCCCCTCGGCCACCGCGGCCGGCTACTCACAACTGCCCTTACATGCTCGTTCCATTTCATATCGCTCTGCAATGTTACGCCTAGATATTTGAACGACGCGACAGCATCAAGAAGCTCACTACTAATGCTGTATTCGAACATTATTGGATTGTTTTTTCTACTCGTGCGCATCACCTTACATTTTTCTACATTGAGAGCTAGCTGCCATTCTTCGCAACAATTAGAAATTTTGTCCAAGTCATCCTGTATGCTATTACAGTCAGTTACAGACGACACCCTCCCATACACCACAGCATCATCAGCAAACAGCCGCAAATTACAACTTACTCTGACCATCAGATCATTTATATAGATAGAAAATAATAGCGGTCCTATCACACTCCCCTGGGGCACACCTGACGATACACTCGTCTCTGATGAACACTCGCCGTCGAGAACAACGTACTGCGTTCTATTGCTTATGTGAACTTATTCCATAAGCTCGTATCTTCGTTAGCAGTCTGCAGTGTCGAACGCCTTTTTGAAGTCGAGAAACGCGTCTAGTTTTCAGATAGTACTTTCTAAGAGTCCGTCAGCTGCCTTGGTGATACGTTTGACAGGAAGTCCCGCTGCCTAGGATTTATGGGGATTTCGAGAAGCGTCGTGCATCTCGCTCTTTGAAGCCATTCTATGAACAGTGTTCATTAACGAATGCTTTGTGCTACCGTATCTCCTATCCTCTGTCACCATTTCGTCTTTGGTGCTAGTGCGGTATTCGACTCACTACCCGTACGTCGAGCATCAATGATAGCATGAGATGACTAAAATACAATAAGTGGGCTTTGATCTAAAACCTACAAAAAATCTTTGAAACTTTTTATTTCCTGATTAATATTAACTGTCATTGTCACTGAAGGCACCTATCACATTTCTTATTGCATAAATTACTGATGAAGGAGAAAAAGACAAGTTCTTAATACATTCTGAGTTAGTTATGTTACATTTCAGATGAAGCGAGGAAGACCTCCTTTGAACTTATGCAGCGATTGACGGCAAAAAAACTTAATAATTTTTGCTTTTCATCTCTTTTCCTCGTGTACTTTTTTTTTTTTTTTTTTTTTTTGCTCCTCCTCGGACACGATCTGTTTCAGCCTTCTATTAGGTTGTGCGGCTCTGGAGTATCCGAGTGGTCTGTAGCGCCACGTTATGGATCGAGCAGCCTCTCGCGTTGGAGGTTCGGATCCTCCCTCGGGCATGGATATGTGCGTTGTCCTTCGGTCAGCATACCTTAGTTTAAGAAGTTTGTAAGCTACGGAATAATGATCAGGTAGTTCGATAGATTAACAAACATTTGAACAAAAAAATTGTTTCATGTGTCAACTCTGCTTCTGTACTCTTTTCTATTGTGGGCTATTTGTGGTGTTATTTCAACGTCCGCTGCATCCGTCTTCATCTATCCATTTAGACGTGGCCTTTAACCCCACTATGCAGCTGAAAATCCTTTTGGCCAGTCTGCATTGTTGTATCGTTAACACTTAGCCTCTGTTTCCTCATTGTGTCGGTGATCTTAACGTAAGGCATCATGCTATGGACTGGGCTGGCACTGCCGCCGGAAGTTAGAGTCGTTCCTGGGGCATGTGTGTGTGTGTGTTTGTGAGTCTTGTTCACAGTGTAAGTTAGTTTAAGTGGTTGGAGATCGATGACCATAGCTGTTTTGCACAGTAGTTTTACAAATATTTTGTAAAACTGATACCGAGTTACTGGTATTTCGACTCGTACAACTGTTTTAATAGTCATGTCGTTGTAAAATAAAGCGGAAAAGAGGAAAAAAGATGGAATATTGACAGTACTTTTTTTAGAGGTAAAATCAGAATGTGTATTACTTATTCAATGTTACAGCTGATATCAGGCACATGTGTATTGTTCTCAGATTTGGAGTGTTTTACGCAAAATTCTAACAGAGGAAGAGTTAACGCTGGTATATTCTACAAACAGACGTCGATTTAAAAACCTGTAGATAATGCACAGATACACAGATGCACCTAAATTGTATCCTGAACACGAGGTCAGGACCGACCACGTGTGACTTCAGAAAGAGAGGACTGTTATGTGGCTGTAAGGGCACGTCGCTACTGTCTTGGTACTGCAAGGTAACTGGCTACTGACCTCGCACTATCCACTGGCAGAGTTGCATAGAGGCAAACAGTGTACACGCGACTAAGGCAGAGAGACCTTCATTGTCGCAGACCTACTTTGTGCGTAGCCCTTAAGCTTCTGCACAGAAGAGAATGTCTCGAGTTGAACCGTCAATATCTCCATTTACAAAATTAGTCTGCAAATCATATTTAAGTGTTATTTGATATGTTGTCATGGAGGCGGTGTAAATATTTTTGATTAAGTAGACGATATCCATAACCTTGACCGCAAATTTATTAACAGCGAAGACCGGTTTCAACTCATTTCTGAGTGTGAAAACTGACCCTAAGGATGACTGAGAAATGAACTGAAACAGGTCATCACTGCCTAGAAATCAGGAGACCCGGGTTCGAATTCCGGCTGGGTACACATTTTCAGCTTTGCCCATTCGCAGTTGATGTCATATATTCTGTGAATAAGAGAGAGAACTGGTGGTGGAACGATGAAGATGCAATCAAAGCAAAAAGGCATGCCAAAAAGCTGAGAGATTCATCTGGCTAAGGAAATGGTAGATTCACAGACAGGCGAATAGAACTGCTTAAAAGACCGTGACAAAAGCAGAGGCAGCTGCATGGAATAAGATGTATGAGGACCTAGAGTCAACTAAAACAAGTAACGGAGAGACCAGTATGAAGAAAAGATGGAAGCAACATTTGTTTAATGAGGAAAATCCAAGATAAGTTTTGGATCACTTTAGGTTACGGTAGTAACACTAAAAGTGGACCTTTGCGATCGTCTTTTGACAGCTCGAAATTTAAACGAAAATAACGGATTAACCAATTCCTCGTCCAGAACTCTCTGTGGCTTACGCCATCTTGCGTTGCGTATTTGATGATTTTCTTATTGTAACTTACACGTTGTCATTTTAAAGAAATAGTGCATAGTAGAATTAACAAAAACACGTTGTTCTTCGTACGATAAATGATAATCCAGTCTCTACAAATGCCATATTAGCATCAGTTAACAACGACCATAACGAACGAAACTTATAACTCTTAACTGTAGCGTAGTAGGCAATGCGTTGGAGTGTGACGCTGACGGTCAGTGGTTCGAAACCCACCACTACCTAAATTGTTTTCATATTTTTTCCGAATGAATGGAGAAATACTACAGTGGCTCCGTTATTCAAGGAAATGGGTGACATTCAGGATTGTGGTAACTACAAGGGTATAAAACTAATGGCGTATACTATGAAAATCCGGGAGAAGACAATAAAAGACGGCTCCGAGAAGAAACAGCAAAAGTGAAGGAAAACTTCGATTTCATGCCACTATTTATGCTTTCCGGTAACTTACGGAGAAACAAAGGAGGAAGAAGAAGGAATTGCATATTGTCTTCGTGGTCCTGGAAAAGGCTCACGATAAAGTGGCACGACAGGAAATCTGGAGGTATATGAGAGAGGGAAGTGCCACACAAATATGTATGTGTTATTCAAGACATTATAATGAGTCCAGAATGCAGGTGAGAAGCAGTGTAGGACTAACAGACTTGATACCTGTGCAAGTTAGCCTGCATCAAGGGTTTTGTCTTGAGCTCATATATCTTCAATATGATCACAGATGTATTATCAGAAGAGGTTTTTTTTATGTATGATGTTCACAGATAATACACTGTTATGTAGCACCAACTAGGAGGAGCTGGAAATGAGACTGGAAGTCTGCATAAAAGCTTTGGAAGACAGGGATGAAAATCAATAGGAAGAAAACGGAGTACATGTCCCTAAGACAAGGAGAAGAAAAAATCCAATTGGATGGGCAAGACTTGAAGAAAGTCTATACATGTAACTACTTAGGAACAGCAGTGTCCAGCAATGGCAATAGCACAAAGAGTGCAGGTAGGTTGGATGAACTGAAAAAGGTGTATTGTGTGACAAAAGAATAAACCTGAAAAAAAAAGAATAGTGTGTAAGTCAGTAATGAGACCTGCAATGATTTATGGAGCAGATTCATGGGCACCGACTAAGGCACATTGTATGGCAATGGATGTGGCTGAAACGAAATGTTTCAGAAGAATTTGTGGCGTCACCAGAGCTGATTGGATCAGAAATTAAAGAATAAGAGAGGTGTTAAAGTGGCGGAGCCATCAAAGAAGGCTCCAGAGAAAAGATTACAGTAGTAAGGACATGACATGAGAAGAATGCCAGCAATGGTAGTGCAGGGTGACAGAGGAAGAGGGAGACCAAGACGAAGATGGAGGTACTGTGTACGTGAAGATTTCAAGCATTTCAAGGTATCAGGATGTATGGCACCAACGGAAATTGAGAAGACTTGCCAGGAACGTCGACCCCACTGGAATGGGAAAAGACAAAGGAAAATAATAATAAGAAGACTGATGTGGAAGGAGTGAGGATCAAAAATTCAAATGTTTGTAAAATTATTGGACCAAACTGCTATGTTCATCAGTCTCTAGACTTATAAAACTACCTAAACTAACATACACTAACGACAATATATACACACACACATGCCCATGGCCGAGGGAAGACTCGAACCTCTCCATCTCTCTGTTCAAGAGGTTAAGATACTTTTAAAATTTCGATGGCTTCCTTTGTCTGTTTTCTGGGGTTTAATCATCTCTGACAGCTTGGCGAGAATTCTGGCATCGTTAAATTTTATCTTTTTGCCGAAATGTTGCTGGCGTTTGGCTTCTGCAGATTTATTGTGCTGACCTAATGGAATGTAGCGTTCGTGTTCGCGTATGCTACTTGCCACTGGCCTTCCTGTCTCGCCTTTTTTATTTACTTTATCGTTCCATTCTCTAAAAGCGCGATTTCTCTTATTATCATGATCATATCTCCCTATGTAGGTGGGTGCTAAAAATATGTTAGAATTAGAATCAAAAAGTTGGTGAAAGGAGTTTCGCAAATATATCTCGCCGCAACAAATAACGTCTTTCGTTCAATGGCATTATCATCGGAAAGTGATTCTCTACGTAATCGCATTTCTATACCCAGACCTTGTGGAAAGAGTGTCGAGGAGAATTCCTAATAATGTGTTCAGAGAACACCACTCCATGAAATCATTCGGGACATGGTGTGGCCTGCTTACTCTCAAGATGTGAATTCCATAGAGCATTTTTAGGATGCACAAGGGATACGGGTTGCTTCTACCAGCCATCTTTGCGATGAGGAAGAATGGCTTAAACTTGAGATTGATGACGTTATTCGCCGCATATCTTGTCGTTGCCAGAATTGGTCACATTCCATGCTGAGCACATTAACCAGTTGTCGAAAAGCACATGTTGCAGTTGTTTTCCTTCTGTGATCTACTTTTCTATGACGTATTTCTACTGCTTTGTGGCAAAATAAAAGCAAGCTTGAAAAATTTTCGTTTGTTGCTTTAATTTTGTACGCCGCTATATTTAGATACTGCGTCTCCAATGTTACTTTTCTTCCTTTCTTTTCTCTTTTCTTCCCTGCCGCAACCATATACACTTACGGAGTATTGTGTCTGAAGAGGCTTCTGTGTTGGAGGACCATTATCTTCGCGTTTCTCTGCTGTTGCGTCAAGTAACCCCAGCAAAAAAAAGTAATTGAAGTTAAAAAAAAGAAAAAACAGCATTTTTTTCTCTTATAACTGAAAAATGTGTCTTCAAGTGACCCTGAAGCTGGCAGTTGCATTATTTACGTTGTAACCCCTTTCACGTTTAGTCAAGATAGAAAACTTGGAACTGAAATAGTGGCAACTATTTATTCATAACCGATAAAAAAAATGTTACTTGTTTGCACGGCAAGATAAGAGGGTTGAAATTTAAATAGTGGCAACTATTTATTCACAACTGATACAAAAGCTTAAATGTTTGCACCTGTTACTGTCCTTCAAAGTAGTCAACAGAGTTGTGTAGAACCGATGTGGAATGCCTAGTATACCGTTAACAGTATTGATGGTGCGAATGGAGAGGTCTACTGCATGTCAAATCTCTGGAACAGTTCTGAAGCGAATGCCACGAAGCGGTTCCTTCATCTTCGGAATCAAATCAAAGTCCAGGGAATAAAATAAGATAGATGGTACTTCCCAGACACTTCCCCGTGCGTTGTCGTGCAAAACGATGGTTGGGTTGCGCAGAGTTCTTCCGCAGTAACACTATTCATTGGCAGTCTGCCGTGGAGGAACGTAATGCGTTACGATAACACAGTCGTACACGAGAATCACCGTAACTTTTACCATCTGGGGATCTGACGCAATTTCGACTTTGGCGACCCATAATCACGCCGTTTGTTGAATTGGTGTTTCAGCTTTGGCTCATACAATGTGGCCCATGTCTCATTCGGGGTTACGATACGGTGTAAGAAAGCCTCTCCTTCGCGCTCACAACGCTCCAAGTGCGTCTGAGCAGCGTCGTAACGCATCCATTTCTACATTTCCGTCAATTCATGCGGAACCCATCGGGATGAATTTTTCGCATGCCCAGGCGTTCCTTCAGGAAGCGAAGCACAGCCGTATGCGCTAATCCGGTTTCGTGGGCGAGCTCACGAATCCTCTGCCGTCGACCACTGTCCACTAACGCGGCAACAGTATGCACTTCTTCTTCAGAGCGCTAGCACGACCTGCCCGAAGCTTCCCTACCATAATTTGCCGACCTCCGTTGAAGGCTTTTACCCAACGTGCCACTTTTCTGTATGACAATGCCGATTCCCCGCACGCTTCTTGAAGACCTTGATGATAGTCTTGTGTAGTTCGCGAACGAACTAGTTCGGAAGAGCGCTCCCATAGGCGAACTACGCGTAGTTCGCAGATCCCTCGCCTCTTAGTTCGCTCGCTCCTTTTCCGAACACTGACGGGGAACAGCGAGAGGACGCGAGAGCGCGCAGAATAGCGTGATTCCTCCAGTTACCTTCATTTCGAGCTGAGATACAGCTCAGCTGTAGTTTCATAGTTCACTGCCACAAGAAATCTATTTTAAAAATAAAGTACTACGAGTACTCTGTATGCAAAGTAGTTGAATACCATTGTATCACCCATTCGTGTAAATAACTGGTTTATTTGCCAAACTATTTGATGTCAAACTGCCCAAAAACACGGGTAATAGCACACACTTTGGCAACACTGATTCTTTATATATAAAAGCTATCATAAAAAAGAGCTGTTTTAGTAGCGGTAGCAAAAGCCAAAAAGAGGACGAACTAGAAGGAGCGGACGAACTAGGAGCAGCGGACGATTATGCCGCGGTGGAGTAGCCGAGTGGTCTAAGGCGCCTCGCTGCGGAGCGCGCGGTTGCTCACCGTCGGAGGTTTGAGTCTTCCCTGGGGCATGGTGTGTGTGTGTGTGTGTGTGTGTGTGTGTGTGTGTGTGTGTGTGCGTCCTTAGCTTATTTTACCTTAGGTTAAGTAGTTTGTAAGCTACGGACTGATGACGACGCAGTTTGGTCCGATGGATTTACAAAGATTTGCACATTTTGCGGACGATTATACCAAACGTATCTCGCTTCATAGTTATTTGGATTCTTTTCCGAAGACCGACGGGCAATAGCGACAGGGCGCGTAGCAGAATTAAAAATCACGTGTTTGCCTTCTGCTGATGAGTCATTTCGAGGTGAGCGCCTACCTGCCAGATTACATAGTTCAGTGCTACAAAATTTCTCTTTTGACGTGTTCTGCACTCTGCAATATCTGACTAATAAATTCCATAACGCCAATTTATAGAGATAGCTCTAAACTTAAACGCGAGAAATTATCCACAAACTGTTTCTTTTGGTTTGCGTGATATCGTTAGCGGCTCAAGCAGCAAGCGCCGCTCAGCCGTCACTGGGAGCGGACGAACTAAAAGAGGGAACTAGTTTGCGGCAGAGCCGCGAGTTAAACTGAGCGCTCCCGATCGCGAACTATTATGCGCAAGTTTACTTGATGACACTGTTGTGTTGTACGCCCTCTGGTCGTGGGCGCCGGGAGGGGCGTGCAAGGGAGTTCACTTGCATCCCCCCGGCTTGGAAGAAAACACACAGAAAAAGATTGAGAACTAAAATTTTATTATTGTGTAATGTGAAATATACTTCTTCCGGTGTAAGCGTTGGTGCAAATTACTGTCTCAATAGAACCCTCAGGCGTCTAACCTGTTGTCCAAAAGTGTTCATCACCTTTTCAATGAATTCCGTGTCTTATTTAACCGTTTTTTCTGTGAACACTGAACTTGTACAGAGAACGTAGCCTCGCGTCACCCACTGTAGACAGATTTCACGTTTTGACACGTCGTAGTGTACCAAATGTACGCTCTATGCTACATGTCGTCGCTAAAATATTTAGGCCAATCTTTATCGCTCTGCTCTACATAGTCAACAGAATTTAAGATAATATTACTCGCATCGTTTGACTTATACAGTTCGTACCACGTCGCAGCTTGAGCAACAAATTTTTTTCAGAAATTTCCGTAAGAGTTCCATATATCTTCTGCAGTGACTATTGAAGTAGATTTGTCTAATTTTCTTTAATATTCGGGATGCAGCTGCTTATTGGAAAATACTTTATCGTAGCTGGATAAAAATCTGCCTCTCAGGGAAGAGGTGATAGTCTGGGATGAAGATAGGTATTCTGAAGAAGTCTTCCACACTTTCAGATCTGAAGATTTGTTTTGACAGCAGTTCAACCCGTAGTTCCTTACATTTTATAGCTTTCTCCAAGATGTTTCTAAACTCTGTCGAGGCATTAATGTGGTTAGATTGAATTATATCTGTTTCTTTCGTGTTCGTGTACTGCCTTAATGTTCGTATTTACTTGCTGCAATTGGTTGTACGTGGGTTCAAGTTTGGCAGGATACTCAGCACATTTGAATAGCGTCACAATATACGTTGGATTTGTTGCAGATGCAGTCGTGTAGAGCTGATACGCCGTGGTTTTACTTTTAGAGTTTGATGCATTGCAGTGTTTTTCAAAGGTTGTACAATATTAATATATAGTTATAATGTTATATACTCGAGAAGAAAATGTAATGCATTTCTCTCTCAGGATAGCATTAGGATTAGTTGGGTTTGTTTGCTGTTTTAAGAATATAAAAAAGACTTCCACATTATTTTAATTTGTACTAGATATTTGTCTTCAACCTGCTTTAAATTTTTTTTTTTACGTAAACACTGTCCAGGTTTGTCAAAGCTTTTTTAACATTACAAGCAACAACGAGCTTTTCACCAGAGATCCAAAATATTATACACTAGATTTTTGCCAAACTGCTCCTGAATCGCCATCACTAAACAGTACTTTTTGCTACAAAACAAGAAAACGTCTTCTTACGGCCTGTTAAAAGTCCTCTATATTTATAGATACGTTCTGTATCTGCCAGCAGTCAGTACCTAGTGGCCTAGTATTGCAGGTAGAGATGCACCCCGCTGAAAATAATCCTGGCAGCACCCATGCCTCTAGCACGTTCAAACTTGAGCAAACTCCGTTGTTACTGTTTCGAAAACATAGTGACACCGTTACGTTAGAGCGCTAGCTCACAAGCGAGTGTGTATCCCTCAATTGTGCCCACGCTGGTGACGTGGGAGGAGCGAGTCCATTTGCTCGGAGGTAAGGTAGGTATGTCAACGTGTGCTATCTGCGACAATACAAGATTCCATTGCACAGTGTCTCCACAACAGTTGTCGTGTCCTACATAGGAAAGAGGGAAGAGGTAGCAAGGTCAGTCTGCATATCCCGAGAGGAAAGGAGTGATTGCAGAGAGACAGTACAGGCATCTACTAGAGATACGGATTTCGGGACACTAGAGGATACTTGTTTAGGAAACTTTATGGAACTCCTAGGTACCTTGCATTGAATTTATTGCATCCCATACTAAGTCTACTACACTGGGGTTAGTTATTTAAAAAAACAAGAAGTATAAATCGTTTGCCACAACAGAAGCCAGTAATTACGTTCCCTAGCAGCATCCCCTAGACAGACGCACTCCCCGCGAGAAACAGACTGTCATGGAGCATCCCGAGGCCGACGGCGATGGTCACGGGCTGGCGTCCGACTCGTCTGACTGGGAACTCCCTTCTTGATCCAAAAACCGTGGGTTTTAACAGCCGGTGTGGGCGCACCTCTTTTCCCCACTTTCCGACAGTTAACAATTTCCTATTGGCCGCTGCTTGGTTCAACCAATCTAAATTGTGGCTTGCCCTCTCTCTGAGTCCTCTAGCGAACCACGTTTCAGCCCTGTCCTTTCTGCCATTCCCCGGGTGGGGAGGTGGCTTGTTTGTGCACAAACAAAATCCATACTTGGTAGCAACATTGTTCAGCTGAAAGTAAAACGTCACGACGCTACCCAATATGGGCCATAAACAACAATGTTTTACGTCAGGCCACGCCTCAGAGAAGCTGCCAACTTGCAGTTTTTCTGCTTACCCTCTCAGTGTAGCCTCGTGAAAGCACTGACGTTGTTCCCAAGTGACTGGTATCAAACTTCCTGGCAGATTAAAATTGTGTGCCGGAACCGGGACTCGAACCTGGGACCTTTGCCTTTCGCGGGCAAGCGCACTACCGACTGTGCTATCCCGACACGACTCACGATGCCGTCTCACAACTTTACTTCCGCCAGTACCTCCGCTGCAGAGTGAAAGTTTCATTCTGGAAACATCCCTTAGGCTGTGGCTAAGCCATGTCTCCACCATATCCTTTCTTCCAGGAGTGCTAGTCTTGCAAGTTTCGCAGGAGAACTTCTGTGAAGTTTGTAAAGTAGGAGGCGAGGTACTGGCGCAAGTAAAGTTGTGAGGTGGCATCGTGAGTCGTGTCGGGATAGCACAGTCGGTAGTGCGCTTGCCCGCGAAAGGCAAAGGTCCCAGGTTCGAGTCCCGGTTCCGGCACACAATTTTAATCTGCCAGGAAGTTTCATATCAGCGCACACTCCGCTGCAGAGTGATAGTTTCATTCTGACTGGTATCAACTTTGCTACGTACATTAAAACGTGCCTGTTGTCCACCAAGTACTAATGTAAGGTCTTACAACAGCGTCTAGACGCTACATGAAGTTACGCCAATCTTCTCCGAAAGGTAACCTCCACCCTGGGACGGTGGCTGAGGGCTTCAGCAGTTCGCTAGGATATTTCTTTAGTGCCTACATCCCGTAAGATACACGTCTCTGTTTTAGCCTGTTATCTGCAATGGTCTCTATTCCTCAGCCTGGAGTGCGTCTCTGTGGCTCACACAGCCTCTCAACAATTCCAACAGTAAAATCAATATATGACACTGTTGGCACCTATTTAAGTTCCAACCGTCGTAAGAGTCGCTTTTCTGAAGTTTTGTAGTTCTGAATTGTGTCGGTGTTCCTGGCGGCTTGCGAAATGTCTGTCCACTGGAGCGCTAGTTACCTGAGGCCACTGAGTTCTGTGGCCTGCCTGAACCATCGGTATCAAATTCGTTTGACAATCGTAAGGATGCGGCATCTCTACAGTACGGTCAGGCACAACGTCGACGCACACTGCAACTGTCTAATTAAAAAACGCGTTGGCAGACGCTTCTGCTTTCTCACAAGCATAAGACGAGACTTTCACAAAGAACCGGGATTCAGAAGCGTGTTCTGATTGAGGGAGTCGCTGTCTACATACAGCAAGTAGCTGGCGCTGCTCATACCTACTTTGTGCGAACGCGTTGACATGCCAATAACTTGCAAGTTATAATGTTTACTTGATTTTTAAATAATTACATTCTACCATTTTCAAACATAATACTCAGCTTTTCAGCATTATGATGTATGGGGGTTCTGTTCGCTGCAAAATTATTCTCCTGGGACGTCGTGGTAGAAATAAATACTCGTAAGTACAATTTTTCACTTCTTTAATTTCCAATAAAACTGCTTCTCCACCAAAACATTACATTACATAATGTACACAAAGCAACATAACTTAGCTGACAGTAATTCCATTTTAAAACAAAGAGAGACACAGATTTCAGAGCATTTCACAAACGGCAAAACTCGAACTCCCCCACGCAAGGCGGTGGGGCAAATATATAACATCGACAATAATGACATTACATTATGCATTGTTCATAACAATTGAATATACTAATTTACAATTAAGGAACACTCAAGTAAAACATTTCATGTACACAAAAATAATCACAATATAAAATGAAAACTATACGTACAATAATTTTAGATGGCGCATATCTTTTTAAGTCGTAATTTCGGGTCTTTCTGTTTCATAACAAAGAGTAATGTTAAATGTCAATTATTTGTTAATGAGTACATCATACATGTTCCTAACATATACTGAACTATCAAATATCTTGGCAATTCTGAAAATGGGTTCAAAATCACACGTAAGTCAATATATATAAAGAATTACAATATTGATATTTTGACTATTACATTAATTAACACAATTAGCTGGTCAACACAACTTTTTTATGAGCCTAACATATGTACAATGCTATTTATTTTCATGTTTTATGTTTTACAAAAGTTTTTACGATTCATCTGTTTAGTTATTGAAATAATGTACAATGACGAAACTATTGTTTATAGAACTGTCTGGAAACGTCATATACAAATCTCTTAATTAATGAAATCTATCACTTGTCAACTAGTCACAGTATCACCGAGACACTGTCCTTTCCTAGACTGGCTATTTCGTTTGTAACTTCACACGCAAAATATATCACTATGAGACCAGACGATTCCGGATCCGACGCAGACGGTATCGTACGATAACATTGAGATAAGAGGGCCAGCAGTATCGTCACAACGCACACTTAATGCCAACTGAACGTTCATTACATAATGCGTTCGTGGTGTAGTTTGAATGGTCAGCATACCTCACGCTGGCCCAGCAACGTTACGTAACGTGGTAATCGCTCAGGTATGGAATCAGATAGGAGGCCAGGGTTTGTGCACACAGCTATTTCTGCCTCGACAACAGTTACGAAACAAAGCAGCTTGCTCTTTTCTCTGCCATTATCGCATCAACCTTTTTCCATACATTATGACTGGTCTTTTTTTTTATTTTTTTTTTTTTTTTTCCTCGTCCGTCATTTAGTGGCAAGAAAAAGAGTTTCACACTTCATATCATTGTAGTCTATCCTACTACCATTTTCGAAGTCTTGCACTATTTGTTGCGAGAGGCCTATGTGATTATTTCATTTTAAGCATTTCACGTAATTACTGACCGAATTTTTTAAAAAAAATGCTGTAATAATCTACCCATTAAGAGGTGAATTCGTATTTGATGTTTAGTACGAATAGGCATATATTACAACTAGATACTGTGTGTTTGTCTTGAAGCTGACTATACTCAAATATTCCAATTTTCTTCATCCATTACTCGAAAAAGATGACGCTTTTCGTCTTCCAACAAATTTCACATATAATTTAAATACTTTTTCTTGATGACACCTCCATCTTAATGGTTAAACGAAAAATTTATCGTTTACCACAAATTCGCTGTTAATGCGCACTAAACAGCAACTGCCATAACGTTTTAATTTACTACTTTTTCACTATCAATTCTATTCGCAATACACATTGCACAAAATACCTACACACTTCGATGAAGAAAGTTATGTATATCATCATAAATATCAAGGTCAACAGAAGTCAATAATAGTTACAATAAGTAACAGTTTTAGCACGGCAGCGTACATTGTTTGTGACAGCGGGCAGTATTCCGGGACGTTTCGTGTTTATTATCATCGAGGAGTGGCATTGGACATTTCTTTTTTCGAGAGTACAATTAGTGGAAGGAGTTATTTGGACGTACTTGAGACACATTTTAACGTGCATCCCGACTTTGCTTCGTGAGAAGGAAGCTTGGGGTTTAACGTCCCTTCGACAGCTTGGTCATTAGATACGGAACTAACAATCGGAGTTTTGTGTAAGGATGGGGAAGGAAATCGGCCGTGCCCTTTGAAAGGAACAATCTCGGCTTTTGCCTGGAGTGATTTGCGGAAATCACGGAAAACCTGAATCTGGATGGCCGGGGGTGGATTTGAACCACCTTCCTCCCGAATGGACTTTGCTTCATGACGATCCTTTTACGGCGGGGCATCTTTTTTAAAAGACAGGGAGGGAAGGTCAGTGCATGCTTGACAAAGTTCCTAAAACACCTCCCCTCTTTCATGCCTTCCTTCGGCGATGTTACCATCGCTCTTCGTGCCAGTGCCCTGGTTTGTAAACGGGGCAGCACTGCACGTGAGGTGCCGTATCGACATGCAACTTCAGTGCATGTCTGAATTCACTCTTTACTAACCTTGTGTCTTCTGTCGTAGTTGATGTCCCATTGCGCAGGTGAAGCACACAGGTCGCACATCCGTTGTACTTGAATTGATGCTAAAAGTGGTGTTGAGATGTGGCTAGGAAGTACTGCACTACGAATAACTTTAGCTTTTGTAGGATGCCAGTGCTTGTTTTTATTGAAGAAATGCCAGTGTATATGCAAGCACAAATATACAGACTGAGTAATGTTAAAAATATAAACGTTGCATAACATATAAACTGTCCCTGGCCCGCACTGAACTAATATGAATGTGCAAGGTATCGCGGTCGGCGCTCGACTGACTGCCGCCGCTCCTCGCTGCGCGCCACAAGCCACCGTTTTGGCGCCAAGCGAAATTTCTAGACTAACTTTGTTCAACTTATTACAAAATATACAAATAATTAAATCTTTGAATTAACCGAAATATAGCTTAGCACAAAAGCATTATAGAAAGTATACAGATAATTTTTAATAGACACAGGAAAGTTAAATATTAATAAAAGAACAAGTTTTGGCGGACAACTAGTATAGGCGGGAGCCAATCAGATTTCAACTTGCAATAGGGGCGGAGCTTTCCCACGGGATACAAGCTCATCTACTGTCTCTCACCCTTTCTACTATTGCGTCACACCTGCAACCAAGAAAACTTCTTTAACACCTAATATATTGATATGCGAAATAAACGGCTCCATGTCAGCCCCCTCACACTTTTTATATCCAAGAAGATGGCGCTCCACCCCACTACTAACACAAATGTTGGAGTGAAGGAATCCGACTGAGTACCCAGCATGTTCACCTGATTAAACTCGCCTGAAACTTACTTATGGGCTACCTCAAAAACGTGGTGTACAGCAAGAAACCGGGCACACTAGAGACACTGCAGCCACGAAACTGAAACGGCTAGACGTCCAATTCCAGTAGCTACGCAGAGAGATGACACCAACAATGTACGCCATCGTGCTAAGAAATATTTGGTGACGGGTCGTTTAGATTTTAAATACTTATTGCAACATTTATTGTAAGCATATTCACGGAATGTATGAGATTAACTGCGAATAGGTTACTTTGAAAATGTGTACCTAGCCGGGACTCAAACCCGAGTTTCCTTCTTTCTATGCAGTAGCACTGTCCTCTACACCATTGGGAACACAGCCGTCACTACACCTGCACGGAACGCCTCCCGTCAGATACAAATTCTCAACTCTACCCCTGCCCACAAGAACTCAAACTCGTAGTTATTGTACACTAATTCCCGTAAGAGTAGGGCCTAGGAGAGCCTCCGCACTGTAATAAGGATCATTGTCCGTCATCAGCATTTATATATATATATATATATATATGTGTGTGTGTGTGTGGACATGTCCAAAAGAACAGACGCCATATACAGGGTGTTTTGCTAAGTGTGTTTGCCTCTGTAACTTATAAAATAATGGGTGACGGGAAATTGTAATGCGGCAGGTCAACACAAGAAATGTTACACTTTCTGCGGAGCTATGAATATAGTTTATTGTATCATTTTCCAAAGAGTTACACCACAAAGATATAATTTTTAAATGGAACAATAGTTTTTTTCTATCGTGTATTGAATTCGTTTAAACCAGCTGCGTCCAAATCAATTTAAACTACATTCCTATCACTGTTAGTTTGGGAGCTACAACCCTTCAAAGTTCCGGGGGCGGAGGCTGCGATAGCGTAGCTGACTGGCCGAGTGGCTATCCCCTGCGGCACGGCCCACTGTCTCATGACCACCACCCAGTCAACTACGCTGTCGTAGCCTCCGCCCCCTAAACTTTGAAGGGTTGTAGCTCCCAAACTGTGATAGGAATGTAGTTTGAATTGATTTTGACGCAGCTGGTTTCAACGAATCCGATGCACGATAGAAAAACCTATTGTTCCATTTAAAAAATTATATCTTTGTGCTGTAACTCTTTGGAAAATGATAAAATAAATTATGTTCATAGCTCCGCAGAAAGTGTAACATTTCTTGTGTTGACATACCCCATTAAAATTTCCCGTCACCTATTATTTTATAAGTTACAGAGGCAAACACACTTAGTGAAACACCCTGTATATAACTTATCCGGAAGAACAGATGCCACATATATATAATATGTTGTAAGTTTAGCGTTTTATTCACTGTTCCGAAAATACACACAATTTTTTCACCAAAGTGTGAACACAAGTTTTGATTACCCCCTTTTTATCGCTGAATTCAACAGCATACTTGTATCACTGTACGACATGTAGTTCAGGAGATATTACGTGATACGCACTTAAATGTTACAAAAAGTTTTCGTTCATTACTTCTCTACTACTGATGTCAATCGCATATAGTATATTTTGCATATAGTATGTCTACATACATAAGCGAATGCACCTACGAAATTATATCACTATACAGCAAATATTTCAGCAGATATGACGACGTAAGCAATGAGATGGGTTGAAGATGGATTTTTTATTACGAGGCGCGTCCAGAAAGTAAGTTGCGTTTCAATTTATCTCTGCTACAGCGCTGCGATTGTAGTTCCGCACATGCGCTGTAGACAATATGTATCAAGGAGAAGAACGTGCGCCATTTGGAGATCGCTGTCAGTTACGTACGGTTTGTTGTGCTTGTTTGAAATCTCTGCGTTGCTTGAAAATCCCGCCGCCTGTGAAATAATGTCGGTGATTCGGTTTCTGAATTCGAGGAAAGTGAAACCACATGAAATTTATCGGCAAATTTGTGATGTTTACGGACCAAATGCGATGAGTGATTCGATGGTGAGAAGATGGGTGCGACAGTTCAATGGCGGGCGTAGTATGTGCACGATGAAGAACGAAGTGGGCGTCCACCTTCGGTTACAGAAGAACTGGTTCACGCGATTGATGACAAGATCCAGGAAAACCGTAGGTTTACAATTAGTGCTCTACACAAATTTCACTGTTTCCAACTGGTTGAAGACACAGGCGGCAGATTTCTATGAAGAAGGTATACAAAACCTGGAGCCACGCTATGACAAAAGGCTGCAAAATTTCGGCAGTTATGTGGAAAAGTAGTTTAAGAGTCATAGACTTTTGTGCAATAAAAATTTCTTCTATATCTGTGTACAACTTCATTTTATTACCAAACGGAACTTACTTTCTGGACGCGCCTCGTATAACGAAGCACAAATCACCCTCTGTTTCATAGTGTGACCACTTAGTGACTTCCGACAAACTTTAAGCACAGTTTCAATAATTTTCTAATCTTTTCCTCACTGACATACGAATTTCATTTAAAATGCCGAAAAAATCATACGTTGTCGAAAGACGCTTTAAAATAACTTCCAGTCATCCATTTGAATCTGCCTTTTGTAAATTTTTGGTCTTCTCCACCAATTTTTACCTCAGGATACACTTCCCTCCAGTGCTAAACTGACGATTCATTAATGACTCAGAATGTGCACCACCAGTCGAACCCTTCTCTTAGTCAATATTTGTCAGCAATTTTGTCAGTTGTGTTCACCATCTCTCTATTCGTTACGCAATCTACCCATTTAATGTTTAACGTTCGTCTGTAACACCACGTTGCAAAAGATACTATCTTTTTGTCTGAACTCCTTATTGTTCATGTTTCACTCCCATACAATGCTACACTCCAGACTTAGTTGTCATCATCAGATCGTGCATATTGTAAACATAATATCTGATCACAGCAGCTTAAATATACCATGTCGAAGCTGGTAAAAAATAAATATCTTTAAAGCGATATTGGTTAAACTATGGGTTTTTTTATTTTTTTTTATTTAACTAAATTGACCCCCCCCCCCGCCCCCGAAAGGCTGACATGTCAAAAATATATACATTCTTATTATCAACAATTACGGAATAAGAGAACGAAAATAATTTCGATAAACTTCGGGTCTGCTGGCAGGTGCCAAAATCGACGAAGGCCGATATTTCGGCAGGAGACCACCCTGCCATTTTCAAGGCGAAATGGCAGGGTGGTCGATTTTGGTACCTGGCAGCATACCCGTAAGTTTTCCGAAGTTGTTATTCGCCAGGAGAAATTAAGGAAACTAAAATGATTGTTGGATTCTATTGGGAAAAAATATATAACCAAGCCATGCTACCGAAATGTTTTCTTTCTCCTATTTTCTTGTAGACCTGGTCTCTATATTCCGATTAGTGTTAAAAGAATGCTGGCGAAATTCCTAGACGAGACGAACAATTTTACGTTGTTCACTGACACCGTACTCAGGAAATGAACTAGGTGGATGGCAGGAACTCAAATGTTCAAATGTTTGTAGTGTCTATGGGACTTAACTACGGGGTCATCAGTCCCTAAACTTACAAACTACTTATGAACTACTTACAACTAAGGACGGCACAAATATCCATGCCCGAGGGGGGATTCGAACCCCCGACCGGAGTGGCCGTGCAGACCGTGACTGGAGCGCCTCAATCCTCTCGGCCACCGCGGCCGGCGGCAGCAACTCATATTTACTGAATACCGACTTAAGTGTGCTGTAGTACGACAAAAGATTTTGGGTACACTTGCTTCTGATTAGTAAAAGTTACTGGATATTACTCACTCCGAACAGGTGAATTGTCTGTGAAATGAGCTTCCGTTTATCTAGAGCAAGTTTCGGGCCTCGTGTCTTACCCCCTCCTCCTCCGTACATAGTTCGCCTCCTCGCCTCTAACGCCCCTGCCGGTTAGTGATAGCACTACTGCAGACAGTGCCTGTATGTCCGAAGAACCACTCGTACGAATACAGGTCTCAGAAGGACGAGAGCGTCTGATACGTCGTGTAGGCTCTATTGTTTATGGAGTTGCCAAGGTAACTGAACTGTGTTTATCTCATATAGGCCTACAGGGATATATGTAATCTTAAATGATCTTGTAACCGAAGTAATCTGCAAATGTGTGAATGAATTCAGAGCAGGACAATTCACCCAGACACTCCTGAAAATTTTATTTATTCTTTGAGTTGGTCACAATTACTGGATATTACTCACTCCGAACGTGTCAGTTGTGTGGGTGTAATTAGCTTTTATCTAGAGCAGACAGGGGGGGGGCAACTTTAGGGCTTCGTTTTCCCCTGTCCTCCGTCCCGCGTTAAATAGTAAACAGCTCAAAAATGCTCCTGTGCTGTGTATAAATTTCAAATGAGACATCGAAATTTTATTTAAAACCGACAGCACAATATAATCCCATTGAAATCTAGAGATATTATTTTCATACCCGTCGGTCGAACACTCGCGGCGTACCCACCTCTGTCTGCTGCGAAATCCATATAACTCCATTTTAAGAAAACTATTCTATGACAAATTTTATTTGGATATCGTACGTTCGGATCTCTCCTCTCGATAAGCTACTGAATATATTTCTTGTTTCCAGAATGAAACTTTCACTCTGCAGCGGAGTGTGCGCTGACATGAAACTTCCTGGCAGATTAAAATTGTGTGCCGGAACCGGGACTCGAACCTGGGACCTTTGCCTTTCGCCGGCAAACGCACGACCGACTGTGCTATCCCGACACGACTCACGATGCCGCCTCACAACTTCTGCCAGTACCTCGCCTCCTACTTTCCAAACTTCACAGAAGCTCTCCTGGCAACCATGCAAGACTAGCACTCCTGGAAGAAAGGATATGGTGGAGACATGGCTTAGCAACAGCTTAAGGTATGTTTCCAGAATGAAGTTTCATATCAGCACACACTCCACTGCAGAGTCTAAGTTTCAGTCTGGAAACATCCCTTAGGCTGTGGCTAAGCCATGTCTCCACCATATCCTTTCTTCCAGGAGTGTTAGTCTTGCATGGTTCGCAGGAGAGCTTCTGTGAAAATTGGAAAATAGGAGACGAGGTACTGGTGGAAGTTAAAGTTCTGAGGCGACATCGTGAGTCGTGTCGGGTAGCACAGTCGGTAGTGCTCTTGCCCGCGAAAGGCAAAGGTTCCAAGTTCAAGTCCCGGTTCCGGCACACAATTTTAATCTGCCAAGAAGTTGTATATTTCTTGTTTGTCATTGCCAGTATGTAAATGTATCGAGGTATACAAAGACCCGGCCGCGGTGGCCGAGCGGTCTGCGGCGCGCCAGTCACGGTCTGCACTGCACTGCCGTCCTTAGTACTAGCTAATTCATAGGTAGTTTGTAAGTTTAGGGACTGATGATCCCGTAGTTAAGTCCCATAAGCTCTACAAATATTTGAACATTTGAACAAACCTGTTTTAAAGCCAACATTTTCAGTATTCTGCAAAGAGTTCCTTCCCCTGTCCCAACGCAACGTGAAATTTGTTCACTGTGACGCGTCTGTCAGCAGTCACCAATTCGTTAACTTTCTGCACATTGTCTGCAGTGTGTGCAGTACGCGGCCTGCCGCTGCGAGGACGATCCTCAATATTGCCGTGTCCGCTTCCATCACGTAACCTGCTTGCCCACCGACTAACTGTACTGCGATCGACAGCAGCACCTCCATACTCCTTTTTCAACCTCTTGTGGATGTTTCCCACTGTATCGTTTTCACAGCACAGGAATTCAATGACAGCACGTTGCTTCTGACGAACGTCAAGTGTAGCAGCCATCTTGAAGACATGCTGTGACAGTGCCACTCACGGGAACAGGTTGAACTAAGTTTGAAAACAAGCGGGAAGGATGTACCTACACACTGTAATACTTTCAAACATGCAGAATGAAAACTGTATTTTTTTCAAAATAGTGTACATTTCTTTTGGAGTGTCCCTCGTAGTTACTTACTTTTCTGTTCCACTCGCATGTATAGAGTAATGAGTGACAATTGGACACGAAGTATCTTCTCACACTGATGGCGAAATCCGTAATGGTAGTGGTACTATTACAGAAGTAGACCACATTACAGGATATGTAAGTAGATAATAAGTTCCTGGTAACGTAGTTTTCAATAAATCCAATCTCAAATTTTAACTCCCATACTTTCTTGGAGGCCTAGGGCAACATTTTAAGCAGATAATTACACAGAAAAAATGTTTAGAATAAAAGTAATTATGCTTATAGTGAAGGTGAGCAAGTCCTGTTGGAAATAAACTGCACCAGGTTTGTAAGCAACTAGTAACAAAGCCTATAATTTTCCATTATTGTTGACAGGTTTCCCATTTTCTATTCCCTCTACTTGTCTGTTTATGTTACAGGAAGGTGGTTGACAAACTGACGATAGTTCTTATAGTTCTTGTACTAAAAATTAGGTACGGAAATTGATAGAACTTTTTCAAAGGATATGAAAGACATGTTTAAGGGATATCAAGAGAAACGCAAATGTGTGCTGCGTCTCTAGTGACCACGACGTCGACAGGACGTTAAACGCTGATCTTCATATTTTGCTTCCTTCAAATTTGTCACTGCAGACGGGTTTAAATCGAGTGGCTTTTTGAAGATATGTCCATTACTCTAGAACTATCTTTTTTCCATTAGCTACTGCAAATTATTGGCTCACTCTAGGTTACGGTAGTAACACTAAAAGTGGGCCTTTGCGATCGTCGTTTGATAGCTCGAAATTCAAATGAAAATAACGACTTAACTATTCATCTGAAACGAAAATTGAATAACTGAATTTGTAGAGGAGAAAATTCTATACAACGTTGCTCTTTTATGTTTTTTTCATATCTCGTAGCGTTTCAAAAATATTTGCAAAAATAACGGCGATTTTGGGATGTATGTCTGTCTGTCTGTCCGTCTGTCTGTCCGTAACGTGTTCCCTGTTTTCAAGACGAACCGTTCAACCGATCAGTACCAAATTTTACACACATGATTGTAGGCCGCCAGAGACCAGAACCTCCCTTTTCCAAATTTTTCGGACAAAAAATACGGTAGTAATACCAAAAAAATCCATTTGTAATATAATTGTAATTTCAAACGAACCGTTCATCTGACACGAAAATTGAATAACCTAATTGGTAAAGAAAAAAATTCTCTGCAACTTAGCTCCATTATGTTTTTTTCATATCTCGTATCGTTTGAGACATATTTGCAAAAATAACGGAGATTTGACACCCTCCATTGAATCAACGAAAACCAGCCGTTCGGAGATGTCTCGTGACATTCATCGCCCAGAACTCTCTCTGGCATACGCCATCTTGCGTTGCGTATTTGACGATTTTCTTATTTCAGCTTACTTGTTGTCATTTCAAAGCAATGGCGCACTAAATAATTAACAAAAACACATCGTTCTTCGTACGATAAATAATCTAGTGTCTACAACTTCCATATTAGCATCAGGTAACAACGGCCATCAATAGTATGAGATAAAAGGATAGGCGTTGGCCTATGATACTAGAGGTCGGTGGTTCTAAACCCGCCACTACACTCTTATTAATTATTTTTTATTATTTAGATTATTATTTTGGTCCAAAATGTTTGCAAAAACTTGTAAAAGTACAAATATAAAGTGGGCCGTAAAATACGTCAGTGCGATTTTTTTTTTTTTTTTTTTTTTTTTTTTTTTTTTTTTTTTTTTGTGTGAGACAGTAACACGCTTCATTCCTTTGTTTAATTAACTGCTGCGAATAACTCATAAATACTAATTTCAAGTTTTTATTTCATATAGTACGCGCTTTGAGAATATATTGTTCAGTGTTTGTGAAGCTTAAGGGACTTAAGTGCGGGATCATCAATTCCTAAACTTACAAACTGCTTATTAACTACCTTATACTAAAGACGACACAAACATCTATGCCCGATGGGGGGTTCGAACCCCCGGGGAACGGCCTCGCGCTTGGGAGCATAGCGCCTCAGAGCCCTTGGCCACTCCGCCGCGACCTTGCATTGTTCGTCACCAGACGCTAAACGCTTAATAATTGCCTAACAATGCTTGACAGAAAATCGTGAAATTTCGCTATCTAATATATTTTGTATGTCCTTTTAACCTCGGAGAACAACAACGTGATGTACGTTGTAAAACTGTTTGCAGACCTCGTATGGTTATCTGAACTGTCTAGAAGGAGATAATAATATTTGTTATGCTCCTCAACATGTATCTTTATCTAACCGCGCTGTTACTAACCGATGCTGGTGCCAATAGCGGAATACAGGCTAATCGGAAATTCCTGTTAGAAACTCCTTGGACTTGCTGATCGGAATGAGAATATAACATGTTGGCAAGGGTCCCACGATGCGATTTACATCTACAGCTACATCTACATCCGTACTCGCAAGCCACCTCACAGTGTGTGGTGGTGGGTACTTTGCACGCTATTGTCACTTCCTTCTAATCCAGTCTCGTATGGTTGCGTAATAGATGATTGCCTGTATGCCTCCGTATGGGCCCAGTCTCTATGATCCTGTCCTTGTGATCGTTTCGCGAGAAAGCAATATATCGGTTGACTCCAGATGAGACGTACGCCCTCGGAGCATCCACATACACAACGTCTTTCCTGCAGCGTCTGCCTCTGGCGTTTCCTAATCCGTGACGGTTTCGCACTTACTACATTAGTCCGTAACAAAGCGTGCTGCTCTCCGTTGGATCTTCCCTATGTCTTCCATTAACTATCTGATATGGATCCTACACTGCTGACCAATACTCAAGCGCTGGACGAACGAGTTAACCTACTTACTACACTTAAAAGGGTTATTCCACTGAATGTAAGTTACTCACGATTGAAATGGTCGTTCCATTTCAAATCATCCATTATGTCTACTCGCAAATATTTTATGGAAGTAACTTAGTGTTTGTGCTACTACCGCAAAGTTATATAATAAAGGATCCTTCTTGGTATCTACACGCAGTACTTTACACTTGTTTTTCTTTAGGCTCATCGCCGTTCCCTGGACTAGTGTCGATACGCTGTAGAACTTCCTGCACTTCCCTGCCAGGCCCGCGCGCAGGAGGGGAGAGGTATCGGCACTGAGGGCTCCCCCCCCCCCCCCCAAAAAAAAAAAAAAAAAAAAAAAGTTTGGGACTTGGAATGTCTCTGCTTCTACTACGAATTCTTAATAATGTCAAAGACATATTGATAAATCTGAAGCATTGAATTAAAATTTGTGTTGCGGCCGGAAATCGAATTCGGACATCCATGCTTATTAGGCAGACGTCTTAACCGTTAGACTACCACTACACTAAGGGTTAAGGCGCCTTGGAATAGTCTATGTACGATTTCCCTCCACATCACAAACTTTAATTCAGCTTCTGATAGCACCTCGGCAATGCTATTCCGCTGCATGGAGAGCCTTGGCAGTAGTGGCAATTATCTTTGGAACACAGAAGCTGAATTAAAGTTTGCGATGTGGAGGGAAATCGTACATAGACAATTCCAAGGCGCTCGAATCGTTAGTGGTGTGGTAGTGTAACGGTTAACACATCTGCCTAGTAAGCATGGAGGTCCGGGTTTGATTCCCGGCCGCACCACAAATTTTAATTCAATGCTTCAGATTTATCAATGTGTCTGACATATTTGAGACGTAAATCCGTCTCTGGGATTGTTTATTTGTTTTAATTGAAATCTTAATAATGTTGTTAATAATAATAATGATTATTACTGAACTTCATGTGAAGAAGTGAAAAGTTCAAAATCATCAGATGAACATTCAAGTAACTATTATGAGACTCGTAAAATGTCTTCCAATCAATCAGGCCGTCTGGTACAGCAACCAATAAAATATAACTTCTAATAAAACACAGTCTTGCCTGCAATGATTTATTTTATTTAACATGTTTCATCTCTTTGGGGCATCATCAGAATCTTATAATAATGTTTTACGTCTTCAGCTGTGAAAGGATGTCGCGCCAAAGCCTGGTAGTGCCAGCATTTAAAGGAACAGTGGACAGTGGGTGTAGGTCACCCGTCAAAAACCTGAAATAAGGTTGCAACAACAGCCACGATAGCACAGAAATGAGCGCACTTTAATAAATTTAAACATATCAGGAAATGTAGGAATACATTGTCGCCGCCGTTGTATGTCTGTGTTTCTGACTCTCCAACGGACGGTTTGAAATTAAGAGAAATTAGGTGGCGGCCTCTTAAAACACTGCCCCGCCTTATAAATTAATACGAACAGCATTTTTGAAGCGACCCGTCGTGTTTGTGCGCCAGCTTCAAAAAATGTTCAAATGTTTGTACAGCTTATGGAACTTAACTACGGGGTCATCAGTCCCTAAACTTACAAACTACTTATGAACTACTTACGAACTAGAACGGCACAAATATCCATGCCCGAGGGGGGATTCGAACCCCCGACCGTAGTGGCCGTGCAGACCGTGACTGGAGCGCCTCAGTCCCCTTTTTTTTTTTTTTTTTTTTTTTTTTTTATTATTTTTATCTGTTAGATCTATGGTTCGCGGTCGTTTGTTCACTTTGTTCGTAGTTGTTCGTTGCAGGGTTGGCTCAGCTTTTTTATTACAGCGGGCGTTTAGCCCCCTGACCGGGCGCGCTGAGCCACGGCGCCCGGCAGTCCCCTCGGCCACCGCGGCCGGCGCGCCAGCTTCAGACGAGCGTTAGCCAGCTGCCTATGTGGCAACACTGCATGTAGCGCCACGTGACCAACGTCAAGCAGCAAGTAACTATAATCGGACCAGAGACCATAGATAATACAGACCGCGCGTGACGTCATTATACTGAAACCAACATCTAGGTCACGTGACCCGGAGCAGGGAACCCTGTCCATCATTACAAGCAATGCGAAGTGCAGCCGAGGTCGCAGTTCTTCTCCTTCCTAGTGTAAATTAAGCGTAGATTTCAACAATAAAACGTCTTATAGTATTCTTATTACATATTCAGTAGTACAATGGGCATTAGTTATCCGTAATTCGCGATATGAATCCAACGGTTACAGTTTTTACTTGTGCCTAGATTAAATGTATTCACAGTTCTTTTTATAAGCCGCAGAACTGCAATTCTTAAGTGAATGCTTGTTTTTGTTCTACCGTAAATCTTTTATTTTGTAGCTTACACAGGAGACGAAATATTAGTTTGACAAGCAGCATCAGTTTTCATACGATTCCTCAAGAATGCATGCGATGTTGCTTCATGCTTTTATATATATCTGAAATCGGTTTGCATCCATAATGTCCGATTTTAATATAAGCGTTTATATTTTATGATTTTTTTCCACATACAGTGAAGCCAAAACGTAAAAGAAACAAAAATATTGGCTATTTACATTAAATAACAATGTGATCAAACAATTATTGATGTTCGTCTTAAGAACTGGTTTTTTAGGGATAATAAAAAGTCTTGTGTTCACCTTCATCGTTGTGAAACGCTATTAATGGCAGATCTGCACCAGAAATTACTTACTTGCTGACATGTGCAATCAGTCAAGACACAATGAAATAATCTTCCATTAAAAAATCACCTTGGTCAGTTGGGAAAAAAGTCAAAATTCATAGTGCAACACAAGCATTGAGGATCTATAATTCTTTTGCTTGTAAAATCAATTGAAAATAATTTTCCCCTGGTCACACGTAAAAACGATACTCACCGCATTAATGTCAGTAATGCGGAGAAATCACGATACTTTTATATATTAAATGTGTAATAGTAATACGAGAAGTCGTTTTATTGTTAAAATCAACGCTTGACTTCACCTGTAAAATTGAAACGCTGTTTTTCGTAATGACGAAGTCTCAGTCAAGTGACTCGGGGCAATCAGATGTCGGTTTCAAACTACAACACAGCAGAGATAGGGACGTGAGCAGTCTATGTTATCTTTGGTCTGTGAATCGGACTATGCCTCTTTAATCACATGAAGAGATGGGTATTAACGAGAAGGGATCTTAATTTCATATATCTAGAAAGCCTTTGACACCGAACCTACCAACTCCTTTTAATTTAAATGCGTACTTATGTAATATCGTCTGAAATGTTCATATGGATTTAAGTCTTCCTGTCACAGAGGGCACAACTCAAAGATGTAAGTGTTTCGACCAAAACAGAAGTGATATCTGGGGTTCCTCAGGGTGGTGTTATTGGTCTTATCCTTTCCCTTACCTATATGAACGATCTGGGAGAAAGTCTGTTTCCCCAAGAAATTAGTTAAATACAATTGTAAGTAACCATGTAAAAACCATGGCTTAATAAAGGAATTACCGGGATATACGGGGTGCAGCCAAGACTGGAAGGTATTATCTCTCTAGGGGAACTGGCCTCAGTATTCCAGGCCAAAATCACTGCGCTTCAGGACCTGTGTTGAGGAGAATTTGCGTAGGTGCTACAAAGTCCCTAGCAGCATCTACATTTATTCAGACAGCCAGGCATCCCTGAAATCACTAGCAGCTTCCGCAACAAGATCTAAAATTGTTGCAGAATGTCACAAGGTTCTGGTGGAGCTAGGGGAAAGCAATAGGTTAAACCTACTGTGGGTCCTTGTCCATTCCGGGATCAGTGGCAATGAACAAGCCGACAGATTAGCCAGGATGGGGGTAAAGACTCCATTTATTGGACCGGAACTTGTCCTGACAATCACAATAAAGCAACAATCAAACTGGCGCTACGAAACTGGCTTAGAAGACAGCCCCTATAATACTGAACCAAGGTCTACAAACAAAACAATGGTAAGGTAATGATGCCTAGGCCATGTTTTAAAAGAAGCTGTGTAATCCTGGGCTTGATCAGGAAGGAGATTAAACTCATGGTTGGATTGATGACAGGCCATGGGAACTTCAAAGAAACACCTACATACAATGGGAATAACAGAAGAGGACCCTAAATGTAGGCTCTGTGATGACAGCAATGAAACCGCACCACGCCTAATCTTCGAAAGCATTGCACTGGAGAGCAAGAGGCATAGAACATTCAAGACAACCATACCCAAAGAGATTGTGTCTAATAAAGAACTGGTAAAGGGACTCCTAGCACTGTCTAAGGGCAACTTTATCCAAAATTTTGTACAAAGTTATGTATTCTCGAGTAGCTTCACCTATTAGTAATAATAAAGATCTAAGAAAATGTCAGTTTGGTTGTCAAAAAAGCATTTCAGCAGAAAATGCTATATATACATTCACTGATGAAATATTAAATGCTTTCAATAACTGGACATCACCAGTTGGGACTTTTTATGATCTCTCCAAGGCTTTTGATTGTGTAAATCATGAGATTCTTCTAGATAGCTTAAGTATTGTGGTATGCGTGGGACAGTACATAATTTTTTTTTTAAATCGTACTTAACTGGAAGAGTGCAGAAAGAAATAAGCAGATCACATGATACAGGAGAAACAATTAATTCCTCTAACTGGGGAGTTATAGAAATGGAGTCCCACAAGGTTCGGTCTAGGGTCTTTTGCTGTTCTTTATATATGTTAATGACTTGCCATTCTATATTCACGAAGCTAGTTCTTTTTGCTGACGATAGAAGTATAGCTATAACACCTGACAAACAGGAATTAACGATTAAATTGTAAATGATGTCTTTCAGAAAATTATTAAGTGGTGCTCAACAAATGGAATCTCATTAAACGTTGGTAAAGCCCAGTATATACAGTTTCATAGAGTAAATGGCATGATACCATTAATAAATTTAGACTTTGATCATAAATTTGTAGCTAAGGGGAATATTAAAAAAATTAAGTGATTGCATTGACGAGAGATTGAATTGGAAGGAATACATTGAAGATCTGCTGAAACGTTTGAGTTCAGATTTTTCTGCTGTCAGTGTCATTGTAAAATTTGATGATATACATTTCAGTAAATAAGCTTACTATGCCTATTTCAATTCGTTGCTTTCATATGGGATCATATTTTCATTTGCCCAATGAAAATTAAAAAATCTTAAAGTATTGTTATGTATAGACACCATTTACTAAATATAAATAGATAACAAATTGGGATCATATTCTGGGGCAAATTCCTTCCAAAATAGGTAAAGCCGTTCCAAGAAATCTGAGTATCATATTAGACACTTACGTCGTTATCAATCAGCTCCAAGAAATGCGAGTATCGTATTACACACTTCGTAATTACAATTACAGATAATACTCATCAGAGTATCATATTACACACTTATGTCATTATCATCAAGTCTTTTCAGATGAATTCAAAGATAAGTATCACATTGTACGTGTATCTTAGGATCCTTTGCATGTATTAATCATGTAAGCATAATGGATGTAAATATAACATGTAGTATATGTTCGTGCATTTTGGTAAGTTATTCAGTGGTAGGATAATACTCATCACAGTATCATATTACACGATCAAGTCGTTATAATCACATCGATTCTGACAATTGACAGATAAGGTAACACTCTAATACGAGGAATTGGGATGTGATGTGCTAGCGCTACCCACTGTGCTTGATGTTGCCTGCACATCACTATATGGGGGCATTGCTACTGCAACAGCAAGATTGCCCTTGATCTTTACTTCCTGCATAACATACTGCGGTCTTCAAGGTATTTCTTAAAGGGCAAACACAACATCACGGCAGTGTCCCCGCCAAGTCGAGCGCACGGCCATACCATCCTTTTCTCGAAGCAGTAGACGCCACTTTAGACCCCGCCCCCCGTATCTCAGTTGTCGATAAAGCTAGAAGCCTGAATTTTCGGTTACTAAGATTATCTACTCTAACAAGCTACATTTTCAAATTATACTATTATATACCTTGTAGTTTACTAAATATTAGCAGTCGAAAATCGCTACTGACTCACCGATCATCAAAATTCTAAGGTACTTGTAGCAGATAAAAAAAAGTCAAATTTTGTATTTAGATAGCGTTTACCTGTAACGGAAGGAAAAATTGAAACATCTGTAAATGTTAAGTCCGTTCACGTACACTTTTTCGCTTGTTGGAAATCTGCTATCTTGGAGTTGTGAGGATTGGATTGGTAATGGTCTTGTGATAAAAGGTTGTGATCACGTCCGCCAGGTTACGGGTTCGATTCCCAGTGGCGTATCTTCTTTTTTTTCTCATTTTAACATAACCGTCACCTTTTTACTAACATTAAGGGAAGAGTCGTCAGGAATGACATGTGGCACCTGACTACAGAATGAAGAATAACTGGTAATAAATAGCTTAAATTTCTGCAAATGAAAACAGTACCAAAGACACCAACATTCTAGCTTGATTTCAGTTACAAATCAGAAAACTGTTGCTCATAATGTCAAAAATTTCGTCACATGACGTGGGTCAAAATCGTTAGACCGGGAGCAAAAACGTTTTAGACGCTAGTTTCAAACCACAACGCGGCAGAGATGTGGAGACGCCATTGTACGCGAACTTGAAAATTGAAGTACCTGTTTCATACGATGAATTTATCAGGAGGCCAATGAAACTTACATAATTCAAAAGATGGTTTGCTGTGGATGTGCGCAATACAAAAATCATAAATGTACAAAGCAAGTAAGAGTGGTAAAACGAAATAGACGTTTTGACGATTTAAATTCTCCATCTCTAATAAAAAGTGAACATTAAAAACTGAAGTGCTACCAACTACTGCCCTAGGGACGATCGATATTAGAAAAACATAACTGGTAACATAGATGTTAACATAAATTCAAAGATATCGATGCACGATGAACATCGAAAGGAAAACATCGACATCCGAGAAAATCAATCTTGTGGATACCAAAACAAACCCCAGCAGAACCAATGACACCCATTACTAAACTGGCACTACCGAATACAGTATTAATGGTCTCCCTGTCACTTTAAACAACGTATCAACCATTATTTGTGAACGGATATAACGGGATAAATTGATGTAATTACGCCACATTTAGAGTTTTGACGTAAAGGGTAAATTTTACTTACGACGTTGGCGTAGTGTGCAAATGGTGACAGTGAAAGGTACATAGAAGAACTTGTCAACTGCAGAGCAGGAACAAAATTAATTATTTACTTCATTACGAAAGGCTATGCCTCTTATTCTACATGACTGGTTTCCCAAAGTGACTCACTCGTCGTCGTTACCAACTTTAGCACACTACGCCACAAATGCCGTAAGTAAAATTCTGTCGTGTACTAGACAAAGATATAGTATACAAAACAGAACATTATATTCACCTATCTCGTTTGTGGTTTGGTATCTTAGGTAGGCTATACAATCTAATTTTTTTCTTTTTTCTTTTTTTCTTATCATCGAGTTGAATCTTCAGTAGGGAAATATCGATGTTTTCATACCATCAACGTGCCACAGACATATATTAACTGTAAGTCTATAGCTGGGTTTACACTAGCAAGTCGCTTGCAGAAGTTATTGCTGTATGTTGTTGCGATTCACTTGCAGCTGTATTTACACAACACTTGCAAGAAGTAAGCAAAAATACTTTCCTAAGTACTTTGACAAGTAACTTGCATCAATAACTTGCAGACACCGTTCACGTGTACTGTTAGTGAGAGCAAGTAAAATGACGAATAGGTGGGTCATTTATACTGTAGATAACTAATTAGATACGTTGGTTCCATGAACACTAACTAAAATGAACGACTTGGTTTCCATGAGATCTCACGACTTCTTATGGTGGAAGGAATTCCTCGCGATACTTGCATTTTTGTACATTTTATGCTTTTGGTGCGATTAGACTCACTGCAAATATTCTCAAACATGCAGCGTCATCTGAGCAGTACATGGCCGAGAGGCCCCGTCTGTCAAAAAGTTCCTTCCAGGACGAGGTGACTGTGATATTCCAGCGATGAAAACGCTTTATTACATGTGTTAAATATGGTCTCTCCATTTCCTTGTTTTTATTATATAAGGGCAAACAGTGTAAAGATCGCCTCGGGGAGAACTGAACCTGACACAGAATTGCTTCCAGTCTGTTAGGTCTGACGACCCCAAGGAGGCGCTCGGCCGTGTGTAACAATACACCGCGATCGTCTTAGGCGGGTAAAAGATCTTTGACAAAGATCTTTCATCAAAGCTCTTTGGTCAAATCTTTGACAGTGTAATGGGTCATCTTTTATAAAAGATTTCTTTTATAAAAGATGTTTGATAAAAGTTAGCGAGAGAGCCTAGCTTTTATAAAAAGTTCGCCATTGTATACATGCGTCTTTCGTTGCTTTGACGCCTTTTAACGTACAAATTAACGTAAAAGTGCATTTGTTGTGTCGCTACTGCCACAGTGATCGTTTAAAAGTGAGAAGTGTGCGGAATATTTATTAATACAAAGCACATTTCCAAAAATGTAGGGGTTAGAATTGTATAAAGAAAAAGCTACTGCTGTCAGTTGTATTCAAAGTGGCTCACTGAGGTTGATGATAGGGAAGAAATTATATGGATCAAAGGATATATGGAGATGCATAAGTTAAATAAATGTTTTCATTTGTGTTACTCTAACCTAACCTCGTAATTCCTTCTAAAGTGATTTACATCTTGGTTCACTCATGTCTGGAATAATACGTGAAATCTTAAGCCTACACTGTAGGATTAGTGAATTTTACTACCTGCTGGAATAGATTTTGTATGTGGATATAAATGGGAGGATCTTCAGTGGAAAGGGATTCATGATTTGCGTAATGAGGCACTGCACTAGTTAGCTCCATATTTTTTCTTGCTTTGCACGATGCTTTTCGACATTTAACCAAAAGTCCAGGTATTTATACGGATATTTTATGTTTCGGAAAATCGGGAAAAACAAATGTTAAGACTGCAGCAAACATAAAAATGTTTTTCGCAGCGCATATTCCACAATGAAGCTTAACATGAAAGAACTACGAAAATATTCTCTTCTTAATTATAAAGTGTCTAACGAAGTTATGTTTAGCATGACACGTTAAATTATTTCAGTTTTTCATTATTTACCCATTGACACAGCTTTAGGGCTTCCTGAAACATCGATTATAATGAAGTATTTATAAATATATGGGTGAATTAAAATATTTGCTCACACGTTCTTAAACAATTTAGGTTATTATTTCCCAGCAGTGTAGCTTGTGGAGTAGATTTGTGCGAGCAGTTTTCGTATTTTCCTCTTGCTATTCACGGTTTTACCTAAAATTGTTTCCATTTTTCGTTCTTTCCAATGAATGCATTCCCGAGCAACATTATATTACGTACTATAATACAGACGCTTTACTATTTTGGAGTCTTATGACAAAATATTTTACGATAGTGTAATGTGCTCCTGTGAAGTAGTTTCGTCAAAGATCTTGGATAAAATCTTTGACAAAGATCTTTGTACAAGATCTTTTACAGTGTAATACCGGCCTTATTAGTATTAGCATACTTTCGGCATTATAATTTTTTTTTAGCGAGGCAAATTTAATTTTATTAATTTTAAAGCAAAATCATATACAAATACTTTCAAAGTATAGTTAGAAGTCGAAGGGTGAAAGGGCCATTGCACCTCATATAATATAATTGTTTTGTCTAAGATTTACTAGAAACTAGAGAACCCGTGGGAATACTTCGCACCGTTAGTGGAATGACAGAAAAGTTGGGAAAGAAAGAAAGTAAAGTTGAATGTTCACACATAGCTTTCTTCAGAATTAATCAATGCAAGTGACTAAAAGTTCAAATGAAAGAGCTTGATCCACTGAGTGTTGTTTGGTCAAAAAGAACTGCGTACCTTAATTATGACCGAAGATATCGTGAAACAAACGGATTAAGATATTCAATGCAAGGACAGAAGGGATACCGCGTCTGAAGAAAAATAGAGGATGGAGAGACTTAAGCTAGTTCTGATATTTGATGACAAATCTGCGAATGAATACCTTTCGTTTAAAGCAAAAATGAAAGAAGTCGGCCAGGTAGTTTGGTGTGGCCGACCGACTTTAGTTTTCGTAGATTCTTTTAATATATAAGATACGATCTGCCGCCTTTCTGTTCCTGTCTAGAGACAGTTTTCCTAATAAGGTCAGCCCTTTATTTATATCCGTGCTTGTCTAGTTTCCTAGGCAGTCAGAGATGACTTAATCAGCATGTGAGATTACCGCCCATTAGAAATATTGGTAATTAATACAATTTGATAATTAAACAGTATGAAGTTCACTGCAAACATTGACCATGGCAATGCACTAAATGTTACACAATTTTAATCCTAATAATTATGGTAGCAATGTATGTATGCAGTTGGGTGACAACATTTATAGTTAGGCCATAGGCAGAAATTCTCCATGTTGAGATGTGCTGTGTGCTTGGAGCTGACGGGAGGCCAGCGAGCAGGCCGACGTTGGTGGCTTGTTCCAGCTTAGGATTTTCCAGGTTCATTTCCGGTGAGGGGAGAGAGGGACAATGGCGAGTGCCAGGTGAAGTGCAGTGCACAGCGTGAAATAAAATATTCTAATACTACTTGCATTTGAAGTAATACGATGCAGTTAGGAACCTTTAAGGCCCTCATTACAAAATAGCCTGTTGATAAATAAACAATACATTAGCTGATATAGTCACATCTGGAGTAATATGTTTAATTGACAATGAAAAGTAGGGGAATTTAGCTTCACACTTCTGTAGAGTAGATATGGAGGGAGGAGGAGTTGCCACATTCATTAAAAACTGCTATAAATTCAAGAATATTGATATAAATAAATTCTGTCTAGAGCAGCATTTAGAAGCTTGTGCAACAGAAGTAGAATTCCATAACAGATGCTATATAATAGTAACTATTTACCGAGCACCTGCAGGAAATTATAATCTATTCCTAAATCATCTAGAAGCTCTATTGGGATATTTAACAGGAAGAAATAAAGAAATCCTGGTTGCTGGTGACTTTAATACAGATTTTCTTATGCAGTCCTCCAGTAAAAATTTATTGCAGTCAGTAACTTTGTCTTTCAATCTAACACACACCGTAAACTTTCCAACTAGGGTAACTAAAACCTCTAGGACAGCAATTGATAATATTTTTATAGACAAATCAAAGGAACAAAATCATATCATAAAACCAATAATAAATGGCCTGTCAGATCATGATATGCAGCTCCTTGTTTTAGGTATAGATTCTAAACAGATTATGAAGACTGCAAAATGTACATACAGGAGAGTAGTCAACCCACCAAAAATTGAAAATTTTAGAAAACTCCTCAAAGACATGAACTGGAAAGATGTATATAGTGCTAATGGCATGAATGAAAAATATAATGTATTCATTAATAATATTAGTATCATGTTTGAAAACTGTTTTCCTCTAAAAGTAACGCGAATTAAACAGAAGTCTACAATAAAACCTTGGATTACACAAGGAATAAAGATTTCATGTAAGACAAAAAGGAGTATGTATCTATCAGCCAAGAGTAGTTGCAATGATTATGATTTAACTAAATATAAGGAATACTGTAAAATATTAAAAAAAGTTATTCAGGTATCTAAACAAATGCACTATGAAAAGAAGATAGCAACATCAGGAAACCAAATAAATACAATATGGGATATAGTGAAAGAAGAGACTGGTAGAACCAGAAAGGAACAAGAGCAGGTACGGTTAAGAGTAGCTGAGACATTAGTAACTGATGGGCATAGTGTGGCAAATCTATTTAACAAGTACTTTATATCCGTTACTGATAGTATGGGATTGTCTGGGTCTGTAAATAATGCGCTTGAATATTTGAAACTAGCATTTACAAATAACTTCACACACATGAATATGTCAGTCACTTCACCACAAGAAATATCTTCCATAATAAAATCTTTAAAAACAAAGAATTCCAGTGGATATGATGAAATATCAACAAAGTTAATTAAAGCGTGTTCTTGTGAACTTAGCACAATCTTAAGTTATTTGTGTAACCAGTCTGTTATAACGGGAACATTTCCTGATTGGCTAAAATATGCAGATATTAAACCTCTCTTCAAGAAGGGGGATAAAGAGATACCATCAAACTACAGACCCATTTCACTTTTGCCAGCATTCTCAAAAATTATAGAAAAGGTAATGTACAAGCAGCTTCTCAACCACTTAACCACAAATGGCATATTGTCTAGAACACAGTTTGGATTTCTGAAAGGTTCCGATATCGAGAAGGCTATTCACACTTTCAGTGAGAATGTACTTAATTCATTAGATAATAAATTGCAAGCAGCAGGTATTTTCTGTGATTTGTCAAAGGCATTTGATTGTGTGAACCATAACATCCTTTTAAGTAAATTAGAATTCTATGGGGTCATGGGAAATGCTGCAAAATGGTTCAAGTCGTACCTCACTAACAGGAAACAAAGGGTGTCAGTGCAAGTGACTAGTGAATTAGGCCAACAGTCATCATCGGGTTGGGAAGAAATTACATGTGGTGTCCCACAAGGATCCATCTTAGGGCCATTGCTTTTTCTTGTGTACATTAATGATCTCTCATCAGTTACACTACCAGAAGCAGAGTTCGTTTTGTTTGCAGATGATACAAGTATTGCAATAAAGAGTAAGTCAAGTATATTGATAGAAAAGTCTGCTAATGATATTTTCATGAACATTAATAAATGGTTTAAAGCCAACTCATTGTCATTAAACTTTGAAAAGACGCACTACATGCAGTTCAGAACATGTAAGAGATATCCTGACAGCATATGCATTAAATATGAAGAAGAGCAGATAGAAGAGGTTGACAGAATTAAATTCCTGGGATTACAGCTTGATAATAAACTTAGTTGGGAGGAGCACACCACAGAACTGCAGAAACGACTCAACAAATCTGTATTTTCAATACGAGTGTTATCAGACATAGGAGACATAAAAATAACAAAGCTTGCATACTTTGCTTACTTTCATTCCTTAATGTCATATGGTATAATATTTTGGGGTAACTCTTCAAGTCAGTCAAAAGTCTTCAGAGTCCAAAAACGTGTAATACGTATTATTTGTGGAGTAAATTCACGGACGTCTTGTAGAAGCCTCTTCAAAGAACTGGGTATATTAACTACTGCCTCTCAGTATATTTATTCCTTAATGAAATTTGTCATAAATAATATATCCCTTTTCCCAACAAACAGCTCAGTTCATACATACTATACTAGAAATAAAAATGATCTACACAAGGATTTAAAAGCACTTACTTTAGTTCAAAAAGGGGTCCACTACTCAGGAACACACATTTTCAGTAATTTACCATCAAGTATAAAAAATTTAGCTACAAATAAAGATCAGTTTAAGAGGAACCTAAAAGACTTTCTAGTGGCCAACTCCTTCTACTCCATTAGTGAATTTCTAAATTGTACCAAATGATGCATGCACTCATACTATATTAGTATTATTATATTATGAGCAAAAAAAACCCTTAAAAATTATGTATCTGTATTTCTATTATAAGTGTATGTATTTATATTATTAGTATTATTTGTTATTCAACTTGTAAATTTTGTTTCTTGACATGTTCCATATCCACGAGGATCCCCTCAATTTGGATCTACGGAACAAATAAATAATCTAATCTAATCTAGGGAGACCGGGGCACGTTTTCCACCATTTTACATTTTTATTTTTGTACTTTTTATTTTTATCGGTTTTGATGTAAACAGCGGAACATTATATTTCCTATACTTTTATCTATAGTCTTGTACAGATATTTTTGAAAATAGTAAATATCCTTCTTGGCAACAAATGATTTTGTCTGACCATGTTGCGTTGGAAAATTTGCCCCGTATGCGGGGCAAGTTTTCCAGCTTACGTAAAATGTACAGGGGCAAATTTTCCAACTATACTTTGAATGCTAAAACAGAGATAATTTTCTTGAATTCACTGAATATGTATTTTATTATGCATTTACAATACGTTACAAAAGAAGGATATAGTAAAAGTTACCACATTAAATAAAAATAAATACTACTGAAAGGTTTTACAAAATATGTGACTCAAATATTTCACAACTACAGACATTTTTTAACAAAACTCATACTCATCGTCTGAATGACAATGTAAGCAAACAAAAAATGCAACATTCCCTTTCGTACAGTCTCCATGCGCCCATTTCTTGCAGTTCGTGCACAGTACCCACTTTTCATTTGCTTTAGACCTGGCGTTAAGACTCAAAGCAATAAGGAAAATGTGCCCCGTATGCTCTGGGAAAACGTGCCCCGTCACCATATTCGGAACTGTAACACTACGTCCATGAGTAACCATGTAAGCTATCTACAAAACAGATGCACAGTTACATGAAGAAAGAAACCCACTTTTAGTTTGTGCAGTGTCAAAATAATAGGTTTAACGCTAGTATGTTTATTTTAAGTTTCAATACAAATGTGAAAGTTTACTCACCTTTGCAAAAATGAGGAAATCGGCCCTGCCGACGTTGTGACTGCTGGTACAGCACTGAAAATTTCCTAAATGAAGCATGCTTAGTTGCTACTTCCAACATTATCAACGGTGGTACTATCTAGCGGTTTGTTTCGAAACTAAAGGCAGTTGGAAAACCTGCCACTATGGAAAATGTGCCCCGGTCTCCCCTAATGAATTACCAATGAATACAAGACAGTTACACAACCAGCATGGCAATGTTTGTTTATAAAAATAATGTATTAACTATTTCTCATTTTATTTTCAATTAATCTTGTGTATTTTATCTTGAAGTATTCAGTTAAATCACTTATCTGTGGTATAAGAAATTGCACGATTATAATAAATAGTACAAAGGATGTTTATACCAATATAAAAAACTAAGAAGAAATTTGTTTAATGTGTAGTGTAATTATTTTGATTTTAAGTAAAGTTTTAGAAATGTATTGGCTGAGCGCTGTACGTTAGCAAATCGGTTAGAACAGCTCACATGGGGAAGTTGATGACGTAGGGAAAAAACCCGGCAGTTGGGCTTTTGGCGCGCGCGCGCGACGGCAAGAAGTGACGAGTCGGGAGCAAGTGGTGTAGCTGGCCGGGCGGCGTCGCTCTACGACGGTCGGCATGTGTATCTCCAGGTGGAGACTATAGATTTTTGTGTGGCAATTGCCAAGTGTGGTTGCTCGTCATAGACTGCACCAAGTTGTATTGAGTGCTACTGTGTGTTGTGAATATTTAGCTGGTGGAGCAAGGTGTGCATCGCACTAAAAGTGACTGTTTTGTTAATGTAACACGTGTCGTCGCATAGGCATGAACATAAACGGTGTTTGAGACAGGCACATGGTGTGAAAACAATTTGCGACAAATATTCATTTTGTCTGGGGGCTCACGAGCTATAACTTTATTTGATAAATGTGTCGACGTACAGACGTATCAGCCACAGGGTTTTAAAATGGTGTAATAAACAACATAAAGTGACCTTTCACGTGTTTTCAAAAATAGTAGTTAGTACACCCTTTTCTCTCATGAACTTGACTTTATTATAATTTTTTTTTTTTTTTTTTTTTTTTTTTTTTTTTTTTTTTTTTTGTTAATCATGTGCAGGGAAGGAAAGCAGCGAACGTGTGATATCATACCCTAGAAAACGAGTCAAACAGTCGCAATAACAGTTCCAGTGTTTCTGCATGTTTAGGAATTTGGTTCGCAGTTGGTGGTTGTGAGTTTTAAAAATTAGACTCTCACCCCGATCTTCACCCTCGCAAGTAGGAAACTTTAATACAGGACATATCACTGGCTCAGGAACTCATTAAAGTAAATAAATGTGACAATTTTATCTAAAAATTTTAATGCCGTGTTGTTAGTGTGAACTGAACAACTTTGAAAACACAGTAACTTAGCCAGTGCGGAGAAGCCCATTGCACACGCTCCAGTCACCTACACCTGCCACCTCACGGCTCGGCCGTCCAGCCCCGTCCCCTTCTCTTATACCACATCTCAGCTGCACAATGTGTCCCCTAACACAGCGTGAGGCTCTTACATTTCGTACAGACATTTTTATTCGATCGCAAACTACTTCAATCGACCTTATATTTTAACTTTATAGCATAAAAATTCGGTTTTTTAAGAATTTACTAATTATTCTTCTCTAGCATCTCGCAAAAGATTGATCCTAGAGACATTATGAATAGGAGCTTTTTTGTAGTAAATTATATGGTTTAATTTTGTACTCTTGTACGTTTTCGCTAGAGATAACGGTTTTCGAGTTATTTAAGAAAAGGTAAAACGTGTAATTTTAAATGCCCACCCACGCTAGAGCTCACCCCCAAGTGGTCGGGACTTTCAGTAAGTCGCCCATGACGTTCTTCCCTAACACTGTACAAAAATTTGCTACTACACAATTTTTCCGCCTACTTTTCCTTCGTTGTCTGGACTAATTGCAACGGCGAGGATACTTTATTACACGAGTTAAATATGGGCTTTCTTTTCCTTGTGTGTTATGAGTTCGACGCTTATGGCAACCACAGCATTTAAGCTCATAGCCACCCTGTCAATTTACTAATTTTTAGGGTCAATCCTATCAAGTTTAATACATCATCAAAACAATTTTTATATGTAACCTAAAGGGGAAAGGTAAAGCAGTCAACAATCTGAAGATTGGTTTGAACACCACATGGTCCTGTTTGGAGGTGGCATGCCGTTGCCTTCCTCCGACCTTAGAACTGACTTACCCAGCCAGTTATAGGGGGACCTACAGTTTAACGTGGGTTCCGAACCACGGTCCTACTCGGTATTTTTCACATTAGCAACACTGCCAGAGGTGAAAGAAGTGGAAAGTGACAGAAAAAAATCCTAGGACCTGGCGGGGATCGAACCTGCGACCATTGTATTTGAAATCTGTCACTCTACCACTGTGCTACGGAGCAGCACAAATGGGTAAAACAATGAATAATAACACAGTTACATTGTACAGAATTTCATTGCCCAAATTCCACTCTCACATAGCCAAGTAAGTATAATTATTGAAAATTTTTTCATAGGATGCATACATTCCATTCCATCGGCTACAGTAATGTAATCAGCAAATCTACACAGTACTCCATCCACCCCTCCTACTGCTGCTAATGACGTTCATATCATGACAACTAATAGTTTGTCATGCTCTACGTTTCCTGTGTCTCTGGCAGGTTGGTGAATGCTGCACGAAGGGATCAAGGACTTGCACTGGACTTCTGGAAGAATAGCATATCAGAATCTATAATAATAAAATGATATTAATGGTGGACAGGAATATAATTACTTTTTTTGAATATGAGTTGCCGACCTCAAAAGGCAGTGGATGGTCCAGCAAATGCAGTTCATTGTCATGGAGAGGCCATTCATCAGCATGCATACATATACTTTCACTGAAATGAAGCATTTCCACTTTCTGGTCACATTCTATAAATTGTAGTACCTTTGCGAATAAGATATTTCTACACTAATGGTTTTTCTGAGATGGCGCAAGTATACTCAGTGAAGATTGCAGAAATGATAGGCAGTCCCATTCCGGCAGTGCATTTTCATTGCAGGTGAGTACATCTTCATTATATGGTGAACAATTTTTGGCCCACTTTAGGTTACGGTACTAATACTAAAAATGGGCCTTTGCGATCGACTTTTGACAGCTCGAAATTTAAATAAAAATAACGGCTTAACCATTCACCTGACACGAAAATTGAATAACCGAATTTGTAGAGGAGAAAATTCTCTACAACTTTGCTCTCTTATGCTTTTTTTCGTATCTCGTATCGTTTCAGAGATATTTGCAAAAATAACGGCGATTTTGGGATGACTGTCTGTCCGTCTGTCTGTCTGTCCGTAACGTGTTCCCTGTTTTTAAGACGAACCGTTCAACGGATCAACACCAAATTTTACAGACATAATTGTAGGCCGACAGAGACCAGAACCTCCCTTTTCCAAATTTTTCGGACAAAAAATACGGTAGTAATACAAAAAAAGCTGTTTGTAATGTAATTTTAATTGCATATAAACCGATCATCTGACGCTAAAATTTAATAACCGAATTTGTAGAGAAGATTCTCTACAGCTTTGTTCCCTTATGTTTTTTTCATATCTCGTATCGTTTGAGAGTTATTTGCAAAAATAACGGAGTTTTGGTACCCTCCACTGGATTAACGAAAACCAGCCGTTCGCAGATGTCAGGCGACATTCCTCGCCCAGAACTCGGTCTGGCACAAGCCCCCACAATCGCATTAACGGCCGACTGCGAACAGCGGTGAAACTGCAGAGCGCCTCGGTGGCCATTGTAGTGCCAAACTTGAAATGTACGTAAGATTATTTTGATTAGACAGAGTATTCATTTGAGTTAAGTCGCGAAAACTATGTCTATTTGAAATATATAACTACAAAACACCTTCAGACTCCTTGAATATACAGCAACTATGGGTTGTGTATAAATTTATTACACATACGGTGTAGATATTGGCCAACAGTGTATCCTCTTCCTAACGAAACCGAACTACAACATGTAGTTTTTTTGCGTTCTGAGTGCAGCATATGAACGTAATTTATCGTCACACACGATTTTTTTTGCACTTTCTCAGAACATTCTACGATTGTGAAACATTTGTACAAACAATTTCGAAAGAGTTTCACACTTTACGTCTCTGCTTTAATGCTGTATTCTCCAATATTTAGATTTTTCATCGCATCAAAAAGTCAAACAGGTCTGACTGTAACAGCTAATGTTAAAAATCGACTGTGAAAGTGAAATATGCCATCATATACTTAACTGAAAGATAGCTTCTTACCTTGCGAATACAGCAATCAGCCACTATCAAATTCTTTTCTTAACTAATGCATCTAACATCAGCATTAGTGTATCTAGCAAGAATATTAGCATTTTTAATACTGTAAGCCAAATACCTTACAGTAGCGTGAACTGCTCAAAAGTCAACAACTATTGTCATAGGTGTCAACTTCACAAAGTGCATCCAGTGTGGCTATGTGTCATTCATATATGGAACTATACACAGGTCTGTAAACCCCTTTCAGTTGTTATACCTATATGTAAAGCAGATTACTTTTCAATTCTGCGTTACAAGTTGCTAATATTAATTTCATAAACAAAAATTCGAACTGCAGTGAGGCAACTAGTTTCGTGACCCCAATAGTTATTTAACAAAATCATAAAATGAAACTTTTTCAACTTCCTGTCCACCAGTACTGCCTAAAGTAGCTCCTTTGTAAGAGCTACTAGTGTTATAAAAGCTTGTTATATATTTCATTCAATCCTGTATTGTGTTCAGTAACAGTCTGTTAAGCAAGAGTAACTATCTCTGAACCCAAGTAGTAGGGCTACTTGTATTCCTGAGAAATATAAATTGGAATTCAGTGTTCGATCTTTTTATTCCTTTTAATTGATTTATGTAGTTAAACGCTGAGAAGCTCTTCAACATCGTGCTTCATGTACACAAACAATACAGACGTGACTATCAATTACGTATATATCCCGCAGTAGCTATTTAATACACGATTTACCTGCTAACGACACTGGTATTTATCTGACGCTTGGCACTGCTATGGCGGACGGGCGAAGGTTCAAATTATCCCGCGACAGCAGCGCCGTCAGGGAGTCTGGTTATTTTTACAAGGTCTTTGGTCTGGAATAAGCCATCTTGCGTTGCGTATTTGATGATTTTCTTATTTTAACTTACACGTTGTCATTTTCAATCAATGGCGCACTAAAGAATTAACAAAAACACGTCGTTCTTCGTGCGATAAATGATAATCTAGTGTTTACAAATGCCATATTAGCATCAGTTAACAACGGTCATCAATAGTATGAGATTAAAGAACGCAACTTCTAAGTGATGGCCGTAGGTGCTCAGCGCGCCCGGTCAGGGGGCTGAACGCCCTCTGTAATAAAACAGCTGAGCCAACCATTCAACGAACAACCACGAACACACTGAACGAACGACCCCGAAACAAAGATCTACCAGATGGAAAAAAAAAAAAACAGAGTAGTAGGCAATGCGTTGGACTGTGACTCTGAAGGTCGGTGGTTCACACCTCGTCAATACCTATAACTTTTTTTTTTTTCGTAAAAGGGTTTCAGACACTGTTATTAATTAATTTTTTTCGTTAACATTATTATTTTGGTCCAAAGTGTTTGCAAAAACTACAAATCTAAAGTGGGCCGTAAAACACGTCGGTGCGATTTTTTTCTTACACATACATCTCTACCCCATTTTCATCTCCTCCCTGTCCTGATGTAGCTGATTGTGGATGCCATCTTCCACTTGGTGGTTACAAGTAATACACTTATTACAGTCTTCCCTGTTGTGTACAAGAGTCTCGTCAATTGAGTACATTATACACAGACAGCAAATTACCTAGCCATTATATACAGGGTGTTACAAAAAGATACGGCCAAAATTTCAGGAAACATTCATCACACACTAAGAAAGAAAATATGCTATGTGGAAATGTGTCCGGAAATGCTTAATTTCCATGTTAGAGCTCATTTTAGTATTTCTCTTTAAATGTAAATTGAGATACTTCGTGCAGACAATTGTCAAAATACCCAATTGTTCCGTTAATATGTACTGTACTTCCTCTATTCACCGCATTTGTAAACATTGCAGTGACTGCAAAACCACGTTCGTGATGAACACTAACCAGTTGATGCTACGTACTGATGTACTTGATGTAAATCATTGAGTCGCCTGTCAACACAAGCACTGAAGTCAACTAAATTTTCTTTATAGGCAAGGTCCGCCTTGAGCAAACACAAATGTTTTTTGATTTCTCCCATACATGTTTTGCTGGTGTTGCAGCATCATCAGTGGTATGTTTAATTCGTTTTGTCTTAATACCACATGTAGTTAGGTTTGTGGTTCTTCAACTCACAAAACGTCACTGATATTTTTTGACAGTTTGTCATTTTGGTGGATATGCGCTGCTTTTCGTGTTGTGGACAGGCACTGGGTCACTTTCACTTCACTCAATGTTTATGTTATGAACATAAACATTGAGTGAAGTGACACAGTGCTTGTCCACAACACGAAAAACGGCGCATATCCACCAAAATGACAAACTGTCAAAAAATATCAGTGACGTTTTGTGAGTTGAAGAACCACAAACCTAACTACATGTGGTATTAAGACAAAACGAATTAAACATCCCACTGATGATGCTGCAACACCAGCGAAACATGTACGGGAGAAATCAAAAAAACATTTGTGTTTGCTCAATGCGGACTTACCTATAAAGCAAATTTATTTGTAAGCAAACACGGAGATTGAAGAGCTTTTCAAACCTCAAGATGAATATTGAAGTCAACATTACCTTCCTTCAATTGGGCCAACTGGCGGTGAATCGAGGAAGCACAGTACATACTAACGAAACAATTGGGTATGTTGACAATTGTCTGCACGAATTATTTCCATTTACATTTAAAGAGAAATACTAAAATGAGCTCTAACTTGGAAATTAAGCGTTTCTGGACACATGTCCACATAACATATTTTCTTTCTTTGTGTGTGAGGAATGTTTCCTGAAAGTTTGGCAGTACCTTTTTGTAACACCATGTACACGGTTTGGAGTGGTAGGAGTGTGGATGCATGTCAGCATGGCCATAGCTGTTATGACTTGTTGAGACTCGCCGATTCGCAGTAGACGCTATCTTCTGCTGTGCTTAGTACGTGTTCAAATCTGCAACAAGGTACCGTCTCTCCCCAGCATTCCTCTTGCTGTCACGCCACTGCTACCAGGTGGAAGAAATAGCAACTTTGCCTTATCACCATGTCCCGCAGTTACAGACATGTCGAATTTACAACGCAGGTACGAGTTAACTGACCCACACAACTTCTTTATCATTACAGGTCCCCTCTTCTCCATCAGTTCCTCGCAGCCCACGTGATCACACACTTCAATCAGCACAATAGGAGGCGCGTCCAGACAGTAAGTTCCGTTTCAATTTATCTCCGCTGCAGCGCTGCGATTGCAGTTCCGCACATGCGCTTGTAGACGATGTGTATCAAAGAGAAGAACGTGTGCCATTTGAAGATCGCTGTCAGTAACGTACGCTTTGTTGTGCTTGTTTGAAATGTCGGCGTTGATTGAAAATCCCGCCGCCTGTGAAATCAGGTGATTTGGTTTTTGAATGCGAGGAAAGTGAAACCAAGTGAAATTTATCGGCAAATTTGCGATGTTTACGGACCAAATGCGATGAGTGATTCGATAGTGAGAAGATGGGTGCGACAGTTCAATGGCGGGCATAGTGATGTGCACCATGAAGAACGAAGTGGGTGTCCACCTTTGGTTACAGAAGTACTGGTTCACACGATTGATGACAAGATCCAGGAAAACCGTAGGTTTACAATTAGTGCTCTCGCTAGGATCCAGAAAGAAACTGTTTCCAACTGGTTGAAGACACAGGCGGCAGTTTTCTATGAAGAAGGTATACAAAACCTGGTGCCACGCTATGACAAATGCCTGAAAAATTTCGGCAGTTATGTGGAAAAGTAGTTTAAGAGTTGTAGAATTTTGTGCAATAAAAATTTCTTCTGTATCTGTGTGCAATTTCATTTCATTACCAAACGGAACTTACTTTCTGGACGCGCCTCGTATTATCGCAAGAAAGGCTCTTCAATGGGAGTAGGTGCATTTATTCTAACTAACGAGAGTAACATTATCGGTGTCATGTTGCCAACCTCAGTAAGAGATCGCTGGAATTGTAGGCGCGACCAGCGTTTACGATAACACTTTTATGTTCATTTTGGTGCAATATACCACTTCAAAATTAACTTAATACGAATTTCACTAAAAATACACCGTCTTCAGATTGTTAAGCAAAGATTACCAATAAAACGTATTTATATCTCTTTATCGGTTTGGTTGATTTACATCATCTTCAGAAGGGTTTAAAACATCTTAAGTTAGGTGAACATGTAAAACAGGTTCCCGTCGAAATCTAAAATGAGTAAACATGAATGGTCAATATATTAAAATATACATCACCGAAATGGATCGTCATATCAGATTATAAGAACTATGATTGTTTCTCGCGTAAGTAGGAGGAGAATTGGAAGTTAAATAGTGGCAACACTGCTGTGGAGACACTATGCAATGTAATCTACTATTCAAAATGACAAGCCAAGATCGCAAACTAACTATTTATTAAATGACGGCCGGTTTCGGTGCACTGTGTCACCATCATCTAGTCATATATACTTTATAATCTGGTCATGTTTTTAACTTATGTATTTTTTTATATAGTGACGAAGTGCAGTGTTGCACTTGTTATTTTATACCCAATTTTTTAGACAAGAGGACCAGATTATAAAATATATATGGCCAGATGATGGTGACACAGTGGACCGAAACCGGTCGTCACTTAATAAATTGTTAGTTTGCGATCTTGGCTTGTCATTTTGAAAACTAAAAAACGAATTGATCGCCTCCAGACCAGACGATGTCAGGTAATCTTAATAATCTACTATTTTCAGTGATATCACACGTTGTTGATGTACCTGCCTTACCTCCGAACAAGTGGATTCCGTTGTACGTCACCTGCAAGCGCGCAATCGAGCGCTCTAACGTAACTGTGCCATCCGAACGCATTACGTTACTCCACGGCAGACGGTCAATGCACAGTATTATACTCTGATTAAAATTACTTGCTAGTTGACAGTTGACGGGCTGGAGGTCCCTTCCTCCAATCAGAGCGCTCAACGTCGCGCCCAGACTGCCCCCTGTTGCCAAGCTGCCGCAACAGGTGGGCAGCCGCGTCCATTGTTGGGCTAGAGCTGTGTAGAAGCGTGCGTCTTAGGTTAGGAACCGTTTTCGTTGCTGTTGTGTTGTGCGTGTGTGTTGTTATCTGGTGTCGTCGTAATGTCTAGAGGGCTGTTGTGATGCATACAAAGCGAGTAATAGATGAAGCATGGAAAAATGAAGGTCTTCTGGAAGACAGAGTGACGGAACTTATTACTTTCAGCGGTTCATCCACCTCGGAAACTTCTAGTGATTCGGAAATGAGTGGTATCTACTCTCTTTCCGCTGATGCAACAGCTTGTAGTTAGCAGTCGGTGAAGGTATGTACACACAGAAAATTTCCTTAATTTTAAACGGTGGGCTTCGTTTTGCAATGTATGTGTCGTGACTCTGTCGCCTATAAACTGTAATGCTTCGGCTCATTGAAGACAGTTTCATGTAACTAATTAAGGCGAGAAATTATAATTTCTTTTTATCATTGACTTCTGTTTCGAATTTGCTCGTAGATGTTAGTTTTAATCGTCGAGTATTGACATGTTGAGAGCATTCTACATTCAGATGTTGACAAAGTTTCATGAATCAGCCATACAGCGTTAGTGTGTTCACTATTTCACTTAATCTCTTAGTATAACGACTGTTAGATTCAGTTTTTCAAGGGGTCTTTGGACAGTTTTAATAAAATTGTGGAACAGTGGTCGTTTTAACCATTTACAGTGGTGAACGGCGTATTGACTGTGGCATGTCTTTCCTTATTAATTTAGAAACATGGAAGTCCCTGCAGTATATATGTAAATATTCAGTGACTGTTAAATATGACTCAGCGTTTTCAGATTACGAAAAAGTTACAAGTAATTTTAATCGGACTATAGTGTTCGTTTCTGGAGCATCACCTGCGACCAGCTTTGCGAAAGAAGCGGCAACACTTTCTGCGCAACCCACCCATCATTTTGTACGACAATTCGCTGGCGCATAGACCACAAGCTGTGGCTGTTCTGTTTGGTCGATGGGACTGGGAAGTACTGTATCATCCACCACACTCCCGGAAGTAAGTCCTTGTGAATTTGATTTGATTACGAAATGCAAAAATTATTTTGTGCCATTCGCTTCAGAACTGTTCCAGAGATTTGACAGGCATTAGACCGCTCCATTCGCACCATCAACAAAACATGCTCTACGAACTGTATACTGCGCCCGGCAACGGGCTCTACACAAAAAGGCGGTTACTACGCAGGAGAGTAACAGGTGAAAACATGTAATGCTTTTCTTTCGGTTGTGAATGATTGGTTGCCACTATTTAAGTTCCAACCCTCGAATAAGACAGTCTGTCTTATACTTACGCCAGAAACAGTCAAATTTCATCTTTTTCATCTGATATGACGATCCATTTTGGTGACGTATATTTTAACATGTTGACCATGAATTTTAGTCATTCTACACTTCGACGAGCCGCGGTGGAGTAGCCGAGCGGTCTAAAGCGTCTCGCTGCGGAGCGCGCGGTTGCTCGTAGTGGAGGTTCGAGTCCTCCCTGGGGCATGGGGTGTGTGTTTGTCCTTAGGTTAGTTTACCTAGGGTTAAGTAGTTTGTAAGCTACGGACTGATGACCACGCAGTTTGGTCCGATAGATTTACAAACATTTGAACATTTGAACTTCGACGAGAAAACTTTTATTTTACATGTTCTCCTCAGTGAAGATGTTTTAAACCCTTCTGAAGATGATGAAGTAAATCATCGAAGTCGGTAAAGAGAAATAAATATATTTTATTGGCGATCTTGGCTTAACAATCTGAAGAAGGTGTATTTTTGTTAATATTATAAACTTATCGCTCTTCACAGGTGTGACATCGCAGGTAACTATAACACTAGTTAGACTGCAAATATGCTCTTGGTAATTTAGTTCTGTTATTTATGAAAAATACTATCCTCTCACCACATCGGTTAAGATTAACATTAAAAATTCTGTTTATTTTCCTCCCCTTGAGAAGAGGTTATCAGGACTGTTCTTTATGGTTTCAAATGTTATTACTCCTTATGTGCCTGGTAATAGCTAGGGGGTACTTACTTTAGGGATGTTGGACATTAATTTTACGATTACTTTGTGATATTAGACGTAAATATCACAATTTTTAAGATTAATTTTTTTCAATAAAATTAAGTTATTTTACATAAATATCGCCTGTTACACACATCTTATACTACTAATTTTCAATTCAGCGTATTTCTGGATCTTAAAGCGCTGTAGTGGCATTCGTTAGAGGGGAATATGTGCTCCCTTCCAAGGAATGAGCGCCTTCTTTTCTCCATCCTAATATAAAAAAGAAGGCACTCATTCCTTGGAAGGGAGCACATAATCCCCTGCTTCGATTAGCTGCAGTTATAGAACCAAATAGGTTAGTTTTGCAATGTGGACTTACTTTTATCGAATTTTTTTCTTCTTCGTAACTAAATTTCGCATTCAAGGAGTGTGGGGCATATTTTATTTTCTGTTGTGTGTGTCTACATAGCGGATTTTTCATACAGTTACAAGGTTGTACAGGTTAGAGCCGATTTTATGTGCAACGATTTTTAGAGCTCCTTTCTAACATTAAAACTGCCATTATTTGTGTCTGGTTAGTGGGCATTCTGTGTAGTTATAGTCTTTGGAAGATATGTTTGTTTACTATTAATTACAATACTTTCATTTGTCATTAGGTCTGTTACACTTTTAAAAGGCTGTGAGTACTAATATTAGAGGTGTGGACATTGATTTTACGATAACATTGTGAAATTCGATGTAAATATCACGTTACTTAAAAAAAATTGTTATTTGACTTAAATATCTGTCATTAAACGTGGAAATATCTGCCAATAGGCACCAGTTATGTGTAAAATACCTAATTTAATTCTTTATTTGTGCCTAGGTAGCGTGTATTTTATGTAGTTACAGCCCTGTTACAGTTAGCCAATATCCCCATCTAAATATTTGTTATTCACTACCAAATACAGCAATTTCTTCTGTCTAGAATTACCTAGGGGACACTGTATATACGGGTTTTAGCTAATGGGTTTACGGTAACATTGTGATATTCAATATCAACAATTCTCATTATCTATGGCTAGGTTATCAATAGGGTTTACTATGGTTTCAAATGTTATTAGATCTCTTAGGACGGGAGGTAGCCAGTATGTGCTTACTTAGCCATTATTTTATGATATTTGAAGTAAGCATCATGATTCGTTTTGTGTAGTTCATCCTGTAAAAGGCTAGGGCATACCACTAAGAAAAATAACAGATTTCACCTCTTTTTTCGAAAACCATTGAAATGGTATTAGTGTAGCTGCTTGAAAACGCCCTTGTTTTCTTTTGAGATATTCCTGTAAGAGTTTTCATTATTACTTGTTATTGTATTTTCCAGTTTAGTCATAACCTGCTATGTTGTCGATGTATATGTTCAACTCGCATGAAATTATCAGATTATCCTATTTTTGTAAACTACGATCATATTATTTTAATGCTAGATGTATAGACGAAATTGTCTCATTGCAACATCCAACGTGGTTTTAGAGTCCGTACTTCGTATCTTTTCTTTCAGGCGTATATGTTTCTGTGTTTTCAAACACATTTGGCTCATTGTTATTAAACATAAATAAGTGTTCCGGATACATAAAAAGCAGTGTTACGTAAGAGAATGAAGGTAATACTGCTTCGTCCCGGGATCTCCTGAAGATTATGTGAACCTACTTTGTCGTTGTGTACTGCTTAGGGTGCTGTAAGTTTAAGCCCTTGAGTGCTTAATCGGTTTAATGTCGCAGGATTATCCCGCTTTATGTCGTGTCAGCCACCAGCGATACGATGTTCCAGTTAAATCTTCTTACAGGCCAGCCCTAAACGTTAAACCTGCCATTGTGAGATTACCGCCCACTTGGTCATAAAATATAAGACCTAAATAGCATTAAATACACTGCAGACATTGTCCACGCCAATGCGCAAAATTTTATACTTTATCTTTCATTTAATGGTAGCAGTATATGTATTAAGTAAGATAACATTTATTGTGGAAGCAACATTTATAGTAAGGCTATGGACAGAATTTTCTCATGTTGGCGAGCGCTATGGGCTTGAGGCAGAGGAGAGGCCAGTAGGTAGTGGTTTTTCCCGGATTAGGGAAGTCCAGGCTACGTCCTACCAGGGGGAGTGCGGGACAATGGGAGCTACCGGGCGAGGTGCAGCGTCCAGCGCAGTATAAAATATTCAAACATTACTTGAATTTGTAGCAATACTACATACTGAGGAACCTCTAAGGGCCTCACTGATAACATGATGCTTAATAAATAATTTAATGTACGATAAACTGGTAATTTGAACTGGAACTCAGGCATACAGCAAACATTAAATAAATATGTAACGATTTCGCATGTTAATATTTACACAACTGTGATACAAAGACGAGCGTGGGCTCACATTATTCATTCTGTCTATGTGCATCTGCTAATATGAATATATTTTACGAGAGGTGTTGATCTGATGCAGAAAAGGCATTTTAATTATGAGAAAAATAACATACCAGTCGCTACCATATTTATATCCAAGACAATTACACAGATAACATGGCAATGTTTGCATATAAAGTTATTTCAATAATTATTTCATACAATATCCCTGTAAATAGCATGTAATTTTTATGTTAAATGTTCATTTAAATAGAATACCAATTGTATGTGCAGGTATACAATTTAAATAACTTAAGCAAGTATATGTATGTTTCATGTATTTCATAACTATTGCAATTTTAAAACAAATGTTAGAAATGTATGTGGCTCAACTCTGTGCATCTTGGCTAGGTTTTGGGCAGTTCAGGCTGGGAATTTGATGACGTAGGGGTAAAACCAGTTAGCGCGCATACAAGGGCGCACGCGGCCTTTGCACGGGGCTGTCGGAGGGTAGTTTAGCTGCGTGGGGCTGCGTCGGTCTGTGCCTCGAGTTGGCACTGTGTTTGTTTGTGCAGAGGAGTCAGTGTTCCGAGCACTTGGCCGGAGGCTCTGTTACTCACCGCTACGACGGCAGTATTTATCTTGATTCAGTGTGTGTATGTGTGTCTGAGGCGGGCCACAACATCAGTCAGTGCAACGATTTCAACGTGTATAAGTTTATCGACGTGGAAGATTTTTTTGTAGCTGCAACAAGAAGGAGTGCGTGTGTTTACTTGGAGGTAGCTTGCTGAAAAGCGTATTGAAGTACATGCTGAGATATTAGTTCAGCGGAAAGTTACCATGTGATTTGTGTCTTGAAACAGTGCTAATTGTGGAGAGATGAAGTGAATAGTAAAAGCACTTTGGTTTTGATAGCGTCAAGACACTAAAACAGTCAGTGACAAATAACATTTTATTTATGGGGGATCACGAGCTATGAACAGTGTTAAATTAAATGTGCCAGAGGCATCAGCCATCAGGGATTAAGGAATTAGAAATAAACCGAACTACATCATTTGAACTGAAATAGTGTTGATGTTTTGATTTACACACCCTCATCTTTCAGAACATTGATTATTTTATTTATTTGTTGTATATGCAGGGAATGGCAGACATTGTGCAGTCATACCCCTAGGCTAGATTACAGACAGTACAGCAATTTCTGTTTATGTTTTAACGTGTGCAGTTTTCGAAGACGAGACTTTATTGTGCAGTTGTGCTGCAGTTTTGGTTCGTTTCTCGTTCTGTCTCTAATGTTTTTGCGCTTTCCCCTCGCACTATGTTGCATAAAATCTCATGAATGTTATTGGTAAACATATTATAAGGTAAACTTTCTCAATGACACAATTAAATATTAATCAGTCAACAATAATTCAGAAATATTCTCAAAAAGTAGTATTTCTGAACCGTTCCTGACCCTGTCGCTTTAAAGGTTTAGCACGTAAATCAAAATTAATAACATATTAGGAACTTAATTCAGTTTTCTGGTTGTGGCAATAGACGACCTCGAAATCATACTTTCAGGATAATGCGCGAAATAGCGACACCAAAAATTTACGTTAATCCGTTACCGAGAAAGTTTGATTTCCACTGCTGAAAACACGGCAAATCTCATAGTTCCACCCATTCTACCGCTAGATGGCTCTCGCAGCGGATCGTCGTCCAATGCCCCCTTTACATACTGAAATTTCTACTTCCTTAAAACACTCTTAACGCCTGCGTACACACATAAATTTTGTTTTGTGCACATGCCTCTTTCGAATATATATGTTTCATTGGATTCCTTGTATAACTCATATTAAAAATCGGTGCTTCAGTTTTCGGGACCAACTGAAGCACGAGATACCACCTGACGGCTTTGATCCCGGGCGTCGGTGTGTTGTGTTGTATGACTTCAAATACTCATAGTTTTCTTTGATTGAGAATGTCTTTTTACAATACAAACTCATCAATTTAGGTTCATCCATCCACGTACCGCAGCCTCATGTCTCTATTAAAAAAAAAAAAAAAAAAAAAAAAAAAAAAAAAATACAAAAAAATACAAAAAAAAGAAAAAACAACAAATCACTTTAAACGTTGACAGTTCGTTGTAACATCTGCTTGACAGAACACTGTGGCGAAGGAAATTTTCTTTGTGCATAGAGTTTATTTCATATCGTTATGTGTTTTGGAATGTTTTCTGCGTCTTTTCCATTTAGTTTATGACCTATCCCATGACGTCATTGTTAAAGGCAGACAGGTAACATCGTATTCTTCAGTATTGCCAACATTCGTGTTCGTGTATTTATATAATTATATCTTTTATTTTTAAATTCTCATTTTTTTATTTTTTTTTTTTTTATTTTATTTATTTTTTTTTTTTTTTACTTTGGTGTGGCAGATCTTAATTACATAAAGTATAATAAGCTGGAATGTGAAAGTACAACATACATTTGTATGTTTTGTCCAATATCCACCGTTACCGAGCATTCACATGTTACAGCGGCTCACTGTTGTCATTGCTCAGGGATAATCGTGGTTCCGCACTACTCCAGATGACCATCGTGGCTTAGAGAGAAGTCCCGTTTTTACCAGTTTTACGGAGACACTCCGCAGTGCTGTTCGTGACGTCAAGGTGTGGACAGCCCAGGGGTGTGGCTGGTGATGTTTGAGGGAACAATATTGACACTGCCATGGTGTTAGTTTTCAACTTAACAATGCTTCACCATACACAAAAAGTCTTGGTCTGCATGGTGATGAGGAAATAACAGGGTAATAGGATCTCCCTACATGTCACCGACAGCAGTTGCAGTAACTAGAATACCAAGAATCACCTGCAACATACAACCACTGATAATATAGTTTGGTGAATAGTCTTATGACATGAACGTAGATGAACTATGAACTGCAGTTACCTTACTATCCTTTTAAATAGTCTCCTCCCATAACTGCGCCGTTGAGCTCTGCGATACATGTCCTGGAAACTTTGCACGAAGAATTTCGTTAGTATGATGTTCAAAACACTTGTCGCGTTTCGTTGGATGTCAGAAATATCGTCAAATCTCTTTTCTTTCAAGTTACACCACTCCTTTTTTTTTGCCAGTAACTGTTTGATGATATTAGCCGTATGTGGGAGAGCTTGTCTTGCAACTTCAACATCCACCATCCGAAGAACCACAACTTGTTGATTGAAGAAATAAGATGTAAAATCAGAAGGTTGCAGACATACAACTGGCTGGTGCATTTCGAATGGGTTAAGGCACATCAAGGGTTATGGGGAAATGAACTAGCTGACAACCTTGCTAAAAGAGCAGCTCGATCACGACAATCAATACGCTGCAACAAAATACCTTCAAGTGCCTAAAGAAGAAACTTCGAGGAGAGTTTAGGAACAAATGGTACATTGAGTGGCACAGAACAAAAAACGGGGGAAGCACTAAACCGTATTTTCCTACGATTCGACAACGTTTAATGATTAAACTTCCAATATCTCCGAATTTTACAGCTATGTTAACAGGTCATGGGAAACTGAAAGCCTACTATCAGCGGTTCAAAATAATTGAAGACGGAACGTGCACATGTAACAGTGCTGTCCAAACTATTGACCACGTACTTTTTGACTGCTGCAATTTATTGAAAGAGAGGGACCATCTCAGGAAAAAAATAGCTGCCAAAGGAGGAGGATGGCCCGTCAGTAAATATGACTTAGTACATAAATACACTACAGACTTTTACAATTTTTGTAATTCAATAAGATTTCCCAATGTATAAAATTGTTTGTTCCTTTGTAAACCCTGTCAACTTATATACTCTACTTGTGTTTGCAAAAATATTTGATATAACCATCAGACATGTAATATTACTATGTAATGGGGCATGTTAAACAAGAAATAAATAAAATAAAAAATAAATACTCGCTGGATCTCACTCCTCCAGATTTCTTATTCCGCAACTCAGACTTGCTTTGAAAGGAAAGAGATTTGACGATATTCTTCACATCCAACAAAACATGATGAGAATTTTTAACACTATCCCAAAGGATGACTTCTAGGGCAAATATCGCAGAGCTTAGCGGGGCTTAGTCATGGCAGGTGACTATTTCCAAGGAGAGTAAAGTTGGTGTAGTTCACAGTTCACCTTCGTTAATTTTACAGGACTATTGTCAGAGGCAGTATGTAGGCCAGCTTGACTTGGCAAAGAGTTCGACCGCTTTATGACATCTGGCGCAGAGAGGATGCGACATCTTACTGCCAAACGGGTTCACGCTGCCAACTTCTTTTTCCGTTTGGCTCGATTTTCTAATCGCTGTAGTAACAACTTCTAAAGTTGATAAGTTATATTTGACTTCCTCCTGCAATTCTGGACGTTTCACTTTTGTGCCAGGCAGTATATTACGTGTAGTCATGGGACTGGAAGCATTTTCACATTTCAACAGTTATTCTACGATTTGTCATAGCACATTAACTATGTCAAAGACACGGGAATGGTATTAGCATACCCTTTGTAACGTCAGTTACCCAGAACTTTAATAATAAGAATTATCATAATAATTATAGAAATAATGAAATTATTTTCAGGCCGATAAAAGTAATTTGTGATTACCTCAAAGAGAAAATTTTATTGGCCCTTATCCAACACAGATTTAGCGTTCTTGAGAAACACAACTAGATCTTTCCTCTGCGAGATTATTTAAGGTATCTCTGTGGAGAATCTTATAAAAAAGTTAACACAATAAAGTTCTGCTCTGTCTAGGGGATGATGAAAAATTCGTCCACAGTCCCCACCTGCATATGGTTAATAAAATGCAAATAAAAAAATGAGAAGAAGGGTGCATTACATAGAAATAAATTTCACAATACTTTCGTTTAAACTTTTACGTATTATGTTTATTTACCACATCACTGGTAATAGAACTATACATTGGCGCATCTAAGATAGCTCGTGAACCTCCAGACAAAATTTATTTTGCCTAAAATATTTCGAATTAGCCTACCAGGCTACTGTTCATTGCATAAAACCGCCTCAGTGGCCTATGCCTGACCGCGAATACTTCGTCTTTAGATTCACTCGAATCACAATTCATTTGACAAAAACAATGTTCTTGAACAGATATCGGCAAAATTCAGTGGAATGAATGAAGTTTTGTGAAAATCGGCTAACACTTCCTGACAAGATGCATTTTTACAACCAGTTTCCCAACAACTTGGTATAACCGTTCTGAACCACATAAATTTATCAAAGTCACAGTACCTAAACATCACACGCTGCAATCTTCAAGCCATCGTAGCACTTGGCGTCTCAAGAAGAAACCTTGCAAATTTAAAAAATATCTCGCCACGCTCGTAAATTCTTCTTAGTTCGACTGTACTTTGGGAATTCGGAAGACTTTTAAAGTTTCACTCCTCCGAAAGTCGCGGCACAGATCGGTATAGCTTCGCCGTCGCGATGCCAGCCTCACACACACTGGCCCACCTGGGCTTGCCTCACAGCCTTTTATACCTGTCCTCCGGAGAAATACAGACATCATCAAAACCCTCAGTTGTCACCCCTCGCCAACGTACTGTGCTTTGACAAGTATATGGTATATTCATACATATAAATCTTCAAACACTTATACGAAACACAAATAAATATGAAACTGATCATAGTAATTAAAATTTCATTACATTTCATTTTTCCTGTGGAGGATTTAGATATCGACTCTACCGCCATTTGCAGTGTTATTTTCCTATTTTAAACTTATTTATGTGATGAACTGCGTTGCAATAATATGTATGAAACATGTTTTCACATATTTTTGGCTTGCTCTTTACAACAGAACAACCCGTTTTGGCGTACCATATCAAATTAAACAATTATGGACGGTTATATACAAATTAATTATTTAAACAAAGAAAAAATTCATAAGTAAATCTTAACAATGTAATTTTGTGGTATAATCATTTGTATTATGACACCTGCGAACAAACACTGCCATGCTGGTCGTGTATCTGTCTTGTACTTTATGTTATTAACAAATTTATACAATCGTGTTAGTGAATTTGGTTTCCTGTGGTCAATATTTCTCTTACGTCAAATGTAAGCATATGTGATGCATCTTGTTGAGACCTATTATATGAGCCCTCGCTCACTTCTGTATATTAAATAGTTTAAAAGTTATGAATTTTTAACTAATTACTAAATTGCCGTATTTTTATTCTATTAAAACTTTTTATAATTATGTACTTGATAGGAAGGATGTATGTACGTCACCAGACGTGTCATACGAAACCCTTTCAGAAACTATATCGCACTTCTCTGTCTCAGTTATGTTTTATTTTTAAATTTATCTCATTCGATACACTGCCGCCTCCCTGGCTGCACAGAAAATTCCCATGACGTCACGGTTCCCAAGCAGCTCACGTCTCCCCCAGTAGGCAGTTTTCCGGCCCACTACAAGCCCTAGCCACATAGCTGCTAAACATTATTTTTCTGAATTACAGATTTATACAGATAATGCATTCCCATCGATGCCACCTGTCCACATACATATAAGTCTACCAAAATTAACAAAAATAAAAGAGTGTAACAATTTTGTGCACTGGAAAGGTCAGTGTTTACGGTGCGTTTAATCTACCTTGACAAATTACGTGGGATTATGACTGTCAATTTTTTGTTCAGTCATCATTACTGATTGCTGCTCCTTGGGCAGTACTATCACACCTCAAACAAAGTGATTGAATGTTTCTTCATTTCTAGAAGTCTTCTGACATCGTTACCATGAAAATGACATTTAATCAAATTGCTTACTAATGAAATATCCCCTCTTGCGTTATTAGTCCTTTCCTGGTCCTTATCTACGTAAACGACATGGGAGAAAATCTGAGCAAACATGTTTGCAGATGATGCTGTCATTTATTGCCTAATGAAGTCTCTGGGAGCCAGCCGCCTAGTGCGTAAGATGTATGAGACAGGGAAAATACCCTCAGACTTTAAGAAAAATGTAATAATCCCCATTCCAAAGAAAGCAGGAGCAGTCAGATCTGAAAATTAAAAACCCATCAGTTTAAGAAGTCATGATTGCAAAATTTTAACGCGAATTATTTACAGAAGAATGAAAAAGCTGGTAGAAGCCGACCTCGGGGAAGACCAGTTTGGGTTAAGGAGAAATGTAGGAACACGGGAGGCAATCCTCACTTTCAAATTCTGAAATCAGAAGGAGTAGAATATAGGGAACGGAAGGTTACTTACAACTTGTACAAAAATCAGACAGCAGTTATCGGAGTTGCAGAGGTTGGGAATGGTGTAAGACAGGGTTGTAGCCTTTCTCCAATGTTGTTCAATTTGTACATCGAGCAAGCTATACAGGAAAGCAAGGAGAAATTTGGAGAAGGAATTAAAGTTCAGGGTGAGGAAATAAAAGCATTGCGTTTGCTGATGATATAGTAATTCTGTCAGAGACAGCAAAGAACCTGCAAGAGCAATTGAACAGAATTGAAAGGAGTATATAAAATGATCATTAACAAGAGCAAAACAAGGGTAATGGGATGCAGTCTTAGAAAATCAGGCGACGCAGAAGGAATCAAATTGGGTAACTAATAAATAAAGGTGGTAAATGAGTTTTGTTACTTGGGCAATAGAATAACATATGATAGTCGCAGTACAGAGGATATAAAATGCAGAATGGCAATGAGAAGACAAGCGTTTTGTAAAAAGAGAAATTTGCTAACATCGAATATTAATTTGAGCATAAGGAACTCTTTTCTTGAAGGAATTTGTGTGGAGTGTTGCCTTGTATGGGAGTGAATCATGGACGATAAACACATCGAACAGGAAGTGGATAGAGGTTTTTGAAATGTGGTGTTATGGCAGAATGCTCATGATTAGGTGGGTGGATCGCGTAACTCAGAAGGAGGTACTGAACAGAATTGGGGAGAAAAGAAGATTCTGGCATACCTTGACTATAAGAAGGGATCGATTGGTAGGACACATTCTTAGACATCAAAGTATGGGACTGCCAGGGAACACGTACGTCGGATTTAGCTCCGCGGATACGGCATAACACAACAACAGGTTTATGAACACTGGCACAACTGTAACACTGCAGCTTGCAATGAAAAACATTACAAATAACATAGTAACTTACAATATAAGTACAAAACTCTAACAATGGAAAAATGATAAAACTAGAGTAAGAAGTGTAACACTGCATTGTAATGAAGGCAGACTAAAATGACCCTTTTAATCGTAGGTAGTTGGTTTGTCAAAAAACACCCTGCAGGTAACATTTTTAGTTCCTTTTGTCCTGTTTTTCCCACAGTTGCTATATTATAATATTGTAGTGTAGGTATTGCAGTTATCTGTCTGTGCAACCGATTTAATAAAATATTTTATTGCCATATGCATATCGCCTTTATTTGGAAGGCATCATCAGTGGCCTGTAATATACAGGGTGTTTCACTAAGTGTGTTTGCCTCTGTAACTTATAAAATAATAGGTGACGGGCATTTTAATGCGTTAGGTCAACACAATAAATGTTACACTTTCTGCGGAACTATGAACATAGTTTATTGTTTCATTTTCCAAAGAGTTACACCACAAAGATATAATTTTTTAAATGGAACAATAGTGTTTTTTTTATCGTGCATTGGATTCGTTGAAACCAGCTGCGCCCAAATCAATTTATACTACATTCCTATCACTGTTAGTTTGGGAGCTACAACCCTTCAAAGTTCCGGGGCCGGAGGCTGCGATAGCTTAGCTGACTGGCCGAGTGGCTATGCCCTGGGGCACGGCCCACTGTCTCATGACCACCAGCCAGTTAGCTACGCTGTCGTAGCCTCCGCCCCCGGAACTTTGAAGGGTTGTAGCTCCCAAACGAACAGTGATAAGAATGTAGTTTAAATTGATTTGGACGCAGCTGGTTTAAACGAATCCAATGCACGATAGAAAAAACTATTGTTCCATTTAAAAAATTATATCTTTGTGGTGTAACTCTTTGGAAAATGATACAATAAACTATTTTCATAGCTCCGCAGAAAGTGTAACATTTCTTGTGTTGACCTACTGCATTAAAATTTCCCGTCACCTATTATTTTATAAGTTACAGAGGCAAACACACTTAGTGAAACACCCTGTATATAGACTCTGACCATATCTTATTGGTTATGAACTGAAGACTGAAATTGAGTAAACTGCAGAAAGGTAAAAATATATGGAGATTGGACATGGGTAAATTGAAATAACCTAAAGTTCTTGAGAATTTCAGAGAGAGATTTACGTAACAATTGACAAAAACGGGGGAAAATAAAACAGTAGAAGAGCAATGGGTAGCTTTACGAGATGAAATTGTCAAGGCAGCAGAGGACCAAAGAGGTAGAAATGCTAGACCTACGAAAAGTCCTTGGATATCGCAGGAAATAATAAATTTAATTGATGGAAGGACTAAATATAAAACTGCAGAAAATGAAGCAGGTGAAATGGAGTACAGACGACTATGAAATGAGATTGACAGGAAGTGCAAAAAAGCTAAGTAGGAGTGGCTAGAAGGCAAATGAAAGTCTGTAGAAGAATGTATGACTAGGGGAAAATAGATATTACCAACAGGAAAATAAAAGAAACTTTTGGAGACAAGAAAAACAGCTGAATGAATATCAAGAGCTTAGATGGTAAACCAGTTCTCAGCAAAGAAGGAAAAGCTGAAAGGTGGAAAGAGTATATAGAGGGGCTCTATGAAGGAAATGAACTTAGTGGCAATATTGTAGAAAGGGGAGAAGAAGTAGATGAGGATGAAGTAGGAGATACTATACTGAGAGATGAATTTGACAGAGCACTGAAAGACCTAAGTCGAAACAAGGCTCCTGGAGTAGATGATATTCATTCAGAGCTACTGAAGTCTCTGGGAGTAGAAGGTTATGAAGAGTTCTGATGCATTATTTAGGTATAGTATCGATATCTGCACGTTGTACTTACAATATTTCATGGATATAGCTTTACATCTGGTGCTCATTGGTTGCTTCCAGCTGTTCTGCTTCAGTTCTGTGCATTTTGCTGCAGGTAGTTTATTGGACTTTACTGTACTAACATATGCTTCTCTCATTTTAAATTTTCAGACTGTAGAGGGTCCGCAAAATGACTAACTCCACTGAAGGAGAAACGTACCCGTCGTGGATCAACGCCGACTTCTTGCAAACTGCGCTGAAGAACGAAGAACCCCTGGGTAACTACACTGTGGACTCGATAAGTGTAGAAGACGCGTGCCCAGAAGGCTCCGGTTACTTGAGCCGCATGTTCAGGGTGCGGCTGTTCGGCAGGGAGAGCGAAACGTCTCCGCTAACCGAGAGACGGCTGATCGTGAAGTGCTGTATGGAAGGAAGTGTGCTGAAGGCGGAGGCGGAGAAGGCGGGCGTGTTCCAGGTGGAGGTGCTGGCGCTGGGGGCGTCGTGGCGCAGGCGCACGGTCTACTGGCCGCCGCCGAGGGCGACGCCTTCCGGCTGGTGTCGGCACGATGCCTGGCCAAAGGCTCAGAGTAACATATACAGAGGAGCAGCCCCCTCTAAACCACTGTCCTACGCTCCCCTCATAGTTCCGTAAGATGCTAGTAGGTGTCACGCCGTTCCCTGGCTTAGGGTACCTCTCGTACGTCAGAGGGTAGCGTGGAGGGGAGGCTGAGGGGAGAGCTTGTGCCGCCTGCCACGAGGCCACGGCTGTGTCCAGCTTGCTGGCGTTTGAGGGGAGGTGGTGGTGGGGACAGCCGCTACCTGCCGACTGCTCTGGCCAGTTTAAAGGACTGCTTCTGACCGCAGCGCCATCATGGGACATCTTACAGAACTGCTGGAAACCCTCCCTCCCCGCACCCCTGATCGTAGAACCGGGCCCTTACGGAGGTTTCCCGTCTGTATATCTTTGTCTGTGGTAAAACTCATATAGGGATTTCCGGTAACACGATGTTGGTTCGCTGCCAGGCCACACAGAGCGCTGCGAGCGTTGCGATTTTTCATCTCGCTTTCCTATTGGACGATTTACGCTTTACAGTCCTCCATATTTGTTTCATTCGTAGGTGGTGTTCTGTGCTGAGGTTCTATAGCAACGTCTTCCTAATTACGATCTTCTGTGTGCATTTTGTGAGTTTCATAAATTTCATTTATTTGAACTGTACAGAAGTTCCATTTTATATGACTGAAGATGCATAAACAGTAATTAACAGAAATAGAAATAAATTGTTATTTTGTAGACATTACAGTAGGCCTACATTCTTGTTTGCAGGACAGTGTATATGGCTGTAAAATTATTTATTAGTACAACCTACTATTCCTCTTTTGGTCACATGAGTGGATATAATTGTGCCCTAGCGTATGTGAAAACTGAAAAATCATTTACAAAGATGCATGTAATATCAGATGATTTTTAGTCTGACATGCGCAAAATCACATTTATTTCCATGGGATAACGCCACACGGTGAAAATCGCAATACCGAGTTTTAGAAACAAACAATTTCATGGTCAAAATGATTACCACGAAGTTTGGCCGACTGTAAACAACAGCCACAAGCAATTAATGTTAGTTTTTTATTTAAATTTCTCGTATATATTACTTTGCAAGGTCTCAAAAACCTTTTTGAAAAATATTGACATCTAACACCAGTATAATGTTTCCTCATTCGTGTATTTAGAAGTAAACATATGGATTTTCGCGCACCATTTTTTCGGATTGGAAGTTCACTGACAGGCCACTAGTAGCGCTGCCGTCGTTCTGTGTTTCCGTGTGATAACATGGTGTTTGCACTTCTGTTATTTTTGGTGTTCTGTGACTACGAGCACTGCGCCGCCGTGCTAGAGGCCTATGCGCGCTTCCACGCAGCTTCCGCGAGGGTCCTCGGTGGCAGGAATATCGGATTGAGTAGGGTACAAATGTATCACGTGACACATCGAAACCGAAAGTTAGCTGCATATCGTTGAATGGAAGCGTCGGCGTTCATACGAAGGAGGGTACAGTATAGGGAGACAACCTGTATATGTTTAGCTCATTTCTGCGAGTAGAAATTGATAGAACATCGTTATCCTATCCAGAATGAGACTTTCACCCTGCAGTGGAGTGTGCGCTGATATGAAACTTCCTGGCAGCTTAAAATTGTGTGCCGGAACCGGGACTCGAGCCTGGGACCTTTGCCTTTCGCGGGCAAGCGCACTACCGACTGTGCTATCCCGACACGACTCACGATGCCGCCTCACAACTTTACTTCCGCCAGTACCTCGCCTCCTACTTTCCAAACTTCACAGAAGCTCTCCTGCGAACCATGCAAGACTAGCACTCCTGGAAGAAAGGATATGGTGGAGACATGGCTTAGCCTAAGGGATGTTTCCAGAATGAAACTTTCACCCTGCATCGTGAGACGTTTCGGAATAGCACAGTCGGTAGTGCGCTTGCCCGCGAAAGGCAAAGGTCCCAGGTTCGAGTCCCGGTTCCGGCACACAATTGTAATCTGCTAGGAAGTTTCATATCTGCGCACACTCCACTGCAGAGTGAAAGTTTCATTCTGGAAACATCCCTTAGGCTGTGACTAAGCCATGTCTCCACCATATCCTTTCTTCCAGGAGCGCTAGTCTCGCATGGTTCGCAGGAGAGCTTCTGTGTAGTTTGGAAAGTAGGGGGCGAGGTACTGGCGGAAGTAAAGTTGTGAGGCGGCATCGTGAGTCGTGTCGGGATAGCACAGTCGGTAGTGCGCTTGCCCGCGAAAGGCAAAGGTCCCAGGTTCGAGTCCCGGTTCCGGCACACAATTTTAATCTGCCGGGAAGTTTCATCGTTATCCTATGTTTGAATACGAGACGGTATAGTGCCTTGTATTTTCCCGTCATTTCCGGCGTACATCCACTCTTGCCTGGCGGGAGTTAATTCCCTGTATGAGCGAGTTGGAAAATTCTTTGCCGTTTTGTGGAGAATTCTGTTTGCTAGCTACTGAGCGGCCAATGGTGTATATAAGAACCTGTCAACCATTGAGCACTAACAGCATAATTTATTTACTTCAGGTTCAGCACCAAAAAGTATTCGTGTAATTCTGTACGATTCAGCTAATATTATTTGAAAACCGAATTTTTGCGCTGACCATGTAGTAAATAATTAATGCTGTTCCTGCTCTATGGTTGACAGACTCTTGTGTGTAACCTTGTCCGACAAGTAAATTACTTACTCTCGTTCTCTTCCTGCACCTTCAAATATAACTGGAAGGGGGAAATCACAGCTCTTAGTTTTCCGCACAAGTCTCTTGCCACAGGCTACGAAATTTGTCATTTCGTCCTTAGAAAGCAAATCGAATTATCTACGAAACGGCAAACAATTTCCCAACGCAACAAACTGGGAATTAATTCGCAAAAAGTAACGTTTTCAATTAGTACAATATACATCCTTCATACGGTCCAATACTTACGGAACGCTTAACGTCTAAAAATCTTTTCGGTTTCTGATGCACATTGAACTTTGAAAATTTGTTAATCCTTCGTGTTTTCAGAATTTCCTGAATCCATTCTTCACTTTTTCGGTTTATTTATTTAATACATTTCATTCCATTCCATGATGGTGGTGGTGGCGGCTGGTGCAGCAACAGTGTTGAATAATTAAAAAATGCTCAGTCTCTGTTGCAATATTTTATTCTCCAATAACGCGTTTCGCGCTGTTAGCGCATCCTCAGACTGGAAAAAGACAAAGGTTTTGTTACAGTCCGTGTACCTGGCGGGCAGCGAATCTAATGCCCGCCAGGTACACGGACTGTAACAAAACCTTTGTCTTTTTCCAGTCTGAGGATGCGCTAACAGCGCGAAACGCGTTATTGGAGAATAAAATACTGCAACAGAGACTGAGCATTTTTTTAATTATTTATTTAAGTTTGAGAACAAGTACGCGCCAAAATCACTGAGCTCAAAAAAAAAAAAAAAAAAAAAAAAAAAAAAAAAAAAAACCTATTTCGGTAGGTCACTTCAGGTTGTGGTGAGTCTCGTGATACGTTACTACTCTACTCTGCTCAGTCCGATATTCCTGCTACCAGGGTCCTCCGAGATCGCGCCGACTTCAGGCGGCGCCTGGCGACGGAGCCGCTGCGCGGCGCGCGCCACTACTTGCCAAGGCTGACGCGCAGCACGTTCGCGGCGGCGGCGGCGGCGGCCGACTAGCTGCGCGCCTGCCCCGACTGCTCGCAGTACGCCGACAGGTACCTCGAGGCGTCCGACGCCACGGTGGACCGCGTGTTGGAGGAGCGGAGCCGTAAGGGAGTCGAGCTGCTGGTGATGCTGCACGGCGACTGCTGGAGGAACAACGTCATGTTCAAGTACGACGCAGGCAGGGTCGCCGACCTTAGGTTGGTCGACTTTCAGGTAAGCACACATGTCTGTTAACTCTTTCGGACCCTGTGGCTACAAATATGCACATAACGTCTACGGTGTCTTAGATGGTTCATTTTGTTCCCAGCCTCGTCGCCACGTTTGATTCTCGTATCCGCCGGTTGTCGTAGGTGTCGGTGGCCGAGTAGAAAGACACCGACACAGGAATAAAGGATGCACGCGTGTGCAGGTACGGAGGTGACCAGCCAGTGGGACAGCAGAAACTAGAACACTAGGCTAAATTAGAACAAGATATATATTTCGAGGAGTTTACACAGTTCTTGACTGCAGAATGCTGATACATAGTTTAGATACACGTCTGCCTACTGATGATTCCTAGTGCCTATCCGATAGCCAAGTCTTAACTGGTGCCTATCTGATTCTCAAGTGGCCGATGCAGCAGTCGTGGCCACGAGCGGAGTTGCAGCAGAGGGCGCTCGTGGCTGACGTCGTAAGAACGCCACACCGAGCGTGCATGGCGGCGTGCGGCGAAAGTAGATGGCGCGCACTTCGTACTTGTGCGACACCCGAGTTCAGAAACGCGTTGGCCCACTTTAGGTTACGGTAGTAACACTGAAAGTAGGCCTTTGCCATCGTCTTTCGACAGCTTAAAATTTAAATGAAAATAACGGCTTAACCATTCATCTGACACGAAAATTGAATAACCCAATTTGTAGAGAAGAAAATTCTCTACAACTCTACTCTCTTATGTTTTATCTCGTATCGTTTCAGAGATATTTGTAAAAATAACGGCGATTTTGGAATGTATGTCTGTCCGTAACGTGTTCCCTATTTGTAAGACGAACCGTTCAATCGATCAGCACCAAATTTTACAGACATAACTGTAGGCCGCCAGAGACCAGAACCTCCCTTTTTCAAAATTTTCAGACAACAAAATACGGTAGTAATACAAAAAAGCCATTTTTAATATAATAGTAATTGCAAATAAACCGTTCATCTGACGCGAAAATTGAATAAACGAATTTGTAAAGGAAAAAATTCTCTATAACTTTGTTCCCTTATGTTTCTTTTCCTTTTTTTTTTTTTTTTTTTTTTTTTTTTTTTTTTTTTTTTTTTTTTTTTTTTTTTTCTTTTCATATCTCGTATCATTTGAGAGATATTTGCAAAAATAACGAGTTTTGACACCCTCCATTGAATTAACGAAAACCAGCCGTTCGCAGATGTCACGTCACATTCCTCGCCCAGAACTCTGAGGCATACGCGATCTTGCGTTGCGTATTTGATGATTTCCTTATTATAACTTACACGTCGTCATTTCAAAGCAATGGCACACTGAAGAATGAACAAAAACACGTCCTTATTCTTACGATAAATGATAATCTAGTGTCTACAAATGGCACATTAGCTTCAGGTAACAACTGCCATTAATAGAATCAGATTAAATAACACAAATCATATTTGATAGTCGTAGCGTACTGGGCAATGCGTTAGTCTGTGACGCTGAAGGTCTGTGGTTCGGAACCTGCCGCCACTTAAATCTTTTTTCCTCTTATTAATTTATTTTTTATTATTTAGATTATTGTTCTGGTCCAAAATGCTTGCCAAAAACTTATAAAACTACAAATCTAAAGTGGCCCGTAAAACACGTCAGTGCGATTTTTCTCAATGGAAAGAACATGTGAGGAGCCACTAATCAAAACGTATAATGTCCGTTGATTCAAATTTTTCAGGAGAAGAAAAAAAACTGATATTTGCTAAACTACTCAATAAAATTTTAAGCTATTTTCACAGTTAGATCCGTTTTGGGCTACTGAACTAGAATAAACCGTGCAAGAGATCAATATTTTGTTAGTTAAGTTAGAAAATCCATTTATATTTCGGACAATATACGCTTTGATCCGTCATATAAGACACTAGCTTAAACCCGCGGCTCCGCTCGCGTGTTGGTTGATTATGATAAATAAGCTATATTTCAGTAGTGCGCTATGAGACTGGTTTTGAAGGATGAAGTGAAATACAATACCTTCTTTGCAAACATTTTAATCAACATTATCAGGAAAGTAAGTAGTGTAGCTCAAATCACACGTAAAAATGCACTCGTTTCGAAGAATCCAATCACGAAATTCAACAATAATGATTGTAATAACATCACAGATCGATCACTTGATGTAATGCGCGAAACGTCAAATCAATTTTTTAAAGAGATGTATTAAAAGAAATTTCTGTTTTACTGCTTTATTTATTTATTCTCATATTTCCTTATTCGTATGCTTATCCTTACAGAGAAAGAGCTGAAGACATTGTAGCACGCATAGGCCGAAGATATGGTCTGTTGCATCACGTTTCGCTGTATGTAACCTCCTTGCTATAGAGTCCGAAACGTCATCGCTGGCCTTCAGTCCGAATTTTTTTTATAACTTAATTTAACTTTCAACCACCATATCTTCCACCCCCTTATAGCTATCGGCATGGAACTGCTATGGTGTACAACAGGAGACTTCGGCCAACAATTACACACAGACCATTCGTTTGCGTTCTGTACTTTTCGCTGCAGATCAAAATATAAACACACACACACGTAGAATTTTATATACACCGATAACTTTCCATCCCAATATACTCCACCCTTTTATCATTACCAACACTCAAGCAATAATGCAATCAATAACATCATTTTCAAAGAGTAAATATAATTTTCAAAGAGTATATTGCCGCGAGAGACCACGAACACCAACTGCCGGCGTGGCGCAGGGGATAGCGTCACGGACTGCGGAGCGGAAGGTCGTCGGTTCAATCCCGCCCAACGGCAAAAATTTATTTCTTTGTAATTTACAATTCCAGAAGGTTCTACATCTTTCTTATGTTCACTTGTAAATTCTACTCCCTGAGAGGCATTCAGTGCTGCGTGTATGTTGAGTTCGTAATAAACGTGCTTTCAGTGTAAGTGCTGTGTTTAGTTGCCTTCGAAGTCAAGCCTACTTCCATTGCATCGTGACAATAATGTATTGTTCCGAATTTCGCGTTATATTCCTCAAACTACTAAATATCTATCAGATCGCTATAAAACCGAGCTTAAAACCTTCCTCAGGTATGAATTAGTAACTGTACAAATATTTAAATCTCTGCGTCTTGTCGTTCGGACGTGATAAGTGTACACCGAACAGATATTCACATTAACATATACATACATAAATAGCTATCCGATTGCCATAAAACTGTGCCTAAAGCCTTCCCCGGTAGACATTAGTAACTGTACAAATTTTTAGCTCTTTATGTCTTGTGGTTCAGATGTGATAAACGTACACCGAACAGACACTCGCATTTATAGATATAGATTACACGTTTTGATGCGTTTTAGTAACATATCTTCATTACTTCGCATTAACTTTTATATTTGAAAATGTTATATTAAGCATTCGCACTTGACATGATTTGTATCATTTATAATAACATAAGATTAATGTTTACTTCAATGAATGCTTTGAAAAACTGGATCAACACATATTATAGGGTAGAGGAAGTTTACCACATTGTGTCCATTCCAGGTTCTTCATGCAAACATTCACAATCAACATGTTCAGGAGTGAAGCTGCTGTAATGAACTTCTAAAGCAGACACGAAAAAATTACGTTGTTTTTCTTCTTTCCAATGTGTGCCAGTTACTATTTCTCGTTTTGCTTTCTTCTTCATTCTTTTTCTTGTCCCATGATCTGTACGAACCTTCCCAATAACCACACATCCTTTTTCTAAATCTCTTGGGAGCAATACACACAAACCACAACACTATACTGCCGCTGTGCACTGCTAACAATAAAGTTTTGTCTCAAGTAGTGTCAAACAGTGTTAAAAAGCGACAATGCCATATAATGCTTTGAAGCATTGTAAGCCCTGACACTTGTTAAACTCGACAGAATTGCCAAATTAGACGAAAGGGAAGCAAAGTGAAACCAAAATGGTGGACATTATGCGTTCTGAGTCATTCAGTGATGTGGACAATACACGATTGGTATTAACCATTCATTTTCAACATACTATTTCAGTGTTAAAATATAAAAATTGATTAAATCTGAATGCAGGAGCGTGTAGAGCATATAAAATACCTCCGAAAACCATACCAAATTCAATTTTGTCCGGAAGTGGACAATATACGTTTTGATTAGTTGCTCCTCATGTATTACGACACCTGAGTGTTCAATCATCTCATCATGCACAATTTCTGTCACTTGCGAAAGATCTCTATAAAAATATTAAGAAGCGGGTGTTGCACTGCTCAGCAGTTTGGGAACTTCAGAGAACACGGAAATTGTGGGTTACTTGTATTCCACTGTATAACTGAAAGTAGTAGTTATTTTGCGATGTAGTTATTGAATGATCAGTTGATTTAGTACAACAGTTGGTACTACAAAATTAATTAATTTAGTCCTTAAAAAAAGCCTTGTTTTTCAGTATACGCAGTGTTGTACAGTGAAAATGGGTGCATATAATTGCATAAATCTTGCTTCTAAAAATCAATAAAATTTGACTCGAGAATATTACAGCATTAAATATAATTTCCTTCACAGGGAAAAAATTCAGATCTGAAAGGGTTAAGTACAGTCCGTCCGAAGCTTGTTCCCCACAGATAACAAGGATTCTCTGTCACTAATGTAATATCTCTCTGAAGCAAGGTGTTTTCCCTCATAAACTGAGATATGCCATTGTCAAACCATTACATAAAAAAGGCGATGCAGCAGATGTTAACAACTACCGCCCAATCTCTCTTCTGACAGCTTTATCGAAACTTTTTGAGAAAGTAATGTATTCAAGAGTAGCCTCCCATATTTGTAAAAACAAAGTACTAACCAAATGTCAGTTTGGTTTTCAAACTATTTTCAACAGACGATACTGTATATGCCTTTACTGATCAAATATTAAATGCTCTGAATAACCGGACATCACCCATTGCTATTTTTTGTGATCTTTCAAAGGCCTTTGACTGTGTAAATCATGAAATTCTTCTAGATATGCTCAATCATTACGGTTCGACTGGGGCAGTGCACAAATGGTTTAATTCATACTTAACTGGAAGAATGCAGAAAGTTGAAATATGTGCGATTCTTGAGTTTCTCCCGACGTATTTGATAATCAAAATATCCAAGTGTGGCAAGTCATATATTGGACAGACGATGCGTACCGTTGAGGATCGATGCGTTGAACACCAGAGGCACACACGATTCATGTATCCAAGCAAGTCGGCGGTCGCTGAACATTGTTTCTCGGAGAATCACGCGATGGAGTATGAACTCACTAGGATTCTGGTAAAGACGTCGAGCTAGTGGGACTGCGTCGTTAGAGAGACCATTGAAATTCACACGACGACCTCATAAACCGTGACTGTGGCTATAATCTTAGCAAAGCTTGGGAACCAGCGATTGGATTAATTAAGAGTAAATCTAGCAGACGTAACGAAGTGACGACCACGGCGGACAGAGCCCTTACACCGACATCATCTCAGACGCCGTCGCAATCGGTTCCACTGCGCGGCCGCGGCGCGGGCCGTAGCGTGCGGATCTCCGTGCCGGCGCGTTTCCAGGAGCTCAGTCCGTCAGTTCACCTGATGATGGCGACATATATGATCGACCGTTGGACACTATATACCGGCAGTACATCCGTGGATATTTCGATTGAAATATGTGGTTCATGTAACGTCAAAACATCAGCCAATTCCTCAGATTGTGAGACTATCAAGAATCGGGTGCAAAGGGTTCGGTCTTAGGTCCTTTACTGTTCTTGATATACATTAGTGACTTGCCATTCTACATTAATGAAGATGCAAAGTTAGTTCTTTTTGCTGATGATACAAATGTAGTAATCACATTCCAAAAAACAAGACCTAAGTGGTGTAATCGTAAGTAACGTTTTGTCGTTCTCTGCAAACGGATCTCGTTAAAATTTGATAAAACACAGTATATACACTTCCGCACAGTAAATAGCACAACTCCAGTAATAAATATAGACTTTGAACAGAAGTCTATAACTAAGGTAGAATTCTGAAAATTTTTAGCTGTATGTATTGGTAAGAGATTAAACTGGAAGCATCACATAGACGGTCTGCTGAAACGTATGACTTCAGCTTCGTATGCTGTTAGTGTTATTGAAAATTTTGGCGATAAGAATCTCATTAAATTATCTTACTATGCCTATTTTCATTCACTGCTTTCGTATGGCATCATGTTCTGGGGTAATTCATCATTGAGTAAAAAAGTATTCATTGCACGTGTAATCAGAATAATTGCTGTAGCCCACCGACGATCATCCTGCAGACATCTATTTAAGGATTTAGGTATCCTCACAGTAAATTCACAGTATACATATTCACTTATGAAATTTGTTGTTAACAACCCATCCAGTTCAAAAGTAATAGCAGTGTGCACAGCTATAACACCAGGAGAAAGGATGATCTTAACTATGTAGGGCTAAATCTGAGTTTGGCACAGAAAGGGGTAAATTATGCTGCCACAAAAGTCTTTGGTCACCTACCAAGCAGCATCAGAAGCCTGACAGATAGCCAACTAGCATTTAAAAATAAATTAAAAGAATTTCTGAATGACAACTCCTTCTACTCACTGGATGAGTCTTTCGATATAAATCAGTAATATATATATATATATATATATATATATATATATATATATATATATATATATATGTGTGTGTGTGTGTGTGTGTGTGTGTGTGTGTGTGTGTCATGTAATATTTTGTATAATGTAACGTCTTGTACAGATACCCTTCATTAACATGACACGTTCTACATCATTAGTGTCGTATTCAAGTGTCGTGTGTGTGTGTGTGTGTGTGTGTGTGTGGTCCTTAGCGTCAGTTTGTTTAACACGTAATTCACATTAGTGGTCCAAAGAAAACCCAAATGCAATTGCGAAGAAACATTTTCCACAACGCTTGTCTGTAAATGTGTGATATGGTTTGATAGACGACCAGCTGATTGAGCCTGTTGTACTAACGCGTCTTACTTTCTTGCAAATGAGCTTGCAGCATTATTGTAAGAGATTTTTTGGCTGCAAGAGTGCGAGTGTTCATCAGACATGACGACGCTCCTGTTCTAGTCGTCAGGAGACATTATATAAACATGCCAAAGAAGATGTATTGGGAGATAGGGGCAACTTTCTAGGTCACCAAAGATCACGGACGTTAACCCTGTTGGGTTTTTTCTGTGGTAATGGTTGAATGGTGAGGTCTACAAGAAAAATCAAACAAAATTGTTTAAACGCATGAAAACCTAAGGAACCAAATCGCTGAAGTCATCGGTCCCTAGACCTACAAACTACACTGCTCTAAACAATTAGGTCAAGTAAGATATCATACACAATATACACATGGTAACGTATTTTATTCAGATATTGTTTACAATTGTAATCAGAGTGTGATAATTATATTTACTTGAGGTTTACATGGCGTTTACTTAGAGCGAGGCAACATGGGGCTACCACAGCACTGAAAAAGTAATTCTCGTTGACTTCTAATACGGTGTGTGATCACCTCGGACGGCCAGCACAGTCGCACACCTGCGTGGCAAGGACAGTAATCAATCAGCTCTTGCATGATATTTGGCCATTCTTCCATGAGTGCAATATCCAGCTCTGCAAACGTTGTGCGAGGAGCTGGTGTGGCTGCAATGCGCCTGCCAAGTGCATCCCAGAAATGCTTAATCAGTTTTAAGTCTGGTGAACAAGCTGGCCACTCCATTCGTTCAGTTTCCTCAGCTTCAAGCATGTTGTCCACCAGTGCAGATCTGTGGGGAAGAGCGTTATCGTCCACCAGAAAGAACCTATCTTATATGGCTCTAACGTGGGGCATAACAAAAGCTCGAAGGTTCTCGTCTCTATATCACTGAGCAGTCAAAGCGCCATTCTAAACTACATAGAGGTCAGTACGTCCGCCAGTACTAACTCCTGCCCACACCATTCGGTCTATGATATGGTATTGTTTCCTGCACATAAGGTGGTTTGTACCGTGTTCCACGTTCTCTCCAGAATTGTCCGGCTGAACACAAAATCTTGTCTCATCTGTGAACAGAATCAGGCGCCATTCTGTACGACTACAACTCCTGATGTTTCTTCGCCCAGTTTCTGCGGACTAAATGGTGTTATGGTTTTAATGGGACACACACCATAGGCCCTCGTGCTTGGAGGCCACATTCCCGAAGGCTTTTCCGGACTGTGTGTTGATATTGCACGTGCTGTTGCTGCCTGGAAGGTACGTTGGAGCTCATTTGCATTCAGCCTCCTGTCTCGACTCTTGACTATGTTAAACACGGACGACCTTGGCCTTGTCATCTTTTAACGGTTTCTATTGCCTGTAATCGCGCTCAGCTCCTGGTAATTACTCTTTGAGGTATAGGATGTAGCAATGGTAAGTTAGGTTGAGGCCGCGGTGGTTGTGGGACCGTAGAATGTGTTGAAAGGACAACTCCCATCTGCGCAGTTCAGAAAAGCTGCTGGTGGAGGAGAGAATTCAGGTGGCACAGACAGTAAAGCAGCCACTGGAATCCAGAGCGTTGTGTTCAGCCACATGCTGTGCCACAGGGCGGTCCAACTTGCTTTTGTGACAGTTTGACGGTGTCCATTCATTTTGATGGACGGCTGGTTAGTTGTCAAGCTAATGTAAAACGCTGTGTAATGACACTGTACCTCACAAACGGCTTTTAATCATATTGCATGGTTATATCACCACAAATTTGCGACTGGATAGGAATTCCCTGTCAGAGGGGACACAGTTTGTAGTAATCGATGGTGAAGCATTGACTAAAAGACAGGGGATATAGGGCGTTCCACAGGGAAGTGTTATTGGTCCTCTGCTGTTCTTTATATACATAAACGATTTGGGGGAAAATCTAAGCAGCCCTCTTAAGTTGGTTGCATATGACGCCGTATTTATCGTCTAGTAAACTCATCTGAAGATCAAAACCCAACTGCAGAACGATCTAAATAAGATATCACTATGGTGTAAAAATCGGCATTTGACTCTAAATAATGAGAAGTGCGTAGTCGTCCAAATGAGTACGAAAAGAAATCCGTTTAACTTTGTTTGCAAGTAAATAAATCAAAAGTGAAAACCGTAAACTCCAGTAAACACCCAGGAATTACTATTACTTCTGACTTAAACTGGAAAGAACACGTAGATAATGTCGTGGGGAAGGCGAACCGGAGACTGCGTTTTATTGGCAGAACCCTTAAAACATGGAACAGAACTACTAAAGAGACTGCATACATTACTTTTTGTCCGTCCTTTTTTGGAGTATTGCCGTCCAGTGTGGGATCCTTATCAGGTGGGTTTGACGGAGGACATCAAAAGTGTCCAAATAAGGGCAGCTCGTTTCGTATTGTCATGATTCAGGGAGACAGCGTTTCGGAAATGATACAGGAACTGGGATGGGAATCATTACAACAACGGTGCTTATCGCTGCGGTGTGGGCTACTTACAAAACTCCAATCGCTAACATTCTCCTCAGGATGAGAAAATATGTTGTTGACGACACGATCCCTGTGGAAAGGAGTTGAGAATGGGAGTGTCATATGGATGTTGTGGAGGTTGGGTGGACGACGGAACACCACTCTAGTAGGGGTCGGAAGGATGTTGGGTAGGTTGTCTCTTGTTTCAGAGCATGACGGCAGAGAATCAGAGACCTGACGAAGGATGTGATTTAATTGTTTCGGTGATTTTAAATTTTTAATTAGTTTTATTTTAGTATTTTTCTTTCGTTTCAAATCCCCCCTACCTCCCAACACACCTATACACCTCCCTTTTATTCTCTCCTTCCCCTTCCCCTCAATGCTTCATCTGACAATCTCGCGTATCAGAACCTTTACAATCCACCATGCAACGCGGAACTTTCCATAACCCACCATTACCGATGATTCTTCTTCCTTCACATCCCTCCTCACTCGCTGTCAAGGTTCTTGCAGCGCTGGAGCGGACGGAAATGGTAGTTGTTTGTATATTTAAGTTAGTTGCTTTTGGAAAAGGATCTGTCTTGAGCAAAACATTGTTTTGTTTTTGTTTTTTGTTTTTGTATTCTCATACATCTTTCACTACAGTTGTAGTATCTTCAGTAGGTTATTTTTAATACTTTAAAGTGAACAACAGAAAATATTTTTAGTTTTTACAGTTAATACTTCATCCTGTTAATTATAATTACGTACAAGAATTTCCTATATGTATATAGACCTTTACATGTTGGATTGCTTGGTTTTCATCATCCCTGTAGGTCTTTGCTTACAGTTTGTCATCTGCAATCTTAGGGCAGTTATATACAAAAGCTGTTAGTTGTTGAAGTATCTGATCTGTTTTATTGTGCTGTTTTAAGGTTAGGTTTACTACTTGATTATATATGACATCTCTCTCTCTCCCTCTCCCTCTCTCTCTCACACTCACTGTGTGTGTATGTGTGTGTGTGTGTGTGTGTGTGTGTGTGTGTGTGTGTGTGTTTATTGTTTGGTAATGAAATATGTTCAACTTACATTTGTTGGTGTCTTCCTCGGTGGATTAGAAAAGCAGAATAGGAGAACTTTTGTGTTTACTTTTACTGTTTGTGAACTGTTAAACACAAAATGGCGGATGGATTAGACAGTTGACTATGTTTTGAGTGGGAAGTTGAATCTTGGCAAGATGGTGGGTGGAATTGACTCTTGGCTGTGTTTGGGGTGGGAGGCTCGAATTTTGATTGTATATGTGTGTGTGTTATAGATTGGTGTTTACTACCATTTCTTTGAGTGCAGAGAATATAGTTGAATTGTAGAGAGCTGAGTATTCATTTGATATTTGTTTTCCTTCTAACCATGGCTTTTTGTATTTGGTAGTTTTCTTCAGTTATTGATTTTTGTGTGGGACTGCATTTAAAGATTTTTAGATCTGTGTTGATATCTTTTGGACTGTGTTTCATGTTCATAAGATGTTCGACAAATGTTGAGTGACAGTTGTTACCTTTTAGTGCTCTTCCCTGTTATGGGCATATAAAAACAAAAAAGCAGTATTTTGCTTAAGGCATATCCTTATTCACGAGCAACTAACTTAAATATTTATAAAGCAAACACGGTTAAAGAAAAGGGCTTCAACATAAAGATATGTGTGTATAGTTGTCTGAATAATTGTGTCAATATACGTGCTTCTTTTTCTGACGGAGGCTATGGCCGAAAATTTGTGTTAACGTGATTGTGCATTTTTCGTGCCTGTCAGCAACTTAGCGAACGTCTTTATGGTGAGTTGTTATCTGTCCCCCATTATTGAAATTCCAGTCGGATTTTCCGTTGTTAAACTGTGATAATTTTTTATCTATATTTATAAAAATGAACTGCCGTATGTATGAAAGCGCATTACTTGAAAATGGCTTCACCGATTTGGCTCATCTTTGTTTTGTTCGTAATTCTCAGGACAAGGTTTGTATGAGAGAATTTATTTATTTTACTTTATTTTTTATTTACGGAGCGAACAAATACGCAAAGAAGATGACATTATGCCTACAAGGTTAAAACAACGAGATAGATTTAACATGAAACGTTATTTTTCTTACTTCCAAGGTGTTATCGGCGGTGATCATGCTCTATAGGGCACTGCAGAGATAGAATTGATGTCAGTTCGTGGTATTTTTAGTGTTACAGACAAATTACGAAGTTGACGCTTCCACTGGCCTCATTCTGTTTCCACCTAATTTTTGTCAGATCAAAACATCAAAAGGAAAATTGATCACGAAAGTGTTCCTGAATATTTTTGCCAATTACAAAAACCATATTTGGTTTAGCGAATGAGCCATTTTGGCAGCGAAAAATAAGGACGTAGACAATTTTAACGTAAAAATTCAAATCCAAATTTCTGGCCAATTGTATTCATTTATTTCGATCGATTCTGAAGATTTGGCCACTCCGCCGCGGCTTGCAATCTAAGCCAACCGAAACTATATAATGAAACAAGACTCTCTGTGAAGAAGCTGATGAACGAGTTTAAAGCAGCGATAATCACAGGGAAGTTCAAAGGAGAGGATGTTCTGATTCCAAGAAAACCACTGAATCCAATCGACTTGCCGTTTCAATTTAACAGTGTCCAGTTTCCCGTTCGCCTTGCATTCTCAATGACGATTAATAAAGGGAGATGCCAATCGCTGGAAGTTTGTGGAATAAATCTTGAGTTACCGTGTTTTTCCCATGGGCCGTTGTACGTGGTGCGTTCTCAAGCAAAAAAAACTAACTTTATTCTTTATTCTTTTCTTTCTTCACTACGGGAAGATATATACATATTATGGAGAGCATTCCTATTCTGCTCGCTGCGAGAAAAACACTAAGCTGTGCTGAATAAAAGTGCGGTTTTGTTTTCCTTTTCCCAGCCTTTTTAATATAAAACACTAAAGTTGTTTTAATGCCTAAATTTATTATCGTACCCGTTCATAGAATACAGCCTTTAAAGCTAACTCATAGAGCAGATCGAAATAACACGTTTCCAGTTTATTTACCCATTCATTTTGACTTCTATTCCCAATCAAGGTCCCGACTGCAATAACAATAAATAAGATCAGAGGAGGGGGAGGAGGAGATAGAGAATAGGGGAATGAAATGGATTTAAAAAGAGGGGATGATATAGATGCAGAGAGGAAAGGGGAGGAGATGGATATCGTGTAGGATAAGAGGGAGTGATGTGAAGGCGGTGGGAAAAGATAGGGGGAGGAGGCGATGGACAAAGGAAGGGAGAAAATAGAGGAGGGAGGAAAGAATAGACGTAGGGAGAAGGAGAGAAGAGATTATATATACGGAACACATTAGCAACTGCGAAGCGTTGGCAGGTTTGCTAGTTATGAATAAAAATCAATGTGGTTTGCACGATTTTTAAAATTTATTTCGTTAGGTGACCGGTTTCGATCCCTGATTAGATCATGACCTTTTGTCTCGTGCTGGTGCCGAGACTATGAGCGGGATGCATGTTATGCTTTTACCACCGATGGAGTGTTGGGGTATCAGAACAGTAAGAAGCGAATTTATATTTTAATTTCATTTTTATTATTTAAAAAAGGAAAAAAATAATTAATAATTGTCTGTTATTATTATTATTATTAATGTTGTGGGACTAACGGAAAAAAAGTGGAAGAGCAGTATCTTTAATTAGTAGTCAGTCTTGTCTTCTCGAGTAGTTAAAAGTGATGAGCTGTCTCGGTTTTTTTTTCTTTTTTTTTTCAGTTGGGATGTAAATTTTTTTATACAAATACAGATCTTTCTCAAGAGTGAAAAGTTTCGTCTTAGTTTATTACTTAGGCCTTAAAGTGAACCTCATAATGACCCTGAGATGTGATGAAGCAATCAACAATAAGAAGACATCCAGAAAACTGTCGGTATTTTTTTACATGAGTTAGAGACTGTTTCGTGTCTCGAAAATAATACAGACATTAAAGTTAAAGGTGAAGCACTGAATTAAAATTTGATTTGGGCTGCGATCGTGAATCGAACCCGGATCTCCATGCTCACTAGGCAAACGCCTTAACCCCCTTTATTTATTTACTTATTTATTTTCCTTTTTTTTCAGACCGCTTTCTTTCCGTGGGCAAGGGCTCTACCACTTGTTTTCTTTTTATTTCTTTTTTATTTATTTAATGTTTTGGGCTCTCCATTTTATTTGTATATATAGCAATGAAAAAATAATAAAACAAAAAAATCTCCTTCTCTTATGAGAATTTTCCACTGGAAGTAAATTATCTCTGCATGAAGTGCAGCATTAATAGCGTCCAATGGTGAACATCAATAAGACCGCCCTCCCGGCGGACATATAAATGGTGACTGCACATCGACCATATGCGGATATATGTTAGCTGAATTCTTGCACTCTTACGCCAGTACCGGGCACGTCTTCTAGAATAAATTGTTTTCATCCGTTACATAGGTTCATTCTTCCGAGGGAGCATTCATATTAAAATTATCGTCTCATACCCGGCACACCCAAGCTGTGGGGAGGATCCAGGAAAACACTGCCCAGAAAATTGGCATAGTACAGTCGGTGTCTTGAATTGTGTAGTAGAGACGTGAAGCGATCTTGGAGGAATGTCCAAAAATCAAGCACACTCTTTTCTCGATCGTGGCGCGCCGCAGTCGCCTCGGCCACCGCGGCCGGCATCCAGAGTGCAGACAGCATATAGAAGCGACGTGGAACAACTGCCAGAGACGTCTTACGGCATGTCCTTCAACACTTCGATGGTGGCTCGAATGTGCTAAGCTCGCTTTGCGTCGCACGTTGGTACAGTACGGACGTGACAAAAGAGATGGCAGTGACGTACTATGGAATTTTACTTTACGCCACTCCGTGAGCTTGCTAGCCAAGCATCGTCTCCTGAACGACAGATTAAATTTCAGCGGATTAATGTGAAGATCACTTATGCGCCGCAGTCTTGAAGGAACAATGATAAGTGCGAGATGTCAAGATCGTGATACTGGAGAACCTCCTTCCATGCATTACATTATTCGAGAGAAGCAACGGTGTAGAAGAACGTTGATTCACGCTATTGATACTCCAGAAGGTCGTCGACTGACATCTCAGAATGACATCGCCACTGCTTTCGGGGACCACTATCGACAGTTGTATGCAGAAGTGATAAGATATATGTTTGTTAAGCTTATGGGACTTAACTACGGGGTCATCAGTCCCTAAACTTACAAAATACTTATCAGCTACCTTACACTAAAGACGGCACAAATATCCATGCCCTTGGGGGGATTCGAACCCCCGACCGTAGTGGCCGTGCAGACCGTGACTGACGCGCCTCAGTCTCCTCGGCCACCGCGGCCGGCTATGCAGAAGTGGATCAGGATGCTATATCAATGGAAGAAGTGCTCCACTCCATGCCTGGTACTCTTGATGGAGAGGCTACGCAGACCCTTACAGATACGATTACGGCTGATTATCTAGATGACGCTCTTCATAGGGAGCAACAAACAAATCCCCAGGCCCAGATGGCCTCCCGCTGGAGTTCTACTGCGTCTTTCAAGACATAATGGCTCCTCTCTGGATAGAAATGTATAAAGAACTGATGATACCTGAGGTCCCACTCCCACCTGCAATTGTCGAAGACCTCCTGTCCCAAAGAAGTCCAGGGGACAAAGAGTAGAACATCATCGGCCATTAACCATGCTGAACTGCGACTTCAAGATTTTTACGAGGATCCTCGCTTCCAGACTCCGGCGTGTCTTGCCTCAGGTCGTCTCTACGGATCAAACGTGGCTTGGTGGCAGAAGTAACATCCAGACAGTACTAAGTGATTATCGTGACATCATAGCCTTGGCAGAGAATTGTCGCATTCGTGATGTTGTAGTGTCCGTAGACCTGGAGCATACTTATGATAGAGTGAGTCACGACTTTCTTGAAGCAGTGCTGCGAAGAATGGCGTTTCCTCCCGCCTTCACACACAACGTCCTGCGGCTTCTGCTATGTGCCACCTCACGCGTACTGATCAATGGACGTGTGGCAGGCACCATTTCCATCGCGCGATCTGTACGATAAGGCTGTCCGCTATCGATGATTCTTTTTGCCATTGCACTTGAGCCATTGTTACATGGACTGCGATGTCGACTGTCTGGGATAACGATGAGGGGCCGGTGCTTTATCTGTCGCGCATATGCCGATGACCTGATGTTCGTGGCTCAATCTGGGGACGAAGGGCGGATAGCACTGGAATGAATTACCAAGTAGGGCACTACTGCGGACAGCCGTATGACCAAGTCTGCCGCTATGAACATTGGCGGGGGTCTTCCTGAAGGGAGCGTGGCCCCTCTGCAATCAGTGGACAAGCTCAAGTGTTTAGGGACAACCTTCACCCGCGACATTCGGCAAACCTCGGCAGTCAACTACAAACGCCTTCTTCAGGTTCTACGAGCTAACTTCCGAATCAATCTACTACGGTCGTTAGACTTAATACAACGAGTTGCTTTCGTGAACACCCATCTGGCGTCTAGGATACCGCACTTGGCCCAGATTCTACCGATGCCGAAGACGATGGCGAAAAGACTGCTGGCTGTGTTTGGATACATTGTGAGCGCCGGCCTTATCTTCAAAGTTCGTTATGAAACATTCCCCCCACCTCCTCCGGACGGAGGTCTTGGGCTTGTCAACGTACATATCAGAGCGTCTGTCCTTTTTGTAAGTACAATGATTAAGCTGTGGAAAAATCGCCAGACCGGATTATCTGGGATTCTGATCGACGAACTTGCTCCTCTATCTCTAATGCCGCCCATTGCAGTATCGCATCTCTCTACCTATATCTTACATATTAAGACATTTTTCATCTAATATAGTTACGTCCATGAAGACTTGCCCCATACATGGACTCCAACGATACGTGATGTGTACCGCATAATGATGAGGGGCCACCCCCGAATTTTCGTGGAGAGACGACATCCTACAATCAGATGGCCCGTGGTCCGGCGTTCTGTGCATCATGCCCTCCTCGATACAGATGCTCGTGCTACCTGGTATCTTGTTGTCAATGGAAAATACATGATGCGACTTCGGTTACATGCAATTAAGATGACGGACTCTCCACTTTTCCCTCAGTGTCAAGTATTTGATGAACATCAGCTGATGTGTGGACCTGCTGTTCATAAAGAAAATACTTGCCTTTCTTTGTCGTACAGCTCCACACACTATTGAACCGCAGACACTTCTATTTTCCAGACGAGAGCTTTTTCCCACGCACAAAGACAAATGCAGTGAACTGGATCAAAGGCCTATCCTCTGCACGGCCACTACGGTCGTGGGTTCGAATCCCCCCTCGGGCATGGATATTTGTGCCGTCCTTAGTATTAGCTAGTTCATAAGTAGTTTGTAAGTTTAGAGACTGATGACCCCGTAGTTAAGTCCCATAAGCTATACAAACATTTGCACTCTGGATCTTTAAGATGTGCAACATTTAACTTCCAAGTACCTCGACTTCCCCACACCCCCTGACGTTGAGGAGAAACAGCTCGGCATCAAGTGTTGCTATTGTGAGTCAGCGGGAGACAAAGACTCGGTCTAGACGGCTCGCAGAATGGCTGGTGAAAAAAGTATATCCAGGTCGATCACCATGCGTATGCTACCATGTGTCTATCAGGTCCAGTTCTTGAATAAGCAATTTAAGTTTTTGGCACGAGGTAAAATCAGGAATTTGGTCCGTTGTGGCGAGCACACAGTTGAAGTCTCCTCCAAGAGTAATGTGATGGTATTGACCTGCAATCAACGGAGCTATTCTTTCTGAGTAGAAGTGCGAGCGTTCCCTCGTTTGTCCATGCCGGAGAGAGCATAAACGTTGATGATCCCGACACCATGGAAAGTCACAGCAAGGCCCGTGCCCGATGGTAAGTAAGCGACGTCTGCAACCACAATACGTTCTCTTAGAAGTATGGCCGTCCCACTACCGTTGCAAGCAGATGGCGTTTGATAAATATAACCATAAATATCTGGAAATGACTCCAGGCGAATTTCTTGTAGAAATGCAATATCTAGATCTGACGACCGCAGCATATCACGGAATAACTGAAACTTTATCTGAGTTTGGATGGTGTTAATGTTGATAGATCCATGTCTGTAAGCCTGCCCTTGTACGATATTTACAGGGATGCTCATTGAAACACAAAGAGTAGGTAGCCCGTTCTCCCCCAAACCCACATCTATTAACAGGCATTTAGTTTAGCAGCAACATGTACCGCTACGTCAGCTGTGGATGAATTATCTTCAATATCTAGTGCCATGCAGCGTTGCTTGGACGCTGGCCGTCAGTCGAAGCCCCTGGTGAGTCAACATGCACTGATGTGTCGTCGGTGTAGGACTGACGAATGGCTGACCGCTGGTAATCATCTGTAGAAGCAGTTGTTGACATATGCAGTGTCGATTCCTCCTCCGACTGGGGACGGGCAGGAAGTTCCACTGTTGGGTCTTCTGAGGGTAGAAGGTCTTTGGATTCATCATTGGATCGGGAGGTATCAGACGGAGCAAGCCGACGTTCCTTCCTTCTCTGTGGTGACCGCCGTTTCCGCACTTGCATTTCAGTATCAGACGAAGTCTGGCACGAAGGGAGCGGAGGCACGACCATAGAGGCGGCATCTGTTTCCTCCTTCGGAGACACTTCATTATCCTTCACCACGTGACGTTCAGGAGCCGACACAGGTGTAGCCTCCATCCTCGCTGCCCTGAAGTACTGCCGTGTTTGGCACGGTTTCACCTTGTGGTGTCGGCAGAGGCTGCTGGCTGGGTTCATTTTGAAGAACCTGTACATACTTCAGTGGGAGCGTCGTCGATGCCGATGGGATCTGCTCATCACCAAGTGGTAACTGCGTTAATCTGCGCTGCATTCTTCTTGGCCTCAACTGGAGCACGTTTTCGGCTGGCCATCATAAATTATGACGCCACAGCACCCGCCAATATATAGATAAAATGGCACGTGTTTGGTCAATTCAATACAGATCTGCCGCACCCCAATGAATACTGGATATGTGGCAAATTGAGCCCATTTCTCGGCAATGTGGCTAATAACATTCCCATACGGGCGCAGCGCAGAAACAACCACGTCTAAAGGTACTTCAAACAGAGGTTCAAACACACTGTTCGTGGTCCAACGTACAACCTGCGTCTTCGTTAGTCACTTCACCGATATGTCCATCTGAGTGACGGAATTTGGGTCAATTTCTAGATCTGTTTAGAAACTTCTCAGAGACTGAGTCGCTGGTAAGCTTCACATACACTACACTGCTCACTACAGAGAAGTGGATGCCGAAAAGGTCACTACAATCAATCTTCATTGCTTCGCTAATAAATTGTTCGACTTAAAGTGCCTTCGGTCGTGCATATTCATTAGAAAAACTTATTTTCAACGTTGATTTTCACCAGGAGCGGGCCGTTCTTGTTCTAACTAACAAAACAAGCGAAGACGACTGTGTCATGTAAACACACGCGAGCAGCAGACTCGCCGGCAGGACGTTAACGTTCGTCCGCACCGCTGCACTGCCTGACCCAGACTTGATCACTAGACCACCACAGCACTAGCGAATAAGTCGCCTCGGAATAGTCTAAGTACGACTTCACGTCACAAAATCTAATTCAGCTTCTGTGTTCCATGGAATATTTCCACAACTGCCTAGGCTCACCAGGCATTGGAATAGCACCTCAGCAATTGACATGTCGGAACATTCCTGCCTTTTACCTTAGACTAAGGTGATATAAATATCATTATAATTACCTAATATATATATAGCAGAGTGTCCATATATTTGTACGTGTTGCATACAAATCTACAGTTTTGTTCCAAACTTTAATAAATTTTGTACACGTAAGCTTCAATCCATGAGGACGTTCGTCGTAATTGTAAGATTCACATAAGTTCACGAGATATCACGTCATAAACAATGAGATGCGCGGAAAACTGCTGCCATAAGCAACAATGCTGCTCATTTTCTCCTAAACCACTGGACCGATTTCGACCAAATTTGGTACACATATTCCTTACGCGAGATAACATCTTCTGTAGGAGTACGAACCACATACGACACATGGTTCAAGATATATAACTCCATAAACGATAGGAGTTGTTAGAAACTGCCATAATGCGATGAGAATGTTCAAATGTTTGTAAATCTATCGGACCAAACTGCGTGGTCATCAGTCCGTAGCTTACAAACTACTTAAACTAGGTAAACTAACCTAAGGACAACACACACACCCATGCCCCAGGGAGGACTCGAACCTCCACGGCGAGCAACCTCGCGCTCCGCAGCAGGACGCTTTAGACCGCTCGGCTACTCCACCGCGGCAATGCGATGAGACTTTACAAATACACTATATAAGAATGAGAGTACTTAGCGACTTGCAACAAACTTTAAACATCATTTCAAACCTTTATTAAACTTTTTCTCACTGGCAACCACAGTAAAATGATGAAAGGAAAAAAGGTTCTCGCTTACTACTTTTCCGCTGTTTATGGCGTAAAACTACGGCATTCGGTGTAACGTTATAATTTATAATTTCTACACTACAAATTGTAGCCGAAGGAAATTTTATAGGCAATGTACATATCGTTGAATGTAGCTTCTAAATTGTATCACATTCCGACATGTAGTTCATGAGGTATGAGCACATAAAACAGTAACGTTCATAGAAATCCGCCCTATCACGCACCAAGTAGTAATCTATTATTTCTTTAACACCAATTGTATTCCCAAGAAATTTTACAGACATGCAGCATTTATACAAATGAATACATACCTGAAAAATTATACAACTGTACCACATATAACTGAATAAATATGAGATCGTGCGAATATTTTATGTCATTTGTGTTTTGACCTATCTTTCTTTGTTTGAATAATGTGTTTATAATTTTGTACATTATCCAAGACAGCGTTATTTCTTAAATGTTCTCCGTTATAGATAACACATCTTCAGAAAAAAAGGAGATGGACAGAGAGAGGTTAGGAGAAGTACTAACTCCAGGCAGGAATAAATAACTAAATATCCGGGCAACGCCGGGTTTTCAGCTAGTAACTTTATATACCCAGAGACTGTTTTGCGTCAAAGACATTAAAGGTGAAGCATTTGCGAAATAGTCTCAGGGTATATTAATTTACAATTATAATGATATTTATACCACCTTAGCCTAAGATAAAAGGTAGGAATGTTCCGATATGTCCGCTGCCGAGCTGCTATTCCGATGCATGGAGAGCCTTGGCAATTGTGGCAATATTTCGTGGAAGACAGAAGCTGAATTAGTTTTTGTGACGTGGAGCGAAATTTTACTTCGACTATTACGTGGCGACTAGTGCTGCGGTTTTTTTGTGATTTTAATTCCCCTATCAGCCTACAGAAATAAAATTTGGCAGAGGTGAAACGTAAAAACACAAAGGAGATACAATTTGGATATAACATACATAAAAACTGAGAAGTCAAACGGAGATAAAATATAAAATGGAGGAAAACGGTGGTGACATAAAAGATTTGGAACGGCGAAAGTGGTGGATAAAAACAGCTGTTCGAAGGTCAGTGGCACAATAAAAATGAGCGTAGGGCGGCGGCTATGGTGAGACCGTCCGCTATTGTGGAGTTAAAACAAAAAATACAACACACACTCGGAGAAATACACAAGTTAAAACTGACGGTGTCGGCTGCGGGTTGGCCATCCACTGCCGTAAAATAAGACAATGTAGCTAAAACGAACCACACTTGTCGAAGCACTCACATGGAAGCACAGAGAAGGTTCCATAGATGGTGGAGCACTGACAGCATTGAAGATGTGGTGTGGGGGGAAAGGGGGTGAGAGGTGAGGGAGAGGGTGGGGAAGAGCCACAGGGCCGGTGGGGAGAGGCCCAGGAAGCCACGGGGAAAAAGGATAGGGGAGGGCGGTAAGAGGAGGAACTGGAGGGACAGCTGGGGGAATGAGGAGGGGAGAAAGGACGGGAAGGGAGGGATAGTCGGGGCCCTCAGGGAGAGAAGGGGGAGAGGGAGCAAGGGGAAGGATCACAGCTGGTATGAAGGGTAGATGTCAGGTCCGAGGGCATCATCCGGGAGGGGGAGGGTACGGAAGTTGCCACGGTAAAAGATCCGGAGGGTGGACAAGTGGAGAGCAGGGGGAATACAGTGGTGGAGGCGCGGCAGTGGACCAGGTGCAGAGAGGAGGGGATGGACTAGAGGATTAGGCGGATCTGATTTGCGGGATATGTAACGGAGGTGGAGATGTTCAATAAAGAGAACGAGTCGGGGGAAAGGAATGAGATCCTAGAGGATCCACTTGGGGGAGGGGGAACAAAGGGGGATACGGAAGGCGAGGCGGAGGGCATGGCGCTCTAGTATCTGCAGGGAATTGTAAAAGGATGGGGGAGCGGAGTTCCAGGCTGGATGGGCGACACATAGGATAGGACGGATGAGGGATTTGTAGGTATAGAGGTAGAAGGGTTGAGGCCCCATGTTCGGCCAACAAGGAGTTTGAGGAGGCGGAGGTGGGAGCGGGATAGTGCGCAGATGGGGAGTCCAGGAGAGGTTGGGATCAATAGTGAGGCCCAGGTACTTTAGGGTAGGGGTGAGACGGATGGGACGATTAAGGAGGGTCAGATAAAAATCTCGGGGACGGAAGGAATGGGTAGTACGACCTACAATGATCGCCTGGGTTTTGGTATGATCTATAGACAGGAGCCACTGGTTGCACTAAGCGGCAAAGAGGTCAAGGTGTTCTTGGAGAAGGCGGTTGGAACGGGCGAGGGTGGGTAGTGCTACGGTGGTTCTAGTGGTTAAGGCGACTGCATAGTGAGTATGGAGGCTCGGGTTCGATTCCCGGCCGCAGCACAAATTTCAGTTCAACGCTTCACCTTTAACTGTAATGATTTTTATTTGCAATAAGTTTTGCTATATCTCCCGTGTAGTATTGGTTTTTGGTCAGTTGTGATGGCTTGTGGGTGTTGCAGGTGTCGACGACGGGCAGCCCGGCGGTGGACGTGCAGCACCTGTTGTTCGGCAGCGCCAGCGAGCAGGTGCACCGCGACCACCTGCACGACCTGCTGTCGCGGTACCACGCGATGCTGCAGTTCACGCTACGCGCGCTGGGACTGGCCGCCCAGGCGGACGCCTGCCTACCCGCTGGCCAGCTTCCTGCAGGAGCTGCACCGCGCCGCCCGGTCGGCCTCCTCTACACCACCTTCAACGTCATTTTCCTCTCCTCCGCTGCTCTCGGAGCCGATATCGGCAACTTCTTCAACGATGACAACTACTCGGGCCAACTTTTTGCGAAGGCCTATGCCAACCCCTACTCTCTGTCTTATGTCAAATACCTCACACCTTTATTTGTGAGGCAAGGATTGCTCTGACGAGAGCCTGTGCAAGTTATACATCTAAACGTACTGTGTGATAGGAATCTGTTGTAACCTTATTCCGCATAATTTGACACTGAAAGTGTGTGCCCTGTTTTCAGGAAGAGTCTAGAGCAGTGTTTTTCAACCTTTTCGATTATGTGACCCTCTTGAAAGTAAAACATTTTCTGGCAACCCCCCTTCCAAATAAAAATAATCCTGGGTATCCATATCCTCATGCACCATAACAAAACTATATTATCTTAAACGAAACAACTTTAAAGACAATAGTGATAAATCTGAAGCATAGAATTAATTTGAGACGTGGCCGGGAATCGAACCCGGACCTCCACACTTAGTAGGCAGACGTTTAACCGTTAGACCACCACACGACCAACATTTAAAGCGCCTCCGAATAGTCTAAGTACGATTTCCCTCTACATCACACACTTTAATTCAGCTTCTGTGTTCTGTGTGGTGGTCTAACGGCTAAAACGTCTGCCTCGTAAGCATGGAGGTCCGGGTTCGATTCCCGGCAACGTCATAGATTTTTAATCTATGCTTCAGATTTTTTATCATTATTGTCTTTGACCAATTCGAGTCGAAAATCCATCTCAAGGATTGTTTATTTGTATTAATTGATATTTATATCACCTTAACAGGATTGTTCCAATATGTCCATTGCTGAGGTGGTATTCCGCTGCATGGAGAGCCTAGACACTAGTGGCAATTATCTTTGGAACAAAGAAGCTGAATTAAAGTTTGTGACGTGGAGGGAAATCGTACATAGACTATTCCGAGGCGCGTTAGTCGTTCGTGGTTCGTGGTCTAACGCCTGCCGGGCGCCGTGGCTCAGCGCGCCCGGTCAGAGGGCTGAACGCTCTTTGTTTTGTATCCCATCCTCGTCGCCGCTTTAGTGTCTCGGTTCCGTCGTAGGTGTCGGTGGCCGAGTAGAAAAGTACCGACACAGGAATAAAGGAAGCACGCTTGTGCAGGTATGAAGGTGAGCAGCCAGTGGGACAGCAGAAACTAGAAACAATAGAGTAAATTAGTACGAGATATATATTGCACAGAATTTATACAATACTTAACTTTTACATAGTTCAGTACTGCAGAATGCTGATACATAGTTGGGCTAGAGGCCTGCCTAGTGCCTATCCGATAGCCAAGCCTTCACTGGTGCCTATCTGATTCCGAAGTGTTAGCTGGTTCCTATCTCAGTCCCAAGTGAATGATGTCGTTCAGTGGTGGCCACGAGCGGAGTTGTAGCAGAGGGCGCTCGTGGCTGACGTCGTAAGAACGCCGCGCCGTGCGTGCATGGCGGCGCGCGGCGAAAGTAGGTGGCGCGCACTTTGGACTTGTGCGACACGACAACCCTCCCCCCCCCCTCCCAAACCGCCGCGCCGTCGTGGCGTAGGGCTGAGGGACACGGCGACGGCACTGGGAGGAGGGCCTGGGCGGGGGCGTTACTGGTGGGACGGGCGTCGTAGCTGAGGCTGGGATCGAGACGCCGGCCTCGCCCCGGCATCCGCCTTGCGATCCCCCGGGAAACTCGCCAAAACCTGGGGAAGGGCGCCCGCCTCCGCAAAGAGGGAGCAGGTTATCTTCTTCTGAGGTGCGTGGCCCAAGCTGGGGGGGGGGGGGGGGCGCACGGTCCCGGAGTCCCTCTCGGTGACGCTGTCATCTGCGGCAGCGACAGCGGCGGCGACGACTGCGTCGGATGTGCGCCGACGTCCATAGGGATCTCGTAGTCCGAGGACGAACGATGTGGCTGTGCTCCCTGGCGGTGAACTGGATCTGGAATCAAGAAATCCGAGACAGGATCGCGCGGCCTGCGCAGGCGCAATTGGTTTGCGTGGCGCCGCAGCTCCGACCCTGTGGAAGAACGTACAACATACATACTGCGACCGAGCACGCGCTGAATGGTGCCTGGCATCCAACGGTTCTTCCCAGCAAACACCTTGTACAGCACCGGCGTAGAAACCTGAAAACGCGTAGCGCCATACGAACCGACTCGGTGCGTGGGAGGCTGCAGTAGGTAAAGGAGAGTGCGGTGATGGAGGCCGTGTAGCAGCTCGGTAGGAGATGGTCCGTCACGTGGCGTACGCCGATACGTAGATAGGAAAATTTGAAGAGCTTGCTGCCTGGAGTGCTGACCTTTTTATCTTTTCCATGTGAGACTTGAATGTTCGAACGAAACGTTCTGCTTCACCATTGGACTGAGGGTGAAAAGGTGCGGTGGTTATGTGCTGAATGCCATTCACACGACAAAACTGTTGAAATTCCGCACTAACAAACTGAGGTCCATTATCACTGACGATAGTTTCAGGCAAACCTTCGATGCAAAACACTGATGTTAAGGCACATTGTACTTTACGCCGTCGTTGAGTTCATGGCAATCACAAAAGGAAACTTGCTGAAAGCGTCTACAACAATTAACCAGCGCGTATTCCAGAAAGGTCCAGCAAAATCAATATGTAAACGTTGCTATGGTCCCTTGGGGCGCGGCCAGTCTGAGAAACGTTGCGGAGGAGCCGCCTGATGCTCCGCACAAACAGTACACTGTGACGTCATGTTCTCTATCTGAGCGTCCATACCAATCCATGTACAATGACGTCTGGCCAATTGCTTTGTCCTAACAATACCCCAATGTCCTTGATGCAGGAGGCGTAACACTTCACGTTGCAGGGAACGAGGAACAATCACTCTCGTTTGGTCGTTGTTGGTATGTATCAACAGAACACCCTGACTTAAAGATAATGCATGACGTTGTGCGAAATAACGTCGAACCAGAGGCCTCTCAATGTCTTTGGCTCTGGCAGGCCATCCTGAGCGAACAAAACGTGCTACCACACTTAGGTCTGCATCCGCAGCTGTTTCCTGTGCAACCAGACGAGAGTTCAAAGGGAAGTCTGCGACAGTGGAAGCATCTCTGGACAACATGCCACTTCTGAAGAATCAAACGGCACATCCTGGCCAACCGGAAGTAGGGAAAGTGTGTCCGTGTTGGCGTGTTTAGTGGTAGGTAGGTACAAAATCTCATACTGATAATTAGACAATACAAGGACCATCTCTGAAGCTATTGTGCCGTTCGTGGCGGAATTGGCTTTGTGGGTGAGAACAACGACGTGAGAGGCTTGTGGTCTGTCAACAAATAGAATTTTCTGCCATAGAGATAATGATGAAACTTTGAGACGCCGTAAATGATTGCTAAGGCCTCCTTTCCTATATGACTGTAATTCTGTTGCGTCGTCGTCAGTAGCTTGGATGCAAAGGCAATAGGACGATCGTGACATCCAATACGATGCGACAGAACGGCACCCAGACCGTACGACGAGGCGTCAACCGCTAACACTACAGGCTTCTGTGGGTCAAAGGGAATCAAACATGCATCACTGAGTAGTGCAGACTTTAGTTTGTCAAAGGCAACCTGACAATCTTTAGACCATACAAAAGGAACATTCTTCCTACGTAAGTGATGTAGTGGAGCTGCAATCTGAGAGGCATTGGGAATAAATCTGAAATAATAGTTAAGCTTTCCCATTACTGCTTGCCATTCCTGCACATTCTTAGGAGGAGGCAAATCTTTGATTGCTCGAAGATGTGTCTGTAAGGGATGGATTCCTTGCGCATTAATCACATGGCCTAGGTACTCTATTTCAGTTTGAAAAAAAAAAACGAACATTTTGCTTTATTGCAACGTAGACCTGCTGCAGTCAACACTTTGAAAAGACACTCCCGGTTAGATAAATGTTCAACTGTTCGTCCGGATACCACAATGTCATCTAAGTAGTTCGAGCAACACGGTACAGAAACTGTAAGCTGTTCCAAAAAGCGCTGAAAAATAGCGAGGGCGGAAGAACTGCCCAAGGATAAGCGTTGAAATTGAAAAAGGCCCATGTGAGTATTAATGGCGAAAAACTTTTTTGACTCGTCATCAAGCGGAATCTGTAAGTATGCCTCTGCTAAATCAATCTTAGAAAAGAAGCGAGACTGTCCTAATTTGTCCATCAGTTCGTCAGGTCTGGGCAGGGGATAAGTGTCTACAATTGTTTGACCGTTCACTGTTGATTTGAAGTCCGCACAGAGACGAAGTTTACCCGACGGCCTGGGTATAATTACTAAAGGCGAGGCCCACTGACTCGCAGAAACAGGAGAAATCACCCCACTATCTTGCCAACGTTTAAGTTCGTCTGCAACTTTATCGCGAATTGCGATAGGCACTGGTCTAGCTTTACGAAATTTTGGTACAGCAGATTCTTTTAAATTTACATGTGCCATGAAGTCTTTTGCACAACCTAGTACCGGCGAAAACAAGTCACTATATTTTTCACACAATTCATTTATTTTGTCCTGAGGCACCACTGACAAAATTTGAAGCACATCTCTTTGAATTGATAGGCCAAACAAATCAAATGCATCTAGTCCAATAATGTTATGTGTAGATTTGGCCTGAAGAACAACAAAAGCAACTGTTTTTGTTACACCTTGAAAAGAGGCGGGCAGGCTACACGTTCCTAGCACGGGAATATTTTGACCCGTATACGCTGTGAGCACTTGCTGTGACGGCGACAATTTTGACGAACCCAGAAGTTTGTACGTGTCTGTATTAATTAATGTGACAGAGGAACCAGTATCAAGCTGAAATTGCACAGTCTTATTTTCTATAGAGAGAGTAACAAAGAGTTTGTGCTTCTGGCGCACGACCGGTGCGCGAATGTGGGCTACGTCTGCTACAGCTTGTTTGCTGCGCATGCGCGGGCCGTGTAGTGAAGTAAGCGGCGCAAACTCGGCACACAGCGGATTAATAACACTGTCACTAGATGGCACTACCGCCGGATCGGCGTCTGCGCAATGCGAGGCTACTGCACTAAAATTACTTTGAGTAGCTACATCAAGTCTACTTTCACTAGCTACACTGTACTGGGCACTTTTACAAGGAGACGTTGCAGAAGGCACTAGGTTCACTACAGGATTGCACTGTACATAGTCATTTTTCTTGTCCCGAACCCTTTTCCGTTGCACAGTTTTACGCGCTCGACGGCGCTTGAGACGTGGCTCGCTATATACTATTGCAGTAGGCGCAGAAGTACTATCTTGCAATTGAGAACCAAGTAAAGCACTGTTCAATTCCACAGCGTCTATGACATTGACAGCATGAACTGTTCGTGCACTTGGGAAAGCACTATTTCTAACGGTACCATTCCTTGAGTTTTTAATTTGCATACACACAGACTGTACATGTCCCAATTTGCCACATTGATAACAGGTTGCGTTGCGACTAGGGCAATGCGCACGCTTGTGACGAGATAAACACTGGGGGCAAGATTTACGTACATTTTTCTAAAATGAACGTTGGCGCCCGTTATTCAAATTACATCGTCTAACACGACGGAGCGACCTTTGTGTCGCACTTTTACTCTGGCTACTGTTCACTGTCTGTTCAGCACGGCCGGTAGAATTTAAAGAATCACTGCTAGACTGAGAATTACGGCTAGGCAAGCGTCTGTTGCAGCGCACTGAATTTACACTGTGGCTTTGCATTTCTACATCTGCTAAGTCAAAAGTATCATGCGCTTCAATGAGCTGCAGTACACTGTCTAATGAGGGGTCAGACTGTTTCATAATCGCTGCCCTAATTCTGGGGTCCTGAATGTTCTGCGTAATTGCATCTCTCAACATCACGTCACTAGAAGAGAGTCCACAAGAACAAGTAAATTTACATTTGCGGGTTAAGCCCTTCAATTCAGTGATCCATTCCTGGTGTGATTGCTCCGGCAATTTTTTCAGTCTGAAAAATCGGTACAGAGCCGCAGCTACGATAACTTTTCTCTCATAATGAGCATTCAGTGCTTCTACTATTGCATCAAAGTCTACATCACGAGGAGATGCGTGGGGGGAAAAGTTTCTGCAGTAACACGAAAGTCTTGGTGCGAACTACGGCGAGAAAGAAATGTTTGACTGTCAGACCTGTTAGTTGATGAGCCGCGACGAGTTCTTGAAACTGTGCGAAGTAGTCGCTCCATTATTCCTCACGTTCGTTGTACTGGCGGAACGTAGGGAGAGGTGCAGCGGCAGGTGTGGGCTGCTGAAGCGGCGGCTGTTGTTGTTGTTGGTTAGCTGCTTGCGCTGTTAGCTGGGACACAGCTTGTAGGAGTTGCGTGATTTGCGCCGTCTGTAACTGAATAATTTCCATTAAGTTTGGGTTTGGGGTAGTGGCCATGCTGACCGATTAGGTGCCACGCATACAAGTAAATTATAACAAAACACAAATGCAAATTGAAAGGAGTGCTCGCTCTGCAACAAAAAAGTCCACAAAACACGTAACTGAATATATTCCCCCAAAAATCTTATAATAAGGGTGGGTGGGCAGGAGCAATTTCTGCGTGCTGTCTGGCTGCTGCAAGCGGGCTGATCCAAGGTTCGTCTATCACTCCTCGTCGCCAGTTTTGTATGCCATCCTCGTCGCCGCTTTTGTGTCTCGGTTCCGTCGTAGGTGTCGGTGGCCGAGTAGAAAAGTACCGACACAGGAATAAAGGAAGCACGCTTGTGCAGGTACGAAGGTGAGCAGCCAGTGGGACAGCAGAAACTAGAAACACTAGAGTAAATTAGTACGAGATATATATTGCACAGAATTTATACAATTCTTAACTTTTACATAGCTCAGTACTGCAGAATGCTGATACATAGTTGGGGTAGAGGCCTGCCTAGTGCCTATCCGATAGCCAAGTCTTCACTGGTGCCTATCTAATTCCGAAGTGTTAGCTGGTTCCTATCTCAGTCCCAAGTGAATGATGTCGTTCAGTGGTGGCCACGAGCAGAGTTGTAGCAGAGGGCGCTCGTGGCTGACTTCGTAAGAACGCCGTGCCGTGTGTGCATGGCGGCGCGCGGCGAAAGTAGGTGGCGCGCACTTTGGACTTCTGCGACACTACACTTTGTAATAAAAAAGCTGAGCCAAAGAACACGTAGAACAAAAACGACCAAACACGATCAACGTTCGCAAGGACAAGAACTACCCATAGGGAAAAAAAGCCCCACATAAGCAAATATTTGAAGGAAAAAAAACGGTTGTCTGCCTAGAAAGCATTGAGGTCCGGGTTCGATTCCCGGCCACGTCACAAATTTTAATTCTATGCTTCAGATTTATCATTATTGTCTTTGACCAATTCGAAACGAAAATCCGTCTGAAGGATTGTTTATTTGTATTAATTGAAACAACTTTAATCTTCTTTCTCTTGTTTCGGCCTTGTTTTAAATCTTTGGGCGAAGTTTTTCTGTGTACTTTCGAAATACAGCATATTATATTTCTATTTAATTTTCTACAAAAAAATATACTTTGTTTAACGAGATTTTCACATTTCAGGCAACACTCAGAATGGAATTACCCTCATTAAGAAAGGTCCCACTGTATACTTATTTCTAAAGTGTTTTTAAAGAATATATTGGTTCATAAAAAAAATTCAGACTCTGCTGTTAATCATCATTTACACACTGCATTATGAAAGAATCTACTATCTATTCAATTCATAATGAATGTTGCACAACGAATTACCTAATCTTAACATTAAATAAATTTCACTTAGGCATACATTTTTGGATGACTGACTCCATAGTTATTTTATGGTGCACGTACTTCCTTCTACGACGGCGACCCACCGACCAACCCACAGGTTAGAAATACTGGTCTACACGAATAACCTGTTAAGTTCAAAATTCCAGATTTACTATTCAAATTAATAATTTGCCAAGATCGCATTTTTTTCTTATTTATTTGTCTTAACGACCGCTTTCGGCACACTGAGGTAGCATCTTCTGGTCTGGTGTCAGAGCATTTATGCCTTGATAAAAGTGCTCTTCCGGTCTCTTACTTGTTACAGCATTTATTCCTACACAGAAGTGCACTAATATACCACAACAGAAGAGCACTTCTATAAAGGCATAAATGCTCTCAGTCACCAGATCAGAAGATTTGTCAAAACCGGTCTTCAAGGCAAATATATATATTGCGATCTTGCCATATTACTAATTAGAATTCAAAAGAAGATCGCCAGTGCCAAATATGAGCAAACCCAGATTTTCTGTTTTTCGTAATTTAATAGCTCAACCAGTGTAGCTCTAGTCTAACTGATTCCATTACAGAGGGTGGGACTTCAGCTGCACATATAGTTCAAATGTTTGTTAAGCGTAAGGGACTTAACTGCGGGGTCATCAGTCGCTAAACTTACAAAATACTTATGAACTACCTTATACTAAAGACGACACAAACATCCATGCTCGAGAGGGGATTCGAATCCTCGACGAGGAGCGGCCTCGCGCATCGGAGCGTAGTGCTAAAAAAAATAATGTTCAAATGTTTGTTAAGCGTATGGGACTTAGCTACGGGGTCATCAGTCCCTAAACTTACAAACTGCTTATGAACTACTTACGAACTAGGACGGCACAAATATCCATGCCCGAGGGGGGATTCGAACCCCCGACCGTAGTGGCCGTGCTGACCGTGACTGGAGCGCCTCAGTCACCTCGGCCACCGCGGCCAGCATACAATAACATATGAACCATATATTATATAACGTTATGGAGAAGTACCAAACATAATATTAAAACATCTTTACACCCCACATTTTTGAAGAAAAAACTGTATGACCCATATGGTAGTACAGAAATAAAGCGATAAAACCATAAGCCTCAATCAGTTTAGTTCTTTTAAATGTAGCGCCTGAAGATTATAGCAAGGCCACGGAAACAATAATAAATAAAAATAAAATTAACATTATAGCAGATGGTGCGTTTCAGTTTTCAGGGGTTTTTACAGAAATGGTCAATAATCTGACAAGTCGAAAGATATTTCGATAACCTGGATAAACATTAGAAGTTCCTGCAAAACGGGGGAATATCCTGAAAAGTCCACGGAGTACAATGGCAAAATTTCACCATGCAGCTTTGTTTGCACTCAAGTTATCGTGTTTACACAGTCATTATTTAGGCTGTAATTGTAGCTAGTTTTTTATCTTTGTATTATGTTATGACAATTTAGTATGAATAAACGAGACAGGGACTCATCTATTCGTGAAGAAAAATATTTAATGATATCGCAGAGGCTGACTAATAAAAGTATGTACTGAATCCTCAAAACGATAAAGCCTACAGTCACTTGAAACAGAGGAGCGAGGTAAATTGTTTTCATGTTCTCGGCGATGAAAATAAAACTAAAGTTATTAACAATATGAACTAGCGCGTAAATCATGATGAGCTAAACCTCTTTTTAAGTGGTTTTAATAACAATATCCATGAACGGCGATAGTCGTCCCAGAAGAGAAGAGCAGGAGGGACGGTTTTATTATGCATCTTATAAATTAATTTTCTGCATTATCCATACCGAAATTATCCAAGAAAAACATTAATGTCAATATATGGAATAAAGAACGGCAAGGTATTTACTGAATAAAATATGCAGTATGTTATGGACTTGTCACACTTTTACTCTAACGTCGTAATAAAAATGCGTCATATTGTTGTAAACTCTAACCAGATGTGTATAATTTCATCATTAACTCATTCGTAGTATGTGATATTATCCCCTTAAACTACGGCTATTTTCTTCAAAAATACCTTGAATCACTTATTAGAGCGACAACGATCTCGTCGCGCAAAATTATCGCAATGGAATGTCACAGCCTTCTGTGTGATAACATGCAAGCAGATTACTGGTATGCCCCTAACAGCTGCTAATGTTACATAACGAGGGCGCTGTCGCTTTCATGTGCAATGAAAAAATTATGAAGAAGATACCCTTAGTATGTGTCGAAGCTAGGTCAGAATTTACCGTCAATTAATGCAACCGCCACGCAGAATGGCCGCGTGGTCTAAGTCGTCATGCTACTGACTGGGCGGACGTTCCCGATGGAGGTTCGAGTCCTACATCTACATGGGATACTTTGCAAATCACATTTAAGTTCCTGGCAGAGTGTTGATCGAACCACCATTATACTATTTATCTCCCATTCCATTCTCGAATAGCGTGCGGGAAGAAAGAACACACGAATCTCTCCGTTCGAGCTCTGATTTTTTCGTATTTCATTCTGATGATCATTCCTACCTATGTAAGTTGGAGTCAACAATATATTTTTGCATTCGGAAGAGAATATTGGAGATAAGATTTTCGTAAGTAGCCCACGCCGGAGCGTTAAGCGCTGTTGTTGTAATGATTCCCATCCCAGATCCTGTATCATTTCCGTAACGCTGTCTCCCCTGTATCGTGACAATACGAAACGAGCTACCCTTCTTTGGACTCTTTCGATGTCCTCCGTCAAGCCCACCTGATAAGGATACCACACTGGGCAGCAATACTCCAAAAAAGGACGGACAAGCGTAGTGTATGCAGTTTCTTTTGCAGTTCTGTTGCATCTTTTAAGAATTCTGCCAATAAAACGCAGTCTCTGGTTCGATTTTCCCACGACATTATCTACGTGTTCTTTCCAATTTAAGTCTGAAGTAATAGTAATTCCTAGGTGTTTTGTGGAGTTTACGGCCTTCACTTTTGATTGCTTTATCTTGTAAACAAATTTTAACGGATTTATTTTCGTACTCATGTGGACGACTTCAAACTTCTCATCATTTAGAGTCAATTGCCAATTTTTACACCATAGTTATATCTCACTGAGATCGTACTGCAGTTGGTTTTGATCTTCAGATGATTTTACTAGATGGTAAATGACGGCGTCGTCTGCAAACAATCTAAGAGAGCTACTTAGATTTCCCCTAAATCGTTTATGTAAACAAGGAACAACAGAGGACCAGTAACACTACTCCGTGGAACGCCCGATATCACCTCTGTTTTAGTCGATGGCTTACCATCAATTACTACGAACTGTGTCCTCTCTGACAGGAAATCCCCCATCCAATCGCAAATTTGGGGCGATATGCCATAACCACGCAATTTGATCAAAAGCCGTTTGGGAGGTATGTGTCAAAAGCCTTCTGGAAGTCAAGAACTACGGAATCGATTTGTGAACCCTTCCTCGGGCATGTGTGTGTGTGTGTGTGTGTGTGTGTGTGTGTGTGTGTGTGTGTGTGTATGTGTATGTGTGTGTGTGTGTGTGTGTGTGTGTGTGCGTATGTGCGGGTATGTTGTCCTTCGTGTTAGTTAGTTTAATTATTTGTAAGTCTAGTGTCTGGTGATCATACCAGTTTTGTCCAATATATTTACAAACATTTGAACATTTTAATTCAAGCAGTGATCTGTAATTAACTGGCTACAAAAAAATTAAAAAATAGCAAAACGTCATTGTTGTCCGTCATCTGTTTATTTTACGCCCAGTGCTATCATTTTCGATCTCCGATCATTCTAAGACAAATCAGAGCGTAACCGCCCTGTTACGTTTGTTTGAAATGTCGTTGTAACGGGCTGGTGACACTCCGCTTCGGCTTAATAGTGATCTTAGATCGAAACCCATAGAACTGAGCTTAAACATCTGACGGTCAACCAAAATTAAGTTTTACAACTATCTCAAAGCTGTATAACCACACATCACAAATCTAAAATAATTAAGTACTGTTCTCTAAGCCACTGGATGTATGTCAGCGCACTGGCTGCACCTGTATTGTCCCTTAAATGAATGACATGTTGTTCACGTAGACAATTATGAACTTACCTAAGAGAATGATTTTAAGACGGGCACGTGTCCGAAACTCACCATCTGATAATAAAAACCACTTCCAATGCAACGTATACCACTATCTCATCCATTTTTCCAATGTAATCTATAATGGCACACTAATTGGGCTTGCATGTTGCAAATTCGTAGACAATACATTTCTTCTGAAATTTAGGTACAGTAAAAGATTTCAGTTAAGAGAATAATCAGGTACTAAAAATGCTGACTCTCAAGCTCAGTAATAAACTTCCAAGCTATGTACAACTCAATGCGTGTTGACCTACAACGAACTGGTTAGCCTAGGGTATCTTCCGATATCGTAGAAACGGTACGGATAAGAAAATCAGTTAAAAAAGGCCGTGGTACAACAGAGAAACGGATTAATACAATATGGCTTCACACAATAGAAAGACACTAACATGTCCCGAAAGACGATGATAACAGGCAGTAAATAGTAAAACAATGTACCTGCTCTGAAAAACAAAATGTAGCTTCCGCCTGATAGCGACTGATAGTGGAACAGATGTATGGCACTGCGCTGGAATAGAAGCCGCGTTCCACCTTCCAACAACAAACAAGACAAAAAGAATATGCCACGCGGAGCTGTGCTTTCTGTTCAGCCGTGTGCTGTCAGGCAGACTATAACTGCCTTTAATACTAGAGTGCCGAATGCAATGCCGTTTGGAAATTCTTTAGCATGTTTGAACGTCTCGACTTGCAGAAATGTTAGCTGCAGGCAAATTAATGCTATTAAAGTTGAACTCAATGTGTTATTAATCTATAAATATTATAGATATATAGGTATGTACTTGTGTATCTATGGTCCACATCTACTCCCAAACTACTGAACCGACTTGAACCAAATATTTTACTTATAGCCGGCCGCGGTGGCCGAGCAGACTGAGGCGCTCCAGTCACGGTCTGCACGGCCACTACGGTCGGGGGTTCGAATCCCCCTCGGGCATGGATATTTGTGCCATCCTTAGTCTTAGTTAGTTCATAAGTAGTTTGTAAGTTTAGGGGCTGATGACCCCGAAGTTAAGTCCCATAGACTAAACAAACATTTTTTTTTACTTATATTCTGTACTATCAGACAACAACAGCCGTAGGGTTAAGATCCACCTACGACTCATATTACAAGAGATATAACGTCACAAACAATGAGAGACACAAATTGTCTCATCATACAACGTGTGAGTATCGAGACTTTAGTCGTACACTACTTGACAACGAGAGCACTTAGCGACTAGCGAAAAGACTTCATATATATTCTGAAACCTCTACTACGCTTTTTATCTCTCTCAACCCCTCAATAAAATGATGTAAAGTAAGCAGTATATCGCTTACTACTTTTCTGCTGTTGATGCAGTTAAACAAAGTCATTCGGCAAGGCGTTACAATTTATTACTTCTGTACTAGGGTAAGGTGGTACAGTTTCAAGCATTTCGGACAAATGTTGTTATAACTGCAAAAAAATTGAGAAAAGGAATAATTTTAACTATGGCACTTGTTCTTAGATGTTTACTGAATATGAAACACAAATATTATACAGTTACGAATGTTGGTATAAACAAAACAAAAATGTTACGGAATTGAGAAAAATCGATCGAAAATGTACCACACTAGGTACAATTGTGATCACTTCCTCGTACAATTTTGATTTCGGGCATCTTCCACATAAAAAGCACTTTTTCTGTCACGCACCAACGCATACTTCGTGGTACCAAACATTGCATTTTTGGCAGCGAATCCAGTCACCCTTAACTAGATGATTTATAAGAGCGCGTTAGACTAAGTAGCTTTACTTACCTCTGAAAGGGAAAAAATTTATATTTCCTTACCGCAAAGCGGTGCATTCTTGGAAAAGACAGGAGGAGCTGTAGAAACCTGCTACTCTACAACGCGACACAACGAGACACTACGAGACAGACAAATGGCGCGAAAACTTATGTTGATCGGAATTGTACCTATATCGAATTTGTAACACCTTACCCTACTAATTATGTTCGTGTGACCTTTTTAAAACATACACATACACAACTATACCTTCGAAATTATATCACAGCACGACACAGTACATATGATATGTCCTAATTAAATGTATGAAAAACCATTCTGTCACAGATGAGGTTGTAATTTATTACTTCTTTACTAGCTTCTCCATTCGCAATACGTTTTGCAGACAGTTTCCTAATATTTCTGCAAAATAATTATGTTACAGGAGACATTTGTGGTCTGACAAAGATTGATTTGCACGAATGTGAAATGGACACAGTATGTAGAAGGACACGCAGCACCTCAGAATGGAATATATACCCACACGGGTAAACTGAAAACTTAAGTTAGTGTGACTAATTGTGAATTTCAGACCTCCAAACAATATCGACATTAGTTTAAACCTTTATAGAAAGAAGAATGACAAAGACTTTCACCAACCAAAGAATTTCGCAAGCAAAGATCCACACGCGACGAAAAAACAGTGTTGTATAAGAGTCTAACACACACTATTTGGCCTTGGCCACGATAACTTGACGATTCGCGCGGTGGCTGCTGGGAGCTTGTCTTGCACGAACGGAAGGCAGCATCGGCTGTTTGCTGCAGTGCTGGAACCGTTACCCTAACAATGTGTACATTAATTCTTCGTGTCAAGGACCATTGTAAGGTTGGCAGCGCATGTAAATAAAAGAATAATTTTCAACTGGTGTCGATTTTCTCCGCTTGTGGCAGCACCAACAAAAACGTCAAGTTATAGTGGCCAAATAGTACAGGCACTTACTTTTGTTTTATACTGTGACAGCAGCGCTCCAAGCGGCCGGGAAGCTACATTTCTGAATATGTTATTGGATGAGAGCGAATAGTAGCGTTTATATTGATTTTAACACACTTTTTACATTAAGGAAAGTATGTAGTGCCATAAAAATAGTTAATAAAAATAGCTCCATTTGTATTGCTTAGAGCCGCGGTGGAGTAGCCGAGCGGTCTAAAGCGTCTCGCTGCGGAGCGCGCGGCTGCTCTCCGTGGAGGTTCGAGTCCTCCCTGGGGCATGGGTGTGTGTGTTTGTCCGTAGGTTAGTTTACCTAGGTTTAAGTAGTTTGTAAGCTACGGACTGATGACCACGCAGTTTGGTCCGATAGGTTTACAAACATTTGAACAATTTTATTGCTTAGATTTCGTAAGGTCCCTAACAAGGTAAAAAACGAAACATTTTAGGATAGTTTATTTACAATTATCTTGTAACCTATAAGTTTTTACTGCTTATAGGTTACAAGATAATTGTAAATAAACTATCCTAAAATGTTTCGTTTCTTACCTTGTGAGGGACCTTACGAAATCTAAGCAATAAGAATTTCAATTCTTGACTACAATTCCAGTAAAATCGGTGAGGATGGGACGTAGAAAAACGTAAATAGAATGCAAAAAGTACAGTATATAAAACGTAAAAGACGTGGCAATAAAACGGCAAAAGCAATTAAACTGTTTCCCAACACAGCATAAACCAATTCTACAGTTGTTGCTACAGCTGATCCACGAACGGCAAGAAGCTCCAAAAAAAATTGGCTTTTTAAGCTAATTACACTCAAGAGTATATACACGAATAACAAAGACGAATGAAACAGAACATAATAGAAAGTTATATTTCTCTTGCGGTTATATTCTACTTACTTTCAGCGGAACACAATGCAAATATACACATATTCGTAAGTATTTGTTCTCGACGAAGTTACCCTTATGTTTATATTCTACTTACTTTCAGCGGAATAATCTGCAAATGTACACATATTCGTATTTGTTCATGGCGAAGTTATTCCTTATACCACTGAATCAGTGAAATTCGACTGTTTTTACATTAATTTTCCTATTGTATATGTCTCTTTCAACTTTACTAATGCTTGTAAGGCAGAAAGAACAGCAACTATTTCGTTAATTACATACAAAAATTGTTAAACAGACATTACTCCTTGGGCGGCTTTCCCACCGCTAGGAGCGCTAGTGTCGTTGCAACTGTCAGTTGGTAACAACTTTCACAGCAGTAAGTGTCGCGACCAAAGAGGTTGATCCGGCAGTTAAGTCCCTTAAGCTTCACAAATGTTTTCACATTTTTTAATAGTCGTAGCACAACAAATATGAACAGCATGCAGTAGAAAACACCTTGTTGCAAGCGGCCGTACGAGTTAACACCGATACACTGTCACAGCCAACAACTGATGTACGAGGTCTTGGAGCTTACCTCTCATTGTATTATACGTTATGTTCTTCTTCGTTCAACGGATATGATCGGTGAAGTGAGTTTTCTCTCAGATGGTGCGCAATTAGCGGGAGCAACTGTAACAACAACGGCTACACTGTTTAAAGTTTGAGTAGCGACTGTTTCCTTCGTAATTACAAATTACACTTGTTGTTGTTGTTGTTTGGATGTTTTAGGGGGACAAAACTACGGAGGTCATCAGTCCCCCATTCCATCGTTAGGCATAACAACAAAAGGTGTTAACACGTAAAAGAACCTAGAGTGGAAAACAACCAACCGATGAGCGTTAAGATTTATTGTGGCCAGACAACATAAGACTATAATGGCAAAGTGACTGCTCAACACTCGCTTGATTAATGATATTTCGAGCAAAACAGTATAGCAGGAACTTACCATTACTGGAAGGACTGCATTTGCTAAATTCTTAAACGTCAACGCAAAGCTACGAAGGAAATAATGCAAAGAGCGGCATAAAGCCACAAAACTTGATGACGAAGTATGCGGTATGCTCCGATGGAACACCGTTCACATTGTTTCCTACAAACAACCAAAAGAAACTTAACGATTTAACGTGCCTGCTTCTTACAGTCAAGTATGGGGGTATTTCCGTCAAGATTTCGGCATCTAGGCCTATATTGTGTTATTAAAGTATTTATATCATTGCCCTCACCGATCTGATAACTGTGAATGAATATTTCATCATGGCCGTAAACAAACTACTTACGAAGACAATTATACTGCTAACAAACAATGTCGTATTCCAAAATTATACTGCAGCCGGCACACACACACACACACACAATCAAAAATATTCAGGCGAACGGTGTACAGCATCTCGTATTTAATGCGTTTCGTCCATATATAAAGACAAACATTCTTTGAGACGTATATTCTCGCATTAATATCAAGTTTTAAAAACTTTTAAATTTTTGTTATATGTGTCTCCTTGTTCCGTGTTTGTAATAAAAGTTTAAATGTCAATTGGCTGAAAAGCGAACTATTTGTACCTAAGGTTTACTGTTGTTACTTGAGGAGCATGTTGTTTCACACACCTTCTTAAGAAACGCGAGATTGAACGTAAAAGAAGTCATCATACGTATAAGGAGATCTTCAGCAATGTGAACACTGAGGAATATAGGTTTCTAAATTCGTGAGTAGAATTTATGGGGCTGTACTTATTCTTTCTAGAGTCGTTTTCTTCAGGCTTACTAGTGCACAGCTTCCAAAGGTGTGATCTGACTGGAAAGGTGTAAATAAACAATAAATTATGCTTAATGTTTGTAAATTAGTAACATATCACCGCGGCGGAATGGCCGAGCGCATTGAGGCGTTATGCTCCGATGCCCGAGGCCGTTCTTCGTTGGGGGTTCGAATCCTCCCTCGGGTGTGGATGTTTATGTTGTCTTTAGTATAAGTGAATTTATAAATAGCTTGTAAGTTTAGGGACTGATGACCCCGCAGTTAAGTCCCATAAAGCTTAACAAACATTTGAAAACTTTTTGGTTGATTAACAGCTCTCAGCAAGAAATAGAAACATTATAAGCTCTGCTCTGCTTCGATATGGCTATCATTGTTATCAGAACACTGTTTATCATAATCAAACACATTTTAACCTATAAGGCGAACTGGTAACGCGGCAACACCAGACACTAACTTGGTCACGTGACTAGGTACAGCCAGCCTCCAGTTAAACTATCGCAAACCATACGATAAATTATGGCGGTATACGATAATTACAGCGTAAACACGATATGCGATAGTACACTGCTAATAATTGTGGAATCAACGATGATTTTTGTGAAGATTTCAATTCTCTGCTTCGTTCAATAGAAACAATTTCCTCTTTTCTACCCGTCCACTTCGCGCAACAGTCCAAAGTCTCATAACTGTAGATTCGTTCCCGGGGAATATCCTTTACTTCCTAACAAATATTGTTGCAGTAACGCTTATCGCACGCTGGTTGGGTCCGAGGTGTCATTTTTACGTATGTGCGCTGTCTCGTTATACGCTCTGCATAACTGAAATTACTGTATAGCAGCTAGCAAGTATATAACACGGCCAGTACGCAGCTTTCACGGGAAACAGTCTCCAATAAATAATTTGTGAATGAAGTTCTCTACATTTCATTAATTATAGGAAATACGCCTCACGCCCTGATTCTCTGTGTACTCCAATACGAGAACAATATCTATCTATATATATTATATCTATATTATAGATATTTATATTATAGATATCTATATTATATCTATATCTATATTATATCTATATTAAAAATATCACTACAGATGTCTACAGAAAATGTTTGGGAATGAATAGTGCTACCAGATCATGAATTGGAAAAGTACCCCGAGAACGAGTCACTATATAGCTGTAACAGTTTGTTTTATGTAGGTGTAAAGGAAATTGAGCGCATTTCTTCAGTAATGTTATTCGCCGTGAATTAAAAGAGAATTTTTCAGTCAAAGCTACATAATTAAAACAAACTGTTACACCCATACTGTGACTGGTTCTCGATGAACTTCTTCTCCAGCGATTTCTTCTGCGACGAAAGTGCAATCTATAATTTTCCTACGAATATGTCATGATTTTGCAATATGTTACTCCTAAAAACGTTTACGTTCATAACACCTATTTGTTTACAAAGCGTAAAACGTAAAGTCATTTTTTATTTGCTGCGTGAACGCCGCTCGTGATTCGCTGCCTTCATCTCCCGTTATTCATTGCTTTATTGCCAACTTGTCCATGCCAAGCAGCAGCTTGTACATGTAAACTGCATGATAACCCGCAATTGAAAATGTTACGGAAAACAATTTTAAGAGATGAGACCGTAGCTACTTGCAATTGAAAACAAGTATTGTGTACGTCAAGTAATCAGCATTATTGTTTTTGTATTTTAAGATTTCCAATATACGATAATTTTAGCTAAAAACGATAATTTTAAGTACAATATACCACAATTTTGTCTACAGAGGTTGGCAACGCTGTATCGCGCGTTCTTACGTCTCAGTGCGGGCGACAGGCCCGACTGCTTTACATGAGTAAATTCAACAAGGAGAAAGAGACGCCATTTATCGTGCTGCCAAAATGTTAAAACTGAGCAAGAGGATGATTTCCGAATTACGGAAGGACGGGCACGATGCCGAGCAGTGCGAGACTCACGTTTCTATGACAAAGAGCGGGAAGCAAGAAGTTCACAATAAGTATGTCGTCGACGATAATCGTAGGTAAATGCATTATCAGCCGCAATTTCTGCTCTATTACGAACAACATAAAATACTAACTTTCCAAAACTGCAGACATTGTCGGACGGAAGTGATATTCAATGCTTGCAAGGAAAACCAATGAAAAACTGTTCTGCCTTTACGATTTGGTATTAAAAGGTGCCAAAATAAATGTGTTGTTTTGAGCAAACGAGAGGGCATTGTTGTCAAAAGGGCGTACTTCCTTGGCTTTTTATGTAAGAATGAAGCCGCGGTGGAGTAGCCGAGCGATTTAAAGCGTCTCGCTGCGGAGCGCGCGGTACTTCGCCGTGGAGGTTCGAGTCCTCCCTGGGGCATGGGTGTGTGTGTTTGTCCGTAGGTTAGTTTACCTAGGTTTAAGTAGTTTGTAAGCTACGGACTGACGACCACGCAGTTTGGTCCGATAGATTTACAGACATTTGAACATTTTTTGAACCTATACTTGTAAACACATCACACAATATTGGTATACAGTAAAAACAGCCTTTTTTTACCTTAGTTTTCATATCATCTTGTTAACGGTCAAATAATGTCCAAATTAATTTTCTGCACACTCGACACAGCCTACTGACCACTGGCATAATGGAAGTACGAATTAGTTGAATGTAGTCATTTACAGACATTGGGAAAAGAGTGGACGAACGACAGGTACACTCTATTAGTAAGTGGTTAGAGAATTTCTTGGGACATTAGAGTGCAAAGACGCGAAAAAGCAGATAGGTGGAGTAGCCGAGCGGTCTAAAGCGTCTCGCTCAGTGGCGCGTGGTTGCTCGCCGTGGAGGTTCGAGTCCTCCCTGGGGCATGGGTGTGTGTGTTGTCCTTAGGTTAGTTTACCTAGGTTTAAGTAGTTTGTAAGCCACGGACTGATGACCACTCTGTTTGGTCCGATAGATTTACAAACCTTTGTACATTTTTTTTTTTTTTTTTTTTTTTTTTTTTTTTTTTTTTTTTTTTTTTAATAATGAAATGTCAGAATTAAAGCGATAAGTAGTTTACTTACTTGAAAAATGGATTCACACATACAGAAAATAAATGTAACAATGTGACAGGGTGCAACGAGTGTTGTCAAACAAAGATGTAGGCCAGGGTTTTATTGTTGCGGAGACATGGGTTTCATTCCGAGAGCACTGCTCAAACATGGCTAAAAAACAAACGTCCATTATCACTCAGAAATGGTTATCAAAAATTTCCAAAAATATGTTGTCACAGATTATACTCTCACTGTTTCAGATAATGCGCCATATTACAATGAGCAAAACAATAACCATCGTCTTTTTTTTTTTTTTTTTTTTTTTTTTTTTTTTTTTTTTTTTTTTTTTTTCCTAAAACAAGAAGTATAATCTTGGCGGATCAGTAACAATGGAAATTATGAGCCAGATCTAAGAAAAGCCGAATATTTTGCGTCAGTTAAGGATAACCATTCCCCATATGCCTATCGCAAAAATAAAATTTTCCAAATATTGGGTTTGTTCCCCTACGACTCATCGCATAGCATCCAGGTCTAAATAACATAACGCTGATCAGGAAACAGAAAAAAAAGAATAATAATAATAATTAATAAATAAATAAATCAGTACTCAGGATATGTCAAGCGTCTCGCTCACGAAGCTGATAAAATAATGCTTTTGGTGTTCAGAAAAGACAGATTGAATAAAACAGGTGGTAGCATATTTATTGCTGCTACAAGCGATTTATCTTGTACAGAAATTGAAGTATATAAAAATGTTCGAATGTCTGTTAAGCTTAAGGTACTTAACTGCGGGGTCATAAGTCCCTAAACTTACAAACTACTTGTGAACTATCTCATACTAAAGACGGCACAAACATCCATTCCCGAGGGCGGGGGGGGGGGGGGATTCGAACCCCGACGGGGAACGCCCTCGCGCATGGGAACATAGCGCCTTAATGCTCGTGGCCACTCCGCCGCGGCTGAAGTATATACTTCATGTAACTGGTATTGATAGAGGTTATACCTGACAATCGGACTAAATTAATAATTGGTTCTTTTTACCGACCCCCTGACACAGACGGTTCGATTGCAGAAATTTCCAAAGAAAGGTTGGATCAAATTTCAAAAATGTTCTCAAAGCATGCAATTTTAATTGGTGGCGACTTGAACTTAGCCTCGAAGCGTAGGCAAGCAAAGAACGTAGTTCGAAATTTTACTGAAACGAGTCTCCGAAAATTACCTCGAGCAATTAGTTTATTAATCCACCGGAATAGTAAACGGTTGTGAAAACACAATTGACCTCTTAGCAACCAACAATCCACAGCTAATAAAGGGCATCAAAACAGACGCAAGGATTAGTGAACACATAGTTGTTATAGCAACTATATATAGAACGTTGGATTTCTCAAATCTATCAACATTAAACGAAAAATATATTTCTTGAAAAATTAAATAAGTAAAATAAAGCAGTTAAAAATTCGATTAACGCTTTCCTGAGTGAGAAACTTCAGAGTCTCGAAACTAAAAATGTAAGTGTAGATCATATGTGACTTACATTCAAAATATAATATCCACGGCTATTGACAGATTTATACCAAAGAAATTAATAAAAGAGGGCCTGACCCACCGTGGTGCACAATACAAGTTACATCACTCTTGAAAAAGCAAAGAAAAACGGATGTCAAATTTAAACAGACACAAATCTCCAAGACTGCCAATCTTTTAAATAAATTCGAAATTTAGCGAGAATCTTATAATATTTTCCACAACGAAACCTTGTCAGGTAATTTGGTAGAGAATCCTGAGTCTTTCTGGTCGTATGTAAAGTATACTAGACGCAAAACACAATCAATACCTTCACTTACGCGGTAGCAACGGTGATGCTGCCGATGAGAGTTGTGCTAAAGTAGAATTGCAAAATAGGTTTACCGAAATCCCTTCACCATAGAGGACGAAGAAAATACTCTGTAAATCGAATCAAGAACAGCTGCCAGCATGCGTAATTTAGAAGTAGATATTCCGGGCATAATTCAACTAATAAAAGCAAGTCTCCAGATAGTATAACAATTAGGCTCCTTTCAAGAGTATGCTGATGCAGTAGCCCTGTTTCTAGCCATCAAACACAGCTTGCTCAGCGAAAGATCCGTACCTTAGGACTGGAAAGTTGCAGAGTTCACACCAATATTCAAGAAAGGCAATAGGAGTGGTCCGCAAAATTGAATGCCTATATCATCGACGTCGGTTTTCAGCAGAATTTTAGAACATATACATTCCTCAAATATGTCTAACTACTTCGAGGAGAACAGTTTATTGACACATAGTCAACACGGATTCGGAAAGTAATGTTATTGTGAAACAGCTAGCTCTTTACCCATATGACGTGATGAGTGCTATCGACAAAGGCTGTCAAATAGATTCCATATTTCACGACTTTCGGAAGGCTTTTGACACTCAATCTCACAAGCGTCTTCTAGGCAAAGCACTAGAAGAAATTTGTTGAACTTCATTTAAACGATAGTCAAATACAAACGCCGTAAATTCAGCTAAATACGTTATCTAGGAATTATAATTACGAATAACTTAAATTGGAAAGATCACATAGAAAATATTGTAGGGAAGGCGAACCAAAGACTACTTTTCCTTGGGAAAACACTTAGAAGATGAAACAGTTAATTGCCTACACTACACTTGTACGTCCTATTTTGGAGTGTTGCTGCCCATTGTGGGATCCCCACCAAGTGGGAAGGATGGATGATATAGAGAAAGTACAGAGAAGGGCAGTTCATTTTGTATTATCGTGTTATAGGGAGGAAAGATTCCCAGAAACGATGTCGAGTTGGGGTGGAAAACATTAAAAGAATGGCGTTATTCGTAGCGGCGATATTTATTTGCGAAATTCCTGTAACCAACTTTCTCTTTCGAAAGCAAACACATCCTCTCAGTATCCATCTTAATAAAATAAGAGAAAACGGAAAGATTCAGGTGTTAATTTTTCCCGCGCGCTATTAGATAATGGAACGCTATAAAAATGTGATTAGTGGACTATTTATGTAGATGTAGATGTTTGATTTAAAAAGTTAGTTTTCATGACATTTTGGTTAGTATACCGACCGCAAAATGACAATTTGATCAGCGTTAATGGTGTGTCCCATATAATGTAAAACCACGTGACAATACTTGAACAATTATTGGACTTCATACCTGATCACGTTATGTTGGTAGCACTTCGTCCCCTTCCGCGTTATTCTGTATTAACTGAGTTTCGGCGACAGCTCAGTGACTAGGCGAGCGGTTCCACGACTTCTCACCGACTCTCTTAGAGAACATGATGTTGGTTAGTGATACAAACAGCTGTAACAAAACATGAATGGGTAGAATAAAGGGTAGTTCTACATGTACATACATACTCCGCAATCCACCGTAAGGTGCGTGGCGGAGGGTACACTGTACCACTACTAGACATTTCCTTTCCTATTCCACTCCCAAATGGAACGAGGAAAAAAAGAATGCCTATATGCCTCCGTACGAACCCTAATTTCTCTTATCATTGTGATCACTACGCGAAATATAAGTAGGTGGCAGCAAGATCGTACTACAATCAGCTTCAAACCTAGCTGCTCGCCTCTGAACTACTTTTATGTCTTCCTTTAAACTAATCTGCTGCGGGTCCCAATTACTTGAACAATACTCAAGAAGTGGTCGTACAAGTGTTTCATACGCGGTCTCCTTTACAGATGAAGTTCATCTTCCCAAAATTTTCCCAATAAACCGAAGTCGGCTGTCCGCTTTACTCACAACTGTCCTTACGTCATATCCATTTCATATCGCCGGCCGCGGTGGCCGAGGGGACTGAGGCGCTCCAGTCACGGTCTGCACGGCCACTACGGTCGGGGGTTCGAATCCCCCCTCGGGCATGGGTATTTGTGCCGTTCTAGTTCGTAAGTAGTTCATAAGTAGTTTGTAAGTTTAGGGACTGATGACCCCGTAGTTAAATCCCATAAGCTGTACAAACATTTGAACATTTCATATCGCTCTGCAATGTTACGCCTAGATATTTGCAAGACGCGACTGCATTAAGAATCTAACTACTGATGCTGTATTCGAACATTATGGGATTGTTTTTCCTAATCATGCGCATCGCCTCACATTTTTCTTCATTGAGGGCAAGCTGCCATGCTACGCACCAACTAGAAATTTTGTCTAAGTCATCCTGTATGCTATTACAATCAGTTGATGACGACACTGTCCCATAAACCACAGCGTCATCAGCAAACAGCCGTAAATTACATGTTAGTTTGTCCATCAGGTCATTTATATAGATAGAAAATAATAGCGGTCCTGTCACACTCCCCTGGGGCACGCCTGACGATGCAATCGTGAAGAATTGTCGTGAAACACCTAGAAAACATATTGCTTCCTGCTACATACTGTATATGTCGGAAGCGTCGACAGGAAAGAAGACAGGTCAGGGCCACACTAAGGCACGAAGACAAGCATTTTTCACGCTAACCAGACGCGACTGGGGGGAAGTGGCGGTATACTCAAAGTTTTGCTAAGGTCAGTGCTAACAGCCGTCATATATTTAATAAAATGCATCTTTGACCATCAGCTGTTTATTAAAATACTTAAAATCGACTAGTTCGGTCCAGGATCACAATCATAGATAAATAGGTATTAAAAAAGATTAGTGAAAAGCATTAAATAAAATAGATCCTGCTCAAAACAGCAGGAGTCACTTTGAATAAAATTACAAATGTCATACTAGGTTATCATAGTCAAAGCAAACATAGACATGTTTGTTTTGATTATGATAGCATAAACATGTTTATTTTGACTATGATAATCTGACATTTGTAATTTTATTCAAATCTTGACTCCCGCTGTTTTCAGCCAGATCTATTTTAATGCTTTTTTGACTAATCCGTTTTAATTCCTTTTTATCTATGATGATCGTCCTGGACAGAAACTAGTCGATTTTAACGATTTTAATAAACAGCTAATGGTTAAAGATGTATTTTATTAAATGACGATATACTCTACGACACACTCCGTGAGGTCTCTTGCGGAGTATAGATGTTGAAAACTGAAGGGAAAATGTAGAAAGGGAATAACTTATTAGCACTTCTGGAACGTGCTTTGCACCCACAAGCCAATGCCTTGGAATCTGTACGAGTGGACGTGGCTATTACTTGACAAACCAGTTATTTTATAGCTACCTGACACTGTTATCACGCAGACCGCTATCTTTAAACTTGAACATTGCATACCTTACTAAAATCTTTATCTGCTGAAGATCGCAATGATAAAGCAGTTAATATTAGTTTCTTAAACGGTTATTTTCACTTCCTAGAGTCGTATTTACAGATAGCTTACATGCCCGTGCTTTGTAACGCTTGTTAAAGAGGGACCTGTGTATATCATTGTTTTTTTAGGGTTCTTGACATAGGTCAGCAAACACAAATTCCTTGTTGGATCGCTCTGTCAATAAACTCAGTTCTCACAGCCAAGATGTCAAATGTAAGTAGAAGTCATTGTCGAAAACGATGAATGTTCATGAAGTTTTTCATACAAAAAGTGAAATTAAGTCCGTACTATGGAACGATGTAAATTCAATGTTAGGTTGTGTTCGTAAAATTAAGACTGCGGTGTCCAATTGTCTGTTTAGCGTAAACTTCTGAAAACAAATCAAAAATGTTCAAATGTCTGTAAATCTGTCGGACCAATCTGCGTTGTCAGCAGTCCGTAGCTTACAAACTACTTAAACCTAGGTAAACTAACATAAGGACAACATCACACATACCCATGCCCCAGGGAGGACGCGAGGCACTTTAGACCGCCTTTTTTTTTTTTTTTTTTTTTTTTTTTTTTTTTTTTTTTTTTTTTTTTTTTTAATGTTCATAGCTTCGCAGAAAGTGTAACATTTCTTGTGTTGACCTACCGCATTAAAATTTCCCGTCGCCTATTATTTTATAAGTTACAAAGGCAAACACACTTAGTGAAACACCCTGTATAATAATGACGTCACTCCGCCCCACCTAGCAAGAAAACCCGTGTGGTTAGCGGCAAAGTGGTGAGCCGTCGAAGGTAGTGGGTTCGAGGCTGACTGCAAGTAATTTTTTTTTTAATTTAATCTTCTTTTTAACAGATACGGAAAAAACAATAATTTGTTACTTGCCACGTATCTTTGAACGTTTTAGCAAATGTGACGCGATTTATACTCTTCGTTGTAACTGTTGGAGAGATATGGGGGAGGGCAGCCTATGCGAATGGGTAAGGTTAGGCGGAGGTGCTGCTTACAGTGTCACGTGACTCGAAGGTAGATTGTCTTATCATTGTAATAGATTCATTTTGTTACAGTCGCGTAACAGTGTAATCAGTTACTTACTGTGCTTTAGTGTTCATGTGCATATTCATACGTTCTTGGTGTTTATTATCATACAATAATTAATAACATTCAGTATCTTTTGGAAAAAAATTACTCAGCTTTAAGCTTGGAACCGAAGTGTGAAATAAAATCGTCCAAAGCATCAGTTCGAGTTGAAGCAAGTGCAAACAAGCCGAGGTAAGACATTCTTTTAATGAAAATATGTTTAAGGGGGGGGGGGGGGGGGGGTGGGGAGGCGGCAAATAGGAACGCTTTCCCCCAGCGCCAAACACAGAGGTGCGCCTAATTGTCTCTTTGGTCGCTGAGCGGGAAAAGGATGTGGGGGGGGGGGGGGGGGAGAAGAGGGCCGATACATCGGTGGGCCGAGCTGAAGGGATGGGGGGGAGAGGGTCGGCGCCACTGCCACTCAAAGAAGTGAACCCCCAATCTGAAGCACCAGCCGCCACTGCTGTTCATTCATACAGTGTAAATTTTCGCGTCCGGCAATGTCTTCAGGTCAAACGCCCGGGCTCAGAGGCCTTGGTCGACGAGTAAAACTTGTTCCTGACGTTTCGTCTCCATCTGCGGGAGACATCTGAGGTCTGTGGTCGACCGGGTACTGCCGCTGTGGTTCGAGGGGGCTCTCGCATAGCGTGCATAGAGGGCACCAGCATTCGTCACTTTACGCTGCGTGACTATCTATGAGCGGTGTCGACTATTAAAAGTAATCTATTATCATTTTACCGCCCCAAAGTCGACATCCATATTTTGTGTAGTTTAAGACATTCCTCTTTCCTATTAAAATTATTCTGGTCTTTGTAAATTGCGTTTCTATACATGCGTGTATGGTAATGCAGTGCCCTAGATAAAACGCTTGTCCCATTAAATTTTACTTCGTGGTTTTCATTATGAAAAGTATGTTCTGCAACGGGAGATTTTTCGGTGTTTCCTAGGCGACAGTTTCGTTTGACGCAGGGTACAGCTCGCCGATATAAAAGGAACCAAGGTAATTCTATAAAAGGTTGGGCCCGGAGCGAAACGATCTGCTATTGGTCGTTGAAATGACGTCAGTGGCGAAGCAGCACTGCTAGCGAGGGGCGCGAAGCGACGTTGCGCCGTCACGTAGAACACCACTAAACACACTAAAGTTTACCGTTTACGCTTTGGTTATTGCAGTTACTTAACTCGTTAAATCTTTCCGATATCCGAAGAATTCCCCGGACGTGATTTTCGACTCTGTGATGCCGCTTTTTTCTCTTTCTTCAGCTTCATGTTGAGGTAGCGCCCTCGCATAAAATTTCGGGTCCGTTAGAATATTTTTATGACCTCCGGCGCCACGTGAGGACATTTCTGAGAAATTACATCGGCTAATCTCTTAGAAATATTTTTGTTTTGTTTTGAAAGTTTGTCACTTCCGTTAATCTCGTTGAACAGCAGCTCAAACTCTGAGATCTGTCGCATCCACTCGTCAGACGACACTAACAAACCTCCTCGTGATAGAAATTCTATCCACCCTTATTCTGCGAGGTGTTTTGGAAGAGGACAAAGTAGTTCATTAGACGACACCCCCAGTGAGGTGACATATTTCGCAGCACGGCGTGCAATGTAGCCTGCCAGATATCTGAATCCTTCAGCTGGGCATTCAACGCCTGTCACAGCAGACGGTGCAGCAGTCTCGCAACTAAAACTTATTTCCTGTCTCTCTGCTTCCCGATATGATATGGCCATTGCTTCAAACATATCCGGCATAATTCAAGACAGCATACTAGATGACAGAAATTGTTGTGAGTCTTCTTCCTGTCTCACAGATGAAGTATTAGTATTTATGTCTTGGGCATTCTTTCACAGAAGCAACAAACGCAGACGATGTTTTACTTCTTTAAGGAGACGTTGCTGATAGAAATAACGAAGACCTCTAATCTGTAAAAGCAAATTTTCAAGGCAGTCCTGGTTCAGTCGTTCTGTTAATATATACTTTATGCCTAGTGACAAAAGGTCAGAATGAAGGCCAAATAAAGAATTGACATTAAAGAGTCCTTTGTTGAATGGTAACAGCTTCCTTCGCTTTCGAATTTGCATTGTTTCACAGCACAAATACATTTTGTTGATAAATTTTTTTGGAGCTGTTCGTTTGTTCCATAGGTTACTTGCTAATGTCCTTTTTGTCAACGATTCTGCAAAAATTTAAAATGTCAAATGAATCATTAACATATTAAACTGAATTAGAGGCATCAAATTTTCTGCCGTGAAACACACGAATAAACGAAACAAAACGTTCCCGCCAATACACAGTAAACAACAAGCTACTGCAGGGCTAAAGCTACAACTGTCGCCAGGTGCTTCGGCGATGACGTCATGCGCAGTACGACGAATTTCTACCTCGGACTGCGCAGTCCATTTGGGCCCCCTCTGAAAGGAACTATGTCAACAAATTGGTACGTTATTGTTATTCACCCAATGTTTCACAGAGAGACCGAGAATTTTTTCCTGTTCCTCGCATCTATGTTTAAATCGTCCCACACTACAAAATATTTGAAACCATCTGCAGTCAATTGCAGATAAAACTCGCCAACATGAGACTGAAATCGGCGGTACTTATAATCTTGATATCTGTCGAAATCCTCGGTAGCATTGTATCACGTAGCTACAGGTTATTTCTATGTCTTGCGCTTATCATCTGAAGATTTCCGTCATTATCTCGCACTTTGTCCTTTTATGGACGTCGAACAGTTTTCTTATCTTTGTTATTGTAAACGGTGGGTTCCAAGTATTTTCTCTTATTGAGTGAAGTGATTAAGAACAGCCAATCGTTTATCTTTCTTTTATCTTATTTACTGCTTTTGCTGTGGAAGCGAGGCGTTCATTGATGAAGATAATATTTACAGATAATTTGTGTGAGGCTGCATTCTTTTACAGCTCTATTACTGCCGAACAAACGCTATTCAATGAATTCTGATTTCCTTCCTCGTCTCTCCTCCTCCTCCTATTTAGAGCGATACTCACTAAATAATTCTCTAAATAACTTGAAACACGTCCACAGAATGTGTGGTCGGGTTCCACTTTCGAGTTATTCATTAAAGTGTTTCTGCACGATTAATATTGTCTATTAGTATGTTAATTATGTTATTCTGTTTGTTAATTACAAATTCCCCATATTCCTATATGTTTAGACCCGTGTGATTGCCCTTGTGTGTTCATGTGAATGTGGAAGGTTGCTTTTAATATTGACTGACTGCCACGCAATGGCTTACAGTCGCCATCTCGCCCTTTAGGCCTCGTTTAGTTAAGAACGCATGGCTTCGTTTGTCGTCTGCGCTGGCGCCTGGTGGGTGGCCAGAGACAAGCTTACTTTGAAAGATGGCGAGGTGGCCGTGTTCTTAGTGTGGTGCCAACCTAATCTTGGACGAAAGAGGTGAAAGTAGATCTCTCTGGGAGCCGTAGAAGAGGATATTATCTTCCTCAGGTAGAGAGGGTTGGTAGACACTATGCTCTGAACGCGCTCTGTATGGCTTTTTAACGCGCTATACATCAGGTGTTTTGTGGGGAAGGTTTTGACGAGGCCTTAGAGCTTCAGTCTTGGTGCGACCGTGGAAGTAAGTACTTCGGCGAATCATGCTGGGGGGAAAGCATGCTGTTAGAACATTGCTTTCTTTGTCATCAGGCAGTCTTGGTTTATCAGTAATAGTTTTCTTGAGTAATTCTTTCGCTATGCTAGGCGAAGTTTTTCTTAATTTACAGAACTCGAGTAATTCAGTGTAAATTTAGTATTCACATTTTCATTTGCAGACGATTTTGTGTCCAGTTTTTCTCAAATTACAATACACGTGGGTGGCCTTCAGCCTTTCTGCAAACTTAGTATGTTTAAATTTTTATTTTTATTTATTTTTTAACTAATGTTTTCGCGGTCCATCTGTATTCAAGTATGCTAAATATTTCTCAGATTTTCTAGTTTGATTCCGCCTTTCCTGTCTTGTATGACCGATTGCACCACGTGCTTTAGTAACGGTCATTACTTCGACCTTTGGCCATGTTTTTATTAATACCAGCTTCCTTCTATATGAATTCTCACGTGTGATTTACTTGCTTATACTAAATTAATTTCTTTTGTGTAGATTCTATTCTCTGTGATCGCACACTATGTGGTACTTAAGAATAGGGTGCCGCTGCCTCCCCAAACATGAGTCCGTTTGGTGCGTAGTGATTTTTAAATTTGTCCTTCAAGACACCCACCATCTCTTCAAAAAACGCTGCCGCTGCTTCGTTTGTCGCTGCTATGAACTGACCCAGCATGGGTTAAGTGTCGCAAGCATTATGTGCATGTCTGGCTTTGAATGAATGAAAGCGATTCCATATATCCATTATGTGTTTGCAATATTCCTCCCACGTTACCTCCATATTCATAAATGGCAGAAACAATTTTATTACGGGCTGTAACTTATGATTTAATTCACTTTTGTACAAGGTGTGTGCTTTATTGTGCTTAATTTGGTCTCCCCACATTTATTTGCTCGTTCATGTTATTGGATAGATGATGATTTAAAGTATCAAACCTCTGCTTTATAATTTCATGCTCCCCATCCCTTGTTTAATTATCTATTCATTATTTTAACATTAATTTTGAGTTGGTTAAAACGTTGGCTGCTCCATTAAGAAGTGAGCAGTTAGATAAATTTCAGTTGCGCAAGTAATGTGGCCACTCTCAAAGTAATTTAGAGCAGCAGTGAGCGTTTTTAACTTGCATTTGTAGATCTCAACTGCCAGAGATTTTCCTTAAATAATTTAACAGGCTACTTTCAAATGGCTCAAAAAGTATGGATCCAGCCTCATAATTTGTACACCTGGGATTTTGTTTATCGGAAAGGCCATTCTCAGGAAACAATGTTGTGCGTGTACGCTGTTCATCTGTTAGTACGCTTCGAAGGACTGTTTCAAGCTAAAACCCTGTGCGTACTGTTAACTCACGGGGCAATTGGTGTCATTTCCCGTAATCTGGAACATGCCACAGCTTGGTATGTTGAACATATGTGCTCTATCGTTACACAAAAATCTTTCTCGTAGTCGTGGGTCAGACGCAATAAGAGCAGCTGGTGACATACCCACGTATTAATATCAATAAACTGAAAACATCCAAACGAGAGGTCGAAACGAAATACAATTTCATGATTGAGATGGTCTATGACATTCTTAAACATACTTCGGTAGCTTGACCCAATGACATGCAGTCTATCTGATCTGGATGAGCAGACTGATTTTGGTTGGTGCAAGTGTCGTAAAGCCTTCTGTCGTTTCCTGACGTAAGTTAACGAGTTACAGTTGTACCTAAACACTTGATATTACAGAAAATGGCCATATCTGCTATATCCATGAAATATCTCGTAATCTTGCTGGTCAATGGAGTACCTACACTCCTCGCAATTAAAATTGTTACACCAGGAAGATGACGCGCTACAGACGCAAAATTTAACAACCTACTACGTGTTGACTTGAGGAAAGTTTCGAACCGGTTTCTCATACACAAACAGCAGTTGATCGGCGTTGCCTGCTGTAACGTTGTTTTCATGCCTCGTGTAAGGAGGACAAACGCGTACCATCACGTTTCCGACTTTGATAAAGTTAGGATTGTAGCCTACCGCGATTGCGGTTTATCGTATCGCGACATTGCTGCTCGCGTTGGTCGCGATCCAATGACTGAAAGCATAATATGGAATCGGTGGGTTCCGGAGAGTAATACGGAACGCCGTGCTGGATCCCAAAGGTCTCGTATCGCTAGCAGTCGAGATGACAGGCATCTTATCCGCAAGGATGTAACGGATCGTGCAGCCACGTCTCGATTCCTGAGTCAGCCGATGAGGACGTTTGCAAGACAAAACCATCTGTACGAATAGTTCGACGATGTTTGCGGCAGCATGGACAATCAGGTCGGAGACCATGGCTGCGGTTACCCTTGGCGCTACATCGCAGACAGGAGCGCCTGGTATGGTGTACGCAACAACGAACCTGGGTGCACGAATGGCAAAACGTAATTTTTTACAGCATCATGATGGTCGCATTCGTGTTTGGCGACATCTCGGTGAGCGCACATTGGAAGTGCGTACTCGTCATCGCCATACTGCGCTTCAGCCAGTGTCATGGTATGGGGTGCCATTCGTTACACGTCTTGGTCACCTCTTATTCTCATCGACGGCACTTTGAACAGTGACCGTTACATTTCAGATGTGTTACGACCTGTGGCTCTACCCTTCTTCGATCCCTGCGAAACCCTACATTTCAGCAGGATAATGCACGACCGCATGTTGCAGGTTCTGTTCCGGCCTTTCTGGATACGGAAAATGTTCGACTGCTGCCCTGGCCAGCACATTCTCCAGATCTCTCACCAATTGAAACGTCTGGTCAATGGTGGCCGAGCTACTGGCTCGTCACAATACGCTAATCACTACTCTTGATGAACTGTGGTATCGTGTTGAAGCTGCATGGGCATCTGTATCTGTACACGTCATCCAAGCTCTGTTTTACTCAATGCCTAGGCGTATCAAAGCCGTTATTATGGCCAGAGGTGGTTGTTCTGGGTACTGATTTCTCACGATCTATGCACCTAAATTGAGTGAAAATGTAATCACGTGTCAGTTCTAGTACATTTCTCCGATGAATACCCATAAGCATTTCTTCTTGGTCTAGCAATTTTAATGGCCAGTAGTGTAAATATTTTGGTACCAGCTCTTATGTGGATGTGCGATAAATAGCAGAGCACTATTGCTGCGCGAAAAGCCTAGGATATAGTGTGAGAGCAGATCGTTTGTGCTTCGTAGCGTTTTTCTAATTAAATAATTTTGGCTTTCTTTAGCATAGCTTCTATTTACCGTTGTCTTTTCTAGAGTTATGAGCAGCCAAAATGCGATGGAGAACGCACTTCTCTTACTCTTCAGTCGATTTGTCAACTATTCCCTAATATCTATTAAATTCAGAGCGTTTGGGAAATACGACGAAGATGCAACTTTGGAATAAATTATGGATATTTAAACAACTCTCTAAACAGTTCGAGTACGTTTCACACGCGAAATGCCAAGTAATTAGCTTTACTGCCTGGTCTAGCTCGACGCTCGACGCCTACTACCTTCAGGTAACTGTGATTCTCCCATGCACGTAATATGACCCCACCGTGTCAGCCTGTTTGTTCCAACTATGGTGTTCATTCCCAGTTTTTCTTTGATTTAATTACCATTGACACCCTCCTTATCGTTATTTCTATCATCCTTGCTAGTTTCGAATCTGTAACCTCAACCTTATTAATAAGGTAACCTGTATCCCACACAGCTTTCACTCCCATACAACAAATTCGGTCGAAAAACTGAACGGTACACTACTAACTTAGTTTTGGTATTGGCTTCCATCTTCCAGAAGAAAGTAAATCGAACCTGAGTGCTTACTGCATAATATTTGCTACATAATGATACCAGCTCTTTCATTATGTTGCCATTCTGTGAGAAAATACACCTTAAGTACTTGACTGTCTACCTGATTTAACATTAGTTTTGGAGATTCTGATCTTCATGCTATAATCCTTAAATCTCTGATCTCGCTGTGAAATATTAGCAACCTTTCGATCGAATTTTCCATGACCACTAAGTAGTCTGCATTTGCGAGACTGCTTTTTTTGTTTTCACCTATTTTAATCTCACCCTACCAGTCTATCGTTTTCAACATACTATCCATAAATAATATGAACAACAATGCTGACAGATTGCAGCCTTCTCTTACTCCTGAAACTACCCGTGAACCATGAAATCAATTTTACAATTTATTATAACTGCTGACTGACGATATACGTAAAGAATTTCAACTGCCTACATACGTTTACCTTCTGTTCCACAATCTTGTAGAATTGACAAAAGCTACCTCCTCGGAACACGGTCATAAGCTTTCTCTAGATCTAGAAAACATAGAGAAATCCTTGTTCTACTCAATGCACTTCTCCATTATCTGCCGTTATCTGCCGTTACACTACGGTCGGGGGTTCGATTCCCCCTCGGGCATGTATGTTTGTGCCGTCCTTAGTATAAGGTAGTTCATAAGTAGTTTGTAAGTTTAGTGACTGATGACTTAAGTCCCATAAGCTATACAAACATTTGAACATTTGATCTGCCGTAAGCTAAAAATCTGGTCTTGACAGCCTCTAATACGCCAAAACCCACACTGACTTTCATCCAACTTGTATTCCACTAATACGCGCATTTTCCTTTCTACAATACCTGAGAAGATTTTGCCCTCTACGCTTGTTAGAGAGATACGTCTGTAATTGTTACAATCTTTTATACTTCAATGCCTGAAAATTGGTGTGATTACTGCTTTCGTCCAGTCCCACGCCATTTCAGTTATACTGTATAACCATTTCAGACCCGACATTCCACTGTATTTGACGAGTTCTCACTTAATTTTATCTACACTAGTCGCATTGTCATTCGATTGACTAATGCTGACATCACATGATTTTCAGCATTCAGTATTCCTTGCCAACATTATCACTCAAAGTCGCCGGGACGGGAAGTAAAATTTAACAAATTTCGCCGCAGATTAAATAATGATGAGTGTCATCAAGGAATCCTCTGAATACACGTGCATCCTTATCTGCCTTCCTGAATTCTTTATCTGTTATTATATAGTCAATGGCAGTCCTGGTTTCCTTGCCTTCCCAGTTATACCAGTGAATGTGATGACTGAGCCTATACTGGCACAGAAATTCCAGAACTGTTTTCCGTTCCTGTTGGCCTCCATATCCTCTCCAAACTTATCCATAACTTTACATACCTTCCTGTTCGATTTCCTATCTTGGCATTCAAATCACTAACGAACAAAAGTTCGGTGGCAGGATGAACAGGATTTCTGGTCAGGTGAGTACAGGATTATAAATACAAAATCAGTTGGGGGTATCACAGGAGTAGGACTAATAATGAATAAGAAAATAGGAATGCGGGTAAACTACTATGAGCAGCACAGTGATCGCATTATCATTGTCAAGATAGATACGAAGCCAACACCAACAACAATAGTACAGGTTTATATGCCAACTAGCTCTGCCGATGATGAGGAGAGCGAAGAAATATATGACGAGCTAAAGGAAATTATTCAGACAGTTAAGGGAGAGGAAAACTTAATTGTGATGGGAGACTGGAATTCGGTAGTAGGAAAAGGAAGAGAAGGAAAAATAATAGGTGAATATGGACTGGGCAGGAGGAATGAAAGAGGAAGTCGCCTGGTAGAATTTTGCACGGAACATGATTTAATCGTAACAAACACGTGGTTTAAGAATCACAAAAGAAGGTTGTATACGTGGAAGAGACCAGGAGACACCGGAAGGTATCAGATAGATTTTATAATGGTAAGACATAGATTCCGGAACCAGGTTATAAACTGTAAGGCGTACCCAGGGGCAGATATAGACTCTGACCATAACTTGTTAGTCATGAACTGTAGGCTGAAACTGAAGAAACTACAAAAAGGTAGGAAAATAAGGAGATGGGACCTGGATAAGTTGAAGAAAAGTGAGGTTCTGGAGAATTTCAGAGGGAGATTTAGGCAACAATTGACAGGGGAAAATAAAACAGTAGAAGAGGAATGGGTAGCATTGAGAGATGAAATAGTGAAGGTAGCAGAGGACAAAATAGGTAGAGAGGCAAGACCTACAAAAAAACCTTGGATATCACAGGAGATACTAAATTTAATCGATGAAAGGAGAAAATATAAAAATGTAGTAAATGAAACAGGCAAAATGGAGTACAGACGACTAAAAAATGAGATTGACAGGAAGTGCAAAATGGCTAAGCAGGAGTGGCTAGAAGCCAAATGCAAATCTGTAGAAGAATGTATAAGAAGGGGAAAAGTGGATACCGCCTACAGGAAAATAAAAGAGACATTTGGGGACAAGAAAAGCAACTCTACGAATATCAAGAACTCAGATGGGAAACCAGTTCTCAGCAAAGAAGGGAAAGCTGAAAGGTGGAAAGAGTACATAGAGCAGCTCTACAAAGGAAATCAACTTAGAGACGATGTTGTAGGAAGGGAAGAGGAAGTGGATCAAGATGAAATAGGAGATACCATACTGAGAGATGAATTTGACAGAGCCTTGAAAGATCTAGGTCGGAACAAGGCCCCAGGAGTAGATGACATACCCTCAGAGCTACTAAAGTCTTTGGGAGAGCCAGCCATGACAAGACTATTTGAACTGGTATGTAGGATGTATGAGACAGGCGAAATGCCCTCAGACTTTAAGAAAAATGTAATAATCCCCATTCCAAAGAAAGCAGGCGCAGACAGGTGTGAAAATTACAGAACCATCAGTTTGATAAGTCATGGTTGCAAAATTTTAACACGAATTATCTACAGGAGAATGGAAAAGCTGGTAGCAGCTGACCTCGGGGAAGATCAGTTTGGATTCAGGAGGAATATAGGAACCCGGGAGGCAATACTCACTTTACGTCTTATCTTAGAAGATAGATTAAGAAAAGGCAAACCTACATTTTTAGCTTTTGTAGATTTGAAGAAAGCTTTTGACAATGTTGACTGGAATACACTATTTCAAATTCTGAAGTCAGCGGGGGTAAAATATAGGGAAAGGAGAGTTATTTACAACTTGTACAAAAGCCAGACCGCAGTTATTAGACTCGAAGGGCATGAAAGGGAAGCATCAGTTGGGAAAGGAGTAAGACAGGGTTGTAGCCTTTCTCCGATGTTATTCAATTTGTACATCGAGCAGGCGGTGAAGGAAAGCAAGGAAAAATTTGGAATAGGAATTAAAGTTCAGGGGGCAGAAATAAAAACATTGCGTTTTGCTGATGACATTGTAATTTTGTCAGAGACAGCAAAGGACCTGGAACAGCAGTTGAATGGAATGGACAGTGTGTTGAAGCTGTCGTATAAAATGAACATTAACAAGAGCAAAACAAAGATAATGGAATGCAGTCTTAGAAATTCAGGCGATGCTGAAGGAATTAGATTAGGTAACGAAACAATGAAGGTGGTAGATAAGTTATGTTACTTGGGTAGTAAAATAACATGTGATGGTCGCATTACAGAGGATATAAAATGCAGAATGGCAATGAGAAGAAAAGCATTTTTGAAAAAGAGAAATTTGCTAACATCGAATATTAAGTGTAAGGAAGTCTTTTCTGAAGGCATTTGTGTAGAGTGTTGCCTTGTACGGGAGTGAAACATGGACGATAAGCAGTGTGGACAGGAAAAGAATAGAGGCTTTTGAAATGTGGTGCTACAGAAGAATGCTGAAGATTAGGTGGGAAGATCGCATAACTAATGAAGAGGTACTGAACAGAATTGGTGAGAAAAGGAATTTTTGGCATATCCTGACTAAAAGAAGGGATCGCTTGGTAGGACACATTCTTAGACATCGGGGAATCGTAAAATTAGCATTGGAGGGAAGTGTGTGGGGTAAAAATCGCAGAGGGAGACCAAGAGACGCGTATAGTAAGCAGATTCAAATGGATGTGGGTTGCCGTTCTTATGAGGAGATGAAAAGGCTTGCTCAGAATAGAATAGGGTGGAGAGCTGCATCAAACCAGTCTCCGGACTGAAGACCATAACAACAACAACGAACAAAACAGTGTCCTTATCCCTTAACTACTGCATCACTGCGTGATGATGCCTTGTCATCTTGACCTTTCCCTTTAGGGGGAACAAACTGACACAATAGTAATTTTCTTGCTTGAAACTGCCAAATATATCCACATCTGTCGCTCGTTTACATACTTTACTGCCATCGGACTTAGTTCATATGATTTCCTACACTGCAATGTGCTTTTGCTTTGACCCCTGACAGTTAGACCTTATATTATCCCACTTTGTCTTCTCTCCCTAAAACGTCTAACCCTCTGCCATCTAACTTTTTCCCAGAGCAGCCGCAGTTGGTGTTAATATCTCCACACCTCAATCCAGATCGTTTGCCACGGTGTATCTGAGGAGTCCCTCGTCTGTCAGTTGGAGGTGAGACTGCCATCATCTCCAAAGGTTCCTCACGTTTCGCTCTGATTGTTACCAGCAATAGATCGAACTTCCAGGTTGGCAGGTTTCTAACCTTACTTGCCCAGGGTGCGACGGGGTTTTATTCCTAACGATTGAGATACTAACCGGTAGATTTGGTAGCCTTTGCAGTCTGAGCGCAAAGAAGGGCCTTGAATCAGAGTATGTTGGAGATACCCAAACTTATTCCAAAATAACTGGTATCCCAGTTGCCAGGACCATTTACTTGGCAACTCATACGTTGCCCATGGTTCGTGAACTAAGACATGACAACAGGAAACCGCTCTACGAACCACTAATAAAACAAAATATTCGGAAGCAGAATGACGGTCAAAACACCACCAGAACCCAAGGTAACTGTGTAATGGGAGACAGAGGCTGATCGGCTTTTCCAGAACAAGCTTTGACATTCTGTATTCACATTTCTGGAATGAAGACTACTCAGTAGAAAGACGCCGTATGAAGCTTGTTGATATAACCGGGCAATACATCAAGAAGCAAACATTTTACTGGTAACTCCAGTAAAATACTTACAAGCAAAAAGCTATAGTCAGGCGCAATCTTCAGGTTTAAAGAAACGCGTAGATAACATGTGAGTGAAATTATTTGACAGCATCGGTATTCGCAGATAGCATTGTATCATGCAGATATTACTTATCTCCTAATCGTTTTCTTATCATTCAGAACATTTAACAGGTCTCCTTTTATAGCTATAGATTGGGCTTGATATTGGCCCACTTTAGGTTACGGTGGTAACACTACAAGTGGGCCTTTGCGATCGTCTTTTGACAGCTCGAAATTAAAATAAAAATAACGGTTTGACCGTTCACCTGACACGAAAATTGAATAACCTAATTTGTAGAGGAGAAAATTCTCTACAACTTTGCTCTATTATGTTCATACCTCGTATCGTTGCAGAGATATTCGCAAAAATAACGGCGATTTTGGGATGTCTGTCTGTCTGTCCGGAAATTGTTCCCCGTTTTTAAGACGAACCGTTCAACCGATCAACACCAAATTTTACAGACATAATTGTTGGCTACGAGAGACCAGAACCTCGCCTTTTCAAATATTTCGGACAAGAAATACGTCAGTAATGCCAAAAAAGTCGTCTGTAATGTAATTTTAATTGCATAGATACCGTTCATCTGACGCTAAAATTGAATAACCGAATTTGTAGAGGAGAAGATTCTCTTCAGCTTTGTTTCCTTATGTAGGTTTTTTTTTTTCATATCTCTTATCGTTTGACAGATATTTGCAAAAATAACAGTTTTGACACCCTCCACTGAATTAACGAAAACCAGACGTTCGCAGATGTCACGTGACATTCCGTGCCCAGAACTCTCTCTGGCACAAGCCATCTTGCGTTGCATATTTGATGATTTTCTTATTTTAACTTACACGTTGTCACTTCAAAGCAATAGCGCACTGAAGAATTAACAAAAACACGTCGTTATTCGTACGATAAATGAAAGTCTAGTGTCTACAAATGCCATATTAGCAGCACTTAACAACGGCCATGAACAGTATGAGATTAAAGAACGCAATTTTTGAATGTTGTCCGTAGCGTAGTGTGTAATGCGGTCGACTGTGACGCTGAAGGTCAGTGGTGCAAAAGAGGCGACCACCGAAAAGTTTTTTTTTCCTAAAAGGGTTTCAGACACTCTTATTAATTAATTTTTTATTGTTCACATTATTATTTTGGTCCAAAATGTTTGCAAAAACTTATAAAACTACAAATCTAAAGTGGGCCGTAAAACACGTCAGTGCGATTTTTTTTTATTATTGTGAGCGGTTGTTACAAGCATTCTCTGTTGCCTAGCAAAGTAAAAAAGACTAGTTTATCATTTATATTTCGTTTATCTCGTTTACTGCTTCGTAATAAAGATGAAGTCATAACATTTGCAGATTTATTTGCGTCCGGCCGCATTCCATTCCAACTATGTACGCTGCCACAAAACAGCTATGCACTTGATTCATAACTGAACCGCACTTTTTATTTATGAGGGTTGGTACTTAGTGGCAACACTGCTGTGGAGTCACTATGCCATTCCAAGCGGTCTAAAGCACATCACTGCGGAGCGCGCGGTTGCTCGCCGTGGAGGTTCGAGTCCTCCCTGGGGCATGGGTGTGTGTGTGTTGTACTTAGGTTAGTTTACCTAGGTTTAAGTAGTTTGTAAGTTACGGACTGATGACCATGCAGTTTGTTCCGATAGATTTACAGACATTTGAACATTTTTTTGAATCTACTATTGTCGCTGAAAGCACACGTTGAGATACCTGCCTTACATCCGAGGAAATGGACTCACCGGCGTGCACACAATCGTTGGAATGATTGGGCAGTACTGCTGTGAAGCTGGTTAGGTCGCAAATTCTTTATTATAGGTCACACTTCATGTACAGCGTGCCCTCAAAAAGGACGCGTTTCGGAATCACCATCATCAGATTAGCATCTCTTCCGTGCCATGTTCACACGTGAACAGTTGTAAGATGTTATTTGATATACATACAAAAGCAGTCTGATGATGGTAATTCCGAAACGCGTCATTTTTTAGGGCACGCTGTACATGAAGTGTGACCTATAATAAAGAATTTGCGACCTAACCAGCTTCACAGCAGTACTGCCCAATCATGCCATCGTCGTCGCCTGCCTACTCAATGACTATGTCGGGATAGCACATATTAATACAGTAATTGGAAAAAGTGAACAAATACTGAACATCATTAGATCCCTCACCAGGACATGGTGGGGGGCACATCCCTCAGTGTTGCTGCTCTTGTATCGTGCCCTCATCCGATCCAGACTAGACTATGGCAGCATGTTCTACAACTATGCAACAAACAAGCAGTTAGAGAAGCTAGACCGATTCCAGTACCGATGTATTCGCACTTGCCTAGGTGCAATGAAATCCACTCCAACAAATGCACTACTGGTGGAAGCTCGTGAGATGCCCCTACATATAAGGAGTATGTAGAGAAGCTGTCATGTTCACAACACCCAATACATGAAATACTACGTCTGTTTCATTCATCCACTGGAAATTGGGGCAAAAAGCTGTATGATATAGTTACAACCTACAATGACATTGCAAACATCAGTAGAAATATTTTATCGAACACACAGTGGCCTATATATAAATATGACTATTTCGTGCTCAGGGACCAGATCCCGTTCCAAATAATAGAGGGAAAGACTCAGTTTTTGGAGACGATCTCAGCCATGCAAAGACAACTGCAGGTATCAGGAAACAAGATAATTCACATATACACAGATGGATCAAAGTCGGCTGACGGAAATGGCACTGGATGTGCCATTTATAGTCCACAACTACAAATGGAGCAAAAATTTAAATTACCAGAGAATGCTTCGATTTATTTGGCTGAGACATATGCAGTTCTAAAGGCGATACAGTACACTATAAATCAGAATTACTCACACTTTGTAATATTATCGGACTGTAAGAGTGTACTACAAGCAATGTCTAATATAAAAATTTCGAAATCCACCAATGAATACCTGCTACAAATCCGCCTATGGTATCATGAAAGTTTGAGAAGACAGAAAAAGATCATATTCATGTGGGTGAAGGCACATTGTGGCATACCAGGAAACGAGAAAGTGGATCAGCTGGCAAAGCAGGCAACAAGTAATGGGACAAAAATAGAGCTAAAACTTCCTTACACTGAATATGGTCATATTATTCGCAAAAGGGCATTTGACTCTTGGCAAGAAGAATGGACACATAGCTCACGCTACAAAGGACGCAACTATGCTCATATACAAGTTAGAATACCTAAAAGACCATGGTTTGATATAGTCAATGGACCCCGACAAGCAACGAGTACATTAAGTAGAATAAGATTTAACCATGGTTCATTCCCTGAACACTTATACCGATTGAATATAAATCAAACACCGGCTTGTGATTGTGATGGCATCTCGCGAGGAGATACGAACCATTTATTTTTTCAATGCCCAAAATATCAAGAAGCGAGGAAAGGTTTTATTATCATCTATCATCAAAAATAAAGTGCCACAACCAATGACAATGAAATCCTTACTATACGAATCCAACACAAAAGTCTACGAAGCCATAATCAAGTTTATATGTAACGGAAAGATTAAAATATAATGGTCATTACTAAAGTAATTTGGGCAATAAAGGACTATATAAAATGAAGGAAGGAAATAATAGTATTATATGGCATTGATTCTAAGAAAGAAATGACTGAATGGTTTGAAACCGAAGTCAAAGAAACAAAGAAACAACAACAACAAACATTTACAACAATCGTTGGAAACCAACAGCATCTAAAGAGAAGGCCGCGGTGCTGCTGTGCCACGTCACGCCGAGTAGGTGGCTGCTGGTAGCTGAGTGGCTGGCCAATAGAGCCTGGCCGGCTGGGGCCTAGTGGACAGCCAGTGAGATACGCGATCGCAACCTACGCTGCGTGACCTCACACGAGAGATCTGCGGCTCTCTCTTTCGGTGGTAGTGGGGAAACACAGTCACTTTTGAGTGAGCGCTCTAACGTAACGGTCTAACTATGTTCTAGAAAACGGAACAACGGAACTGGATCACGCACGACAGTGTCATCAAGGTCTTCAGGAGCCGTGCAGGGAATCGGCATTGCCGTGCAGGACAGTGGCATGTTGAGTGAAACCCTTCAACGAAGGACAGACATGCATCGTGCAGATCGTCCTAACCGCTAGGAGCTAGCGTCTCTGAAGAAGAAGTGCATACTGTTGCCGCGTTAGTGCATCGTGATCGACGCCGCACTATTCGTGAGCTCGCCCACGAAATCGGATTAGCGCATACGACCGTATTTCGCATCCTGAAGGAACGCCTGGGCGTGTGAAAAATTGCATTACAATGGGTTACGCACGACGTGGCTATGTAGACTTTCCCGGCGTATTAACTTATCAAATTCTTCACGGGTTTCCAGCCGGATGATTCTGTCAGCTGAACACAATATTTCCGCGGTCCAGCTGAAGAATTTGATCGGGTCCCGCACGAATTAACGGAAATGCAGAAGTGTATGCATTACGACGCTGCTCGGCCGCACTTTGAGCGCTATAAGCGAGAAGGAGAGGCTTTCGTACGCCGTATCGTAAGACTGCTTGAGACATGAGCCACAACGTACGAAGCAAAACTGAAACGCCAATCTAAACGAATGGCGTCATTATGCGTCGCCGCGAAAGTCGAAAGTGCGTCAGACCAACACCGTCTGGATAGTAGGCCTGTGCGCTAGTGTGCTACGTCACGCAGAGTAGGTGGCGACTGCGTCGCTCACTAGCTAGCCGATGTGAGGCTAGCCAGCCAGTCAGCTACGCGATGGCGACCTACTCTGCGTGACGTGGCACGCTAGCGCACAGGCCGTCTATCCAGACGGTGCTGCTCAGAGCCCCAGTATGTGAAAGTTATGTTTCTCGTGTACGACTCTGAAGGTGTTATCCTAACGCATTACGTTTCCCCACGGTAGAACGTCGACGTATTACTGTTCTTTTTTGGAACATCACCTGCGACCTGCTTTGCGAAATAAGCGGCAACACTTTCTGCGCATGCCACCCATCATTTTGCACGACAATGCGCGGTCGCACACAGCGCAAGCTGTGGCTGCTCTGTTCGGCCGATGGGACTGAGAAGTACGGTACCATCCGACATACACCCTAGACTTTAGTACTTGTGACTGATTTGATTCCGAAGGTGAAAGTACCACTTCGTGGCATTCCTTCATAAGCGGCATATTTAAGGTTTTCTTTCTATTATTATCAATCCTATGTTGCCAACAGAAAATTGCTAAGGACAGTTACCTGTGTAATGGAGGTAATCGTAAATCTCCAATGTCGACGCAGTTCAGTACACCATGAGACGTCCCCTATCGTAAAGGTTACAATGCGAGTTACACACGCTGTCCAGTGCGTTCGAAGAATCGTTTTCAGCTAAGACCGCAATTATGGCATCGTTGCTGCTTATAATTTGTACGTATCTCTACGTATTTTGATGCCGATACCAACCATGAGACACAAAACATCAATAACCATAACTTGCCAGGTAGGTCGCCAAAGTTGAAAAAACACCCGATGATGACGAATACCTACAAACTACGGCCAAATAATGAGAAACAGCTGCAACGAATGCAACTCTGAAGGGTCACAAACTTCAGAAATAAAGGCCATAAAATACTACGTTACTAAATACCTCATGAACTGAACCGTCTGTGACGAAATAGGGCCAGTTAGAATATTAATTTAAATATCATTGACCAACTGCAGAAACACTGCTACGTAACCGCCTAGCCGTGCGCTCTACGGCGCTTTGCGTCGGACTGCATGGCCGTACGCCGTCGGAGGTTCGAGTCCTCCCTCCGGCATGGATGTCCTTACCGTACGTTAATTTGTTATTAAATTTAGGTACCAATTTCCAATGAAGTTAGGTCCCACAGCATTACAAACTTTTGAACTTATTCCCCAATTTCCTGCGCTCAAATGAAACGCCGTACTGATAATATGTACTAGTAAATACACGGACATACATCATAAAACCTTAGCATAACGATCATTGCGAGGTTGAAGTGTTCTTCCGTGTCTGCTTGACATATAGGTCTGCCTCATCGCTATTTAGATTTACTTAGGTCATTTTGTAAGAGTACACCTGTCGCTGCATCTTACTTAACGTAATGTAGATATTGTGTTAAATTTGTTTATTTCATGTATTTTTCATTTGTTATATGCTAGATATATTTTTATGTAACGTCATTTTCTATATTGGATCATTTAGTGTAAACATGTACTATATGTGAAAACCCGCATGAATGCACGGACATTCTTATGCTGTAAGTTAGCAATGCGTCAGAGAAAATGTTGAACCTGTTGTAAAGACTGTCTTTGGCACAGAAGTAGTAGCTGTGAGTGTCGCGCTGCTGAAGCAGTCGCGGTGCGGACTCGCCAAAGTGAAGACATAAATGCAGTCGCGGAGCGGACTCGCTATAGTAAACACATAAATGTTTTGTTGATGGTGCAGAGGCACGGTAGGCGCAGTGTGGCGCGAGTTTAATGCAATTGCGATAAGCCTGAGAGGCGTACTGTTTAATGTATTGAAGGAAGTGCGAAACAAGTTTTTTATACTCAGTGTAATCTTTTTTCATGTGTGCAAGAAAAGTAATTGTTTGGTTATCAAGTCCATTATCACCGAGTGTGATCGTTGTTGTAGTAAGAGTACCTATTGTAATCATATCTATCTTGTTTGGACTTCACGACGAAGACGACGAAAACAGATGAGTACTATTGTAACATTTCATTTTGTATGCATGTAAATGTAGTGTCAACCCAATCAGAACTTTGGTTCAATTATACATGACTTATTTTGAAACCAGTCTTAATTTTGTAAGTAGTTGTAGTCACCCCATTATCACCATTATTAGATTATGTTGATAATGCCTGTACATTGACTCATTGCACCACGGAGTTTCACTGTATTGAGCTATTATCATTGCAATCAGAGTCTATCTGGTATTACAATTTTTATTATAACACGAACACGCCATCGCCACTACATGAATTCTGACACATTTATTAGTGACGTTGTGCTGTTCGTGAATCGTAAGAGGTGCTAGTTGGAGGCTGTAGTCAATGCTAAGTCAGATAGGGCCAAGCTTAATTAATTACCACAGTGACTGTTTCAAGATAATTAATATCTTTTTTTTTATTCAAAATTTTTAACTTTCACTGCGAAAGTGTTGTTGCGACCCATTAGTTGTGATTTGCTGCAACATTCAATAAATTATTATTATTACTAGAGTATACTATTCCGCATTCTTAATTTTGAGATTATTTGATAATTTTCTTACAAGTTCTTCATTGGTATAATATTACGTACAGTAGGGAATACTCAAAGACGCCCTTGTCGCATACTAGTAGCGGCCTCCTCCTAAAACGCTATCTCTGCTCTGAATTTCGACCCTCTTATTACCCTGGCATCAAGAAGGAGATCATTCTTCAACTTCGATGATCTTTCTGTGTTCGTTTCTCGTACTGTTAACAAGGCCTGTACTATAGTCGGATTAAAATGACTTGCAACTTGACGTTTGTCAGCTGCGGCTACAGTGTTGCCACGACAGCTGGCGCTCCGTACAAGGCCGGCCGCGATGGCCGAGGGGACTGAGGCGCTCCAGTCACGGTCTGCACGGCCACTACGGTCGGGGGTTCGAATCCCCCCTCGGGCATGGATATTTGTGCCGTCCTTAGTTTAAGGTAGTTGATAAGTAGTTTGTAAGTTTAGGGACTGATGACCCCGTAGTTAAGTCCCATAAGCTTAACAAACATTTTTGCTCCGTACAGCGCCACTGCGCCGAGTATTATTAGTGATTTGCACACTTTCAGTACCGGTAGTTGTTGACCTATTTAGTGAAGCTTTAAATGTACTGAGATGACCTTCGCAGTTGCATATTGTTAACATTTACTGCTGACAATGCGATTTTACAAGGCTAAGATGCCGAACACCAAAAAGAAAGCGTGTACCGCAATCATTTTCGCTGTAACGAATACAACGAAATAGACGGAATACTTCTAACAATGGATGAAAAAAATACGTCTGTGAATTGATGTAAACGACCAGAGTTGTTTTGTGTTATTTGCTGACTAAAATGTTGTTGTGATATACGAGGCATAAACAAAATCGTTAATGGGATGAGCGATAAACAAGAATCTTTAATGGGATGAGAGATTAAGTGTCGCGTAACTGAGATAATTGGCGACAGGCAGTTTAGTGCTGCAAAATCAGCCAACACAGTTAGCAAAGCTGTTATTAAAACCAGTGAAGTAATCATAGTTTGGCTGCAACGATACAGCCAGGTATCAAACGTAAGAGATATATTCTTACACTTTTTCGTAATCAGATAACGCTGATTCATATTTAGCAGTCACTGAATATTTACAAATATACTGCAGGGACTTCCATGTTTCCAAATTAATAAAGAAAGACATGCCATAGTGAATACGCCGTTCACCACTGTAAATGGTTAAAACGACCACTGTCCCATAGTTTTATTAAAACTGTACATAGTTAAAAGGCACCTTGAAAAACTGAATTTGACAGTCGTTATACTTAGAGATTAAGTGAAATAATGAACACACTAATGCTGTGTGGCTGGTTCATGAAGCTTTCTCAATATCAGAATGTAGAATGCTGTCAACATGTCAATACTCGACGATAAAAACTAACATCAACGAGCATTTTTGAAACAGAAGTCAATGCTAAAAACAAACTATAATTTCTCGCCTTAATTAGTTCCATGAAACTGTCCTCAATGAGCTGATGCGTTACACCTTATAGGTGACACAGTCACGGCACATACATTGCAAAACGAAGCTCACCGTTTGAAATTAAGGAAATTTTCTGTGTGTACATACCTTCACCGACTGCTAACTGCAAGCTGTTGCATCATCGAATGTAGGGTGGATATCACTCATTTCCGAATCACTAGAAGCTTCACCAGACACTGCGACGACACCAGATAACAACACACACGCACAACGACAGCAACGAAAACGGTTCCTAACCTAAGACGCACGCTTCTACACAGCACTAGCCAAACAATGGACGGGAGCTGTCCACCTGTTGCGGCAGCTTGGCAACAGGGAGCAGTCTGGGCGTGACGTTGAGCGCTCTGATTGGAGGAAGGGATCTCCAGCCCGTCAATTGTCAACTAGCAAGTAATTTTAATCAGAGTATACCACGTCTTGCTTTGATAAAAGGTGTGTTGTTATCTTATGAAATAAATCCTCCATTCAGTTCAGAGCTCAAAATGTTGGTTATAATTTATAGTTTGCTTCTCCCTCCCCGTCAAATATTTGTAATAAGTTGTTTTCAGCAAATGATCAATCGCAATGATGAATGATTTCGACGACATTGTGTTTAGATCGTATTCGCCTTTACATTTAAATTCCACTCAAAATTACCATTTTTTATTTTTTTTTATTTATTTTATTTTATTTTTTTTATTTATTTTATTTTATTTTATTTTATTTTATTTTTATTTTTTTTTTGCAATAGAACCTGTAATCCCTTTTAAATATTCCGCAAAGTCCGATGTTCAGTGTTTTTCCAATTTTTCCATTACCATCATTATAACTTCAATACCATTTTTCACACGGTTAGTTACATACGTTCAAATGATTAATTACATGTAATTAGATTCCATTTTGTGCCAGCCCATCACAGAATTATAATGAAATAAAAGGTTTCCGCTCGGTAGGCGATGTGAGATGTTTCTTTTATTAAACTTCAAAACATATCAATTTCGTCCCTATGATGGGACATCATCAGTGCAGAATTTCAATTCATGATGACCTATGTGCTCTGCTTAAAACATTTTTATCAGTCATGTCAGAAAAAAAAAACATTTTAAAGGTGTCGCCGGTACAAGTCACAAGAATAAAATCAGGTAGCTGCTTACGTACACCTACGCAGCTTAGCCTGTAGATCTAGCGTAGGTGTACGTAAGCAGCTACCTGTACCGGCAAGACCTTTTAAATGTTTTTTATGACATGACTGATAAAAATATTTTAAGCAGAGCACATAGGTCATCATAAATTGCAATTAGCACTGATGATGTCCCATCATAGGGACGAAATCGTTATGTTTTGAAGTTTAATAAAAGAAACATCTCACATCGCCTACCAAGCAGAAACCTTTTATTTCATTATTAATTACATGTCCAGTAGTTCACTACGGCGAGTGGTTACCATGAAAACGTCAAGAACAGCCCTTCAAATTTATTTTAATTTTTACAGGTTTTTGATATTTTTATTCAGTTGAGTTCCACGGAGACGCCAATCCAGTGAATCCTGTCCATTTCTAAAGCGCTTCTGTGTGCCACCAGGGAGAGAGAGGTGCTGAGTCCATGAGAGACAGAGAATCGGCCTTCAGGACAGGCAGCCATCTATTACCACAGAGTAACATATACAAAGGAGAAGCCCCCCTAAACCACTGTCCTATGCTCCCCTCGTAGTTCCGTAAGATGCTAGCAGGTGTCAGGCCGTTTCCTGGCTTAGTGTGCCTCTCGCACGTCAGAGGGTAGCGTGGAGGGGAGGCTGAGGGGAGAGCTTGTGCCGCCTGCCACGAGGCCACGGCTCTGTCCGGCTTGCTGCCGTTTGAGGGGAGGTGGTGGTGGGGACAGCCGCTACCTGCCGCCTGCTCTGTCCAGTTTAAAGGGCTGCTTCTGACCGCAGAGCCATGATGGGACATATTACGGAACTGCTGTAAACCCTACCTCCCCGCACCCCTGAGCGTACGACCAGGCCCTTGCAGAGGTTTCCCGTCTGTATATATTTGTCTGTGCTATTACACAGTGAGAGGGCCGCTCGATGGTGGTCCGGTCAGTAGACCCCGTTGCGTTGGCCGGAGAGCGTGGCGAGGCGTGGCGCGCACCTGGGGTGCGTCGAAATTTGCGTCGTAATCGCCCTGAGAACGGCAGAGGCGCGCCAAGATGTTCCGTTAAGGTTCAGGTCAGTGTCCGACCTGGAGAGGAATACTTTCTGCCCAAACAGCTATGTGGGCGTGTTGCATGGGAAGGGTTGCCACTGGACTGCACTGAGCGGAATGACAGTTTGTCGAAGCTATCTTGGCGCAGTGTCCGCGAATTGGAGGAAAATTGGGCGATTGGCTATTGCTACCTAGTGTGGGGGTAGCCCACACACTAAAATAGTGAGTGAGGTAAATATAGGAAAGGTTGGAGAAATGCCAGCCGACTGTATTATAACCCCATACTGTTTCAACAAGCCTTTCAATATAACAATTGGAAGTAGGGAGCAGTGGGAGAAAATAGTTCGACACCGTACGTGTCAAAATCAGACCAAGGCGTTGGGGCCAGGGTATACGGGGTGCAGCCAAGACTGGAGGGCGTCATCTCTCTAGGGAAACTGGCCTCCGTATTCCAGGCGGAAATCACTGCCATCAGGGTGTGTGTGGAGGAGAATTTGCGTAGGTGCTACAAAGGCCGTTGCATCTATATCTATTCAGACAGCCAGGCAGCCCTGAGGTCACTGGCAGCTCCTGCAACAAGTTCTAAAATTGTTGCAGAATGTCAGAGGGTTCTGGTGGAGCTAGGGGAAATCAATAGGGTAAACCTATTGTGGGTCCCTGGCCACTCGGGGATCAGTGGCAACGAACATGCCGACAGATTAGCCAGAATGGGGGCAGAGACTCCATTTATTGTACTGGAACCTGTCCTGACAATCACCAAGGCAATGATCAAATTGGAGCTACATAACTGGCTCAGAAGACAGCACGTAGAATATTGGACCAAAGTCTACCAACAAAAACATGGCAAGGTAATGATGCCAAAGCCATGTTTTAAAAGAAGCTCTGCAATCCTGGGCCTGAACAGGAGAGAGATTAGACTCATGGTTGGATTGCTGACAGGCCAAGAGGACCCGCCACAGTCTGTGATGATGGTGATGAAACTGCATCACATCTGATCTTCAAATGCATTGCATTGGAGAGTAAAAGGCACAGAACATTTGGGAAAACCAGACCTGAAGAAATTGTGTCTAATAAAGAACTGGTAAAGTGACTCCTTGCACTGTTCAAGGGCATTGGTTGGCTTTACTAGATATACAGGGAGCGATACCGCACAATAAACTTAGTTTTGGTGCAGGTAGTGGCGGGTTGGACAAGGACTGTTTTGGCTTCCCTGAAAAAATCAAATCAAATCAATCAATGGGGGGTAGCCTCGCGTTTTGCTAGCAGAGTGCGGAGCAGCGCTCCAGAAGGGATTCCGCCTTAGGCAGCCAACTAGTGCGGTCGGCTCGACTTAGGTGCGTAAGTGAGAGTGTATTTTGAGACTTCGGTTACTTTTCCACCTATTGCGTTTTTGGGCTTGGAGTTTCAGAATAACTGTTCAGACACTTGTGTCAGTAGACCTGCGTATCACAGAGGTGTGAAATAGGCTGAGAGTAGACCATTCACGCTTTTGCTTTGAGATGTTTTTTTTTTCTTTTGATTGGACCACGATTTGCAGCACTCCAACGAACTGCCGCCGCAGTCCCAGCGACGCCCAGCACCAACAGCATTTGGTTGAGTATTGCTTGTAACTACTAGTCTCATCGTTTAGATGGTTTTCTTAAACATCGTCTTGTGTGGAAATCGGTCGCAATTATAGCACGCTCCATTGGTCTCCTTCGTGTCTTGGGTTATTTGCCGCTGTCTGAAACTCCAGTTGTACACTCCTGACCATTAAAATTGCTACATCACGAAGATGACGTGCTACAGACGCGAATGACAAGTAGAAGATGCTGTGATATACAAATGATAAGCTTTTATAGCATTCACACAACGTTGGCGCTGCTGGCGAAACCTACAACGTGCTGACACGAGGATAGTTTCCAACCGATTTCTCATACACAAACAGCAGTTGACCGGCGTTGCCTGGTGAAATGTTGTAGTTATGCCTCGTGCAAGGATGCGTACCATCACGTTTCCGACTTTGATAAAGGTCGGATTGTAGCCTATTGCGATTGCTGTTTATCCTATCGCGACATTGCTATTCGTGTACGTCGCGATCCAATGTCTTTTAGCATAATATGGAATCGGTGGGTCAAGGAGGGCAATACTGAACGCCGTGCTGGATCCCAACGGCCTTGTATCACTATCAGTCGAGATGATTGGCATCTTAACCGCAAGGCTGTAACGGATCGTGCAGCCACGTCTGGATCCCTGAGTCAACAGATGGGGACATTTGCAAGGCAACAACCATCTTCACGAACAGTTCGACGACGTTTGCAGCAGCGTGGACTATCTGCTCGGGGACCATGGCTGCGGTTACCCTTGACGCTGCAACACAGACAGAAGCGCCTGGTATGGTGTACGCAACAACTAACCTGGGTTCCCGAATGGCAAAACGTAATTTTTTACAGCATCATGATGGTCGCATTCGTGTTTGGCGACATCGCGGTGAACGCACATTGGAAGCGTGTATTGCTAAACTGGCGTATCACCAGGCGTGATGGTATGGGGTGCCATTGGTTACACGTCTCTGTCACCTCTTGTTCACAACGACGGCACTTTGAACAGTGGCCGTTACATTTCAGATGTGTTACGACCTGTGGCTCTACCCTTCATTCGATCCCTGCGAAACCCTACATTTCAGCAGCATAATGCATGAACGAATGTTGCAGATCCTGTAGGGCCTGTCTGAATACGGAAAATGATCGACTGATGCCCTGACCAGCACCTCCAGATCTTTCGCCAATTGAAAACGTTTGGTCAATGGTGGCCGAGCAAGTGGCTCGTCACGATACGCCAGTCACTACTCTTGATAAACTGTGGTATCGCGTTGAAGCTGCATGGGCATCTGTATCTGTACGCGCCATTCAAGCTCTGTTTGACTCAATGCCCAGGCGTATCTAGGCCGTTATTTCGGCCACAGGTGGTTGTTCTGTGTACTGATTTCTCAGTATCTATGCACCCAAATTCCGTGAAAATGTAACATATGTCAGTTATGGTATAATATATTTGTCCAATGAATACCCGTTTATCTTCTGTATTTCTTCTTGATGTAGCAATTTTAATGCCAGTAGTTTAGGAAGAACTAGCCAGTCATTTATCAGTGTTATTTTTGTATTTTTTTCATGTACTCTAATCTGATATTGTTTGACATTTTTAAGTTCTCAGAACTGTTCCAATTCTCGTCAATTAATGGATCTTATCCTGATACTGATCCTTTGTGATATGTATGAAGTACATTTTTAACTTAAACTGAATCTGATTCCCCAGTTTTCATCATTTTTGATGGGTGTTTGTTTGTCAAGTGGGCAGATATATTTTAGGGCACATTTCAGTAATTATTAGTAGGGGTCTGGCAATCCACCCCCCTCTATCCTTGTGCTCCCCTTTTCCCACATATCTGTACCTTTCAAGTTATCTAACCTGATCCAACAAGTCGTAATTTTACAACCAATACTTTCGCCGATTTTATGCAGCCACCAGGTATTCACAACGAGGGAAGAAGAAAGTCAAGGTAAAGAACTAACTAATTTTTTAATATGCTGTCGAAATACTTCCCACCTTTGTTATGATAAAATAATTTTTTCTTGTCATTTTACTTTTTCAAAATTAATTACAATCTTTTTCCCGTCTATCGCGTTTCAGAATTATTCCTCTTTTTTTCATTTTTCGCAATTTTACAGCTTGAACCATAATAAGCAGGTAGCAGTATTAAAAAAACTGGCGACCTATACCTAGGACTTAACTGTTGAGTACCCTTAGAAATCAGATTAGAATAGCTACAATTGGCTTCTTTTGGCCCACTTTAGGTTACGGTAGTAACACTAAAAGTGTGCCTTTGCGATCGTCTTTTGTCAGCTCGAAATGTAAATGAAAATAACGGCTTAACAATTCATCTGACACGAAAATTGAATAACCAGATTTGTAGAGGAGAAAATTCTCTACAACTTCGCTCTATTATGTTTTTTTACATATCTCGTATCGTTGCAGAGATATTCTCAAAAATAACGGCGATTTGACGATGTCTGTCTGGCTGTAACGTGTTCCCACTTTTTAGGTCGAACCGTTCAACCGATAGGCACCAAATTTTATAGGCATAATTGTTGGCTACCAGAGACTAGAACCTCCCTTTTTGAAATATTTCGGACAACAAATACGATAGTAATAAAAAAAGCCGTTTGTAATGTAATTTTAATTGCAAAAAATCGATCATCTGACGCGAAAATTGAATAGACTAATTTGTAGAGGAGAAAATTCTCTACAACTTTGTTCTCTTATTTGTTTCCATATCTCGTATCGTATGAGAGATATTTGAAAAAATAACGGAGTTTTGACACCGTTGAATTAACGAAAACCAGCCGTTGGCAGATGTCACGTGACATTCCTCGCCCAGAACTCTATGTTGCATACGCCATCTTGCGTTGCGTATTTGATGATTTTCTTATTCTAACTTACACTATGTCATTTCAGAGCAATGGCGCACTGAAGAATTAACAAAAACAAGTCCTTCTTCTTACGGTAAATGATAATCTAGTGTCTACAAATGCCATATTAGCATCAATTAACAACGGTCATCAATATTATGAAATTTAGAAATACAGTTGAGGACAGTTAGCTGTAGCGTTGTGGGTAACGCTTTGGACGCTGAAGATCAGTGGTTCGAAACCAGCCACTACATAATATCTTTATTCTTAAAAGGTTTTCAGACACTCTTATTAATTAATTTTTTATTATTTAGATTATTATTTTGGTCCAAAATGTTTGCAAAAACTTATAAAACTACAAATCTAAGGTGGGCCGTAAAACACGTCAGTGCGATTTTTTCTTTAGCGTTTGTCCCGCCTGGTGGCAGGATCAGCTGAGTGGATTCGCTGTATCCATTTTATTCGCTCATGGGCCATGTTTGGGTGTAGGTTTATAGCTTTCAGGTCATTTTGCAGTGTATCGGGCCATCGCTATCTTGGTCGTCCCTTGGGTCTCTTTCCAGAGACTTCGACTGAGTAAGCTGCCTTTGTTACTGACTTGCCGTCTACACGCAGTACATGTCCACACCATCGCAAACGAGTTTCCCGCATTTTCTCTTGGGTGCAATCCCAATCGTTTCCTGATGGTGTCATTTGAAACGTGATTCAGTCGAGTGATGCCACCTGTCTAAGCATATTCCTCTCCATGACCCCTAGTCGTCCTTCTATCTCCCTTGTAGCTGACCAGCACTCGGTACCATAGACAGCGACAGGCCGTATGACAGTCCGGTAGATCTTTGACTTCAGGTGGTCCTTCATCCGACGATCGGAGGTCACTCGAGTAATCATTCGCCATTTCATCCAAGCTGCCTGTGTCCTTTCACTGACCTCGTCTGTGAGTTGTCGTCGCTACTATAGAACCGAGATATTTAAATCTGGATACTCTTCTCCACCAACGTCAGCTGTTCTAGCTTCTCTTGGGTCTGATGTCATGTATTCAGTTTTCTTCTTGTTGAGCCCCAGGCCACACTGCGGAAGTCGGTCGTTCCACTCTTGTGTTTGGCGCTGGAGATCAGACTTTTTCTCTACAACCAGCATGACATCATCAGGATAGAGGAGTGTCAATGGTAGTGACTGTGCAGGTCCGTTGTGTACATCACAAGAATGAACAACGTGATGAAGCCGAGCCTTGATGGACGCTTACCGTGGTCTGAAAGTCGTTGAATGCTTTTTACTTCAACATACAGTAGCTGTACGCAATTTACAAGATACTCTGGGATGCCGTGTTCTCGAAACGTTAACCGGATTAGTTCATGCGGTACCCGATCATAAGCTTTTTCGAGGTCTAGAAAAGCGAGGTGCAGTGGCTTGTTCTTTTCACGGTGGTTCTCCACCAGCAGCCGGGCAGCGTGGATTGCGTCAGATATGCGACAATTTTTCACAATCCAGCTTGGATCCTTGTGATCTGTACTATCTCGCGGATCCTCTTGTCGGGAATGCTTCGAATATTTTTATTGCATGGCTCAGCAATCTGATTGGTCGATAATTTGAGCACTCAGCAATAGCTACAATAGTACTGAAATATACTGTGTTACTCTACTTCATGTGCAATGATTTTTTTTTTTTTTTTTTTTTTTTTTTTTTTTTTTTTTTTTTTTTTAATTTTCATGCTCTACCGCAACCATTGTTGCCGAAACTGTTTAAACGAAAAAGAATTAAAAAATCTCTACTATAAAAATTGAAAATATCTGGAGGAAAAATTACCTTCTTGTTAATTTTCAGTATTTTTCTATCAGTATTTTCAGTAATCACAACAGTAAGTTGAAAAATGACCAACACGACTTTCGCGAGTGTGTTTCAATAAGACGATTCTCACGTATCTACCGCGGCAGACTTGCTAGCGTGTGCAACTGCCGTGCTGTGATAGCAACATCGCTGAGTTCATAACAACCAACACCGCCATTACATGTGAAATGGATCTAGTATTTACGTTGTTCTGTTGTGAGTTATAGTATGGTAAAGTCTTTACCATAAACACACCCAGACAGGTGACAATCATGGAGTGAAAATTTCGACAGTCAGTCGCAACAGATAGAACCGATAGTAAACCCAAGCATGACAGACGACCGAATAGAAAAATATACCGGGTGATCAAAAAGTCAGTATAAATTTGAAAACTTAATAAATCACGGAATAATGTAGATAGAGAGGTAAAAATTGGCACATGCTTGGAATGACATGGGGTTTTATTAGAACAGAAAAAAGTTCAAAAACTGTCCGACAAATGGCGCTTCATCTGATCAGAAAAGCAATAATTAGCATAATAAACTAAGACAAAGCAAAGATGATGTTCTTTACAGGAAATGCTCAATATGTTCATTATCATTCCTCAACAATAGCTGTAGTCGAGGAATAATGTTGTGAATTGCATTGTAGAGCATGTCAGGAGTTATGGTGAGACATTGCCATCGGATGTTGTCTTTCAGCATCCCTAGAGATGTCGGTCGATCACGATACACTTGCGACTTCAGATACCCCAAAGCCAATAATCGCACGGACTGAGGTCTGGGGACCTGGGAGCCCAAGCATGACGAAAGTGGCGGCTGAGCACACGATCATCACCAAACGACTCGCGGAAGAGATCTTTCACACGTCTAACAGTATGGGATGAAGCGCCATCTTGCATAAAAATCGTACGTTCCAGCAGGTGTTTATCAGCCAGGCTGGGGATGATGCGATTCTGTAACATATCGGCGTACCCCTCACCCGTCATGGTAGCAGTTACAAAACCAGCATCACGCAGTTCCTCGAAGAAAAAAGGCCCGATAACGGTAGATGTGGTAAATCCAAACCATACCGTGACTTTCTCGTCGTGCAATGGAGTTTTCACGACAGTTCTAAGATTTTCGGTAGCCCAAATTCTGCAGTTGTGGGCGTCGACAGACCCTCGGAGCGTGAAATGAGCTTTGTCGGTCCACAAGACGTTACTCAACCAATCGTCATCTTCCGACATCTTTTGAAACGCCCACACCGCAAATGCCCTCCGCTTCACTATATCCCCAGGTAACAGTTCATGATGCCGATGGATTTTGTAAGGATAGCATCGGAGGGTACACCTAAGTGCCAACCAAACAGCAGTTTATGGACTGTCGGTGCGACGTGCGACTGCACGAGCGCTGACTTACCCGTGCATAGACGAACCCGCTACAATTTCTTCCTGAACAACCCGTGGCTTCGAACTTTGAAATCATTCTCGCCACAGCTACATTTGTCAACGGACCTTTACCCGTTCGACTCCCTTTCTTATGGCGATAGGATCATAACGCTGAACTAGCACATTCCCCATTCTGATAATACAGCTTTACTAAAAGCGCATTTTCAGGTTACGTCAACATGCTGCGACTGCTGATGCATATGGTTCTCTCTCTCTCTTTCTCTCTCTCTCTCTCCCAATTCCCCATTTCTTTTTCTCTTTTTTTTTCTTTTTAAATTGTGATTTCAATTCCCCTGGCAGCGCTCATAGGCGCTCTTCAGCCTACGGGAAAAAAATGACAGCAGAAACATATAAAATATAAAGTAGATAAAAGTTTGGAGATACACACATAAAACGGATATGTTAAGTGGAGATAAGAAAGTATTTAAAACGGAACGAAACAGTGGCGTCATAAAAGTTTGACACGGCGATGGCGGAGAGTAAAACAATTGCTCGAGGTGCAGTAGCACACACACAATTAAAGTAAACACTGGGCGGCGGCTATGGGTTGACCATCCATTATTGTTGGATTAAAACGAGAAAAACACCACACTTACGAAGAAACACACAGTTAAAACCGATGGTGTCGGCTGAGGGTTGGCCGTTCACTGTCGTTAAAATAAAACGATGTAACTAAAAGACACCACACTTTGTGAAGCACTCCCACAGAAGCACGTTAGACGTTTCACATACGGCGGAGCACTCACAGTATTAAAGATGTGATGTGGATGGGATGAGAGGGAGAGAGGGAGAGAGAGGGGGAGGAGCCACCGGGCCAGTGGGGAAGGGACGGGGGTGATGATGTTCGAGGAAGCCATGGAGAAGAAGGAAAGGGGAGGACGGTAAGAGGAGGATCTGGAGGTACTACTGGGTAGAATGAGGAGGGGAGAAAGGGCAGGAAGCGAGGGATAGTCGGGGCGCACTGGGAGAGAAGGGGGAGAGGGAGCAAGGGGAAGGATCACAGCTGGTATGAAGGGTAGACATCATGTCGGAGGGCATCATCTTGGAGGGGAAGGGTACGGAAGTTCCCACGGGAAAGGATCTGGAGTGTGTGGAGTGTGGACAAGTGGAGTGCAGGGGGAATTCAGTGGTGGAGGCGCTGCAACGGACCAGGTGCAGAGAGGAGGGGATGGACTAGAGGATTAGGCGGGTCTGATTTGCGGGATATGTAACGGAGGCGGAGATGTTCAATAAAGAGAACGAGGTGGGGGAAATGAATGAGATCGTAGATCTGCATGGGGGGAGGGGGGATAAAGGGGGAAACGGAAGGTGAGGCGGAGGGCAAGGCGCTGCAGTATCTCCAGAGATTTGTAGAAGGATGGGGGAGCCGAGATCCAGGCTGAATGGGCAACACATAGGATAGGTCAGATAAGGGATTTGTAGGGTGAGATAGAAATCTTTGGGTTAGAAGGAAGGAATAGTGTAGAGAGCAAGGTGTTCTTGGAGGAGGCGATTGGCATGGACGAGGGTGGTAGCTAAGGCAAGGAAAGCTGTGTCATTAGCATATTGGAAGAGGTGTATGGCGTAGGCATATCGGAGGTACACAGGAGATGTAGGAAGGGAGTGAGGACAGAGCGCTGGGGCATACCAGTAAAGGGATAGAAAATACGGGATTTGGTGTTCTGGATCGTAAAATAGGTGGGGCAGTTGGAGAGAAAAGAGGCAATGACCCAGACAAAGTTGATCGGAAGAGGATAGGTTTGAAAAGCAGCCCAATCGCAAGCCCGTTCTAGGTCTAAGAACACAAAGATGACGGCATGATAGCAATCGAGCTGGAGGGAAAGGAGTTGCGTAAGGCCAAGGAGTTGGTCATCGGTGGAGAAGGAAGGACGAAAGTACATTGTGTGTCAGGGAGGAGGTGGTAGAGATGGTGATGGATGCTATGGGACAGGATGGATTCTAAGATATTGCTGAACACCAGGGTGAGGCAAATGGGACGGTAGGACGAGGCAACAGAGGGGGGTTTGTTGGGTTTAGCAACAAGAGGATTCGGGAGATTTACTACAGGTGGGGGTTGCAGCCAGCGTAGCGGATGGTCATATAGAGGGAAGCAAGAGTGGTGAGGAAAGGGAGGGGACATTCCTTGAGGTGGCGGTATTTGATGCGATCATGGCCGAGAGCCGTGTTGCGTTTGGTGCGCAGTATCAATTGTATGTTGTGTGCAGTGATTGGGGTGTTACGATCTGACGGTGGGATGTGGACCAGGTATTGGAAGCCGGGAGCTAGGGGTGGGATGGAGACATCGGTTTTTTCATGAACATATGGGAGCAAGGAATAATCAAAGTTAGGATTGTCGGGGATGGAGAAGACATCAGATTGGAAAGAGGCAAAATGGTTAGCCTTACTGGCATTATCAGGAAGGGGCTGGTCAGGGTGGAGGAGAGGGTATGTGGGCATAGGTTTTGATCCACTGAGGCGGTGGAAGGCGTTCCAATACCGAGACGAGTTGATTGGGAGGTGGGCATTAAGCCGTGTCACTGTCTGATGCCAGTCCCGGCGTTTTTTGGCAGTCAGGAGGCTGCGCACCTGTCGCTGGAGTTGCCGGTGGCGGAGGAGTGTATCCCGGTCACGGGTTCACTGGAAGGAGCGGTACAGGCGGCGGGATTCCCGCAGGAGAAGGACAGCCTGTGGAGGGAGTGTGGGACGGTGCGGCTGGACAGCTTTGGTACGGATGTGGGAATGGACGGCATCAGACAAGGTCGGGAGAGCTTCTCTCTCTCAGTAAAGTGCCTTTTACATACGATTTTCATGCGCAGTCACTGACGTTTTGCTGTCCAGCGCCATCTATCGGACATTTTTTTCTTTGTTCTAATAAAAACCCATGTCATTCCAATGACGTGCGTAAATTTTTACCTCTCTGTCTACATTATTCCGTGATTTATTAAGTTTTCAAATTTATAGTGACATTTTGATCGCCCAGTATTTCTGCCGCCACAGACGCAAATGAAGCGTCGATAGCACACAGAGCTTCACACACACCAATAAATACTGTAACAGATACACAGGAAACACTGCTTAACAGATCTGAAGTTTTGTTTAGCAAATTAAACCAGTAAGTAGCGCCACAGACAGAAAACAAATTTGAAACGACGAAAAAACACTAAGCAAGAATTTCGAGAGCAACAACGACACCTCACCCGATTGGAACAACAACTGAAAATAGCAGGATAGATGGTGACACGGCACGAAATAGAACTAGGTTTGCACAACTATAACAGAGACAAAGCAACTTACCTACATTAATATCTGACGAAATCGTTAAACAGTTAAATTTGCAAGCTGAAAATGTTGAAAAACAAATAAACCTGAAGCTAAATGATAAAGACAGACGTGTCTGCTGACGTTCTCCATACCGTAGACGACAAAATGACGTCAGTACTTGAACACGTCAATAGTTTCGTGCAAACCACAAAATCATTAGCAGCTGCCATTCGCAGCATTACGCTTGACATATCTACTTTACGCATCGAGCATGAAAGTTTAAAATCCACAGTAACGCACATTACAACACGAGCAAATAGTTAAAGAAAATAAAACCGAGTTCAGGAATTTCTACAAAGTACTTAAATTCAGATTAATGATAGGGTTCACACTGAATAAGCAAATTTCATACAAAATGTTGCTACAAAGATATACGAACATCAAGGTAACACAGTTGAAGTCATTGCAAGACGATCTTTCAAAAGTAAAGACGTATCTTCAAAGTGAAATTCCGTAATTAAAAAGACAGTAGATATGTAGGCAAACGATTCACAAAAAGAATGGGGAATCATAAAACCAGTCAGACAGTACGTCAACACAGCACAGCAAAGTTCACCATTGGGATCATCGTCTATCATAAATCAACCGCACGGAAATGTTTGCATCACGCTACAATAAACACCTGAAACGAGTCTCACATCAATCTTAATTGAGGATATAATAATGGAAAGTCCAAGTTGGAATTAATAATACAGTGAGGACAGTTTACAACTCACCGCAAAGACGTGGCGACGAGCTGCGACAGGCACATACAAAAGACACACACATACAACACATTCAGCTATCGGCCATGGCCTTCTCCAGAAAATAGAGCACTCACGCAATCACACAGGCACACAACACAGTCATACAACCATCACCTCCGACAGCCTCATCAAACACCACCATTTCCAAATGTTTGTTTCAGAGAATGAAATAGTACGCCCCGTAATACAGGGCACGTGTCTTGAGTATGAAGGGAGCATTTTTTTCGCTCTGAATTGAAAACACGCATTGCTGCAGCGCTGGCGGTTCCAACTACCTTCACGATGGACTTCTGTCGCTCACTTGTGTTGTTTCTACGTTTGTAGCGTTCACACATTGACAAAAACTGCAGTTTATTTTAGTCCTTGTTCTGGTTCGTATACAGAGTCAACCACAAGACCGGTGATGTAAGTATTTTTATGATAATTGTGAATACCGTCTTTATTTTGGATTAAAATCTTACAATGGCAACTATGTTTCACTTTTATTTATACTTCAGCGTATTTAAAAAAATAAAAAATAGGATTATAGGAGGAGGAGGCAGGAATGCTTCTAAATGAAGATTCGGACGACAGCGAGTGGTCTGAATTTCAATGGTTTGACGGGAAAAAAACAAAAAATATCAGCTAGTGACCACAACAGTGAATCAGAAATGGAAGTAGTTCCTTTAAAGAGAGGAGGGCATACACTTATTGAAGAGGAAATGCGACGTCATGAAGATAAAGAAGACGGTGACGATAATTTTGATTTTATGTGTGAGTATTTTGTTGGTAAAGATGGTAAAACTAAATAATCTAAGGAAAGTGCAAGAGCTAAAACGGCGAAAACGCCCTAAAAATATAAGTACTACCTGGTCCGAAGACGTCTGCTAAGGGTATTATACAAGAATTGACAGTAATCCATACGAGTTTTAGCACAAATATGATTGATTCACTTGTGGAATACACCTATTTGCATGTCAGAAACTTAGTATCACAGAACATCTATTCCAGAGAGGGTGACGTATATACAGGGTGTTTCACTAAGAGTGTTTGCCTCTGTAACTTCATTTTAATGCGGTAGGTCAACACAAGAAATGTTACACTTTCTGCGGAGCTATGAACATAGTTTATTGTATCATTTTCCAAAGAGTTACACCACAAAGATATTTTTTAATGGAACAATAGTTTTTTTCTATCGCGTATTGGATTCGTTTAAACCAACTGCATCCAAATCAATTTAAACTACATTCCTATCACTCTTAGTTTGGGAGCTACAACCCTTCAAAGTTCCGGGGGCGGAGACTACGACAGCGTAGCTGACTGGCTGGTAGTCATAAGACAGTGGGTCGTGCCCCAGGAGATAGCCACTCGGCCAGTCAGATACGCTATCGCAGCCTCCGCCCCCAGAACTTTGAAGTGTTGTAGCTTCCAAACTAACAGTGATAGGAATGTAGTTTAAATTGATTTGGACGCAGCTGGTTTAAACGAATCCAATACACGATAGAAAAAAACTATTGTTCCATTTAAAAATTATATCTTTGTGGTGTAACTCTTTGGAAAATGATACAATAAACTATGTTCATACCTCCGCAGAAAGTGTAACATTTTTTGTGTTGACCTACCGCATTAAAATTTCCCGTCACCTATTATTTTATAAGTTACAGAGGCAAACACACTTAGTGAAACACCCTGTATATGAAGTAAACTTGTAGGGAAGAGATATATGCCCTCATTGGAATCCTTATATTGAGGGGCTTAAATGGTGGAAATAAAACAAACGTTTAAGACCGTAAAACCTGTACGTTGCATGTGTTGTGGTGTAGGCGCTTAGGTGTGACTTTATTGCTCATTAAACATATCTTCTATTTGATAAAGTAAAGCAAACACCTAACCCTGCACCCTAATTTGTATACCTTCATACCTAATATCTAACAAGTTGTTTATATGCAAATTTATCTTAATCATGGGTCGCCACTGTATTTTATATAAAATCACAGAAAAATTAACTGTGCCTATCCTAACCGTCTAATGGCCACAAGTTAAGATCTCAGAAGGATATATTGTTTTCCATTAGGTATACACATGAAAACATAATTCACCAAAATAAGTGAGAGGGTTTTAATGAGGTAAAACAATTCCAAAATAAATGATTATATTTAACCATAAGGATAATACAGCCTAACAGAAAAATCAAAGTTTGAGACGAGTTGTCACTGTTAACATATACGAAGTTCGAACACAAATCACGTTAACCCTGCGGCGGGCGCGTGGCGGCATACAGTGCCGCCAATTTTGTTTTCTGTCAATAATTACGTCAGCGTGCCGAGCATGCAACAATGGTGCTAGATATGCTTCGATTGTTTAGTCACGCGCCAAACTACATTACTGCGCCACCAATATACTCACCATAACAGCTGTGACTGACCTGTGGAGTGGACGACTGCACCGAGACGGCACTGCGTACCGCACGCGCCCGGTAATGTAAGTACATGTAGCCGTACCACTGTCGGATGTTTTGATGATTAGAAGCTTTGTTTTACAACTATGTGGGTGTATTATGTTTTAGTTATTAACATTGCTTTGGTTTTAGAATTATTTTATTGTCTCCCAGGTCCGCACAAAGGAAAGGACTAACACCAGAAGAAATTGAGCGTCTTCTTCTGTAAGAAGGAGTGGGAGGTGCCATCTTTGTGGTGGTAAAAAAAAAAAAAAAAAAAAAAAAAAAAAAAAAAAAAAAAAAAAATAAGACCACTGACACTTGTAATTGCTGCAAAAGATTTGTTTGCAAGCAACATTGCCACAATGTTGTCACATGTAATGATTGCAGAGCTTCTCTGGAGGAAGAAAGTGTGTGATTCTTGATATGTATTAGCTGACTGACTTATTCTTTATTATTACTACAAAGATTTTATACATATTACATTGCTTTCACAATGGTAAACAATCAAATCATATCTGTGGTTATAATTTATTTAGAATTTGTTATTAAAATAGTGGTTACGAAATATCCTGGGAAATTATTTCAGATATACAGTAACAATTTTAATTTACCCATGTACCCTCTATATATGTATACAGATCATATTAAAAGTTGCTGTTAAGAATGATGTTATACACAATAAATAATTAATTTCACCCAAAAATTAAAAAATAGCTTTTCTAAGTATTTAAATGTAGGCGGCACTGAGTGCCGCACGCGCCCGCTGACGTAACAATCTTACGCGCGCCTGCCGCAGGGTTAAAAAAACACAAAACATGAATTAACTGAATACTTCATACAAAATTACATAAACAAGACTGAAAATTACTGGCTATATCCATAGATACAGTAACCTAGCGATCAAGAATGCAACTGAAACAAGTCACGGATTAGAAAACAAGACTATTACTAACGGGAATAATCAGTGCCCTATCAGGGGTTGCGGTTACGCAAGCAATATACTGTACCCAAATAGGAGTCTTGCAGAACTCGCAGTAGCAGCAGCGTCGTTGGCAGTCACCAGGCTAGGCGGCCGGCGGCGTTGAACGTGAAGTACAAACTGCGTAAAAGCCGCGAAGTGGCGATATTTACCTCTGTTGTGTGCGCTTGCCGAGCGACACAGGATAAGCAAATAACCGTGTCTACGGTAAGCTAGACTAAAGGCTAGTCTACACAGCGACACTAGGTTGCGAAACTTGTTTCATGAAATGAACTGCGCGGAACTAGTTTCTAGTATGTCTGTAGACTCGGCGCCAATACTATACACTTCAGTTTCGTCGTTTTGTGAGTGCCGTAGTCGCCGTAAAATGAAAGTTTTGGTAGCTGTAAGAGTTGTGACGGAGCTATTGCTTCTCTGTGTGAAGTCGCTGCATAAGACTAAACATAAAAGACAATAAGAAACCTGTTTGGGTTCATGAATGGATTAAAACAAGACGTGAGATTAGGTTGCTCAGCGACCTTGCTGAAAGAAATTGTGATTGAAGACTCTAGAAGTTATTTTAATGTACTTAGAATGTCACCAGAGCAGTTAACGTATCTCTTAAACAGAGTTAGTAAGTCAATAAAGAAACGAGTTGCCGTTATGCGTGAAGCATTAGCATTGTTACCAGAACAGAAATTACAAATTGCATTACGTTTCTTGTCAAGCAGATATTCTTCTCTGCAGTGCTTGTACCGTGTTCCGAAATCCACAATTGCCATACTTCGTTGGTATAGGTATTTCGAATTGGATGTATTTTAGTCTGCAACGCATTAATCGTCAACCCACAATATTTAATTTCACAAATAATTGCCTAAGGAGCACTAACACGTCGTTAAAATCGCACAAACACATACACAACGCATATATGTTCAAAAACAGAATTATTTCTTCCGTTCCCCCCCTTTATGTTGTATTTTGTTCTGTATTGGTGATAACCTAACCTAAAAACACGCGCAAACAGTTTCACCAAAGTTGGAAGGTGCCGAAACTATTTAGTTTCGTCAATGAGTTGTGCGAACGCCTGCTGCGCATGCGCATTGGCCAGTAGCGCAGTTTCATGAAATGTAGTGTCGTTGTGTAGACTAGCCTCAACTGTGGTCGCAGATGACGATACAAAATCAAAGTTCAAAGTCTGGTACCAACAGACCAACACTCTCAAAAATAACCAAAGTTCCTGACCGACGAAAGCAGTGGAAAATACAAGTCCAAACTCAACACTTGGAAGAAATTCGCGACACGACGGCGGGTTAGTACCACGCCGTAATACCTTCCCGATCGCCGGTACTCATAAGAGTTTCTCGCCCTCTCTCTGCTTCTCGCAAAAACTCGATAGCCGCGAGGACAGCCACCAACGCGGAACCCTCAGACCAATCGGGACCGTCCACAAAACATCTGCCCAATTGAACTGACGACCTGGGGGCTACCAAATGTCTTGCAAAAAGAAAAAAAAATATATGTAATCAGCGAATGGCGCGCTTTCCCGCCAACTGAAGGCACATTCCTCCCCCAACCTGCCGGACTACCCACACTTGGTCACATAGTCCAGCTAGATAAAATCAGCTGCCACCATCAGGGCAGCGATGTATACAGCTTTCTGCGTCATCCCTCCCCCCCCCCCTCACTGTCTGAGACGCACTCTGCCTTCCTTTCTCAACCAGCCTGGTGGTCCCAGTACTATAAAAAAAATCGCACTGGCCTGTTTTACGGCCCACTTTAGATTTGTAGTTTTATAAGTTTTTGCAAACATTTTGGACCAAAATAATAATAATAATAATAATAAATTAAGCCCTTAGGCCCTGTCTTAAGCCCTGTTAGGAAAAATAATTAGGTAGCAGCGGGTTTCGAACTACTAACCTCCATCATCACAGTCCAACGCATTGCCCACTACGCTTTTTTCCGCTCTTTTTTGTGGTTCTTCAGGTAGACCTGTGCTCTGCGGTCGTTCGTTTGGTTCGTTCTTGATTGTTGATTGAATATTTGGCTCAGCTATTTTATTACAGAGGGCGTTTAGCCACCTGACCGGGCGCGCTGAGCCACGGCGCCCTGCAGCTTATACTATTAATAGTCGTTAACTGATGCTAATATGGCATTTGTAGACAGTACATTATCATTTATCGTACGAAGGAAGACGTATTTTTCTGAATTCTTCAGTGCGCCATTGCTTTGAAAGGACAACGTGCAAGTTACAATAAGAAAATCATCAAATACGCAACGCAAGATGGCGTATGCCACAGAGAGTTCTGGGCGAGGAATGTCACGTGACATCTGCGAACGGCTGGTTTTCGTTAATTCAATTGAGGTGTCAAAACTCCGGTATTTTTGCAAATATCTCTCAAACGATACGAGATATGAAAAAACATATGGGAACGAAGTTGTAGAGAATTTTCTCCTCTACCAATTAGGTTATTAAATTTTTGAGTCAGATGCATGGGTAAGCCATTATTTTCATTTAAATTTCGAGCTGTCAAAAGACGATCGCAAAGGCCCACTTTTAGTGTTACTACCGTAACCTAAAGTGTGCCAAAAGTCACATTTCTAGATATTCCGCCAAGTTAACAGACAGGAGATACAGAGTTCCCGTGAAGATCAAACCGCATGACCGCCTCATCGCCTGCTGCATTCCGTTAAACCGAAGGCGCCACACCCATAGCAGGTGGACAGCCAAAAACGCCCATCGTAAAGCTTCAACTGGTGAGCTAGGCAGGTAACGAGTGGTCAAAATTACTAAAAATTTCCGGGCTGTTATGCCGTGGTCTAGTGGATTTATTATTAAAACCCAGCGTTTCGTCCCCGACTGCGGAGGACATTCTCAAGGGGGATCGTGGCACTTTTGGATGTCCGATTCACACCCTGGCTCGCTACTGACTGAAGCCAAATTCCGTTTACAAGGGCTCGCGGGCAGTGGTGTGACGTCAGATGTTTTTGACATGCGCGCGCAGTCCCCCTTGAGAATGTCCTCTGCAGTCGGAGACAAAACGTTGGGTTTTAATAATAAATCCACTAGACCACGGTATAACAGCCCGGAAATTTTAAGTAATTTTGACCATTCCGGCCGTGAAAGTTTACATTTTACAGGCAACGAGTGGAGCGCAGCATACGGCCACTGTCCCACCCGGTCGCCGGTAGAGAAGCCCCGCTAAACAGCGAACTCTAGGCTGACCACCCGTCCCTCGCCCCAGAGTAACGGTAACGTGGATAGCGTCCCTTCCGCTCACAGCCTCGTTTCGCCAGCAAGCCAGGCAGCACAATAAATGAAATGTAATTTCTATACGAACTGACTATAATACAATAAAGCTGTTCTCTTATACCCTCAGTGGAAAAAGGACAGGCAATAAGAACACATAACAGCAATAAAATTAAATACTAATAGAATGATATACATTTTCGTTTAAGAATTTATCAATTGTTTTAAAAAATCAATTGTTTTAAAAATTGATTGTAAGACTTTATATAGTAAAAGAAACACTATTTTGAAAATTAACTTAAAAATGTCCTCTCATAAAACAACCAATAAATTCTGGAGCCGCGTCAGCTGTTTTAATTGAGATCCTTTTATATACAGGTCCACTACCGGTTTCGCGTCAATAGAGACGCATCTTCAGGTGTTACTGTGTTAAACAACAAAACAATAATTAAAATTACAGGAGTTTAACTTTATTTACTTATTTATTGTTTTTTTTTTCTGTTCCATAGGACCCAATTGAGGAGTGAGACTCATGGAACAAGTAAATACATTAATTGTTACACAAGAATGGTAATAGAATTTATTAAGTAGTCCTTTGCACATGACAATCTTAAGACAAAGTGAAAAGAATCAATAAAGAAAAAATGAATCAGCTTAATTCTTTAACTTTTCTAGGAGTTCCTCGACAGAATAAAAGGAGTGAGCCATAAGGTAACTCTCCAATTTAGATTTGAAAGCGTGTGGGTTAGTGCTAAGATTCTTTAGTTCTTGTGGCAGCTTATTGAAAATGGATGCCTCAGAATACTGTACCCCTTTCAGCACAAGTGTTAAGGTAGTGTGATGCAAATGTAGATTCGACTTCAGTCTAGTATACACCGAGTGAAAGCTGCTAACTCGTGGGAATAACCTGATATTGTTAACAACAAACGACATTAAAAAAACGTATTGTGACGCCAGAGTCAAAATTCCCAGACTACTGAAAAGGGGTCGACATGACGTTCGCGAACTTACACCAGATATTGCTTGAACCGCCCGTTTTTGAGACAGAAATATTCTTTTTGCATCAAGCGAGTTACTCCATAAAAACAATGCCGTACGTCATAAGTGAGTGAAAGTAAGCGTAATAGACTACTTTTTGTGTTGAAAAATCACTTATTTCAGATATTGTTCTAATGGTAAATAGAGCAGAATTTAATTTTGGAATAAGATCCTGAACATGGGCTTGCCATGACGGCTTGCTGTCTATATGAACACCTAGAAATTTGAACTGTTCAGTCTCACTTATCACATGCCCATTAATCAGAATGTCAGCTTTCGTCAAATTATGTGTTAGAAATTGTAAAAACTGAGTTTTACTGTGATTTAACATCAACATCAACTTGTTTTCGCTTGAACTGCATTATTTGATACTGTCTCAATATTACGAGCAACATCTTTCACTACCAAGCTGGTATCATCAGCAAACAAAAATATTTTACAGTCACCTGTTATAACATTTATATAAATATAAAACAGCAATGGTCCAAAAACAGACCCCTGGGGCACCCAATACTTCATTGTGCCGCATTGGGATTGCACATCATAGCCATTTTCTACACTGCGGAGAATTACCTTCTGTTGTCTATTATTAAAGTAAGAGGTGAACCAGTTGTGGTCTACTCCCTGTATTCCATAATGTTCCAACTTCTGCAACAATATTTTGTGATCGACACAATCAAACGCTTTTGTTAAATCAAAGAAGACGCCTAATGTCCGTAGCCTCTTATTTAACCCATCAAGTGCCTCACATAGAAACGAAAATATAGCATTTTCAGTCGTTAATCCGCTTCTAAAACCAAACTGTACGTTTGACAATAAATTATGTGAACTGAAATGATCAATTAATCTTGAATATAAAGCCTTGATAAACGCGATACATAAATTGAACAAGGTATAACTTACATTTTTTTTCTCGTCATAATTCGTTACTGAGTCCCAACATTCTAGTTGCTTTCATCCGTCAATTGGTTGAAAATTCAATAGGGCCGAATACATTGGTCCAAGTCCGGTATCAAATCGGTGTTTTTCAGGATTAAAAATATGGACTTTAAAATGTGGGACATGTAGTCGCGTGATTTTGACTACTGTATTGTCGATAAAACCTAAAGGTAAAAAAAGACACGTGACAAATTTTGTGTCTATAGTCATAAAATAAATCATAGGGGAAGGGTAGTTGAGGGGGGTGGGGTTGCACCAATGTCAGTTGACAAAATAAAGTAATCGTTAGGATGTGGGGAGCATTAAAACTTGTTAAAATGACTTACCCGTAGATCGCCAATGGAGTGGAGGTGGCCATTGTAAAAAATAAAACTGAAGGTCTTGAATTAGAATCATCAAGTTGTAGCAGACCTATGGAGGCGTAGAGGAGTGCACTGCAAAGTGGCGAAGTAAACCGATCGTGGGCTGTGGTGCGACGTGATGGAGGAAAACAAATTTGCGCATGCGCGCTGTAGTACAGTACCTGGACAGTCATAGTAAGAGAAAACAACTGAGGGTGGGGGCTCGTATTACAAAACTGAAACATTATCTGGCGTATATTTTAATTGTTAGTAACATGTAGATTGGGATAATATTTCTGGCGGTAATACTCTTTGTAGAAAAATTCTCTAAAGACCCTGAATGTGTCATTAGGTAAAATTTGTAAATATAAAATTGAAGATTTTCATTCTGGCATGGATATACAATTAAGTAAACATGACAGTAGAGAGAGGACAGACACAGGAAGTCTCAAACTTTGAAGTAAAGGTGGTACTGGTATGATGATCCTTACAGCTTGCATGTCATACAGACGGTTGTTATTTCTCCTCGGCAGCGTGAGATTTGACGACAAATTAACAAGAAGACAAAGATGCAAGACAGACAAATTAGCAACAGTCAGGTGATATTTGTATAAATTTGACACCAATTCTAAAGGAAGCTATAGCCTGTTAGGGATATTAACCATAGATGAGATGCTGACACCTTTTAGAGAAATGTTGTAATGTTTGTAAAGCTTAAGGGACTTAACTGCGGGGTCATCAGTGCCAAATATTACAAATGACTTATAAACAAACTTACACTAAAGACCGCACAAATATCCATGCCCGAGAAAAGATTCGAACCCCCGACGGGGAACGGCCTTGCGCATCGCAGCATAGCGCCCAATGCGCTCGGCCACTCCACCGTGGCTGAAGCCATCGTCAGTTCTGGTAAAGTTGAAGAGATTTACTCACACAAAGATCTTGAGATTACGTGCTTAATTAACACATGCAGTCAACATCACACCATTAGGCTAGTTAATCATAGACAGTCAAGTGTTATGTCATGTAAGCTGACGCTGGTCTATTAGTAAACAATATGGCATCAGTTCCTAAACTTACAAACTACTTATGGACTACCTTAAAGGCGACATAAACAGCCATGCCCGAGAGGGGCTTCGAACTCCCGACGGCGGACGGCCGCGCGCACCGTAACTTGGCGCTACAGTACGCATGGCTAATCCCCCTTGGCACTTTTTAGAGGGAGGTGTTTATTACATACCTTACAAACCAGCAAACTACGGCTTGATATTCTTTGCTATTTGCGATACCGAAATATTCTGTACAACACCTGTGAGCTGTCCTGTCAAACACAACCAAATGACCCTTACATGAGTACATGTAACACTGTGGATGTGGCAGAGGAACAGGATGAGTAAACTCTGATTTAATTTACAAACATTATAATCATGTTCAATAAAGAGAGTATAATCTAATGAATGCTGTATGAGTAACAAATAAATGCAGTTGAAATGTGATTTAACTTTATCGTGTGTATTAGGAATGTATTGTTAAATCAAAAAATAGGATTCTTTAATCAGATTTTGTAACTGTATCCTTATAAATAATAAAGGTCAAATATTAAAATTTGTATTTCTATTAATTACAAAACCAAAATAAACACCAGTAGCAAGGATATTATGGTAGACCTTTCTTTAATGAAAACGATGCCTGGTTCACAGAGACAAGCACGAGAGCCCAGGTGTTCAAAAATTGATGCGACCACTCGATGGTTAATTTATTACGCTATAACGATGGGGTAGATATTAAAGAGGAACTACTGCAAGAATATAGTCCACGTAAATACCAAATGAACGAGGTATTTCAAGCGCATATAAGTATCATACTAGGAAGCATTCCTATTATAATATTCCTTGACACTGGTGCTGCTATTAATGTACTGTCATACACATTCTTACAGAGAACAAACAGCATATAGAGTTTTCCTACAATTACAGTGTAAAATTGGAGAATTATTTGTGTCACTTGGGGCAGGTCCAAACAATTAAGATACAAACATGGGTACCCAATCGGTTTTATGAGATTACAGATTATTGCACTATTCTTATGTTATCACTAATGAAAGAAGAATAAGCGGCAACATTTATATTCTGGATCGTATCATTTTGTGCAAATCCCCCAGGACGTTATTTGCTAACCATGGTAAAAAAAACATTCAAATGTTTGTTAAACTTAAGGGACTTAACTGCGGGGTCATCAGTGCCAAATATTACAAATTACTTATAAACAAACTTACACTAAAGACCGCACAAATATCCATGCCCAAGAGAAGATTCGAACCCCCGACGGGGAATGGCCTTGCGCATCGCGGCATAGCGCCCCAATGCGCTCGGTCACTCCACCGTGGCTGAAGCCGTGGTCAGTTCTGGTAAAATTGAAGAGATTTACCCACACAAAGATCTTGAGATTACGTGCTTAATTAACACATGCAGTCAACATCACACCATTAGGCTAGTTAATCATAGACAGTCAAGTGTTATGTCATGTAAGCTGACACTGGTCTATTAGTAAACGATATGGTAAGTACGCCTTGCGAAATGTCAGCACCTTGTTTTGCCAAACAATAACAAGGTTCCCTACAAAAAGAGATGGCATCCAGCCACATGTGTAAAATGAGTAATTATCAACAGTAATATAAGAGGCTTGACAGAATATAGTACCCATTTGGTTCATAGCAATATTGATAATTTTTATATCGTAAATTATCATGATAGGTGACATTTTTCTTATGTATGGGTATGGTTTGTTATGATCCGCGGATGGATATTATTACTGGGGTGGAGCGTACAATGCACAGCCTACACTTTGTTTTGTTGGTCCTTCCCCGACTTAGAATAAGCATTTATGGGGAAGTTGATGATGGGTAGCACTGTTAAGCTACCTAAGATTGCACATAGTAGTTAATAAGATGAGCTAGGTCGTAATTGGTTAGCGTATAGTTCATAAATCAGCTGTTTCAGACACGATTTATTAGCATGACGCACGTACACAATAACTTAAAGGTAAGCTAACGAAGTTATTCTTTTCATATTGCTAGCCGAACACGCAGATTCCAGTGAGAAATATTTATGATAGTTAACTAAAATAGTTAAGAATGAATGATTGCTATCCTAATTTTCTTTTTTTGTTAGATTTTTTGAAATGATTGTGCCTTTTATATGTAAATCAGCCGCTTTTAATTTGACATGCAAATCATTTTCAGTTGAATGTATGTACTTTATAATTCCAAAACGATATGCAAATAGCAAAATTAATTAGATGAGTGAAATCTATGTATCATTTATTTAAATGACATAATTTAAAATTCTTTTTGTTAATTGATGAAACAATTTTGCTTATAAGCTAATTCTGTACATCAAATATAAGGCTCACCAATACATTTTTATTTTTTAAATATAAAAAATATATAATGTAAATTTATTATTGACTGTCTCTAACTGAATGCAGTAGCGACAAGCACGTTTTCTTCTCAATAATGACAGTGACTAGCAGTATTTCTTACTCTGTGAGATTGAAATTATGTCCCCTGTCCTACCTGTCTTTAACTGGAACTTTCCTATCCATAAGTGAAAGGTGGTTGCAATGAGGAAGGCACTCTTTTGAATAATATCTGTATTCACTAAATCTTTTAGAGCCTAATCAATGCAAGTCAAAAGAGACCATGTGTCACATATATATATATATATATCTATATAAATCGCACTGACGTGTTTACGGCCCACTTTAGATTTGTAGTTTTATAAGTTTTTGCAAACATTTTGGACCAAAACAATAATATAAATACTAGTAATAAGTGAGTCGGAAACTTTTTTAGGAAAAAAAAATATCTTTTGGTAGTTGCGGGTTCCGAACCACTGACCTTCAGCAGTACAGTCCACCGCATTACCCACTACGCTACAGCTAACAGTTACGAGTCCGCTTCTTAAATCTCTTAGTATGATGGCCGTTGTTAACTGATGCTAATATGGCATTTGTAGACACTAGATCATCATGTATCGTACGAAGAACGACATCTTTTTATTAATTCTTCAGTGCGCCATTGATTTGAAATGACAACGTGTAAGTTACAATAAGAAAATCATCAAAAACGCAACACAAGATGGCGTATGCCAGAGACAGTTCTGGTCGAGGAATGTCACGTGACATCTGCGAACGGCTGGTTTCCGTTAATTCAATGGAAGGTGTCAAAACTCCGTTATTTTTGCAAATATATCTCAAACGGTACGAGATATGACAAAAACATAAGGGTACAAAGTGGTAGAGACTTTTCTCCTCTACAAACTCGTTTATTCAATTTTCGCGTCAGATGAACGGTTTATTTGCAATTAAAATTACATTACAAACGGCTTTTTTTGGGGATTACTAACGTATTTCTTCTCCGAAATATTTCAAAAAGCGAGGTTCTGGTCTCTGGTAGCCAAAAATTATGTCTGTAAAATTTTGTGCTGATCGGTTGAACGGTTCGACCTAAAAAGTGGGAACACGTTACAACCAGACAGACATCGTCAAATCGCCGTTATTTTTGCAAATATCTCTGCAACGATGCAATATATGAAAAACACATAATAGAGGGACGTTGTAGAGAATTTTCCCCTCTACCAATTAGGTTATTCAATTTTCGTGTCAGATGAACGGTTCGCTTGCAATTTCAATTATATTACAAACGGCTTTTTTTGGTATTACTACCGTATTTTTATCCGACAAATTTGAAAAAGGGTGGTTCTGGTCTCTAGTGGCGTGCAATTATGTGTGCAAAATTTGGTGCTGATCGGTTGAACGGTTCGTCTTAAAAAACAGGGAAAGCGTTACGGACAGACAGACAGACATACATCCCAAAATCGCCGTTATTTTTGCAAATATCTCTGAAATGATACGAGATATGGAAAAAACATAAGAGAGCATAGTTGTAGAGAAGTATCTCTTCTACAAATTCGGTTATTCAATTTTCGTGTCAGATACACGGTTAAGCCGTTATTTTCATTTAAATTTCGAGCTGTCACAAGACGATCACAAAGGCCAACTTTTAGTGTTACTACCGTAACCTAAAGTGGGCCGAAAGGAACTAAAACGATTACAAAAGTTTGTTTAAAAGACAGTAAAATAGAGATATTTACACTTGACAGAAAATTAAGGTTGATAAAAAAAAGTATTAAGATTTTTGACTGGCTATAGTCAAATAAGGGAAAAATCAAATTCACGAAGTATTAATAATCAATAGAAAATTTAATCTCAACTCCGATCCCGGTTAAATGAATCACTAATCCGCCTAACACGCAGTAAGACCCCACCTATCAACCACCATCGAATTCTCCTCGCACAGCGGATGCGTTGGCGTTATCTTACCGTTTTGTGTACAATAGCGTTGGAGTGAGCGAAGAACAGCTGACGGCAGTGCAGTGTTGACAGCTGCAATCGCGAAAGTGGATAATGATACGGATAGTAGTTGTTTTGTCAAAAAAAGGCGAAGTAAACGGGTGATATCAAGGCAATGAACCAACACAAATATGCTTTTATTTTTTATTTATTTATTTATTTTTCAAGAAACGGTAAAATATACTTATTACGAGTGGCGACGAAGGAGCGAAGAAAGATTTGGGTTTCTAGTTCAGTCGATATCGTGGTCATTAGGCACGGAGCTCACGCTCAGATTTTTGGGTAGGAATGGGGAAGAAAATAGGCCATGCCCTTTCAAAGGTATCATCCCGCCATTTGCTTGAAGTGATTTAAGAAAATCACGGAGACCCTAAACCTGGATGGCCGGAGGTGGATTTGAACCAAAGTCCTCCCGAATGGTAGTCCAGTGTGTTGTCACTGTACCAACTCGCTCGGTGAGTCATAAGGACGATTACAACAATTTACGAACAGTACTCATATGACATTCAATCTTTCATAGACGAAATACGAGATATTGCACAGTACCCAACTTTTGATACTGACAAATTCACGCTATGGGACAGATGCCAGAGAACAATTAGTAGTAGATAAAAGAATGCAAACTATTGATATTAAATAAAGATGACAAGCCAACAACGTTCCTTGGAAATGCTGGGGGAAATAAAGAAACATGATTGCGTCACTGGCAAACGCTAAGTCACGACCACACATCAGTACACGGAAAACATTCGACATGGCCACACGCGGTGATAATGTCATTATACAAACGAACAACACAAGCACATACGACCCAAACACACGAAAATTTCTACTCCCGCAACTATCTGGCGAAAACGTAAGCACACGGTCATGGTATCCTGACGAGGCACCTTACAAGATATCATAGATTACAAGACGCACGTGCTGACACAGGTGCTGCAAAATGCACAGAGAACTGTCATTCCACGAGCGAAGTTGAGGCGTAGACAGAAATCATCCTGCTCGACTAAACTGACGAGACTATTGAAAGACTCACAGGATAAACGGAAGCATTATCATAAAGCTTAGACTATACAGGAACTACAACTCAGACTAGAAATTTACCGCGAAGCAAAACAGAAATACAGAAACTAACTGCAGAAGACATCACCGCAGGGATGACTTAGTCAAAACATAACTATAAGACAATATATGGAGACAACAATTTAACATACAGACTGAAATGATCAGGACTCCACCAATTCTGTCGACCCTAAAGCAAACAGTGGGAAATATTACAAAAGAATGAATGTGCTCGGCGGAATACCTACATAACAGGTTTCTGTCAGATGAACGAACGCATAACTACCAGCACCACGTAGACATAAGACATAAAAGGAATTTAATGTTTGTGTTAATCATGGAAAACAAATATAGTACCACGTAATATACAAATTTATTACGTAGTCATTCGTAATCAATAGATACAGTTAAGTCACAACTCTCACCTACTGCGTGTGGAAAGAAAAGCGATGCCATTGCTCTGATAAATCTATACGTCACAGCTGCCCAACCTCACATCCTGTATAACTATTTCTTTCCTTATTCGCTAGTTAGTCTGCCGGAAAGATTTTTTTTTTTTTTTTACCTGCTAGAAATTCAGCTCAATGTATTTCGGTAATCATTATAGTTCCTGACGATTAAGTCTGTCAGCAGTGCTCTGCTAAAGTCGCCTCCCTCCCATTACCTTTCATTTTCTAACCAGAAAGGAGAACGTAAAGAATCATTGTCGATAACAGGCTGTGATAACTCAGTGTTTCCTTCTGACAGTTGAGTTGCATGTGGACGATATACTGGGGAAATACTGCTCTTACATAAATCTATAATGTGCGTCTGAAAACTTTGGTGTCACGGGAAATGCTGCAAAATGGTTCAAGTCGTACCTCACTAACAGGAAACAAAGGGTGTCAGTGCAAGTGACTAGTGAATTAAGCCAACAGTCATCATCGGATTGGGAAGAAATTACATGTGGTGTCACACAAGGATCCATCTTAGGTCCATTGCTTTTTCTTGTGTACATTAATGACCTCTCATCAGTTGCACTACTAGAAGCAGAGTTCGTTTTGTTTGCAGATGATCCAACTATTGCGATAAAAAGTACGTCAAGCATAGTTATAGAAAGGTCTGCTAATGATATTTTCATGAACGTTAATAAATGGTTTAAAGCCAACTCATTGTCATTAAACTTTGAAAAGACTCACTACATGCAGTTCAGAACACGTAAGAGATTTTCCGCCTGCATATGCATTAAGTATGAAGAAGAGCAGATAGAAGAGGTTGACAGTATTATATTGCTGGGATTACAGCCTGATAATAAATTCAGTTGGAAGGAGCACGCCACAGAACTGCAGATACGACGTAACGAATCTGTATTTGCAACACGAGTGTTATCAGATATAGGAGACATAAAAATTGCATACTTCCGTTAATGTCATATGGTATAATATGAGGGGGTAACTTTTCAAGTCAAGCAAAAGTTTTCAGAGTATAAAGGCGTGTAATACGTATTATTTGTGTTGTAAATTCACGGACATCCTGCAAAAGCCTCTTCAATGAACTGCGTATACTAACTACTGCCTCTCAGTATATTTATACCTTAATGAAATTTGTCATAAATAATATATCCCTATTCCCAACAAACAGCTCAGTTCATACATACAATACAAGGAACAAAAATGATCTACACAAGGACTTAAAAGCGCTTACTTTAATTCAAAAAGGGGTCCACTACTCAGGAACACACATTTTCAATAATTTACCATCAAGTATAAAAAATTTAGCTAGAAATAAAGATCAGTTTAAGAGGAACCTAAAAGACTTTCTAGTGGCCAACTCCTTCTACTCCATTAGTGAATTTCTAAATTGTACCAAATGATGCATGTATCGGTGTTGATATTATATTAGTATTATTATATTATCACCTCAAAAAAGAAAAAAAACTAAAAATGTATGTGTATTTATATTATTAATATTATCTATTGTTCAGCTTGTAAATTTTGTTTTTCTGACATGTTCCACATCCACGAGGATCTCCCCAACATAGATATATGGAACGAAAAATCTAATCTAATCTAATCTACTAGCTTTCAAAGTAATCGCTATTGACTACAATACACTTCTGATATCGGTAGTACAGCTGTTGGAAACTGACAACAAACGCGTCTTGTGGAATCGCTCGGAGCTCTGAGGTTTTAGTGAATCGTAAACCTTTCAGGGGTGTCGATGACATTGACAGCCGCCAATCATCCGCGAGCATCCGTCGCACTTGTTGGATGTAGTCTGGCACTGTGGTTGTGGACGGTCGACCCTAACGTGGCTCATCCTTGAAACCTCCCTTTCCGTCTCTAAAACGTTTAAACCACTCAAACACCCACTTTTTACTCACTGCTTCAACTCCGTACACTTGCAATAACATCCCATAGGTTCATGTCGTCGTCTTGCCTAAATTTTGAAAAAAAAAAAAAAAAAAAAAAAAAAAAAAAAAAAAAAAAAAAAAAAAAAAAACTTGATGTTAACGCGTTGCCGTATTTTGCGCTCCGCGTTGCAATGACACAGAACCTGTTTTCTGGGTCGCAGCGTGTACCACCGCTTCACTGCAGTGCTTTGCACGATAGGCGGCGCTTTTTGACACGTCTCTCAATGTGTATGCACGGGCATCTTATCCACAAAAGCGCGGTTTGTAAAATATGGGACCATGCACCATACTTTTCAGTTCTAGAGAGATGATGATAAATTGTTGGTAACTTATTTTCTTACTAGTAATCCTCCACACAAGAATGTCCATAAGTTGAGGACGTAAACTGAAATGCTTAATATTAAAGATTCCTCATTTTGTTCGTTTTATTATTAACTACTAGCTTATATGCCCGTGCTTCGCAACGGTTGTTGAAGGAGGGCCTGTGTGTAGCATGTTTTTCTATGGTTCTGAACCTCATTCAGTAAAAATGGAATCCTTGTTGTATCACTCTCTCAATAAACTCAGTTGTTCTAGCCAAGATGACAAATATAAGTAAGTCATTGTCCGAAAAGATGTATCTTCATAAATATGTCAAATGTAAGTAAAAGTCATTGTCTGAAACGATGTATCTTCATAAAGTTTTTGATACAAAAAGTGAAACGCGCCAAAATAAGCAAAGAAATGTCGGTAAGTATTTTATAGACAAAGCGAAATCAGTAACACTGTTCAATGTGATGCTTGCGATGCTTGATGGGACTGTTTTCCACGAACGTTACTTTTTACGTCCTCATATCTCATGAACTACGTTTCTTACTGTATAAAATTTTGAACGTACATTCAGCTTTACATGTGTATTCTGTCTGCAACATTTCCTACGAGTACAATCGATAGTATAGAAATTATAAATTGTAACGTTATACCGAATGCCATAGTATCGCTCCATGAACAGCGGAAAAGTAGTAAGGGAGAAATTATTTTCCTTTCGTCATTTTGATGTGGTTGTCAGCGAGAAAAAGTTTAATAATGGTTTAAAATTATGTTTAAAGTTTGTTGTAAGTCGCCAAGTACTGTCATTCTCATATAGTGTATTTATAAAGTCTCGTCGCATTATGTAGCAGTTTTTTGCTATTCCTATTGCTCATGACGTTATATCGTCTGAATCATGTGTCGTATGTGGTTCATTCTCCTACAGCAATTGTTTTCTCGCGTAAGGAATATGTGTACAAAATCTGGTTGAAATCGGTCCAGTGGTTTAGGAGCAAATGTGCAGCATTATCGTTTGACGCAGCCGTTTTTCGCGCATCTCATTGTTTATGACGTCATATCTCCTTATGTATGTGTCCTAAGTGATTCTTACCCCGACAGCGATTGTTGCCAGATATTAAGAAACATGTATACCAATTTTGGTTGAAATCGGTCCAGTAGTTTAGGAGATGTGGAACATACATACATACATAAATACATACACACATACAGCCTATTTTATAAGATGTAACAACACTTTTTTATGATGTCATATACCCAAGTACAAGGTCAAGAAACCCGTTTATCACAAAATTACTATCTTACCAATGAACATGGCGCTTTAGAAAAGCAATAATAATATTTTTCAGTTAAAATTTTATATTCTTATTCCACGATACAGGTTTCAATAGACAAGCAGCATACTTTCTCTAAAAGCAGAGTATCCATGTGTCATACAATGTTCCAATGTTGATGAAATTTTGCACACTTGAACTTCAAAACAAGAGCAAGGCGTCTACATAAAATTTAGTACGGTGCACACACTGTAAAGTCCCACCTCAACTGTTAAAATAACATCTACTACTGACGCCACTACACTTGTGTGTAATCGGAGGTTTACACGATGCCACTAAGTTCTTTCACGGAATGACAAATCACATAATTATTATTTTACCATAGTGGATATTAGATACGCATGATGGACATACATCAGTATAGATGTAATCCATACGTAATTTTTGATTTGGTCTCTTTGTAATAAGTCCTTGACCTGATAACACGTAATATCTGTGGAACAGATAAATAAGTTTGTTATTCAAAAAAATGTTCAAACGTTTGTTAAGCTTATGGGACTTAACTACGGGGTTATCAGTCCCTAAACTTACAAACTACTTATGAACTACTTACGAACTAGGACGGCACAAATATCCATGCCCGAGGGGGGATTCGAACCCCCGACCGTAGTGGCCGTGCTGACCGTGACTGGAGCGCCTCAGTCACCTCGGCCACCGCGGCCGGCAGTTTGTTATTCAGCAGCCATTAAGTTCAGGTCTGTAACGAAGGTTGATTTTGTTTTATTATTTGAAAATACAGTGACATAAAAAATGTTATGCATTTCATTCAAGTATTTAGAATTAATCCCAGATTTTGAGCATTTTCAGTATATTTGGTGCCGCTGTTTAAAATCCATTGTTGGCGGGAGGCTGCCGTCATTATTATTCGAACCAACGGCGGACAAAACGAAACTGTTCTGACTATAATTACACTAAGGAGGAGAAATGAGAAACAAAAACTGGTATGAAAATTATTTTCTATAGCAATTTCAAAGTATTACTGCATTGATCAGTTGCGTAGGTATTGATGTGTTGATAACATCTCCAGTGAGTAGTGAAATTGTCTATATGACAGAAAGTGTCAAAATTTCAAAAGAAATCGCTTCTCACATTTAGGACAGACCTATTCTTGAAACTTTATATGGTGTTCGAACTAGTTGTGTGTAGGTCGAAGACTGTACAATTACTAAAGAGTCTCGGAGCCCAGTTATTATTTCAGAGCTAGCCATTGAAAGGAAATAATCCAGATATTTATTACGTGAATTTAGTCTTCATATTCCATGAACAGTGTTTAAATTGGTGTTTTGGTGGTCAATTTTTAGTTACACGTCACAGTTAACTATCAGTGATCATTCGATGAATTGATTTTAAGTCAAAATAGTTTAATGAAATACTGTAGACCTTTATGAATTTATGTTTGAGCAGGTACACGTCAAGTACAGTAATACATCTACACCACTACAACAGTTTTATTCTTATGCACTAACACAAGCAACAGGTAAAAAAATCACATACGCGCACAGCATATACACACGGACACTACAACACCAATTTACAGTTTTATTCTATACTGATTGAATTTGGCACACTTGTCCTTCAGAATAAGAGGAGGGTCCAAATTATATTTCATACAGTGCAGGAGGAGGGTGCCTTGCAACAGACTTCAACGCTGTATGACCGTCAGCATGAGTGATGTTCAAATGTTCAACTGTTTGTAGAGTTTATGGGACTTAACTACAGGATCATCAGCCCCTAAACTTACAAACTACCTATGAACTATAGTTTCCAAATGATAAGCCAAAATCGCAACTAACTAACAAATCGCACTATATGACCAGATGATAGTGACACAGTGCACCGAAACCGGTCGTCACTTAATAAATAGTTAGTTTGCGATCTTGGCTTATCATTTGGAAACTATAAAACGAATTGATCGCCTCCAGGCCAGACGATGTCAGGTAATCTTTACCTATGAACTGCCGGTCGCGGTGGCCGAGAGGACTGAGGCGCTCCAGTAACGACCTGCACGGCCACTACGGTCGGGGGTTCGAATCCCCCCTCGGGCATGGACATTTGTGCCGTCCTTAGTATTAAGTACTTCATAAGTAGTTTGTAAGTTTAGGGACTGATAACCCCGTAGTTAAGTCCCATAAGCTATACAAACATTTGATTTGAACCTATGAACTAGCTAATACTAAGGACGGCACATATATCCATGCCGGAGGTGGGATTCGAACCCCCAACCGTAGTGGCCGTGCAGGCCGTGACTGGAGCGCCTCAGAACGCTCGGCCACCGCGGCCCGCCATGAGTGATAGATCGAGGGTTGAAACTTAAATAGTGGCAACTATTTATTCAAAACCTATACAAACGCGTTATATGTTTGCACCTGTTATTGTCGTTCAGAGTAGCCACCAGCGTTGTGTAGAACCTGTTGCCAGCGATGTGGAAGGTAGAACGGTGTGTTGCCTCTCGAATCTCTGGAACAATGCTGAAGCGAATGCCACGAAGTGGTTCTTTCATCTTCGGAATCAAACCAAAGTTTCAAGGACTTACGTCCGGGGAGTATGGTGGATGGTTCAGTACTTCCCAGTCCTATCGATCAAACAGAGGAGCCACAGCTCTCATTGTATGCGCCCGTGCATTGTAGTACAAAATGATGGGCAGGTGGCGCAGAAAATTTTGCTGCTTACTTCGCAATGCTGGTAATGTTCCAAAAACGAACAGTAAAACGATGCATTGACGGTCTGCCGTGGAGGAAAGTAATGCCTTAAGCCGTCGGCACAGGGAGCGTGTATCTCAACGAGTGTGGCGAACGTGGCGAGTTTTTGACGTCACAACGTAGAAACTGCACGTTAGCGAAGCTTCCCCAACTTGTCTAGCACAGAGGGGGCCCGAATGGACTGCGCAGTCCGAGGTAGAAATTCGTCGTACTGCGCATGACGTCACCGCCGAGCCACCTGGCGGCAGTTGTAGCGGTAGCCCTGCAGTAGCTTGTTGTTTACTGTGTATTAGCGGGAACGTTTCGTTTATTGGAGTGTTTCACAACAGAAAATTCGGTGCCTCTAATTCAGTTTAATATGTTAATGATTCGTTTGACATTTTTAATTCTTGCAGAATAGTTGACAAAAAGACATTAGCAAGTGCCCATGGAACAAACGAGCAGCTCCAAAAAATAATTCTCAAGAAAATGTATTTGTGGCGGGAAACAATGCAGATTCGAAACCGAAGACAGCTGTTACCATTTCACAAATGACTCTTTAATGTCAAATAATTCTTTATTTGGTCTTCATTCTGAACTTTTGTCACTAGGCATAACGTATATATTAATAGCATGGCTGAACCAGAACTGTCTTGATAATTTGTTTTGTTTTCATAGATTAGAGGTCTTGGCCATTTCTATTAGCATCCTCTCCCTAAAGAAGTAAAACATTGGCTGCGTTTGTTGCTTCTGTGAAAGAATGCCCAAACATTCCAGTGTCTAATACTTTATCTGTGAGACAGGAAGAAAACTCACAAAAATTTCTGTCATCTAGTCTGCTGTATGGAATTATGCCGGATATGTCTGCAGCAACGGCCATGTCAGATGGGGAAGCAGAGAGACAGGAAATAAGTTTTAGATGTCAGGCTGCTGCACCTTCTGATGTGACAGACGTTGAATGGCCAGCTAAAGTATTCAGATATCTTGCACGGCGTGCTGCGAAATATGTCACCTCACTGGGGGTGTCGTCTAATGAACTACTTTGTCCTCTTCCAAAACACCTCGCAGAATACGGGTGGATAGAATTTCTATCTACTAGTGCTGTCTGACGAGTGGATGCGGCAGATCTCAGAGTTTGAGCTGCTGTTCAACGAGATTAACGGAAGTGACATACTTTCAAAAGAAAAAATATTTCTAAGAGATTAGCCGACGTAATTTCGCAGAAATATCCTCACGTGGCGCCGGTGGTCATGAAAATATTCTTACGAATCCGAATTTTCATTCGATTGCGCTACCTCAACATGAAGCTGAAGAAAGAGAAAGCAGCGGCATCACACGGGCGAAAATTACGCCAGTGGCATTCTTCGGCTAACGGAAAGATTGAACGAGGTACGTAACTGCAATAAGCAATGCGTTAACGGTAAACTTTAGTGTGTTTAGTGGTATTCTATGTGACTGCGCAGCGCCGCTTCGCGCTTCTCGCTGGCAGTGCAGCTTCAACACTGACGTCATTTCAACGGCCAATAGGAGGTCGTTTCGCTTCGGGCCCAACCTTTTATATAATAACCATGGTCTGGCAGTATCAAAGATGCCAGATATTCTCAACGTGCGTCTGAACGATCACCAATAAGGTGGGAGAACGCCAGCGACGTCACATCATGTTGTAATGATACTTTTTTTTCTGGATTTTATCGCTGGTGTTGTCACAAGATTAAAGTTGAAAACCGGAATTGAAATTTAACTAACCGTATGACGAGCAATGAATATTAATTTTTGAAATGGTTAATACACAAAAGATTCCGCCGTCAGTTCTCAGTAGCAATGTAAGTTAAAAATTACGACAACACCAGAAAGCACCATTACATAAGAAAATAGCGGAATCAGTTACCTGGTATAATTCATTGGTGGAAGCCGTGACACTGCAGTTGCACCTGTATGAATTGTTTAATATCTTCGTTCTCGTAAACTAATGCTTGGTTTCATGACATGCAATTTTGATCACTATGGTTATCGAAAGTTAAAGAAATTATCGGACTTCGATTTTAACAGAATGAAGATTTCCTGCAGGCATTGAATTCAATTTTTAATATAAAATAAGAGTAAATAAATTTTGCATCGAGAATGTTCTTTCGTCATCATGAAACAATAGGCAACAATGACCAAGCATCGATTTACTAATATTGCTGAAAATCAAGTCACAAATTAAATGAAAGATGGGGAGAAATAGTCATTATTTAAGTAACAAAGAAATTTCAAATGAATTTTAAAATTTATTACGTTAAAGGATGCTAACCAAGGCTCACACTTACATAATTCGGGAGGTCGAGTAAAATACGTCCGCTCAGTATAAAGGTAGAAAAACGAAAGACCACAAGCAATTCGATTTTCTCTCCAGATCGTTTGAAATAGTTGAATGTATTACTTGAAACAAGGATAATCAGAGATTTATTGGCAGAGAGAACGGATGCTACTGACAAGCGTCGCAGATATAATTTTCAATAAAAAAATATTAATGTATCGTTACAGTGTGACTATCTGGGGAGTGGAGGGGAGGGTGCAGCCTTTTTCCGTAGAGAGAAATAAAGACGCCATATTGGACATCGTATTTCATGGGTTTTATGTATATAACTTAGGTTTTACGACATTTCAAAGCAAGTAAAAGTAACTGAGGAAATTGAGAATCTCTTGAAAACCGATAATTAGAGATACTATTTGTTGGAATAAATGACAGGAAACGACTTATATGTGATTAAAATATTTCAGTATTACAGTAATCTGCCTTTTCAAGGCAAGGCGCACTGTAGATCTATCAACGCATTTTGTTCGTTGATGATTCTGAAATATGTTAGTGGCCATAGGGTAAGCAGCAAAGTCATGGACGATGAAGAAGAAGAACTCTCACGGTGCTGGTTCCTCGGTGATATGTGCTTTTTCTTCTTTTATTTGAGTTTTTTGATAGACTCAAAGAATTTCCTATAAATTTCATCGAAGTATACTGCATAATATTCGATGGTATGTAAACATATGCACATCCTCTGAGGAGTGAGTTTGTTGGATTCGTTTTATGGACAGGACAGTTTCCACCTTATTTAGAGTAAAATACGCACTGTATTGTTTCAGGAGGCGATCCTCCTTGGTACACATGGAGGCAGATATGGCCATTTTCTGTAATATCAAGTGGTAGATACAACTGTAATTTGTTAACTTACATCAGGAAACGAGAGAAGGCTTTATGACACTTATACCAACCAAAATCATTCTGCTCATCCAGACCATGCTTGTTGGGTCAAACTACCGAAGTATGTTTAAGAATGTCATACAGCCGCTCTATCATGAAATTGTATTTCGTTTCGTCCTCTCGTGTGGATGTTTTCAGTTTGAAATTAATACGTGGGTATGTCACCAGCTGTTCTTACTGCCTCCGACCCACGACTACAAGAAAGATTTTTGTGTAACGATATGTTCAACATACCAAGCTGTGGCACGATCCAGATTACGGGAAATGACACCATTTGCCCTGCGAGTTAACAGTACGCACAGGGTTTTAGCTTGAAACGGTCCTTCGAAGCGTACTGACAGATGAACAGCGTACACGCACAACATTGTTTCCTGAGAATGGCCTTTCCGATAAACAAAATCCCAGGTGTACAAATTATGAGGCTGGATCCCTACTTTTTGAGCCGTTTGAAAGTAGCCTGTTAAATTATTTAAGGAAAATCTCTGGCAGTTGAGATCTACAAATGCAAGTTAAAAACGCTCACTGCTCCTCTAAATTACTTTGCGAGTGGCCACAGTACGTGCGCAACTGAAATTTATCTAACTGCTCACTTCTTAATGGAGCAGCCAACGTTTTAACCAACTCAAAATTAATGTTAAAATAATGAATAGATAATTAAACAAGGGATGGGGAGCATGAAATTATAAAGCAGAGGTTTGATACTTTAAATCATCATCTATCCAATAACATGAACGAGCAAATAAATGTGGGGAGACCAAATTAAGCACAATAAAGCACACACCTTGTACAAAAGTGAATTAAATCATAAGTTACTGCCCCTAAATAAAATTGTTGCTGCCATTTATGAATATGGAGGTAACGTGGGAGGAAAATTGCAGACACATAATGGATAGATGGAATCACTTTCATTCATTCAAAGCCAGACATGCACATAATGCTTGCGACACTTAACCCTTGCTGGGTCAGTTCATAGCAGCGACAAACGAAGCGGCGGCAGCGTTTTTTGAAGAGATGGTGGGTGTCTTGAAGGACAAATTTAAAAATCACTATGCACCAAACGGACTCATTTTTGGGGAGGCAGGGGAACCCTATTCTTAAGTACCACCTGGTGTGCGACAACAGAGAATAGAATTCGGTCATACAAGACAGGAAAGACGGAATCAAACCAGAAAATCTGAGAAATATTTAGCATACTCGCGAATAAAGATGGAACGCGAAAACGTTAGTTAAAAAAATAAACAAAAAATTAAACATACTAAGTTTGCACAAAGGCTGAAGGCCACACACGTGTATTCTGATTTGAGAAAAACTGGACACGAAATCATCTGCGAATGAAAATGTGAATACTAAATTTACACTGAATTACTCGAGTTCTATAAATTAAGAAAAACTTCGCCTAGCATAGCGAAAGAATTACTCAAGAAAACTATCACTGATAAACCAAAACTGCCTGATGACAAAGAAAGCAATGTTCTAACAGCATGCTTTCCCCCCAGCATGATTCGCCGAAGTACTTACTTCCACGGTCGCACCAAGACTGAAGCTCTAAGGCCACGTCAAAACCTTCCCCACAACACACCTGATGTATAGCGCGCTAAAAAGCCATACAGAGCGCGTTCGGAGCATAGTGTCTACCAACCCTCTCTACCTGAGGAAGATAATACCCTCTTCTACGGCTCCCAGAGAGATCTACTGTCACCTCTTTCGTCCAAGATTAGGTTGGCATCACACTAAGAACACGGCCACCTCGCCATCTTTCAAAGTAAGCTTGTCTCTGGCCACCAAGCAGACGCCAGCGCAGATGACATGCGAAGCCATGCGTTCTTAACTAAACGAGGCCTAAAGGGCGAGGTGGCGACTGTAAGCCATTGCGCGGCAGTCAGTCAGTATTAAAAGCAACCTTCCACACTCACATGAACACACAAGGCCAATCACACGGGTGTAAACATACAGAAATATGGGGAACTGTTCATTAACAAACAGAATAACATACTAATAGACAATATTAATCGTGCAGAAACACTTTAATGAATAACTCAAAAGTGGAACCCGACCACACATTCAGGGGACGTGTTTCAACTTTTTTTAGAGAATTATTTAGTGAGTATCGCTCTAAATAGGAGGAGGCACGAGGAATGAAATCAGAATTCATTGAATAGCGTTTGTTCGGCAGTTATAGAGCTGGAAAAGAATACAGCCTCGCACAAATTATCTGTAAATATTATCTTCATCAATGAACGCCTCGCTTCCACAGCAAAAGCAGTACATAAGATAAAAGAAAGATAAACGATTGGCTGTTCTTAATCACTTCACTCAATAAGAGAAAATACTTGGAACCCACCGTTTACAATAACAAAGATAAGAAAACTGTTCGACGTCCATAAAAGGACAAAGTGCGAGATAATGACGGAAATCTTCAGATGATAAGCGCAAGACATAGAAATAACCTGTAGCTACGTGATACAATGCTACCGAGGATTTCGACAGATATCGAGATTATAAGTACCGCCGATTTCAGTCTCATGTTGGCGAGTTTTATCTGCAATTGACTGCACATGGTTTCAAATATTTTGTAGTGTGGGACGATTTAAACAGAGATGCGAGGAACAGGATAAAATTTCTCGGTCTCTCTGTGAAACATTAGGTGAATAACAATAATGCACCAATTTGGTGACATAATTCCGTTTAGATCCACGAGCTGTACCCTGCGTCAAACGAAACTGTCGCCTAGGAAACACCGAAAAATCTCCCGTTGCAGAACATACTTTTCATAATAAAAACCATGAAGTAAAATTTAATGGGACAAGCGTTTTATCTAGGGCATTGCATTACCTTACACGCATGTATAGAAAAGCAATTTACAAAGACCAGAATAATTTTAATAGAAAAAAAAGAATGTCCTAAATTACACAAAATATGGATGTCGACTTTGCGGCGGTAAAATGACAGTCAATTACTTTTAATAGAGAAGGACGCTACCGTCCAAAGCCACACAGCGTCACGTGATGAATGGTGGTGCCCTCTATGCACGCTATGCGGGAGCCCCCTCGAACCACAGTGGTAGTAGCCGGTTGATCACAGACGTCAGATGTCTCCTGCAGATGGAGACGAAACGTCAGGAACTTTCCCTCATCGACCACGGCCTCTGAGCCGGAGTTGTGAAGCAACTGAAATCACTTAACAAGAACAAGTCTTCTGGTCTTGATTGTATACCCATTACATTTATATCTGATTATGCTGAAGCGATAGCTCCTTACTTAACAGCCATATACAACCGCTTTCTCAAAGAAGGATCTGTACCAAAAGATTGGAAAGTTGCGTAGGTCACACCGATATTCAAGAATGGCAGTAGGAGTAACCCACTAAACTACAGGCCTATTTCATTGACGTCAATTTGCTGCAGGGTTTTGGAACATATCCTATATTCAAATATTATGAATTATCTCGAACAGAATGATCTATCGGTCCAAGGTCAACATGGATTTAGAAAATATCGTTCATGCGAAATACAACTAGCTCTTTACTCACACGAAGTGATGGGTGCTATCGACAAGGGTTCGCAAATTGATTCCGTATTCCTTGATTCCCAGAAGGCTTTTGACACCGTACCTCACAAACGGCTTTTAACCAAATTGCGTGGTTACGGTATATCGCCCCAAATTTGCGATTGGATAGGGGATTTCCTCTCATAGAGGACAGAGTTCGTAGTAATCGATGGTAAGGCATCGACTAAAACACAGGTGATATCGGGCGTTCCACAGGGTAGTGTTATTGGTCCTCTGCTGTTCCTTATTTACATAAACGATTTAGGAGAAAATCTAAGTAGTTCTCTTAGGTTGTTTGCAGATGACGCCGTCATTTACCGTCTAGTAAAATCATCTGAAGATCAAAACCAACTGCAGAACGATTTGAATAAGATATTTGTATGATGTAAGAATTGACAATTGACTCGAAATAATGAGAAGTGTGAAGTCGTCCACATGAGTACGCACTGTATTGTTTCAGGCAGTGCATGTTACACATTCTTCTACTGAACAGTAACATTGACCTTTGAAGAACGACCTTTAAGTTTCACTAAAGAGCGAGACTGTTGCAATAATGTGTGCTTCATGTGAAGACCTTTTCTAATTTTATATCGCACAGTTTGTCATGAAACTTTGTTAATTCCCTACACTTATTGACATAACATGCGATTTTCATAAAATGTTCAAATGTTTGTAAATCTATCGGACCAAACTGCGTGGTCATCAGTCCGTAGCTTACAAACTACTTAGACCTAGGTAAAATAACCTAAGGACAAACACACACACACCCATGCCCCAGGGAGGACTCGAACCTCCACGGCGAGCAACCGCGCGCTCCGCAGCGAGGCGCTTTAGACCGCTCGGCTACTCCACCGCGGCATGTGATTTTAATAAGAATATTATGTTCATCGTTTTTTCTTGTTATTATGTAGGCCTGTATCACAGAACAAGCGATTTCGTAAACAGTAGCGTGTCGCGTGTAGCTCGTAGAGCCTCACGCCTCGTATGCACAAGTCGCACCGTCTCCGAGCGTTCAGCCGCACGTTGTACTCGGCACATTGACCACACAAGCTCAGACACACGCTCCGTGTGCCAACGGGTTTAGGGTAACACCGTCGCAGTCGTACACGAGAATCACCATAACTTTCACGATACTGGGGTTCTGACGCGCTTTCAACTTTCGCGGCGACCCATAACGACGCACTACGGTCGGGGGTTCGAATACCCCCTCGGGCATGGATATTTGTGCCGTCCTTAGTGTTAGCTAGTTCGTAAGTAGTTTGTGAGTTTAGGGACTGATGACCCCGTAGTTAAGTCCCATAAGCTTAACAAACATTTGAACATAATAACGCCATTATTGGATTGGCTTTTCAGTTTTGGCTCGTACGATGTGGCCCTTTTCTCATCAGTGTTACGATACGGCGTAAGAAAGCCTCCCTCCGTGCTCAAAGCGCTCCAAGTGCGTCTGAGCAGCGTCGTAACGCATCCATTTCAGCATCGACCGAACAGAACAGCCACTGATTGTACTTTCTGCGCCCACGCATTGTCGTGCAAAATGATGGGTGGGTTGCCACAAAGTGTTGCGGATTCTTTCGCAAAGCTGGTCGGAGCTGATGCTCCAAATAAGTGTTCCTGTTTCGAAAATTAGTAAAACCGTTACGTTAGAGCGGTCGCTCCGAAGTGACTGTTTCCTTCGATTGTGCGCACGCCTGTGACGTGGGAATGACTAGTCCATTCGCTCGGAGGTAAGGTTGGTATGTCAACAACGTGTGCTGTCAGCGACAATAGTAGATTGAATTGCATAGTGTCACCACAGCAGTATTGCTACTATTTAAGTTCCAACACTCGTACTTCTACATCTACATACATACTCCGCAATTCACCGTAAGGTGCGTGGCGGAGGGTACACTGTACCACTACTAGGCATTTCCTTTCCTATTCCACTCCCAAATTGAACGAGGAAAAAAAGAATGCCTATATGCCTCCGTACGAGCCCTAATTTCTCTTATCTTGTCTTTGTGATCTTTACGCGAAATGTAAGTAGGCGGCAGCAAGATCGTACTACACTCAGCTTCAAATTCCGGCCCTCTAAATTTACTTAACAGAAATTCAAGAAAAGAACGTCGTCTTTCTTCCAGCGATCCCCAATTGAGTTGCCGGAGCATTTCCGTGACACTCGCGCATTGGTCGAACCTACCGGTAACAAATCTAGCTGCTCGCCTCTGAACCGCCTCTATGTCTTCCTTCAAACCGATCTGCTGCGGGTCTCAAATACTTGAGCAATACTCAAGACGTGGTCGTACAAGCGTTTTATACGCGGTCTCCTTTACAGGTGAAGTACATCTTCCCAAAATTGTCCCAATAAACCGAAGTCGGCTGTCTGCCTTACTCACAACTGTCCATTTCATATCGCTCTGCAATGTTACGCCTAGATGCTGTATTCGAACATTATAGGATTGTTTTTTCTACTAATGCGCATCACCTTACATTTTTCTACATTGAGAGCTAGCAAACAGCCGCAAATTACAACTTATTCTGTCCATCAGATCATTTATATAGATAGAAAATAATAGCGGTTCTATCACACTCCCCTGGGGCACGCCTGGCGATACACTCGTCTCTGATGAACACTCGCCGTCGAGAACAACGTACTGCGTTCTATTACTTACGAAGTCTTCCAGCCAGTCACAAATCTGTGAACCTATTCCATAAGCTTATATTCCTTAAGCCACCGTACGGTGTGTGACAATAGGTAACTAGAAACAAACGTCGGCGCTGTTTCATCGAACACCACGACAGTCAGTTGATGTCAGTATTTTTTCATTCGCGGGGGGAGGAGGGAGATTGACTGAGAGGGCGGAGGAAGAAACACACCAAGAGTTAGAGAGTGGGATGAATAGAGAGAGGGAGAGAAGGTGAACAGCCCCGGTGGGGTAGCCGAGCGGTCTAAAGCGTCTCGCTGCGGAGTGCGCGGTTGCTCGCCGTGGAGGTTCGAGTCCTCCCTGTGGCATGGGTGTGTGTGTTGTCCTTAGGGTAGTTTACCTAGGTTTAAGTAGTTTGTAAGCTACGAACTGATGACCACGCAGTTTGGTCCGATAGATTTACAAACATTTGAACATGTAAACACACTTCGCGGGTTTGCCGCCGGATGACATTGTGAATCTCCCACAATATTTCGCCGACCCAACTGTTCGACATCTTCAGGTGGTGGTAGCTGCCAGTACTTCAAGGCGCGACTGATGGTAATTGCGCGGCATATACAAAATACCATGTCAGTGCGGAAAATCTTATATAGGGCAGACATGTCGAACTGTGCAAGAACGCTGAACTGAACACCAACGCCACACACGCCTAGGACAACCCAGTAAGTCAGCGGTAGCAGAGCACTGCCTGAACACAGGTCATCGGATGTGTTACGAAAAAAACGGAAGTTCTATCGTCAGAGTCATCATTTTTTAAGGAGGCCATACACATCCGTACTGCGGATAATCTTATCAACAGGGATGCAGGTTTCCAGATGAGCGCAGCCTGGAATCCAGCATTGGCTGCAATCAAAACAAAACAGGAGAAAAGAGAAAATCGGAAACACGAAGGAACGCAGCGCAACGCAGATACGTAGTTCCAATTTCCAGCACAGGAGCGTCCGGCAGCACATCATTGCCCACGGCGCACGCCCGGAAGACACCTCCTCGGCTCCCAGCAGGGGGCACCAGAAGCGCCGCCGCCGACCAACACTGAACGGTCTCTCGCGCATGCGTAGTTTCTGCACGCGCCCTCATAAATACCGCCGCTGCCGCGCAATTACCATCAGTCGCGCCACAGAATAAGGAGTATACAGAAAGGAAACTCCCGCTGCAGTCTGTCGTCCAAAATTTAGTGCGCATGCACGGAATCGGCCATCTTGAAAAGCAGTAAACGCCTGATTCCTTCCTACTCTGTGGTGTGGTAATGCGCCGTCTTTGTTTATTAATTGTATATTTTAACTGCCTGAATCGCATAAAAGTAAACAAGTATTTGGTACAGTGCAGTGCAGTGAAAAGAAAGAACTGTGTGTCAGTAGTTGGAGCTGTTCCGTTTTTATTATGAGCAGCAATAAAAGAAAAGGCGGTCAATGGTGTTCAGCACCTGATTGCCGCAATAATTCGAATACAAATAAGGATATAAGTTTCTTCACCTTCCCGAAAGATGCTGAGCGGTAATTGAAAGTCGCTATCAGTAGTAAAAGTTAAATGTTATCAGTTACGAATGAGAGCACCGTGTGCATAATTATTAAAAGTAGCCTTGCTTCTTCTCTTGGAGATAACTCTCGCTGTTGCTGCAGCAGTTCAACAGTATCGAAATGTTGAAGTACATTTATATTTTATAATTATAAGTTTAATGTTGCAGGGAATAATATAAAATGGAAAACAAAGAATAGTGCGTAAGTAGGCAGGTAAAATTTTACTTACGGCATTGGAGGCGTAGTGTGCTAATGTTGGCAACGAATGCTCTTCGGATACTCAAAAAAATAGATTAAGGGGAATAATTATGCTGTTCCTGTTCTGTGGTTGACAGATTCCTCTATATGCCCTTCTCAGATTAGTAAATTAATTATCCTCCTAAAGCAAATACAACTTTTCCAACATTAAAACACAACTACATCACTGCCATAAGCAAAGCAGTTGCAAAGTCACTTTCTTGTTTATAACTAATTTCCGAAATTTTGCGTTATTTGGGATTTTTCTAGAGATAAGCACCAAATAAAACGATCATTGATTCCATCGTACATTTTCGTAGTTATACGTATTAAAATTTAGGCCTACTTTTTTTTCGTTGGATTACAATTAGGTGTAGGAACAGGGCGCAAAATAGATGAGCGCATAATGAAAAGACGTTTCCTTTCGTAAAAGTGGGTGAGATAAGCTGCGGTTCCTAAAAAGTCCATTTCCAGCCAAAGTACTAAGTGGCTATAGTTCCGCATTTACTGCTTTTCAATATGGCGTCGAGCGCAACGCTTGGTAACATACAGATCAAAGGCGCCGCCCCCAGCTTTCCCTTCTGTATGCTCCCTATTCTGTGGTCGCGCCTTGAAGTACTGACAGCTACCACCACCTGAACATGTCGAACAGTTGGGTGGACGAAATATTGTGGGAGATTCACAATGTCATCCGGCGGCAAACCCGCGAAGTGTATTTACAACAGATCCGTCGTGAAAGCTTGAAAAGTCACACATTTGAACATTTTTAGAAGGTGAACAGGGAGAGGGGGCAGGAGGTGATACAGAGAAGAAAGGAGATGGACTGTTTGAATAATGAATACCCGTGCAACGCCAGGTTTTGAGCTAGTACCCCTAATTGAGCTAGTACGCCTAGTACGCATCTCCTCCGCATAATGAGACCATATTGTAGGAATTACTGGCTGCTAACCCCGGTATTGCCCTGGTATATATGCATTTTCCAGTCTTATATTAGAAACGAAAATAGAATAATGGGAAATATTTCATCTTCATTTAATCATGAAAACAGCTAAGAAAGTATGAAACAGTAAAGCAAAGAAATATGCATAATGTAAAAAATGATAAGTGCAGTATCCAAAGAAAGAAAAATGGCAATATAATACAAATGATGTACAACATTCATTCAATACTTGACTACAAATAAAGTTTAATCCATCTTGTTCTTCCCTTTTCTTACATCGGCCTCTACCTTACTATCTGTCCATTTAGGTTTCGTTTTCATGTAGCTCAATACTTATGACATCATATATCCTTGACTATGTGTCCTACAGTAATATAAATTTCCAGATTTATACTGTGTAAAATTAGTAAACTGTCTGCCACGAATAAATAGTGCATGAATGAGGTGTCGTAAATCACGCGTCAAGTGATTGGAAAGTTTTTGTGTCTCGCTGTTTATGACATCATATTTGCTGAAATATGTACCAAAGTTATTTTTTAACTCCACAGAGATTTTTGTCCGATAGTAAGCAAGTTTAGTTGAAATCGGTCCATTATTTTAGGAGATGTGGAAAGATACCGCTTGATGTAGCAGTTATTTGGAAATTTGATTGTTTATGACGTCATATCTCCTGAAATATGTGACGTAGTATATTGTAAATTCGAAGGTACATTCAGTGGTATAAGTTTGCAAAAATGTCGTGAATGGTGTTAGCAGTAAAGACGTTATAAATCGAAAACTCACGCGTGATGATGCAGTGTTTCATGAACCTAATTGTTTAGACTTCTTGTCCCATGAACTATATGTCGAACTGTGCTATAATATCGAAGGAATATTCAATATTATGTATGTGTACTGTCTGTGAAATGTCTCGCGAATACAATTTACAGTGTACAAGTAGTAACTTGTAACTTCATACCAAATGTCGTTACATACAGGGTGAATCAGCTAACACTTGTTCCGCAAATATTGCGGAAACGGAAAGTGCGATTGATGTGCGGCTTTCACAGAATGGATTGGTAGTCAGGGGCTCGTATTTTAGCCAACAAAAAGATTGTAATATTACTAAGAAAGTGTATTTTTTATGCAAACTTAGAGTTTTTCAAATGGAACAATGGTTGTTTCCTTCATGCACTGGAACTTTGGGCACCAGCTGTATACAAAGAATTTTGAATGACATTTTTATCAGGTTTAGTTTGGTAGCTACAACCGTTCAAAGGTTCGGGGGAGGAGGCTGCGATAGCGTAGCTGACTGGCCGAGTGTCTAGTCCCTGGGGCACGGCCCACTGTCTCATGACCATCAGCCAGTGAACCACATTGTCGTCGCCTCCACCCCCAAAACTTGGAACGGTTTGTAGCAGCCAAACTAAACGTGATAAAAATGTCATTCAAAGTTCTTTGTACACAGCTGGTGTCAAAAATTACAGTGCATGAAGGAAACAACCCTTAATCTATTTACAAAACTGTATGTTTGCATAAAAATACACTTTCTAGAAATATGAAGTGTTAAGTGCCATCGACAAGGGATCTCAAACCGATTCCATATTTCTGGATTTTAGGAAGGCTTTTGACACTGTACCCCACAAGCGGTTTCTTAAGAAATTGCTTGCTTATGGAATATCTCCACAATTGTGCGATTGGATTCACGATTTCCTGTCAGAAAGGACACAGTTCGTTGTAATTGACGGTAAGTCATCGAGTAAAACAGAAGTGATATCTGGCGTTCCCCAGGGAAGCGTTATAGGTCTCCTACACTTCCTCGTGTTTATAAACGATTTAGAAGAAAATCTGAGTAGCTCCCTTAAGCTGTTCGAGGATGATGCTGTCGTTTATCGGTTAGTGAAGTCAACAGAGGATCAAAAGCAACTGCAAAGCGATTTAGACAAAATTTCTGCATGGTGCGAAAATTGGCAATTGACACTAAATAAAGAAAAGTGTGAAGTAATACACATGACCACTAAAAGAAATCCGCTGAACTTTAATAACACGATCAATCAGTCAAACCTTAAGGTCGTAAATTCTACCAAATACCTAGGAGTTACAATTACGAACAACTTTGACTGGAGAGAACACATAGAAAATATTGTGCGTTCTCTCCTGGACTACTGTTGCCCCTTGTGGGACCATCACCAGGCGAGACTCACGGAAGACATTGAGAAGGTTCAGAGAAGGGCAGCTCGTTTTGTTTTATCACGTTACGGGAGGGAAAGCGTCACGGAAATGTTGCACGAATTGGGGTGGAAATCATTAAAAGAAATATGTTATTCATTGCGGCGTGATCTGTTTGCGAAGTTTCAATCACCGACTTTTACTTCTGAATGTGAAAATATTTTGCTAGCGCCCACCTACTTAGGGAGACATGACCATCCCATTAAAATAAGAGAAATCAGACCGAAAACGGAAACGATTTAGGTGTTCTTTCTTCCCGCGCGCTATTAGAGAATGTAACGGTAGAGGAAAGTTATGACAGTGGTTAATGAACCCTGTGCCAGGCACTTGAATGTGATTTGCAGAGTATCTATGTAGATGTAGATGTAGATGAATATTACAATTTGTTGGCTACGAAAGAACCGTGAGCCCTCTGAGGGCCTAAAAATATGAGCCCCTGACTACCAATCCATTCTGTGAAAACCGCACATCTATCACACTTTCCGTTTTCACAATATTTGCGGTGCTAGTGTTAGGTGATTGACCCTGTATTCATCATGAACAGCCGCGACGGAGCGGCATAGTGCATTGAGGGCTATGCTACGATGCGCGACGTCGTTTCCCGTCGGGTGTTCGAATCCCCCCCTCGGGCATGGATGTTTGTGCCGTCTTTAGTATAAGCTAGTTCATAAGTAGTTTGTAACTTTAGGGACTGATGAACCCGTAGTTAAGTCCCATAAGCTCTACAAACATTTGAACAGCACGAACATCAGGAAAGTAGTAAGGGATAAACTTTTTGCCTTTCATCATTTTCAAATGTTCAAATGTTTGTATAGCTTATGGGACTTAACTACGGGGTCATTAGTCCCTAAACTTACAAACTGCTTATGATCTAGTTAATCCTAAGGACGGCACAAATATCCATGCCCGAGGGGGGATTCGAACTCCGACCGTAGTGGCTGTGCAGACCGTGACTGGAGCGCCTCAGTCCCCTCGGCCACCGCGTCCGGCTTTCATCATTTTCTTGGGTTGGTCAGCGAGAAGAATTTTCGTTAATATTGGAAATTATGTTTAACCTTTACTGCAAGTCGGTAAGTTCTGTAATTCTCGAATAGTTGACGTATGATATGAAGCTACAATGCGCCGCAAGATGGGACAGTTTTCATTGTTCATGACGTGATATGAACTACGTATGGTTGGTGGTTTTCGCCAGAATAGCAAATGAGTCCTGACCTTAAAGAATATTTGTACCAAACTTGATAGACATCGGTCTATTAGTAAAGGAGCAAATACAGGATATTATTGTATGATGCGGTCGGTTTTCACGTCTGTCATTGTTTATGACGTCATATCTCTTGACATATGTGTCGTAGTCGGTTCTTATCCCAACAGCGAGTGTTGCCTGATAGGAAGGAACATGTGTACAATGTTTGGTTGAAATCGGTCCAGTAGTTTAGAGCCAATTTTATAAGATGTATAAATTCCACAAGTTCTGAAGATGAGAGCCTGTCTGTGAAAACGGACGTGAATAAATACGAGGTGCATTAAAGTTCTAAGGCCTCCGAATTTTTTTCTCCGGACTGGAAAGAGAGAAACATGCGCATTGTTTTAAAATGAGGCCGCATTCATTGTCCCAGAGATGGCAGCACCGTACGCCAGATGGAATTTTACCGGCAGCGGCGAGAATGTGAACTGTTTTAGATACTTAAAATGGCGACTTTTTCTTACTTGAACAGCGTGCAATCATTCGTTTTCTGAATTTGCGTGGTGTGACACCAACTGAAATTCATCGACAGTTGAAGGAGACTTGTGGTGATGGAGTTATGGATGTATCGAAAGTGCGTTCGTGGGTGCGACAATTTAATGAGGGCAGAACATCGTGTGACAACAAACCGAAACAACCTCGGGCTCGCTCAAGCCGGTCAAACGACATGATCGAGAAAGTGGAGAGAATTGTTTTGGGGATCGCCGAATGACTGTTGAACAGATCGCCTCCAGAGTAGGCATTTCTGTGGGTTCTGTGCACACAATCCTGCATGACGAACTGAAAATGCGAAAAGTGTCATCCAGGTGGGTGCCACGAATGCTGACGGACGACCACAAGGCTGCCCATGTGGCATGTTGCCAAGCAATGTTAACGCGCAACGACAGCATGAATGGGACTTTCTTTTCGTCGGTTGTGACAATGGATGAGACGTGGATGCCATTTTTCAATCCAGAAACAAAGCGCCAGTCAGATCAATGGAAGCACACAGATTCACCGCCACCAAAAAAATTTCGGGTAACCGCCAGTGCTGAAAAAATGATGGTGTCCATGTTCTGAGACAGCGAGTGCGTAATCCTTACCCATTGCGTTCCAAAGGGCACTACGGTAACAGGTGCATCCTACGAAAATATTTTGAAGAACAAATTCCTTCCTGCACTGCAACAAAAACGTCCGGGAAGGGCTGCGCGTGTGCTGTTTCACCGAGACAACACACCCGCACATCGAGCTAACGTTACGTAACAGTTTCTTCGTGATAACAACTTTGAAGTGATTCCTCATGTTCCCTACTCACCTGACCTGGCTCCTAGTGACTTTTGGCTTTTTCCATCAACGAAAGACACTCTCCGTGGCCGCACATTCACCAGCCGTGCTGCTGTTGCCTCAGCGATTTTCCAGTGGTCAAAACAGAGTCCTAAAGAAGCCTTCGCTGCTGCCATGGAATCATGGGGTCAGCGTTGTGAAAAATGTGTACGTCTGCAGGGCGATTACGTCGAGAAGTAACGCCAGTTTCATCGATTTCGGGTGAGTAGTTAATTAGAAAAAAAAAAAATCGGAGGCCTTAGAACTTGAATGTACCTCGTAAAAGCAAATAACACTATGAAGCGCGATCCCGGCTGAACAGTATTATTATTACTGCAAATAATGATCACGCCTTACAGCTTGTGCAGCTGTAGAGAAAATTTTCGGTACAGTTGGAAGCTACTTAAAATGCGCTACGGTCTAAGTGTAATTGGGGCTCGTTATCAGCTACTTGATGTTTAACGTCTGCCTGCGGACGCCAGTTGTGAACTCAGTCTGCGATAAGGCGATGTTGGAGTGAGACACCCGCCTGTCGCCAAAGCCCGGACCCTGACACCCGCTCGCGGATAGCTCAGCAGAACGAGGTTGGCAGTCAGCTGTGCACGTCCCCTGACTCACCTTGTTTCATGAGAGCGAGTGACACCTTTCCGTAAGTGCCACAGCGCTATGTGAACGTATTATTATTGCAGTTTGATTTTTAAAAAGTAAAAATAAAGTTCTAACAAAATGTCAGTTTGGTTTTCAAAAAAGCTTTTCAACTGAAAATGTTATATATACCTTCAGTGATGAAATATTAAATGCTTTGAATAACCGGACATCACCAGTTGGGATTTTTTTATCTCTAAAAGGCTTTTGATTGTGTAAATCCTGGGATTCTTCTAGATAAGCTGAAGTATTGTGGTATGAGTGGGACAGTGCACAAATGGTTTAAATCATACTTAACTGGAAGAGTGCAGAAAGTTGAAACATGCAGTTCACATGATATAGATGAAACAATTAATTCTTCTAACTCGGGATCCCACAAGATTCGGTCTTGGGTCTTTTGCTGTTCTTAATATATATTAATGACTTGCCATTCTACATTCACGAAGATGCTAAGGTAGTACTTTTTGCTGATGATACAAGTATAGCTATCACACCTGACAAACAGGAATTAACTGGTGAAATTGTAAATGATATCTTCCAGAAAGTTATTAAATGGTTCTCTACAAATGGACTCTCATTACACTTTGATAAAACCCAGTAAATACAGTTTCATACAGTAAATGGCATGACACCATTAATAAATTTAGACTTTGAACATCAGTCTGTAGCTAAGGTAGAATATTCAAAGTTTTTAGGTGTTTGCATTGACGAGGGACTGAATTGGTAGAAACATATTGAAGATCTCCTGAAACGTCTGAGTTCAGCTACTTACGCTATCAGAGCCATTGCAAAATTTGGTGATATACATCTCAGTAAATTAGCTTACTAAGCCTATTTTTATTCACTGCTTTCATATGGGATCATATTCTGGGGCAATTCAACATTGAGTAAAAAGTATTCATTGCACAAAAGCGTGTAATCAGAATAATTGCTGGAGCCCACCCAAGAGCATCCTGCAGACATTTATTTAGGGATCTAGGGATACTCACTGTAGCTTCACAATATATATATATATATATATATATATATATATATATATATATATATATATATATATATATATTCAGTAATGAAATTTGTTATTAACAATCCGACCCAATTCAAAAGTAATAGCAGTGTGCATAGCTACAACACTAGGAGAAAGGATGATATTCACTATTCAAGGTTAAATCTAACTTTGGCTCAGAAAGGGGTGAATTATGCTGCCACAAAAGTCTTTGGTCACTTACCAAGTAGCATCAAAAGTCTGACAGATAGCCACCTAGTATTTAAAAAGAAATTAAAGGAATTTCTGAATGGCAACTCCTACAATGTAAATGAATTTTTAGATAAAACTTTAAAATAAATAAATAAATAAAATCCTTAAAATATTGATTGTCAACTACAGACAACAGTTACTAAATTGACACGTTCCACAACATTACGAAATGTCGTATATATGATCTATGGAACAAGTATTAATCTTATCTAATCTTAAAGATGGCACCTCTGTTCAAATCGTAATCAATTTATTTCTCGACGTAATAAGCGTGGCTATAAATAAGTCGATAATTCCAAAACTGAAATGTCCATGTGAAGAGAAACGGAGGAAAGTGGAAAAACTATTGGGTCACTATATCTTCTATCTAATATATAAAGCAGAGTGTCCGTATGTTTGTACGTGTTTCATACAAATCTACAGCTTTGTTCCAATCTTTATGAAATTTTGTACACGTAAGCTTCAATCCATGAGGACGGTCGCCGTAAGTGTAAGAATTACATACGAGAATCATATACGAGATATGACGTCATAAACAATGAGATGCGCGAAAAACTGCTGCATTTTGCGACAATGCTGCTCATTTTTCCGCTGTTCAAGGAGTAAAACTACGGCATTCGGTATGACGTTAAAATTTATCATTTGTACACCACAAATTTTAGCCGCAGG